>JAQGDQ010000086.1:57417-680573 GCA_030141605.1 Tubiluchus corallicola
ACACACCACACTGCACCACACCATACCACTGCACCACACTGCACCACCCACACTCCACACCACACCACCCACACCATAATACTCCACCGCATCACACAGCACTGCACCACAACACCTACCCACACACCACACCACCCACTCCATACCACACTACCGACACCACACCCCACACAGCCTATCACCCCACCACACCATCCATAGCACAACACACAAAGCACACGACCACCACACCACATCAAATCCACCACCTCACGTGGTGATCATGATGTTGATGATGATGATGGCAACGATGGTGACACCTATAGCACAAGCACTAACAGCACAGCATTACAACAAAACCATTCCAAACATTTTTCACAAAGTTGAAACTATGTGCTATAAATATAATAAATAGCAAAGGCCCCGCAAAAGATTTTGCGTATAAATACACGTATAATCAATAACACGCGAACATCCTACACAGTCCTCATTTATAACGCAAAGCCCGTAACATCCTGCCTACCGTTTGTTTACTTACCTAACGCAAACCCGTAGCAGGCAGCTTTTTGCTGAATTAAAGTTATAAGCAGAGTAGAGTACAATGGATGACGTCACAACAATGCCTTTGCGTCAGCAATTTTCTAAGTGAAAATTGCCGAAAATAGAACTCCTAATTAACTCGTCGGTACTTCTCTCGGTGGACCTGCCCTAACATATAGCCCACATCATCGTGTAGCCCTGTCCTTCCTCTTTGTAAAGAGCCCCATATCTCCTTCCAAGAGTCCCACCAGGCGCCGCCAGAACGTTTTTACCGCAGGCTGTTTGGTCAAAATTACGAAAAAATCGCGAGTTGGGTCCGGGAAAACGCCCGTTGCGGGGCGCCCTGGCCCTCTCGCGAATTCTAAATAGGCCTATGACACCCACCGCTAAACGGGCTATCTATCCATAGCCAGCACCCCCCTCGGCCCGTTCCCGTTCTCTACATCTCAGGCGTATAACTTTTGCAAAAAACGACCGAAAAATGGCCATTTTTGGAGGTTTTTCGCCCCCCGTTCCTCCCGGTGGGCCCCATTCGAAAAATAAACCCCCAATGAGACGACACTAGATCGAGACCTTTCGTTTGATATATAGATCGCCGCAAATGGTGCCCTCGTGCGGGCTGTAGCCTCGAATCTTATATATATATATATATATTAAGATACCAAGAATATTAATATAAGAGTATAGATTAACAGCTTTGAGGAACATTCTAAATTACTTTGAGGAACATTCTTAAATTAGGTTGCCTAGGCTCCGCGTAAAAGAACGTTTGACGCTGGCCTTTCAGTAATGTGCAGAGCTTCTAACCGAAGCTGTGGGCATAAAGAATTCTTAATCATGAATATTTCATAAACTGCTTCTCATGCTAAGATATAGGGTGACTTGATTTCTACCTAGTGCTTACAAGAAAGAGGAACTGTACATGATAGCCACAATTGCAAAAGTGTCTCGGTAATTCGATTAACTGACAGGTGTAATCTGGAAAAGCCGTCTGTTTCGAAACTGGGAGGAGACTTGTACTTCATTTATACAGTTTAGCAGTAAAGAAAGTGTTTAGGAACCACTTTTGCCGCGTGAAAATTTCTTGTCCTTGCCACAGCCATGAGTAAAACAGCAGGTGAAACTCCCCCTGCTCATCTCAAGCTTACACCATGCGGAGTTTGCAACCGAACATTCGCATCTGAAGCCCTGACAAAACACGAGCCGATTTGCAAGAAAAATGCAGCAAAGGACAGAGGAGTATTCGATTCTGGAAAACAGCGTGCAGCGGGCACTGACATACCGGAGGAGAAGACACTGCGTCCAGGAGAAAAACCTGCACCACATGACAGTAAAACATCGTCCAACTGGAGAGCCGAACACGAGGACTTTATCGCGACAGTAAGAGCAGCAAAAGAACAACCTCCAGAAAAGTCCACAGCAGAAGCTAAGCCAGGACCAGCACCGGCAATGAGCATTGGACAACCAGCTTCGAAGAAGGCAGGAGGTAAACCTGCTAAGAAATAATGGAAGTTGTGGATATTGTATCACGTTTTTACAATTTACAAAAATACCTGATCGTGCTTCATTGTGTCTAGTTGGACATCTTTTTCATACAAGTGTTTAAACACAGTTTAGCTGTCACTTTTATTTGTTTAAAAAATATTTTCTTTCTTTGTTTAATACTTTTCGTTAAACTCTTGCTAGAAATATTATGTATTATGAAATACAGGGTGTCCTATATTCTAAAATCTGTAATAAATGTACTTAATGTAGTCCTATAATCGTGGAATTTATTTTTTAACATAGTGTAGTGAAATGCTTTGGCACGCACAGAGCCTGTGGTGAAATCGATTACACATTAAGTTGGTTGTTACATAATTATTTTAGCGAAAGGCTTTATATAAACGTGCGAAGTTGCGTAGTCGGCGACAGGAGGCTCGTACATTGATACATTCTTTGTTGTGCCACAGTAAAAATTTCATCTATTGGCGACTCCTCTTACTGGTTTACATAATACACCTCTTTTTATTAATTGTATGTAGTATATATTAATTGATCGAGTTTGTTACAGTTGATATCTATATACATCTGTATGTGCATCTTTTATTGTTTTACGCTATTTATTATATGTTTCATATACAGATGGAGTTTCTAGACCTCAGAGACATACGAAATTTTCTGTCAGTACACTATGATGTCACTATCATAATTATGTCATTGTCGTGAAGAGTTTGCAGACATATCGACACAGACATTTGGACACAGGATGCTTCGCCACAAAACTTTTGCACACATAGATCATTTGAACACAAGGTATTTTGGACACATAGGTAATCGGGACACACATGTAATTCGAACACAGATTCCTTTGGACACGTAAGCACTTTGGACACAGACATTTGGATACACAGGTCATTTGGATACATGGGTAATTTAGACATCTAGGTGATCTGGACACAGGTTATTTGGACACAAAAATCATTTGGAGACACAGACTATTTGGTCACTATAGTTATATATATGTATATAATAATGTATATGTAATTATATAATATATTGTAACATAAATTACCCAGTGAAATAAAACAAATAGAATCTCTCCACCACTTTAAAAAGAAATTAAAACAATATCAATATAACAGGTTTCAACTTCCACATTGTGCATCTGATACTAATTACACGGACTCCACTTTCATATACCCCCGCCCCTGACTCCATATAATGATTAAAAATGAAATTTTTTAAAAAAAATTATGTAATGTAATACGTGTTATGTTAGTTTCGTGTTTCGTAATGTTAAATGTATAAATAGTGTGCACTATGTAATGTAAAATTTAATGTACTTTCCTATAATTGTTTGTGAAAATATTTTAATATGGTATTTGTAAATATGTTCATTATATTGTATATAGTTTTTAGTTTAGCACTTTAGTTTTTTAGTATGCACTGGACGCATTTGTCTTGAACAGTGTTGTTATTTTAACATTACGCTGAGGCTAACTCAATTTTATTATAATGAGGGAACCGTTTTTATGACAAATAAAGAATTAATATATATATATATATATATAAGCTGCAAAAGAGTGCAAGAGTTACGACAAGTGCTTCACGACTTTGATCCTTTCATACAGTCACACTGATATATTAGGAGTGAAAGCATTTATTTCAGAGGTATGGAAATGAGCTATTTATTGTATCATTATGATCAATTAGTGATCGCCGGTTGATCAGTTCTCAAAAGATAAACCAAGTACGTTGTTTTCAAAGAAGCTATACTTGTAGAAATATGCTGCGACACTAACTAAGGTGAGAATGTTGAAATTTATTCACACTTGCAGCCACTGTGTGGTTAATCAACCAAAATTCTTCATCGCATGCTAAACTGCACGAACCAAAAAGTGTTTTTATTGCCCATATTAACAACTTGTATAGAAAAATCTTCTAGGACAAACGACTCTTCTAATGTTCATCGTTTTATTTTAATTGCTGCTCAAAACATCTTAGTGACTTGTCAGTAATGCATCACTTTTAGAGTGCGGTTTCTCAGTTTAATTAGAGTGAAAAAGTTGCAGCAAGGAATCGCGCCGTACCGCACCAGTCGCATCTATCGCAGTTACCACAATCGCCGCAGCTACCGTCACCGCATGCGGATATCCGCATACTGTTAAAACGCCCTAATATTTTATAATTTTTGACCTGCAGTTTGCTGTTACTGTGCGAGAGTTAGGTTCGAGGTAACTAGAAAAATAATCTTATTCAAAGCAGATAATATTATAATTCGTTTGATTCACGTTTTTTGAGACATCAGAAACTCTTGTATTTTGCAAAAAAGCATTTGATTTCAGCCGTCCAGCCCCATCTCTATGACTTTGTTTTAATGCATAAATAAGTTGTGTCCGAAAATGCCCAGTATCCGAAAGTTCTATTTGTTCAAATAACCTATGCATCCAAAATACCTAGTGTCCAAATGTCCTACGTATCCAATTTACCTTGTGTGCAAATGGCCCATGTGTCCAAAATGCTTGTGTCCAAACTTACCTTGTGTCCAATTGTCCTATCTGTCCAAAACACCTAGTATCTGAATGACCCATGTGTCTAAATTGCCTTATACCCAAGTAACTTAGGTGTCCATACTGCTTATGTCCAAATAGCTCATGTGCCCAAAATATTCCGTGTTCAAAATGTTTGCGTCGAAATAGCCAGTGTGTAAAAATCCCTGTGTACAAAACCCTTGTAACATTACCTATCAAAATGTGCAGTTGAACAAGAAGATTAAATTTTTTAGCTTTTTTCTAAAATTTTTTTTGAAAATTTGTTCAGTTTCAATTGTAAGTCCATCAGTACCTTTATTTCCAGAAACAGCTTCCGTTTATTTTCAGTGTCCATAACTGGACTAGATATAGGCCAAGACCAGGTGGGAACAGTAGAGCCTACTATATGACTACTGTATATGTAAATACATAATTATAAATAAACATACCTTGTCTAATGCCAGTAAAGACAGACAGATGATTTTCAGATCACACGACCTTTGCAAGTGTAATAAAGAAACTTACGACCTAACATTGACAACGGGTAAAGATGCCATAGAATAACCTGCAGTCCATTAACCCGTAATTTGCATTTTACCGATTTGCATATGGAGTATAGCTACTTGACTTTTTGTTTAACATCATTCTTAATTTACTGTGGTTTTTATACACTTGTTGCTTATCAAATGTTGGCAGTCATAGTAAGATCGTTATAACTGGTTGTCATCTTTTACACTAACAATTGCAATTTTACATTTTTGCTAGGCTTGTTGGCTGCTGGCTATGCAAAACAATTCATTTGTAGGAACTGCAACAGGCAGGGACATGTAAGTCTTACCAAGTCAAAATGCCAATAATTAATAAAATTAAATTAACGAAAACTATAATACAGTACATGAAAACGTAAAGAAAGCTGGTTGTACAGTAATTTATTAAATTCATTTTAAATAAAAATTTACTGTACATATATTACACAACAAACCACTCAAATTACACATACTTCACAACAAAAAATTCTAGGCAATAGGTCCCACAGGCTTGTTCAAGTTGAAGGCTTTTTGAGTCACTAGAGCGAGCTGTAAGTTAAGTTTCCATTTTGTTGTACAGAATTTCAGTTGTTTACCTGCCTGCATATATATACATTACACAATAATTAAAGAGAAATCTCCACTTACATTTATACAAATGATTTACAATTTATACATAACTGCAATATGTACAGTACACAAACAAAAATACTGTTGCCACTACCATAAAGAATGACCAATCCACTGTGTCTAACAATATAATTTAATACATCTGGGTTTTGGATAATGATCACAAAATTTTAACAGTAAATTTTTGTTGAACATGACTATAAGTTGGCGAGCTTGAGTAAATTGCAGAGGTGCCTAATTAAATTCTGCCACACATATTTGACATAATCATAATGAAAACTAAGTGATTCGTCTAAGTGATTTACATAGACGGATTAACACAGTTAAATCGGGATTAATTCAAAGTAATACGAACCAATTGCTTGAATTATAAATCTGTTATATGGCAAATTACCCTATAATACATAATGGTAGGCAGTTTTAGGTGGCAACAATGTCCCGAGATTTAAAAAGTAGGCCTGACAGATTGACATAGCAAGTGCTACAACTGGGTTTCCCCTAAATCCCTTAAGTCTAAATTTCTAATATTCAATCGCTGAGTTGTTAACTTTGGCTGTGAAATGTTCTCCCGATCCATTTCAGCATCGGAATCTGCACCGGATTCTCCACCCATAAATGTGTCTGGCCGCAAAGGTATACGCATTCGAGTAGACATTATTTGGTTCGTGATATCTTTGGGAACAGTTTTTGAACGGGGTACATTTCCGCCAGACACTGTCCGCTTCCGTGATATGTCATTGTTGCCATCGTAACTGAACCGTTTCTGATTGAAACGATTTCGGTGTGGATGAGATGTTATCTGCTCTGAATGTACACTGCCATAAATATTATTCTGATGTTCACCACTTAACTGCCTTTCATAAGCTTGCAATACTTCGGGAGTAAGAATGATTTCATTTGTACCAGGTTTACAGGGAGGAAACTTATTTGGCCTAGAAAGGTCATCTGACCATGGTCGCCTTTTCATGGCGTTTATATACATACTTTCTATGCTATTATTCATATCTGATGGTGATTTAGCCCGATACATATTATAATAGTTCTTTTCATTTGCGTACAAATTTGGCACACCATTTGGAAAATTACCCTGGAAACTGTTGTTGAGGAAACCACTGCGCTGAAATGCACCATTTTGGTGGCTCAAGTGACCTGGATATCCACCTGTGTAGTTTCCGTGAAAACTATTGCCATGGATAGGAAAACAGCTGCTACTATGCGTGTGCATGGTATAGTTACTGTGATCACTATAATGCGACATGCGTTTCTGCTGGACACTAACACCACCATCACTCACCAGTGATGACCTTTTGTTCGGATCATTTATATGTTCCATTTCTCGTTTTGGATGTTCTCTTAGTTTTACAGACCCGTTCCCAATAATCCCATTTGAAATGGGCGTATCACAGATTCCCTTTTCAGGCGATATTGTCTGTGTAACACTAGTAAACTCGTGCTTCTTTTCTGGCATCCAGAAAGGCCTTTCCATGCGACCAAGGCCTTGTGGAACTGGAGGAGGCACGAACGAGCTTGGTTTCTTTTTCTTGCGTTTGATTCTTGGATTAAACCGACAATTGAAAATGCCTTGTATATTGCTGTTGTATGAATGATGTCGACGTAAAGATGGTATGTGACCATTTGTGCGATGTTGTAATTTGCTGTCTAAAGAACCATGCCTGTTGCCATTTGTCATATGGCGATATTGAGCAGTAGTTGATTTTTGTAGGCCATTAGTATGTTTGTTGCAAGAACCAAGTTTGCACCCAGCACATTCAGAACGGTGAGAACCCACACTTAATGCACTACCATATTTCACTCGCAATTTGCTAACATGGAAATACTTATAGTACATGATCATAAATATGATCCCTGCTACAAAACAACCCCAAACTATGCACAGAACTGGTACATGGAACCACTCCCAAGTAGTTTTCATTCTGACCCAGACTGCCATCAACAAACTGTTTTCAACGAGCATTATGCTATAGAATGCAACCATCCGATGTCTAGACTGGCCTTCTTGAAGATTTAGAAAACAGAACACATAAATTACAGCAACTCCCATCGAAACAACATATCTACGTGGAGTTCGTGTTGCGTCACTGAAAAAGATGATGTTTTGCGAAAGTAACCACAGTAACATACTGATCCAATGAAGGCCAATGACCAGAAACAACCAGTAAGAGTACAGAGTTGCATATACAGTAAGGGCCGTCACACGTGCCGTGACTGTTCCTAATCTCCACAAGAACTGAGAGATGACGCCCATCCATGTCATTACAATGGCATCTGCATTCTTTCTTCGCATATTTTTATTATATGAAGCCAGTGCCCAACACACACAAAATAAGGACAAGCTTGTAGAAACAATGTTAAGATCTGTAACAGGATGTGTCCAGATGTAATACAATTGAATCATTAACATTGGACCTGCTTCACAAAACCCATGTAGAAGTCTTAACGTGCAAAGATCACGAATTTCAGATTTCGCATGGGTCATATCCACGGGGATGAATAGCTTGCAGTATCGCCAGAGAACGCCACTGCAGAAACCGTGAATGACCGAGATGAAGGTCAAATCGCACTTGTCTTTTGTGTTTGCATCACGGAAGTACCATACTAATGACATTGTCTGTGTGAGTATGACTGATGAGCAGATGAATCCCATGCTCATTCCAAACCATAGCAGCTCTCCACTTTCATAAAATGAATAAACGCTGACCAGATCAAAAACTACATCACAAAAATAAGAAGCCATTGAAACAATATTGAACAGCACGTCACATAATGGTAAATATTCATGTGCCATGGTTGCTGCCTCTTATTGCCAACCACTATGCACATTAAAGGAAGAACACTGCATTAAATAAATGCGAGGATTTATTAAAGATGTTTGACATTTAGCTTTTTGTTCAAAATGTATGTTAGATGCCAAAAATGTTCAAACAATGGTACATGTTTTAAGGACGACATAGAGTGAATATCATGTTACCATTTTTGAAAGTCGCCTGTCTCAAACAGGAAGGCAACTCACTTGGGATTTTCCAAAGCATTCATCATCTTATTCTCTTCACATTGCAATCATATCAGCGTATCTTATGATCGTACCGACACCGTGCACTTCAAATAAGCGCAATTTACTAATCCACACTCAGATATTCTCTTTGAGCGCATCAATCGCACTATCTTCGGGGATTATTACACCGACAACGCCTGATGTAGTTCGCGCACGAAATGTCTGCAATATTATTTCTTTCTGGAGGATGTCATATTCTCAATGCGTCTCATACAGCTGTCTGCAATATATATGTAAATGTCGCAGTTAATATACGCTTAGCGCAATTTGTCGGAATTAAGCGCCGAATTCACAAGAGATGATGATGTCAGTACTTTTAAGGTTCCTTGGTCGTGCTTGGCATAATCATTTAATCTGAAAAAAAGAAACAAGAAACTGTAAATGTAGGCTAGCTTATAAAAGTGCCAACGGAAACGGGAAAGTGTAAAAGCAAATTTACTCGTCCCACAATGTATGATTCGTGGAAAACAAAATAAAATACGTGAGGCAGTTTGATAGAAATAGTTTAATTATTACGTTAGAAATACACAGTAAATTGAATCACTTGAAAGGCTTAGATCTTACAATGGTTGTATGTTGATTTATAATTATGTTTAACTAATATTTCTCAAGCTTTAGGCGTCATGCTTAAACGAATATAAAGTGTTTAACGGTACAATGCCCTGAATATGTAAGACATGCAAGTTTCAAGAAAACACTGCTTCAAGCCGACCAAACATGATAAAGTTGGCTCACTTAAGAAAGAAATTACCATAAAAAGCGAAAAAAGCCGTCTGATTTGCGACGCACAAGAACGCTTTTGTCCGCCCTGACAAGTGTAATAATTGGGATACTGACGAATATTGACTGATGTGCAAATTAGAACAAATTTTCACATCGAAATTGTCTGTTGGAATCAATGTTAGATATTCAAATCGCAGCAATTTTCACTGGCTTACGTTTATTGAGGCTAAGAACGTATACACGCTCGCATACGGTTTTTTGTCAGTCACTATCATAACTCAACTTTATAAGTGTGCAGTTGTTAGGTCTGCTAATATGTAACCCGTGTAAAGACGGTGAAATGCCACAAAAACGGTGATGGAACATGCGGCTATAGAATGTGGTTTACACGACTGCGTAGTTAACCAGAACGGATTTGATTTGGCCAATTATTTTGTTTGGTGGATTTGATTTGGTGGAAGAATATATTAAATTAAAATTACGTATACACGAGTGAGGACAATGACGCGTTACGGGTCATTCTGTTCACATGCAAAACTCTACGCCCGATTAGGCCTCCTCTCATAATTTTATTTGCATAAATCTACCCAATTAGGCCTACCCGTTATCCTGTTTGCACAAATCTACGCTGGCTAGGCCTATGATCTATTCTATAGACGTAATATAACGTGTGAATTATTTGTCTATCTGGAATGACTAAAAGTATACCAAGACGTGCTGCCTACTCAGCATACATACTGAGTACATTTAGTCCGGGCATACTGTTATCACTATGACTGTGTTTCACTGAATTTTTTAACACTCGCCTCCTTTTATGTTTCAAGGAGTCGTTGTTCCACAAGAACTACAAAAATTACACGATCATTACATTACGTAACGGTAAAAATTTAGGTAAAGACTGTGCCTTATTTTAGTACGTTTTTGAAAGTCCCCTGCATTTTAGCTCTATCTCGATCATCTTTGATACTCGCAATTCTTGACGTCTTTTTCAAGTGGAAACTGCAAAATCTGTTGAGTTTCACAGAAACCACCTTGCCGTCACGTGACCTGTTTTTGTTTGCACACTTACACGCAATCATAATAAGTACTTCCAGACGGGCACTCACTAAGAAATCACCATAATCACCCGGTCCAAATTAGAAAAACTGTTGGAAGGAAAAATCAAGCAATTGCAAAAGAATGCACAAAAATGGACGCAAAATACACAGCCTGTTCGGCAATTGATTTAAACAGGCAATTTTCAGAGGAAATTACTTCTGCTACAACCAGGGAGACAAGGACGTAGAAAATCAGCAAAATGATTCGATTAGTCAGCCAATCTTGCTTCGCTAGTACATTACATGCCAGTTTCTAAACTATAACCAAACCAGCTTAATATGTAGCAAAGAAGATGAAGCAATAAAAGCAAAAAAGGACGAAAAAGAAAGAATAATAAGCAAATAAAAATGTATTTGGGATAAACTTCATCGAATTGGGGATTGTTTAACACAGGTTCATTCATTCATCATCATCATCATCATCATCATCATCATCATCATCATCATCTTCATATGCCCTTTACGCACGTGGTAGACATTGGGCAAGTTGAAATATAATACATGCGTACGTAAATACGTAAATACTGCATAACAGAAAATGAGAGAACTAATAAAGCTAAAAGTAAAAATAAATAAAATAAGCAATACTAAATTTAGATTTAAGTAAATAATTAAAAAGGCGATTAAAAAATGCACAATTCAAAAAATATAATACATACGTGCGTTTGACGTTACACAGATGACCGAAAATTAGAAAAATACTAAAGCTAAAAAATAAACTAAAATAGGCAATGTTAAAATTAGATTTAAGTAAATATTTGAAAAACGCAATGCTAAAACTGTAAACAGTAAACGTAAAAAAGCTAAATTACTAAATTCATGTTGGAGCAACACAAAAAAGCAGCAGCAGTAACAGCAACGACGGCAACAGCTACATACAACAGATAATATGATGACGATGTTTTATTAATTACCAACGATGATTGATGCGCCAGAAATTCAGGTTTGTAAAGATTAGTAGCTAATGACGCGCCGTGATAGGTAACGCAAGACAATCTCTATTCCATACCGGCTTCTATTATATTAGTCATTAATAACGTCTCTTCAAATACACATGGTTTAGTTTGTATTTTCGTTACTTTCGACAATGATGAAAAATTATTCTTTTCGTGCTAAATGTATTCAAATACGATGCACTTCTTTTTAGTTTCTTCAGTTGCCCCTCATCGTGAACATTGATAAATCATCTACTACAACAAGAAGGTATTGTGAATGGCAAAAATATTGCTTGTAAACTGACAAAAACACATAATAGCCTTTGTTTGGATGTACGTATTATAAAGGCTAAATGGAATCTCAGCTCATAGAAATGATTAATGTAGTTGAACGCGCTGCCACATTAATAATAGCGGCATTACAAACAGATTCATATCAATTCCCCAAAGTATATCCCTTGGGAAAACGCCTGAGGCCACCCCAAAGATTACCATCATCATCTATTGAACGAACAGCAATTATTATCATATCGTAATTTTGCGACTTGTTTGGGGAAATATGGACATGGTTAAAAATACAGGTCAGGTCTGTTCAGTTATGGCGATAAGTGCAAATAACCCCCGGCATGAACGTTAAATCTTTTGAATGACGATTAACACTTTTATTGGAGCACGACGTCAGGGGCGTTCGTAAAGTCGCCCCTCGAATGACATGGATACGCCCAAGGAAGCCAGTTGCAGAAGAGAAGAGGAGCCGACAAGGTTAATATTTTATTAGCACACACAAATTGCTGGCTGATTGAGAGACGAGGGGAACATGTAACTGGACAGATGGGAGTAATGACAGAGATGTGTACACATTCATATAGGTCTTCTCACACATTGATTTCAGGTCATTCTGTATTAAGTGCACTTAATTTGAATGTGGAACCTGGGAACTAAGAAAAAAACTGAACTTATACGGAATATGCAAGCAATTTTTGTATTTTACGAAACTAAACTTAATGAACGTTTGGGCTATACGTGAAGTTACACTAAACTTGTCTAATGGGTTGTGAAATTTCTGTGGAAAATAAGACCAATCTTGTTCCACTTTACTGAACATGATCATTTATTCTTCTAGAATCTAAAACCAGATCATTCTATACGTTATTCTTCATTCTTAATTCACTGAGTGCGACATGTATTTTCCTTGCTCGAAGAATCACACGGAAGAGAGGTTGAAGCTTTTCCAGTCATGGTTTAAGAGGTCCCTACTTTGAACTTGACAGGGTTACGGTTCGTAACGATAATGGCTATCCAGCTGCATAAATTATCAGCAAAAAGCCACTTGTTATATCTTGTGGAAGAAATGCAAAAATTTAGGATAGCGCCGTCCATTCATACTCGAAAATCATCCAAAACGTGTAATAAATGCACAGTTTTAAAAACACAACGACCACACCCACAATTTGAACTCAAAAGTGGCTGAGTTGTGGAGTTTATATATAAAAAAATACACGAATCAGCTGCTTTATATTATTTCAACTCCCCCTCATCTACCCCCCCCCCAACAAGCAGTTTTTGGTATTTCGTTGAGTTGATAGCGTAATTTTTTGGCTCACTGCAAGCCTGTAGCTAGCACTCAGCGACAGGGCCTCCTGTTGATGACTATGAGAAAATGAAATCTCTTGAGTCTTATTGTCAAAGATAATCCTGCAAGATGAGACAGTCAACCGGTATCTTATTCACCTTCGGTTATCTGTAAACATTCTGTTCAAAGAAATAAATAAATGAACAACCAGAAACAATATGGCAGATGAAAAAGCCCAACCCGAAGAGATTTCTAGGCCGTTACCTCCCTATTTACTAACCAGCCCTAGCAACGCTTAACTTCGGTTGCACAGAAGCACAGTTACACAGTCAGCTATTTTTTTGGCATTACGCGTTAATCGAAATAAACTGTATCAACATATTTCATAAATTATATAGATCATTACATGAGTAATTTTGCAGATTTAATTTAGGCGGTGTGCAAAGTTCGTCAAAAGATGCAGCCATTAGCGTCCGGAATACAGGATTCCTGCAGTAATTCACAAAAAGAAATGCTATTTACTTAGAACTGCAAGGGTTTCCTTTCAAATAGGCTTGCCGAAATGCCAGTGATAAGGCTAAAAGAGCCGCTTAAGTAATATAGTATCCAGTGCAAATTGTATATACAAACTTGTAGCAACTTGCAATACATTCAATGCAGTACATCATCTTACAGTTACAACATTAGAGACTTTCTTTCTGGATTCAACATTTTCAGATTATTCCATAACTTTTTCAGATAATCAAAAATTTTGTAAAAACAATCATAATTTTGAGGAAGTTGACAAGTGTTACATTATTTGTCGCACAAATCTCGGTCTTCGCGCAGACTTTAGAAGCATCCTTTGCTAAGGGTTTATCTGAATATCTAAATCACGTTGTGGTCAGGCTCCTAATAGGGCGTCCCATCTGCGCGACATGACATTTATTTACTGACAATGAATGGTCATTTAATGGCAATCGATTCCGCGTCCAGTAACATCAGCTTTGAGTACGTGACTGTACAGCAGTTGTCTATCGTCCTGTGTTCGTATTAAGCAATAAGCTAAATGCGAAAACTATAAGAATAATATTCAAAAACTAAAACAACAGCAAACAGAATAAACGTCTGATTTCCAATAAGATGCAGAATCTTAATGACAACGATAACGACAACAGCAGCAGCAATTTGCTGTTTCTTGATGACTTCAACTGTCAAATTATCTCCTGACTAGCTACCCTGTTGAAGGAGGATACCCGAGCAGGACTCTCTGGTGTTCAAAATCTCATGTTACAAGATTATCGATAAATAGTTAGGTTTTGGTTTCGCTACAAATATGTGCATTAAGAACGCCTTGTCGTTGATCCCAAAGTGCAGAGAGTGCCGGTGTGTATAGAAAAGATAACAACAACAAAAGACAATGATGGCAAACGCGATGACACAGAAGTACCAAATTACCAACAATAGCAACAGCAATAATGTTACGGGCATTTTCATATCGGTAAACACTTCAGTACGGTCTGAGATAATGGCAACGGTACTGATAATCGCAACAACAACAATGACCAAGCAACAGCAACAGCAATAAAAACGACAACAGCAACAGCATTAGCAACAACAACAACAACAACAACAACAACAACAACAACAACAACCAACAAGAACTAAAAGTACCCGGAGCAGTAACAACAACATCAACAACAACAACACAAATTGCCGTTTTACCGTTTTTTCAAAATTTAGTTTACAAAGGGCTTACTTCAATTTGTCTATTTTAATTACAATAATTAGCATGTTCATTTTGTTCACACAGCATTTACTTGTATTGTAGCGTGAAATGCAGGTGAAGTAACTTTTAAAAGTATTTCTTTGTAATTATTTGGCACCATGCAGTTGCACAATAAGCTGGAATTGGAAAAGCATTAGAAAGTATTGCGCAAAATTCATCAACTATATTAACAAAGTAGTATTTCTTCAAACAAAATGAAACTGTCATAACGTCATTAAAACCAGTACATCAAACAGCTACGCCTGCTTTCATGTCAGCATGAAAACGCCGCCGTTTCAATTTTCTGCAAAAAGATTGATAAAAAACCTGCAAAAAGATGTAGGGGAATATCTTTTCATAGAAAATTTTAACCGACTTCAAATAATTAACGTTTACAGCAGTTGGCATTGTTAAAGAAGTTACAAAATATAGTTACGTTTATAATTATAGTTAGACCTACATTTATAGTTACGGGGTCAGTTACAGTTGTAGTTGTAGTTATTGTTATAGTTATTGTTATAATTATAGTTATAGTTGTTTGTTAAAGTTACGTTGGATAGGTGAAAGCTTTAGTAATTTATTTATAACGAGTATTTTAAGTTTGGTTTTTTGCTGTATATATACAATAACAGTTATTCTAGCTAGGAATAACATAATATTATCTGTGTAGCTCCGTTTAATTATTATCCAATCAGTGAAAGTGTCTAATATTTGCAAATTGCAAATGTGCAGCGGTTCTATAATTTTCTGTAACTTAATCAAGGTTCCCATGAATTTTTAATTCCCTAAAACAAAGTGCATTTCACATATTATTGCGCATATCATTATCAATTTAACAACCTTAAAAACAGTGAACACTCAACATAATTTAAATTCGCCAAATTAAGAAATATAAAGAGGCAGTATCTAGAGAAACACGGCGAATAAGCAACATAACGCTTAAAATTATGCCGGGCAAATTAGATCAAGTTTCCTTTTGAAGTAAATTAACATAATTTGGGCAGTAATGACGTCGCGAAAATCCTTAGATAATCACGTTAATACGGTTTCATCTGAAGCCGATTAGAAATCTTTCAGAAATGAGAGGGATTTCATTGGATGCGCAGCAATGGAAGATTAGAACCTCGTCATTATAGAGAAATACAGACTGCTTACGTTGACTTTGAACATTTGTAACAAAACCAATAAACTCATGCTTGTATGCATACTGCCTTATTTTAAGTTACTTAGATAACATATAGTATAAAACTTTAGCCATATTTCACCAACACGGGATCTGAAATACACGAAGAAATTTCTTTCAACAAATACGCGAACAAACAACTCAAGTTTAGCCAACAAACGAAAAAAATCATAATGTAAAATTGCGATTTTGCTCGTTTGTTGGTTAAACAAGAAACTCAAGAAAACAAAAAGGTAAACAAAGAAGACTAACAAATAAATAAACAACAGCATAATGAACACAAATAAGTGAATGGGTAAGTGAATCAAATACCACAAAAACATAATAATTTGCAAATAAGACTAGGCTGACAAATGAATAATTGAATGAATTTATCGTCACTAATTTTACAAGTCTTTTACACTTCAAGGCTTTCTTGTTTGCCCCTTGTACATTCTTGTATTCTCTCTCCTCCCCCCTCTCTCTCCCTCTCTGTCTGTCACTCTTTCCTTACTTTTCTCTGTTCGTTCCTTTTTCACTTATCTCATTCTTGCTTTTTTCTCCGCTCTTTCTCTCTCTCTCCCCCCTCTCTCTCTCTCTCTTTCTCTCTCTCGCTCATCTTCACTTCATTCCTTCCTTTTCCACTCTGTCTCTTTTCTTTTCCTTTTTTGCTCTCTCAACAAACTACTTAAATTTTACTGAGCTTTTATGAGTATAAGCAGTTACTATTAGCCAGCGCTCAGCACGACCACTCAAAGACTAAATTTGAACATCAGCATGACTATGGCACAGTATTATTTACTCCTCCAAAGTCTTCTCTATAGAGCCCTTTATTAGTGTGCGCTAGCAATATGCCTTTAGGGTTTCACTCTCTGTCAACCCGCTGCTGCTTTATTATATTACTGACACAATAAGATCAGCAGCTGAGGCCACCTGTATTATAATCAATCCACCTTAATTCTATGAGAATGGTAGGTAAACCTTCCAGCCATTTTACCACAACCTTAGCTGCAGTTTTTTCTACATTCCCTCCTGTAATCAACCCATTTCTATGTTATACAAAAGATTTTGCAGTTACGGCCCCTGATACGTTGATTAAATATTCGTTCATTATGATTAATATGATCACTCTTCAGTTCACATACCTCAGCCTTATTAGTAGCCAATCGCAGGACAATATCTTGTATTTTGGCTGCTGTCAGCCTCATCCACTCATTTGAAATAGATATCCTCGTCTAGCACATTTTCAGCACGATGCACTACATGTCTACACACTCTATCACCTGTGTCACATCAAATACTGCTATCAAAATCTTAACATAACACCCAAATATTAAACTTTCGATAAAAGCGGTTTTCGACCTTGAATTCAATTACTGTCGAGTGCGCACAATCAAAATCTGCTTCATCATTATAAGATGGCTTTGTTATGTTGCCAAACTCCTTACGCTTTTGCCATAGTTGAAAGCCGTCTTTTTTCTTCCTCCTCCTCATTATCCTCGTCATCATAATCATCACCATCATTACAACACTCTCTATCCTAATACCTTGTGCCTGGCTGCAGGCAGAGACAGTAACGGGAGTCTGTCAACGATATAGGATATTATTATATCACTTCATCAGCTGTCAATACATTTTGGCGCACAAATGTGAACGCAGCTTTAGCTTTGCATTTCATTTCCCTGCAGGAAACTTCGACATAGTCTACTACTGTTAGATGATTAATCGTTTGAAATATGGCTTCGTAAGCAAGCATTTGAGACAACTTGCAAACTATCACGTATCACACATCAAAGGTAACAAAATATAACGATTATTAACTGCTGTGCGAACTATTAAAATTACAAAAGATTCGTGTAAAGAACTGTTACAAAAGATTTGTGTAAATTCCAAGTTATCACAGCAATAATATTTTATTCTTTGACACCATTGTATAGATTTCGTGTCAAAAGATGATTATCACAAAAATATTGTATAACCTTTACAATTATCATTGTGCTTTTGCTTATTTGCAATTCGTAGTTTGTAGTTCGCATTTCAATTTCCGTCTTAATCTGTTCAATTTTTTTAGCAAGACGCTTTTGAAATAATGAATACGGATAAAGTAATCCGTTTATTTGCCAATGCAGCAAAATTAAATGTCTTCTTGGAGGTAGATGATTTTTTAGTCTAATTGTAATGCTACGGGCAAGACCGGGAAAATGAACTTTTCTTTTAATCCTGTACAGCTTCCGTAGGCTTTCTTTTGCAAAGAAACTGTCACAACTGAAAAACTGTAGGCCTACAACCATATTCAATATAATATCCTATTTTAAATAAAACTTGTCATTTGAATGCACATTATTCTTCAGTTTAAGCAAAAAACGTATTTTAAAAATTTTGTAAGTAATACAAAACAGGAAGTCTTTTTATTCACGCAAGTTTACTTACTTGTTTATTCTCTTTATTTAGAGACAATCTAGTCTTTCAATTTCATTTTACGAATGTTTGGTACTCAGAATCTGAGAGAAACTCAGAACAGTTCTTAGTCGGAACCATGAAAATTGTTGCTGTTGTTCTTATGAGCTCTGTTTAAACGGAGTTTCAGTTTCAGTATAGTTTGTTTTTAGTAAACAACTTTTACTTAAGCTATATAGGCTTGCCGTTTGATTGCATTTAACGTCAAACACGGCTATGAGTCAGACATTAAGACGTATCAAAGCAGCTCTCTGAAACACTCGACGTCAGTATCTCGAGCAAAACAATATAGCCAGTCTGCCAGTTGAAGAGCTCAGAACTAGTCAAGCACCAGGAAAGCAGTAGTTCCTGTAACACGTGATTGACAGGACAAGATTTACCACAGCACTATAGCGTACATCTTGAAAATAATACGACTTTAAATAGCCTTGATTGAATCTAGCAGAAGATTGCATGTAAACTGTATGATTGTATAGATGAAACCTGAAAAGATCAGGGATTTGGAATGAGGAAACAGAATAGATGCCGAGCAGAAATTGTTAGCCGAATTTGAGTTAAACTATCTGACGTTTTCTTTCCAAGATTTGTCTTGATTTTTAGGCATCGATTTATATAGCATAAGTTGTACGTATTGGAATGGAAATGGAAGTCCAAGTATGTAATCGCCGTATAACAACAGACAACGACAACTCTGAACTACTATGACTATTTACATGCACCTATTATGCAGTGTACATAAATATGTAATAGAATATTTAATTTTGAGAATTTTTGCTGGAAAATTTTAGAAAATTTAGTTGATTACTAAACAGTATTTAAGAAAAAATCCGAACCAGATAGTCACTTTCGATAAAACCGATTAACTGCTCTACAGATTTGCGTAGATTGCACTTCCACAATGCGTTTCTTTAAAATTTTAACTTTTCGCTCACTAGTTCAAAGTTTACATTTGAAAATGTGTAAATGGAATGTCTACATTTTTAGAATTGAATTTTTGCACACCTGAATGGAATTTGTGAACAAATTACATATTTGAAAGTAACTGATTGGACCACTGCCAGCCAGCATGCAATGTTAAACGGCATGGCCTACTGTTTAAGTTGATTGTAGCGGTGCCAGAACCTAACTCATTGTCAATAAATTTCTATATGAGGCAGTGAACCAACAGAAGTAACAAGTTCTAATGCACTGAGTAAAATAATTCTACAGCGGTGAGTAATACTGTCAGAGGCAATATGGCAGCTAAAATAGTCAGAAACAGTTTTGCCGACTGTCACTCATCAATTTACTAACCAGGCCAGGGGCCGCTTAACTTTGTATCCAGACATTTACATATAAAAATGCTGAAATCCAGGAAGGTTTCTAGACAGAAGCTTCCGCAAGTGTAAAAATTCAGTTCAAACCATCAAACGCATGCCAACGCTGTATATAGCCCGTCTATGATTTGTGATGGAAAAATTACCAGCAATAACGAGATTCTGTGACAGCTTGACATTATTCTCAACGATGTGCCAATGAAATTTATCACCAAAGATCAATAAAACTACTAGAAGCCGATCTCTGCTTATTGATCGAGGATTCAATGTGAACAACCACCGCGATTAGGCTGTCTGTGATTTCCAACTGCTTGATAAATAACAATAATTGATGAATCGAAGTTCCCAACAAGCACTGTATATAGAATACATAGTTCATACACACGCATGCACTCACTCTCACACACAACATTAAAATTTATGTTATTGTCGCCACTAATTAATACGATCTGATCGATAGATCCAAGTAATGAGTTGTTTTTAATGAGTAATGAGATTATAACTCCAATACACAAATAATGAGTGTATATTTTTGGCTTTTAAAGCCAATTTTTTACACTTACACTTGTGTAATATTATATTAAAATTGAGGCATTTTATTAGTGTTAACTATTGTCATTGAAAAGCTGAATTGTTATTACCGATAAAACTTTTATAAACAAATTACTATAGATTTAAAAATTAAAACCCTAATTCCAGTATAAGTTCCAAACAACCCAGTAGTACCCCCTGTAGAAAGATTACGGAAATACTACAGAAAATGTAAATTGTTCGAATGAAAACGAGTTCCCTTCAATGTTACGCTAATTATCAAGAACCACATTGACACGAACATCATCCGCTTGGACAGTTAATCTACATCAGCTTCATTAAGTGACGGCATCTGATGTAAGCGCTGTGCTCTACCATTGCATACTGATTACCGGAAGAGCATTTTCATCTCCTCCAGGATGTCCATGCATATTAATGTCAATTTTCGCGTGACTTATGAGAAAACATTTGGCGCTAATTATAAATTTATGCTTTAGTTAGCATCTCTCTCTCTCTCTCTCTCTCTCTCTCTCTCTCTCTCTCTCTCTCTCTCTCTCTCTCTCTCTCTCTCTCTCTCTCTCTCTCTCATCACTCTCTCTCTCTCTCGCTCTGCCTTTCTCTCACTTTGTCCCCTCGCGCTCTCTCGCTCTCGTTTCCTCATGATCCTTTCCTCTTTCTTCCTCTCTAATTGCTCGTTTAGCTTTCAGCTATTAAACGCCCTGCCGTATACTCTGACATTTCCTAATGCATATCACCGGCTCCCCTAAGAGATCTGACCGAAGAAAACTTTGGTGAACGTTTATACGCTCTTTGATGTAGTGTGAGCGAACCATTACGTTCAGTAAAATCGAGAATTGCCACTGACAGTCATAAGCAGAATTATAGTAACGTTTTAGTCGCGTAAAATTATTTAATAAAACACATATATTTAGTTTTGTAAGTAATTCATGCGAGTTTTGGACGACGCTTTTCCGTATTATGACACAGGCAGGAACTCCGTAAACGGGGCCACTCACTCCGCTTGCCATCAAAAGTAGAACAAAAAGTAACTTCCACCTTACACAATATGAACTATTCACCTTCACAATTATTATTTAACTATTCTAAATATAGCCTACTAATCTTTTACAACTATATTTTCGTACCTTTTCTGTCGTTAATATGAGCATTGATAGACTACTTTGGCAGTTGCTAATCTTTCGTTAGTTGGTGTCACAAAATAATACATGAATTACTTTGCTGTTAGTTTGCTTTACAAGACAGTCACATGCAATTACCAAAACTGCTGCATATTATTGGTGATTAATGATGCACTTTCAGTCGTGAATTATAGCTGCTCTTAGCATACTTATTTATAAACTAAAATAGGTTCAGGTGCCAGCAGAGTTGTCAAAACTTTTTTGTACATACCATATGTACCCTATGTACATATTTCCATGTACATATGCACATGTTTCTGTGTCTATTTAATTTGGTTATTTCATAATACTGCTATTACTGCCCATAAAGTATGACCTTATTTATATAACACACTGTAGCTTCAGAAAAAATAGCATTTAAAGTACATTCGCAATATTTTAATAAATAACAAATTTGTAGATGGCATCACTAACACTAAAGTTACAAACGTGCATCTTCTTCTTGTGTATTATACATACAGAACATGTGGTATCATCAATTTTACTTGAAATGAGAAGTAAAATCCAGAAAAAAACCTGGAAAGTAGAAATTCGCTGTGCCGCTTTGTCGTATCCAAACATCCCAACTTTTACACAAGTTAAGATTGTAAAGAAAATCTACTGCATGGGGGAAATAATATGGCCAAATAAAGTACTATAAGTTACCATTAATGGAAAATAAATTATAATTCAAAGTCGAATAAAAATATATAGATACAAATAAAGCAAATGTAACTAAATACAAACGCTTTCTTACCTGTGAATATTGCATCCTCGTCCAGGAAGCAGCAGCAGCAGCTTCCTAACTGAAACCTATACCAAACAAATGCCGATAGTACACGACCGTTAGGCTACCCAGCTCAATCATCCTATGCAACATAACGTCCCAGCATTCCCCTGGTTCATGGCAGCAGCTGCAACAATACATAACAATACCATTGACTGCTGTTTAACGTATATAGGCGTTATTATCGTGATGGGAAATGCTGAGGAGACCGGGCGTGTATGAGGAAATGTCAGATTATACAGCAGGACGTTTAATAAATGAAAATTGAACGAGCAGTACAGCAGAACAGAGAGAAATATATGAGGAAAGGGAATGGGAGAAGATAAAGAATGGAAGTTCAATAAAGTGGGAGGGAGAGGGAAAGAGAGAGAGAGAGAAAGAGAGAGAGAGAGAGAGAGAGAGAGAGAGAGAGAGAGAGAGAGAGAGAGAGAGAGAGAGAGAGAGAGAGAGAAGAGGGACAGAGAGAGAAAGAGAGAAAGAGAGAGAGAGAGGAGGGAGGAAAAGAAGGGAAGAGAAAGGCTGCCCGAAATTTCGTGAGACTTACACGAAACTTTTAGCGAACGTTGTGCTCTTGATTTTTATGTACATAGGTTTTAAAACTGCTGTGTTTATTATTTGTGAATCGCGATAAATATATTAATTACTGCTTGTTTAACTTATAATAGTATTGTAATAAACTTAATCATAATGGTAACACTTCAAAATAATTCATATGAAATACAGGCTTAAATTTGTTCATCCTCCATCATCCATTAAGTTCGTAGAATGCTAACAGTTGAAAATGATATCATTTCAGCCATATTCGGGGGAAGCAAGATGACAATTATTGTATTTCGTTCAGTCGAATATCAAACAGACATTTTCTTTGTGGCATTTCCAAAAGCCTCGTTCTTCAAACAAGTCTATTTTTCAGCGCTGTGTTCACAAACAAGATCAGAAGGGGTGTTATTTGAATAACCGTATTGAAAACACGGTGTAAGATGAAAAGCTTCATGTAGCTCTTCTCTCCCTTTTTTCAGCTGTAGTGCAGCAAAATTAACACAGTTTTAGCATTGAATTGTTATGTTTTGTCACATTGCTGTAGTACGTTTTGATTAGACCCATCCTCTCTGTTGTCTGTTCCTTTAAAAAACCCATGTCCTTTGCTTGGGTTTATATTAGGTCTGAGAGCTACACGATTCACAGCTTAACAACATCAGCATAACCTCAGTGGAATAGTTTTGCAAAAAATTATTCTTTTAAAATGATAATGGGTGGACAACAAAAAGTAAGCTCCTTCAAAAAATTCATTAAAAATATATTTCTCTCCTCACTGGAAACATTTTGTCGTAAAACTAGATACATATAATATGAATACTGCCAAGTTTTGAATAAAAAATGCAAAACTGAAGATTTTACTGCCGTTTAAATAAAAAAGGCCAAATTTTCTAAAGAAACAAATAATATAATTGATCTTTTAAGTTTTGCTTTCATTTAAAAATTTTTTTTCCTGACAGTTCAATTAGTTTTCTCAGTTGAGGCTTGAACTGATCAGTAGCTTTACTGACAACACAGTCATCTAGTATCCGATACCATAAAGATGATATCAATACAAAACAATCATATTAATATCTAGTTTCTTCATTTTTATGGGCTTGATGACTGTAACTGACTTGATGTTTCAAACAAAAAATATTTATTTTTGGACTTTATATGCAAAATGTTAAATAAATAAAAATTGGTTGAATTAAATTTTTATATAGCAACATATTCAACGGATGGAATGGACGCCTACAATGAACCTCATTCTTTGTCAGTGGATTTACACAATCCAGTGGATTGTACCACATATTTACACAATGTAAATTGGCAATTTTTTATAAGACCTGTATCAATACGGACATCCATGCTAAAATACCACTAACAGCGTAGAAGAAAATTGCATACACATGCACAGCGTAACTTCATTATTTGAGCATGTCATGTCTACGGGCAGGGCAATGCAACCTGTGGTACATATTTGTATAGACGTTCGCTAATTCTCACGCAAAATTCGAAGTTGGCAAATCCTCTACAAGAGTTCGGACAGACCAACGTCGGACATTGTGAGAAAATATCCAACATCCAATGACATTTTAAACGATACATCAGCAGACTCATCACACAGAATTTCTCTACTCAGCCAAACCTGGATGAGATGCAGTTTAAAACGTGATTTACCAGCCAAACAAAGGTTCATTGTAGCGTTCATGACAGATGATTGATTCGTTCCAATTACCGCATCAAAAATATTCACAAAACTAATAAAACTGCAATTTATATAGTAATTAAAATTGTGTAAAAAAATCCAGAATTGATGGATGTTGCTGTGGAAATTGAGCAATTGTGGTTACATACCAACCAGACATTTCTCTGAAATTAATGCTAATTAAAAATGATAGGCCCAGGCATGAATGTATTATGCGTGCATGCGTGGTATGTACAGGAAAACGTAAATATCAACACGTATAGGCTATAGAGGTTAGGCAGGTTATAAGTCTATTAAAGTACTACATTTTGCGTGACAGTCGCCTACGTGTTCAAAACGACCACTTTCTTTTTATTTTGCTTAATATCTTTTTCCTCTCTCATTTTTACAATCTCTCTCGTCTTCCGCCTCTACTGTACTTACTCCATCAACACTACTCTATACACACCTTTTACAGATCCTATTGTCTTCCAATACACTAATAATTTATTTTATACACTAACGAATTTATTCAGTCAAAAAAACCAATTCTCCTAAAACTGTGGTAATTAGAGAACTTACACTTATATTTTAAAATTATAAAAACGAAACAGTAGTTAAGATAATACATATATAGGATTATTTAACTTTTTGTCATTATTTTAGTACAGTTGCATGCATATTTTTTAAGTATCTGTATAGTATAATTTCCCAAATTCCTCATGGTAGGTAAGGTTTAATTTTTTTTTGCATTTTTTTGTATCGTTTCACTATTTCCGCCTTTTATCATTTCAGTGTTTTAATTAAGTTTTATTGGTTTTACTTTATCATTTTACATATTATTTTGATTTCTTAATTTATTCCTTTTGGTCGTTGTACAACTAAAGGAGTTTTTTACGGTCTTCTGATCACCGCTCTCCTTAGCTTACTTCCCCAGTAAACTTTTTCTTTTTCATTTCTTTCTTTACTAACTTGATGTTTGTTCTATCATTTCATTAAGTTTCTTGCCTTTCTCCGTATGTTGTGTTTTTCCTTCTTTTGCAGCTGTTTATTTACTTATTACTATTAGTTTGGTAGTTTGTTTGTTTCTTTGTGTACGAGTTTGTTGCAACGTTGCAAGCTCTATCAATAAGCAAAAACAAGATTACCTATCGAATAATTGATGTGGATCCTCGCATTTATAGAATTCTGCTTGATCAAGTTTTTTTTTGCATAGTTGACTAAATCATGTGAAAAATGCACATTTATAAGCAGAAATGTTCGCTTGACTATTTGAACCTTAAAATGGCGTCTCAGAAACTCAATTAGTAAAACAGGGATCATTCAGCGACCAAATTACGTTTAAAGGTACACATTTGCGTGTCTACACAGCACCTGTAATCTGTTCCTAGGTGAGCGGAGACGCGAGCCCTAGGGGTGATAGAACTTGGAATCTTGATGCTCCTTTAAGACGACATCATTAGTCACGTTCAAGTGTAGTGGAGAAGACGAAAAGAGAAACGGATAAGACAAACAAAAGATACCGCAAGGTGGACAATCACTGTATTCTCTAACAATGGTAACACTCAAGTGTAAACAGTAAAATAATAAAACACTGGGAAAGAAAGATGTATGGAAGATTCAATCGAACTCACTGGCTCACAGCATTTTCACAAGATGGCCCCATTGATAAAAATGGTGTGGTGCAGAGAGTATGAATTCTGATTTGGTAAAAACATATGTAATTTAAACTGCTCATATAGGAAAAGTGTACATATTATGCTTATGTACATATTTGACCACTCTGCGAAATGCTCTAACTTGGAATGACATAACATGGAATGAATGGAATGAGCAAACTTTAATTAAAAAACACAAATGTGCGAATTTTAATAGGTGGGTTTAAGAAACTTGTTGATGACAGGACGAGCAAACAAACGAAAGAATGAATTGAAAGACGGACAATGAATGAACTAATAAGCTGACACGTAAATAAACCAACGATCGAGCGCTCAGTAGGCAGTCAGACAAAATAACAAAACAAACAAACGTACATACATACAAGCAAACAAACAAGAGCAAGATAATTATAGAAATGTACATCTCTGTACGAGCAGTGCACGAAATGCTTTAAGCCTCGAAATTAGACTACTGCAGTCCGCAACGAAATCATAAAAAAGATGAATTAAAAACTAATAGCGCATGTGTCATAATGTCTACGCAACAAATTACCAAGTTAAAAAGCATTATATATTTGACAATGTTCAGAAAAACATATTAGGTTTATATTATTTAATATTAATGATAACTGACATGTATTTGGCAAACACTAAACATACAAACAAAACAATTTACATGCAAAAAATACCAAAGATAGTAATAACGCTCGGAACACGTAAAACAATACACAATGATACTGCTGAAAAATGCTGATGCACAAGCACAAAAACTTAACTTTGAGTCAATTCATTGAGTCAAAAGAGACGATAATATAAAAGGTAAACAAGAAGTCACAAACTATTTATAATAGATCGTTAGATTTCAAGTAGCATTTATACAAATTATAGAACATCGTTTTCAGATTTGACGGTTAGATCGCCGTTCCGTCTCGGTAGCTCAGATAATAATTAAATTTTGTAGCACAGTAGCCTGGTGGAACTAATGATAGACTAACACATAACCAAGAAGATTTATTCGCAGTGTCAACACACAATAGTTTATTATACGAGTACAGTATGAGAATTTCGGTTGTAATGGACACAATATTTCGCACAGACCTTTACATGCATAGACAATAATTGTAAATTTATGAAATTATGAGCAATAATTTTTAGAATTCCATAATTATATATATTTGAAACATATGAAATTTTATTTGTGCGTCAGCTAGTACAAGATTTCCATGTAGCCGAAAGCGCTGAGCTCTTCCAAATGGGTTAGGCTAGAATTACACTAGCGAATTCCACGTTTTTTCGGAAAGAAACTGTTTCCGCTTTTACAAGAAATTTGCCATATAAATCCTAGAGGTACAGAACACCCCAGAACACTTTTTATTCATTAAGCAAATCTAAAACAGCAATGTTATTGAATCTTGCAAGATAAGCTGACAGGATCACAGAGATGACAATCTTTCCTGACAGAGATTATCTTTTGTGTAAGCGGGTAAGAGACCTTTAACCTTGAACGTCATAAGTGTAATGTATGTATGGTCTGGCCCAGACAATTCTATAACAAAGAAAGACACCTTGCATTTAAACAGGTAATACAGCTACATATCGGTTTTCCCTATTTTCAATTCACAAGAAACCCAGTAGATCTAGCAGTCATATATAAATCAAGTATTAGAACTGGGATAAATTTTTACGGGAAGCCGCAACAGCCTATAAGGAATGCTGTTTCTTTTTTGTTTGGTGGTAGATAGATGGTTTGGAAATTAACAACATGGTAGAAATCACAGTATTAAATAAGCGATATAGTACCTATTTATTAATTAGTTTCTGGCAGCATTAATTTTACCAAAGTAAAACACAAATAAACTCTCTCGAAAAGCTTGTCAAACAACAAACAGACCCACAGCAATGTCTTATTTTTGAAAGCCTTTTTAAATACTGTAAACAAGGAAGTCTTTCAACTTTCTAACTTTGTTTTATTCTGTCATAACAACAATATCGAGTAAACATTTGATTCACCGGGAACTTGCAATCTGTGCCGCTGTGTTGACAGCTAACACAGGTGAAACGTTGTTCAGGTAAAATCAGGTAACTCATCGCCAGTAAAGTTCATCACACCTACAGCTGAGTTGTGGATTAACTTCAGGAAATACAATCACTGCTTTTGTTCTTTTAATAATCCCTTATCCTTGTTTAGTTTTACAAGTTTACTGGACCGCAGGAATTGTGGCGAATATTGCCAAAAATGTCACTGAAGTGAAGTCGTTTTCGTTTGCGAGATATGTCAAAAATAATATATGGTGAAATCACACAGAACATATAGTCTGATGTAGACTATATATAGAGTCTATAGACGAACGAATATTGACTTAAATTAGTTGATGTATCTATTAAATGAAAGTATGTCTGATTATATGATAAAAACCAAATAATCTTTCTACATTATGCGAAGAAAGAAAATAGAGAACAAGGAGGAGAGAGAGAGAGAGAGAGAGGAAGAAGAGAACAATGGAGAAACAAAAAGCCGGAATAATCAAAATCATTCATTTTAGCCTTAGTCAGTTAATCACCCAGTCATTCAAACAGCCCATTAGTCGGTCAGTTGTTCCAGAAGTCTGACAATCAATCAGTCACTCAGTCAGATAGTCAGTAAACGAAATATCTGTATTTCGTCTTCTTCTTCTTTAAAAGTCATTTGAAAAGAAAGAGCAAACGGCACCACAAAGGAGGGGATAGAAGAAGGAGAAGAAATGAAAAGAAAGAAAGATTTACTTTATGTGCCGTATCATGCAGCGTGCTGTTTTTGTTATAATGCCACCTGAATAGATCATTATTTCAGAATTATTATTATTATACCGAAGAAGAAAAACATTGATAAGCACCTAGCTTAGTCATGTCATAGATACATTGACTGTTTTAATGTTTAATCCTCTGCTTAACTTAAGCTACTACTACTACCTAATTAGGCCCTATGTCCAACATATTAGAAGCAGAGGATAATTCAATCTCGACCGCATTATCTCGGCCTTCTTACTAAAACGGGCTTTGTCGAAATTAGCATTTGTTTCCATGGCAACGGACAGGCAAACAGAATTTTCATGTTTTTCTGGACAAATTGGGAAACAAAAAACGTGCAGTAAAAACCAAATGCGTTTGCGGGATTACGGGATGACGGCCTGGATGTGCAGGAAGCTTTGTGGAGGCATCTGATGCACATTAGAATCCAATTTGCAATGTTTTAGCGGTAGTCTAAAAAGAGTCTAAAAATACCTATATACGCAGTAGCAAAATGCCTACGTTAAATGTCAATGCTAAAACGTTTAAAATCATATCCTAATGAAGTGCTGCAAACAGTCTGACATATTGTCCTTGCGAATGTGTCTGATCAATTGAAAAGTCTTCTACGAGGGTCGTGATGGTAGACTTGGTTGGAGAACATCACTGTGATATCTTGCAAGTTGGTTTCAATGGTGTGCATTACGACCCTTACTATTAGTAATGCAGCAAAACTAATTTTGGTTTTGTTCTTTACAGCTTAAAATTTATCCCATAACAACTGACTAATCGAATGGCAATTTGGCTAGCTGAATCACTGACTTCATCGACTCACTGACTGACAGGTTTGACAGTTAGCTACCTGACGGTTAGCTTGTTAACTAAACTAACTGTTTGATTTGGTAGGTATGTTTGTGGGGATATAAAGAAAAGGAGTGCATAGTTCTCAAGCTAGCCATTTCATCCACACCCATTTTCACAGTTAGAATTTTAATTGCAAAATTAGGTTAATTATAAAAAAAGGAAGAAAGAAGAGAAAGAAGGAGAGAGAAAAAGGGAGTAAAGAAGAAACAAAGAAAAACGTAAAACAAAAATTAAGAAAAGAAGGAAGGAAACCAATTATATAGGCAATAAAATTATTTTGAAAACACAGACTTTCGAGGGAGAAATTTGGCAAATCAGTAATTTTAGATAGCCATGCCTACCAAAAAACACAAGGAATGAAAAAAATATAAGTACAAAGACCTCAAAGACCGCTTTCACCAATCATATGTACCAAATTAGCCCAGAGCACAGACTTCAACATACTGCAAGTAAAATATAGGCTTACTTGAATTGAATATTGGGTTAATAATATAGTGGGATACTTTACAATGAAAATTACTCTACACACGCAATTTACGGGGTCACAAAACACATGCAACATTCTTTCAGAACATCACCTAAAATCAAGAAAAAGATTGGTACCGATCCTGTCTGCAGGCTGCAGCATTTTTAAACTTTCTCAATAGACGCAATGACAAGATTATTATATCGTATTGAACCCAGACGCTGATGATATCTGGACTTAATTGCTCTGCTCCTAATTTGAAAATGGCAACAGAAAAAGTCTGGTCGAATTTCTTCACAAAATGACACCTTCTATTCAGCTCTGTAAGCATAATGAGTTCATGCGATGAGCAGATACAATAAGATGTTCTTTAGCAATGAGTTATCGAGACAAGCGAGTCATCAATCAACCCAGGACTGTGAATCGGCGGTCTACTTTGCAAAGCTGTCACGAAAACAGATCTGTGTAATGTAAACCTATTTTGAAAGTCGTTTGTTTTTGGATTTTTCAGCGAGTAGCTAGCTTTGAATAATGAGAGAAAACCAGTTACGGTGATGTACAACGCGTGCAAAAGCGTTGGTCAAATAATGTTAAACAAGACAACTTAACACTCAATAAAAATAATGTTTCTAACACTGTGCGCCAAAAAATTAAAACCAAAAAGCAAAATTCCGCGTAAATTTGTTCCAATAACATCGCAAACCCATTTATATAAGTTGTATGTAAGTTGTAAAGATTTTATCAAAATTATAGCTTTATTAGGCTAAAAATTTCCTCGCATCTAAACATATTATTACATGGTGACCAATATACAATAAAGGTTGTAGGTCCACTTAAACTCGCCCAAAATTAATTCTACATAGAGAGTTCCTTAAGGTATCCTTTACTGCTAAGTTTCAATATAGTCTTATCAATAGTTAGTAGATATTAGCTCCAGTAGTACAATTGAGTTTCCTACTACTATTTTTTTCACACCACGTTTATAAACTCTGTTTACTGTTGCTCAAAACACATTGTACGCTAATGATATCTAAAATATAGAACAAATTCGATGTATTTTCATTATTCGTCAATTAATTCATAACATCCTTATACAATATTGCACAGCCTATGCCTTAAAAGTATTTGTAAAGCAGATTCGTTGAAGTTGTTAAACTTAATGAGAACACATTTATACTGAGTATTCTTTCCAGTTACGTATTGAATCTGTGTATACATACATTGTCAGTTCAGCTTATTATTGATGACTCAATTCAAGCTAAGACGTTGCCGTAGACATTTAAAATGTAATCCATCACTTCTTGGTGCGATACCATCAACTACATATTAAAATTTCAAGCCTTTAAGCGCTAAAAGTCATCCAAGCAGCCGAGATCAAAATTTCAGGCTCTCAACATTGGCGTGAAATAATGGCATAAATTAACGTCTTCACTCGAGTAGTTCTGAATAATAAAAATGAGTAGACTAAACCGTTCGAGTTCTCTTAATTCCCCACTGCCCTGAGGGAGAACTTGGCAGGCTTGGAATTAGTTTATAATCGCAAATATCGTGTGAGTGAATGGTGGAATTTGAATAAACCTTTCCTAGTTAAATTTACTTAGAGAGAGGGTACATATTGATAGGGCGTATAAATTCTTTAAAGCACTAAATATTCTACAAAAAACTGCTTTAACAAATGATTGGTACTGCATATTGCACCTATAAAATTTTGCAAAAAAAATGAACAGCAGCGTCTGTTTGAATTTTGTTGCTGAGTTTTACAAATTTGTTTAAAATTACTATGTCATTAATTTCACTAACATTAATTAAATTATTGACACTTATTAAATTTCATATAAAAGGCGGGTTTTTAAACATACAATTTGGCATTGTTCACCAAATGTAAGAAATGTATGAGAATTGAAATTTTGTGGAATATTTAGGAACAACATGTTCGACAGCGTGTACAGTACAGGGAAGATTTACATAAAGAAGTGACGCTAATAAAGATTTATCATCTGACAATTATTACACTTTACTGCCACAAAGAGGAACAAAATTACAGATTAGGCCTACATAAAAATATATGCCTGTGAAACTTATTCTGGGTAATAAAATTCCTAAGGGAATAATTAAATTTAATTAAATCGTTCTACCATAAATTTTATTTGCCCAATAAGTTTTAGGATGTTATGGAACATACTTTAAGCGCTAAAGCGAAATATACTTTAAGCGTTACATGAAAAACGACGTTATGTTTAAACCGCACAATTAATAGACAATGCATAAATTTAAATATGTGCATGTACGGAGTCTTAATGTCAAATTATGGGGTTGATCATCACTTATAGTATTGGTATGAAAGCTTTCGAACACTAAAGATAAATTTTGCGTGAACAAAATAGGAAAAAATCCTATTATATGCAGAAAGTTTATATAGTATTACATATTTTTCGTCTGTACACGAAAATATTAAAACAAGAAAATTTCCGATTCAGCGAAATTCATTACAACAGTTAAGCAATCACTAATTTATGGGCTGAATTAATTGTCAGTATATAAACGTCTCAACTTCCCATAAAATTTTTTATACTTTTATTGACGGCACACGCCCATTAGTTTTATCCTGCCCAAAATGTATGATGTTTAAACAGAAATGACATTAACTCAACAGAGCGTTGAGAATTTAGCACTGCAGAGGTGGAGCGGTATAATAAACTGAAATTAAATTTATGGCCAATAAAATTCACGAATATTGGAAAAATAGCCTTTAAACATAATTTTAGCTGTCTTTTTGAAATGTCGAAGCTAAAATTCTACACAACGTTCTAAGGCAGTGTGACAAAAACTCTTTGTTAGACGAAAGATATTTTGCCTTTTTACTGACCTGCTATAAAACCTCTAAGTCATTCTTGTAGGCTTTTCGCTTATATACTTATTTTTTATGTTATGCCAACTCACGCCATAATTGTTTATTTCATGGAAAAATTAGAGACATTTTTCCGCACTTTTGTCTTCAAACAAAAATGATAAATTTATATTATACACTCTACTGTACCTACAAACTATTAATAAATATGAGATCAGATAATGGTTGTTTGAGCAGTAAATTTTGTGTAAGCGAAAATAAAAAATTATCAAGATAGAACAAAAATAAAAGAAAAATGAGATCAAACACTTATACCAGCAGTATTTGTCATCTTTAACTTCGTGTTAGTCAGTAATAAAGTGTCTGCAAAATTAGTCACCATATTGCGGAATTAAACCACTAGTAAATGAAGTTACCATTCTTACGCAAACTTTCACGAATTATAAATTCCAATAAATTCGTTAACTTGCCGTTAACTCTCTTCCACTACAGAGTAGGAAAAGGTGAAATGACCAAAGGCAAATACGTCCTTTATGTATTTACTATTATGTAATCACAATTCTAAGGCAACGTTCTCACTTTGTTACTGAATCGTTTTTCACACTATACTTAAATATAACAACACAGCAGAAATAAATTCGAACACAATAAATTCAGAAAAAAGGTTCCCAAGCTCACAGAAGATTACAATAGTAAGACGCGCTTTTAAAGATTTCACATACCTCGAGGCACCAGCTACCACAACACGTCTAATCTGCTAGACAGGTAACTCAGGTGTACGCACAGGTAAACTACACAAGCCCGTTGCGCTATTATGCTTATGAAGTTATAATAGGCCATGCACAGACTCTTCTTTGAGTTTTCCAGGCATGACTAATCCATCGCGATTCTATTATTCGCCACAGGTACTCTTTCACTTGTTCCACCAGCTGTAGGTTTTGATTTTTCAGTTTACAGTAAAACTTAGGGCTACCGTAATCGTTATTAATGGTCGTCATCATCATTTGCATAATTAACCGATGAATGTAATAGCAGAAACATCATCATCAATAGCGAATCGGAAGAAAGGGGACGCATAAATATAATAAAAAGCAAGAAGAGTTGAAAAAAAAGGCAAAAGAACAAGACGAAGGGGAAGAACAACATAGAACTAAAACATGCCGCGATAAAGGCAAAGCCGAACCAATAATGTTGCTGGCGTTTGTGGCTACAATAAAAATTAGCAACAACAACAGCAATAGCAGTGAAAACGATGACGACAACAGAAACAACGAGACTAGCTGCAAAGCCAATAATAATTAAAACAATAGCAATAGCAGGAAAAGATAATAATGATGATAATGGTGATGATGATGATGATGATGATGATGATGATGATAACGACGACGACAACAACAAAATTGTAGTGTACGTCAGTATGCTGACATCTAACGCCATTACCTGAAAATTACAATGTACTGCTCTCTATAACAACTTTGAACTTATAACTAGTTTAACTGACTGTTGAAAACAATAATTACATTCTTTGTGGAAGTAAGTATAATAATTTCACAGCAATCTGCATAATGATAGACATACCTAAAATTATCTACCAGCGCTGTGTTGAACTTTCGCTTTCACTCACAAAACTTGTTTTTTCATTCTGTTTATAGAGCTGTACCTTGTTTCTTATTTATGTGTAACAATAACTGAAACATTTTTAGTAGACGTATTGAAACAATTTATCTTTGAATGATTTGACATACATTTTTTTATGAAATATAACCAGATATGAATTAGTCAATGGATGGTTTTATTCAAATACAAATATTTTAGCAACCGTTACGGGAGCCCTAATTAGTGTTTTAGGACTTTGGTATTATAATAAATGTTGTGCATTATACTTAGTATATATAAAACTATACAGCAAAATTCTAGAAATTGATTTAGTTTATTTCAACCACCCTTTGAAAAAACTTTGACCCATTCATATTTGCTTAGAAATGAAGCAACTTGTGGAAAAATTCGCTATAAAGAAACTGTAAGATACGACGTTTCAGCGGAAACTGCCACATGCTACCGACTTCAGGTGAAAGAAAACGGGAAAATAGCGTAGGAAATCACTAAAAATTCATTTTTTCGGACTTTATGACTTATATCTTACATAATTATTGTATACGCACTATTGTTAATTAAGAAGAACAGAAAAGGCACCGCAAAAGCAAATACCATACAGACATTTTTGTGTTTTTTTCTATCTTGATATAAAGGAAGACAGGATGATTTTCATATACCCATTCTCAAATCCGACAAAAAGTATACATTTCACCACAATTAATAATGCAAAAGCGTTTCTGATAATTAAATTATAGATTAAAAACCTAATTAACGGCAGGCGAGTCCAACTATTGATGGCACAATTTTCCACATAACATAAATTTCCACAGCAAAAAATATTCCATGAGCGTGATGCACGTGCTTGCCAAAGCGAAAATTGAAATACAGTACTGTAAAATAATAATTGTGTTGTACTAAAGCTAGGCAAGTTTTAAGATCAAATTCAAATTTCAAATTTACCGCTGTGCTCACGTATGAGCTGTCGAACGTGTGTAGAATTCAAATTTCAAGTTTACGGCTTGCTCACGCATGAGCTGTCGAACGTGTGTAGTTCGTCACAAGCTAACACATCTGAACTGCGAGGTACAGCACCTGTGTTTGTGCAATGCGTTTCCGACTAGGCCCGGCTAACTAGCAAATGGCAAAATGCATGTAACAGCGAAGAACTAGTGGCGCAAATTGTGTTTGTGTGGTAATAATTCTTTCACGTAAGTCATTTTTGAAAAAATAGTATGTTTCCTTTCAATATTTTAAAGAGTAGATTGTTTTGACCTACAGTTTAAGATTGGGTCCGGTTTTGCTTTAAATTATACTTATTTAGTTACTGTGTTATAAAGTGCAAAATCGAAAAATACAAGTGATTTTTCCTGTTTTTCTTCTTTTAATTTGAAGACAGCATCGGTGTACTGAAACGTCGTGTCTTTCGATTTTTTTATTGTGTAGTTTTTATCAATAATTATCAACATTAATTTCAAGAATACCCATTAACGACTCGATCAACTTTTGCTTAATATTTTTAATGAAACAGAAACTCATTGGAAAGAAAGATTACAAATGTCAACCTTGAATGCGAAGTAGGAACTTAACGGAAAATATTAATTAAATAATTATCAACGGATTATTCTAAGTTCTAAATACATGTAATTGCAAAAAATTATAACCTTATATATTGAAAAATATAGGCTCTTTTCTTACTCCAATAATTTAGGGAAATGTTAGATTAGTTAGTGAAATAACAGAGTTGAATTAAAGCTTGCCTTGATCACAAGAGGCCGAGCATCAGAATGCCAATGAATTTCTCATAAAAAGGTCCCAGGTTCAAATCTAGGCTCAATACTGTTTACCTTTTTACCTATTAATTTTTTGACTTCAAAAAGTATAATAGCTGCGGGTTCATTCTTCTTAAGTAAAATAAATTAGTTTTACACTAAAAATTAATTGTGATTAACTTTAATTAATGATGTCACGCACCCGTTTGCACAAGTTGAAGAGCTGCATCTACGAAAACATTTAATGCACGACAAAAATTCTAGTAAAAAAATAATCGACGTTTTACAAATTAAAAAAGACGTAAATGAAGAAGGAAACTAGTGAAAAGCAATTTGTGGATTAAATTACGTATAATCCCGGCCCACTTAAGAATCCAATCACTTGACTACCAATGGCAACACCCGTCACCCTTCCTTCTCGTTCTCTACAGATTTAAACTCTTGAGTTTAATACCTATAATTACCCAACCGAAATTGATAGCCCAGAACGAAAAAAAAAATTAATTTTCAATATTTCAGCTTCGCCATCATCTTTCGCGTAATAAGCAGGTTCTTGTAATCAAAAGCCGTCATCATAAAACACCGGCTTTGTGTCTGAATGTGCTCATGTGTGAAAGGGGGTCTTGGTGACGTCACATCGACGAGTGGAAAAAGTCGATAAAAGACGATTGTAAAGTTGAAATTGAGATTAATGGGGTGTAATAGTTATTCTCATGGGCAGTAGAGCTTCGCGCCATTTACTTATATATAGGTTGTGCACTGCATTAGGGAAGTTGATTATATATAGACAGTGTAATACGTATTCCCGTTTCTTGTTACGAGGTGATGCCACATGTTTTTCACATCACATTATTTGAAATATTTACAGTACCTGTTAGCAATCCAGGATATTTCTATTAAACTAATAATGCTAAGTTATCTATGAATGCTGACATTATTAAAGTCTGTGATCTGTAATTTACTTATTTATATCGGCAAGACACGAAACCTTCGTTAATTCAACATCGGCGGTGAGCTGCTCTACCCCTTAATAAGCTTATTTTATCTGACATAAATATAATCGGCCACCTGATTCACTGCACTGATCAACTAAGCAATTTCATTCCAGGGCGAAGAGGACAATAAAACCTGTTCAGTGGTTCTAAGCAGGAGAGACGTAGTTTAAGACTTTTCAATACACCGTTTTGGCGGCGTTTCAAACAGCAACGGAGCTCAGATTATGGAAGCTTACGGAGCACCCAATCTGTTCCCGAACTGGAAAACTATTTACTCTTTTTGAGATCGGTAAATTGGGTTGTTGCCCGGGCAACAAGAAGTTGTAGCCTGTCATTGTTCGGGCAAGCAAATAAAGGTACGAACCTACACTTGATAATACAGTCTTGAACAAGTTTAAAGGAAATTGGTGACAATAGATTGACAATAGCTAGGAATGATTGCCCTTCTTGTAAGAAACGCCTTTGAAGAAGCGCTCATAGAGGCGTTATGCGACAGTAAAAAATAGTAATTTGTATGTAAATGTAGTGATACATGTATTGGATTAATTTATTTACTATGAAGAATTCAGCATCTTAAAAGACTAGTCTAGATTTAATCCATGTACGCGCAACACTACTTATCTATAGATTGTTTCTGGAAAACAAAGACATTACGCTAATTATTAATTTCGTCAACACCGTGAAATGCGTAATGCTACGCACCTTTTCACACTTTTTTTAAATTGCACATAAAGTGCACAGAATCAAACTTGTCACATCCGCTGCGCAAGAATTTCATTTTATCCAAATCAAGTCTTTGTGTACGTGCTACGGATTTGCATGTTGTGTCCGTTGGCGATATGTGATTAGCGTATGAATAGTTGTAACGGTCGTTTGTCTATGGGCCTTAAGCGTATTTACAAATCACTCCAAAACACCTGCCGTCTATTGGGTACCTTTATCGGAACGTAATTCCGCCCCAGGGCGGCGCTAAAATAATGCATTGCTCTTCTGTACTGCAGTAGACTCTGGACATACTAAACTAAAAAGGGAAAAGTAGGGTAGGGGAACGTGAGGAAAAGGTTGTGATTTGTAAATTAATGTGTAATGTGTAATTTGTAAGCGCAGGCTATCAATGAAGTTTAATGAATAGTGAATAACAAAATTTAACGAATAATTCGTGTATCAATTAATTAACGAATAGTCTAACAAAAGCGAAATGTTAGTAAGGCAACCACAACATTAGTAGATTGATGCTTTTAATAGTATATTCTTTCTTCAGTTGCGCTAAAACAGTAACACAGGTCACATTGCAGCCTTGTTTTACTAAAAGCTTTGTGTTTTATATACCCTGTTGGTCGCCATGCTTTTTAGGTCATATTAGAATCAGCGAGATATATGTAAAACAACATCTTGTGAAACCAATTCTGGCGTTTTAGTTCCGAAACGGCGTGATTTTTGTATCACGATAATCACGATAATTGTCTCCCAAATCTCTCCTTATTTTTTCAATGTCAAACAACATAATTTCCTCTGTCATTCAGTACTGGAATGGCTGATTACGATAAAAATCATGGAACAAAATGCAATTTCGCATTCCAGGCCTACATCTATATAAAATGATCATTCCGCGAACACAATGGCAACAAGCTGGGGAGGATTTCGACAGAGAAATTACTGTACTACTAATAATAACAATAATTACCAAACCTGCAGCCGAAGGTCAGCGGACGAAATTTGCAACTATTAAAGGATGATAATCATGTTTTGAAATAATTACTGATAGTATAATTGCAGAAACTAGTGTCGCTTTTGATTTGTAATGGTGAAAAAAATAAAAGTTCCACTCGGCCAGAAGTAAATTAAAAAATGTGGATAAAGGGAATGCGTGCAGACCTGTTAACCAAGATGATAACACTAAACCTATGCGGCTGGAGAGCGAACAGTCCTTAAAAAAGTAAACGCAATACGCAAATCCTAAGAAATTTCATGTGTACAATACTGTAGATAGTGTAAAACAGTGAGTGCATGCATCAAGCTGTAAAGTCTGAATTCGCAAATAGAAATAAGCGGTTATAAAATAAGTACATTTATAAAATAACAAACGGATTAACAAATAAATGAATGAGTGAATGAACAAATAAAATGATTGAAATAAATAAATACATAAAACGGTATGCCTGTATAAAAATAAGCGAGTGTGTGATATAAGCTTTGTTCTTATAAATATACAATATACACTGTATATCAGCCGATTAATCACCCTAAATATCTAAAATCTCACAGAAATTTCTTGAATTTGAATGTAAAGTCTACCATACCGTTTTTTCATTGGACCAAATACAGAACATGAAAATCTCTAGCCCACTGAGTGGCCTATAACTATAATTATCGAGGCAGCTCGCGCGAAACATAATTATTGCGGCTCAAAACTGACAAAAGTAATGATCAACTTACAAATTTTTGTGTTATTGGCTCTTTGCGCGAATTCCTAAAATTTTCGTTCCACATGCAGGAATTTACCAACGCACAATTCACAGTTTTACTCACGTAAACCGTTGTTTAGTCCAGCGTATGTGCTTGATATTCTATCAAAAAAACCTTTGAACTATAATCGGCAATTTCAGTTGTGTAATTTAGCAGCAGCTGCTGCCGGAGTACGTACGACACCTGCTACTGAAGCAGCATCCGCAAAAGTTGACAGAAATAGTATCATCGCGACATCTACAGTGAGTAATCAGAAACAAGAATCATCTGAAACATTGTTTCATGGGTCCATTGTAACGGGCTAAGAAACAGATCTTTGAGCACTTCCATCGATAGTATTGTCGCAACGTTTGCAAGCAATGATTTAGCTTATTAGTGTTTAGATGTTTTTATTACTAAAAATAGATATTTTTAGACATTTAGATTAGATAGTATTATTACCTAAATTAATTATTTGTTACCATAAATGATTTATCTGGTAACTTATTTGTTACCTAAGCACAATTCTCGTTGGCACAATCTTTGCAAGCAGCTGATGTAACCCCTACCTCTTTGCCGTACTGAGCGTTTAAAAATAGTTTTATATTATATGCACTTTTTAATTATCAAAGTTTATTACTACTATATAAATTAACCTTACCATAACTTGTCTTTATAATGTAATGTAGTTTAATTGTATTTTAAACTTCAGTGTATCGTAATTAATGTAATGTAATTTAACCTTCAGATTACGAGATTTTAATAAACTTATTTATAACTTATCATTGTTGTCTAGTCCATTACCAAGTTTATTCATCAGTTGACAGGGCTGAACCTCGCCCTTTTTCCTCTGCTGGTGATACATGTCACATATGTAATGTGCATCCATATAAGGTAATGCAAAATTGTGTTTTTCATACTACGTTACTTTATTAAAATATCTAGAAATAAAAAGGTTGTATAATCATATTTTTATTTGACATCACATTTTATATACAAATTGTGAGAAACCTGTTTACAAGTTAGTAACTAAAAATCTTGATGCATGACTGAATTCATGCTCCTCTTCAAAATATTGAAATTTCCTACAAATGCAAAAATCTTTTATGTATTTAAAGGCTCATTTTACTAACTACAAAATAATTTTTTCATAGAAAACACGTGCCCATTAATTATCAACAATTTGTCTTGCACATTAATCATTTAACGGTCAACTCAAATCTTGACCATAGTAAAAGGGTTACTAAATTTCATGTGTAGGACATACACAAATAACTGATGATATGTAGAAATTTCCATGACAACACTATGCCAAGAAACACATCTGACTGAATACTAAGAGTTCTATAAGTGAAGCTCACACATAACAGTAACATAATTTGTTATTGGATCTAGAATACAGATTTCAGACAGCCATCTTCAGCGATGATTATATTCACAAGAACAAACATTTCACTTTGAAATATCACAGCACTTATTGTGCCAACACATTTGAAATTAGTTTTATGCTACTATTTCTGTTGCAATCACCACTGCACGTTTCACTGTGTCGGCATTCATTCATGTTTCAAGTTCTATAATTTGCAGTTTCAGACGGCATCTAAATAAGCCAGCCAGAGAATGCTATATACATCTCCAATATGTAATGTTAATAGAAGAAAAGTTCCCAGATTTCACAAGTTTGTATTTTTTAGAAACAAATTTCCTGTATGTTTTAGACACTTTAGAAATAAACACATATGATTATTAAAAGAAATTTGAGATGAGTCTGCATAAAACGTAAATCTCTTATCTAAACGTATATATTTTCTGATATAAATCTGACCACTTTCAATGTTACTCCAAGAAGATCATATGCCACTGATTCTACAGGCGAATATAAACGAATGGCCACAATTTTTAGCCAGTTTCATCACAATGATAAAATTATGTACACTCAGTGTTCATTCATCACAATAAAAATGGAGTACGACGTTTATAATATATACAGTACAATGGCTTAGTGGTAACTAAACCTCCGTTACTGAGAATCCTCAACTACCATACTCGTAGAATCCGCATCCAAGATGCAAGAATCGTCTTTCACTTTGGAAACGACAGGAGCATCGCCTATTACAGAATCGCCCATCGCAGCATCACTTCCTAAACTGTCAGGAACTTGCGCATTATTAACCAGTGATTCGTCATTACTATCACTCTGTTTCAGTTCGTCAAACATTCCAGAAAATGTATTGGGTTGATTTTTCACCAGGGCTGGAGTCTGATCTGTCGTCATGGAAACCGGCGACTTTTCTGATTGTTCGCTGACCATATTTTCCCGTGGCGCATCACCAATGCCAGTGTCCACTTTGCACTTTTTGGAGGAATTCGGGATAAATAACTCGCAGTCGTCGCACGGTCGCTTGGTGCGACGCGAGGCCGCAACCATAAACTCTGGTTTGAACTTGACAATAATGCAAGTCATATTGTCGCATCCAGTTCCATCTCCTGTTGTGTCTGGGGCAATGCACATGTCAAACAACTGAAACATAAAAAAAACATTTAATATGTACCTTAAATACCTGTGAAAAATTTGAATTTAACTCAAAGCCCTAGGAGTTGAGTAATAATCGAAAAACTGACCAATGTCCAGTGACCTAGACCATTTGACCCGAGATCCCTGGCCCCACACCAATGTTAGTTCCCCTCCGTCAGGTGTCTACCCTGCAAGTTTTGTGACTCTAGCTGTTTTAGTTTTGAGGTTATTATGATTTCAAAATTGGAGAAATAATATTAATAATAAATGGATGATTTCTCAATTATATGCTGTTATGTTAAGCTGGTAGTAAAACTGATGCAAAAAAACTAAAGGCACTTTGTTATTCTTCCTACTCGTATATACCACATGCTAAACATCACTAAAGCTTAAATTTTACCATTGCAAATTCTGTCAGAATGCATTAGGTAAATCCCAGAAAAAAGTTGTACTGCATCATAAAGTTTAATGCCACTCAGCAAAGTTTAATGCTGCAGTAGCTAAAATGATAACTTTGCATTAGTGACCTAACTGTCAATCACATTCTTGCCTAGTTTAGCAGAACGACCCTCTCAAGCAAAATTATTAATTATTATTATTATTATAAATTTATTATTAAACTGGTAAAAACTCTATATTCTAAACAAATCGAGAACTATGTTAATTTTTTTAACAATATCATCAATATATGACAACTAAAAAGATCTTCACGAAGCCAAATAAGGACACGTTTACATAGTTTCAAACTATTATGCACTTTTACCAGATAGTGACAGATGTAGTTCAATAAATGCCAGACAGTTCACACAGATAGGTGTGCATGTAAGAGAAAAAAATGACAGCAAACAGGTGTTTAACTGTGTGGAAGGCAAAAATATTTTTGAGTCAACAATAAAATAATAGCCTATCATTTACAGTATTATGAAAACACTGCTCAATGAACTGCCAGAAGTAACTGCACATACTGAAACTGTATGTTTTAACACTTACACTTTCACATACAGAAGATAACACTTCAGGATTGCTTTCAAATTTTTCCCTGACGTATGTTATACATTCTTTACTGCTCAGCGAGTTCCTATAAATGAAATAAAAACATAGTGCAATGAAGGTAAGTTTGTAAAAATTCTGTGGATTAACATTTTTGCAATTCACTTCTTTTGAAATCAATTTTTTGTTTTTAGCGAATAGCAGTGATCTAGTTTATCCAAAAGAGTACCCCTATGAAAGAGTAGTGCATACAAATGATCAATGGCATTTATGATCAATTTTCTACTCTACTTGAAAATGAGATCACTATCACCAACGTGTTAAATAATGCATAGGCCATATCTAGTAGTGCTGATCCAGATTTCTGATTCGTATCCGGAAATGGTGACATTCGCGAGATTTTGCAGGTTTTCATGTCCGATGTTATCCAGTAGTTATGAAAATTTCATATTCGCAAATATCACCAAAAAACTTAGAGATCGTTTTAGCCCATGTCTGTGTTTCCAAGATGAAAATTTTACACATGCCTTTTTTCGTTTGTGTGTGGTAATATGGTGTATCTTATGGTTAGGTCCTATAAGATGATAGATTAAATGAAAACGTTCTAAAGCTTGCAATTATTTACAAATTTTTCATTATCCGAACTGATCCGCATATTCAATCCAAATTTAGGTAACCTATTCATTTATAATCCGAATCCGGAAGTCAATTGGAGGAAATAAACAATGATATTCGGCATTCGCTATCCGGCAAAAAAGTGTATCCGGAGCAACACCTAATATCTAGCTTCAGTAAACAATGCTAAGCAAAGTTAGGCTAGAATCATTACAGTTCAAAGGACATAAAGGCTTTATATAGTCATATGAAAGAAGAATGCATAATCATTTTAGTAAAAAAGATCACAAAACTACAGATTCCAAAATAGCATCATTCCAGATTCTAGATTCCATTATTTGAGAAAATAAAAATGCCAAGTGTCACTAAGGAATGATTATACTTCCTACATCTTACCAAATTCCATCGCAAGCAATGACAATAAATTCATCATCATCCTCTATGGTAAGAGTGCGAATATCTGGCAGTGCAGTTATCATCTGATCTTTAGCTGATAACTTTCTGCTTCGTTTGTATGCATGATCACCTAAAATGATTGCAATCACAGACAACATCAGCACAATTCAAGACACTTTCAGTACAAAAGCAATCCGGCTTGCTAAAGTTAAGACTGTGCATGTTCGTAGAAAATATCAATTTATCTGTTTACGAAAGACAAGTATGTCCATAAACATATAGATATTCTAAAAGATTACATAATAATATGTGCTTTCTTATTATTACAGTGAATGCAAAAAGCAAACAAACTAATTTCTCGGGCTTTGCTGGCTACTATCTATCAACAAGCACTGAACTACCTCAAAGCAATTTTTTAATAAATTTGCATGATCCCCAGAATGAGATGAGTAAACTGAAAATCGTTTACCAGTTCATCACACAATACGTTTTCAAGATAGATCAAGTGTTACAATAAATTGAACCCGTGAAATTTGTATCACGCATGAAAAAAGGAAGACAGATCTCTGTTTACTCTGGCAATCTTCAATCGCAGTGCACTTTTTTTGCCTTCACTACTATTCTGCAGTTGCAAGGAAAAGAAAAGAGAAGTGTTAGGTTCAGTTATAAAAGCTGTGAGGCTTACAAAGGCTGCAACCCGAGACTGCTACGTACGTCCTCACTCCTTAGTGGCACTGACTGATGCTCACCTGAACCTTTCTACGGACACCAAACTATAATATGATACTAAAAACTAAACATTTTCACCGTTTAAAATGACTGATGCATTTAGTATTTCAATACTGGATTAAAGTCAAGTGTTTGCCATTTACCAAGCAAGTCTTGAATATAATAGTTATCTGTAAGGTACTTACCAATTGCTCTTGATAAATTCAAACCTCCATTGACTCTGCCTTCTGCTGTCACCCTGCCGCCAGCTTTTCTAATTCTAGTCTGAAAATAATTCTTGAATCAACATTCCCTTCCATCAGCAATAGTATGAATTTGCACAGGACAATAAAATTGTGAGTTAAATAACACTTCTCAACATACAAAAAATCATTTTGTCAAAAAATGTATAAAATTTTAAAGCAGTATCACAAAACTGCTCAATTATCAAAAGGCAAGAAATTAATGTGTAAATTTAGCAAGTTTTGGGTTAAAGGGGAAATTGAAAGGAGAACAATATCCTGAATGAATTTAATTAACTAATGTAGTCTAAAGAAAAAATGAAGTCCCCAGAAAAGGACTTAGGTAAAGTAAAACTTTATTCCCCATTAAGTACAGCTTTTTTTCTTGAAATCTGCAAAGGCATGTTGTAACGTTGGTGTCAACTCATAAATCATCACTTGAATTTCGTAGTAAATTTATGAGTTGACGCCAACTCATATATATATATATATATACATATGTATATATATATATATATATGTATATATAAATCCAGACTCTATTAAAATGAAATGCTTAAAATATTACGAGGTCCAGAAGCAAGCGGAGAACTATCTGTACCAAAACGCATCTTAAATACTTCTGAAAAATACCTTTTCAGTTTCATCTTCTGGCTTATGATCTGAAGACATCTCGATTACGTCGCCATTTCGACAGACGACGCAACGGCTATCTCCTGCATTCGCCACGTACAGCTCCCGCCCCCGCAACAGCACGACGACAGCAGTACACCCGCTGTCATATCCAGGCTACAAAAAGAAAATAAATTTACAAAAAAATTAAGAGTTTGCGTTGTATTTATAAATTAAAAAAACAGAAGATACTTTGTTTAGATTTCTTTTTTATAACTCGTTAGGTATATTGCCCTAGTTTCAATTCTTATCTCTTTTTTATATCAACACATTAGCATATATTGTGACTTTTAGATGTCTCAAACAGACCTAGATATTTGAAAAGAAACTTGCAGTATTTTGAAAAACTTGAATTCGGCAGAATTATACTATTACTTTATATACTCAGTTAGTTACCAAACCACTAAGTACTAGAGAAATTCATTATACCCAACATTCTTTACTCCTGTAACCAGATATTCGAAAAATCACTTATCCAAACATGCCCTAATCACTATTACTATAGTTTTGATTCGCTTGTTTCAGGTAATTGATTAAATAAACCTAATTAATGGCTGAACAGTGAAGCACAAGTGGGAAAATTTTTCTAAAGACTGGAGTGTTTCCCATGAGTCTTGAACCCGCTTGTGAAAGCAAAAACTGAAATACAGCACTGTCAAAACAAAGCTCTATAAATTTTAAATTCACAATTTCAAATTTTAAAATTATCACTTTGCAAGGGCACGACTCCATGAGATTGCCCTCAACTCTTTGACCACCTATTACACTAAAAATTTGAGAAATTAACTTTTGTACTTCTACTAAGTACAAATAAAGCTACTCACCTCTTCTTTATCAGACACAAAGAAACCATTGTCCACTAATTCTCCATTCTCCTCTTCTTCGCATTCATCTTCCGCCTCTTCTTCACCAACATCTTCTTCAGAATCATCTTCTTCATCCCTATAACAATTTTAGTAAAATGTCTGTTAGCATGGACTTCATAGGCTAAACCAGGTGTAAACACAGATTAGTCATGATCACTTGTAATGTTCGTTAACTTTCAAAACATTCCGAGCGATATCATACAGATCACTAGTATATATATATATAAGAACATATATACATGCCACTTGCAGACCCAAATACACTACCAGTTCTCAATGCAGAATTAGAATTGAACATAATTTAAAGTTATGTTACATCCTAAATCATTTCCAACAGGCCACACGTATTACATTAGGATACACAATAGTCAATAGTAATCATTATAATGATTACAATTAGCTACAACAGTTATTACATTTCGTCATCTTCGTCATCATCCCCTTCATCATCATCATCATCATCGTCGTCATCTTCTTCTTCAAGGTTACCAACATATTCTTCATCCTCTCCTTCGTCCTCTGCTCCACCCTCTTCTTCAATGGCTTTGGTTAGCATTTCCCGGATGGTGTCAGCTGCTGTTTTGTCTTTTGGAGGGAAAGTATCAGCATTTGATGATGACCCTTAAAAAGAGAATTGCATTTGCAGGAACTAGAGTGATTCTATTGTACAAAAGTGATGGCAAAAATTATCAATGTGACTACCACTAATTAAATGCTATAACAATAAGTTATACAACTGACTTGGAGTGAAAACTAATTTATTAAAAGAAATCAAAGCAAAATCAAAAGGGCAATGGCTGAGCATAAACACAAACAGTTTTACTAAACAGTTCACTAAATGGAAAATGAAGTTCGGCAAACCGCAAAAACAAATGATAGCAACATTTTTGCAAGACAAACCTCTACAAATCAAGATCAAGAAAAACATATTCCACGTCTGTGTTCTTATTTAAAGAAACTGCTTAACTGCATTTAATTGTTGTACCATGTAGTTATTGCTCAGTTACACATGTATCTAACGCCAAATACATAAAACCAGCATTTACTCACCCATAATGAATTTATTTTACACCCGATGAAGATTATCATTTATTTTTAATTACCGTATATACTTATGAACAAGTCGATGTGCATTTTAGGACCAAAAATTGCATCATTTTGTATATTACCTGTGTACAAGTCGACCCTAAAATATTAAGATCTTCCAGAGTAAATGATGTGGTTCATCACCTTCCCATTTGAAGAAAAAAATAATTTACTAAAATTAATACCTCTGGGTAGTTGCGTTTTATATACACGTGTATGCTGGTAATCGATATTTTGCCAATAAAACACGCATATACAAGCTCAGTGTAAAACTTCCCATGGAAGCCGACAGGCGGCAGCACCTGCACAACATTGGCGGTTTCCTTATTCTGATCGAGTGCTCCGTCGCTAGTTTATTTACTGGTAATATATAAATTTTAACTTAATTTCACATACGTTAAAATAAATGACTGTAATATTTGTTAATTTTGTGAAGTAATGTAAAGGTGTGAACATTCTCTGATGTGAAGTATCACAGTATGAAGGTTCATTCAGTCCAGTGTATAATGAAGAATTATTTCTTTAAATATTCGTATTGTAGACGACTCTTTAGCGACATTTCGCAAAAACATATCTTAAGTATAAGTCGACCCCAAAAATTTCACCTTAAAATCACCGCCCAAAAATTCGACTTGTACGTAAGTATATACGGTACTTATATGAGGTTATGTGGAGTCACGTATTTTAAACTTGTCTGTCATTATTACTATGAGTAGAGACAAGCAATGCTTCGTGTAACACAAATTCAGACTAATTCAATTTAAAAAAAACAAATACTATATCAAAAAACCAAAAAGCCAAACAGATGACATGCTGTTGAATTACAGTACACTGGGTTTACAAACTGTTGTGCTAGCTCAGAGAAAATCCATGAAATGCTGTTGCAAGATAGAATTTAATGACTTTTCTTATCAACTAATCTACTAGTACTACTCATATAACAATTGTTTATGATTATATCTTATTACCTGACTCTTCAGCTTGAGTGATATCAGTCTCAATTGTGCCATCGGTGGATGAAGTACACTCGTCCGTTTTGTGAGAAGTGACAGCGTCACCGGATTCGCAAGGAATTGCCATATCTTGGGGAGATGAATTAGCATCGGCCTTTAGCATGTCAAGTTCACTAGGCTTAATTTTTTGTACTTCTACATCAGACTGATCGTTATTTTCGATGCTAGATGGATTCTCGTCTTTGTTTTCAGTACTAGGTGGCAGTGCCACTTCACCGGGCTCATTTTTATTTTCCGCCACTTTTGTTTCTGCAACTTCTGTCTCTGTATTTTTACTGTTAACAACAGACTTTTTACCCTTTCCACCTTTCCCCTTTGATTGAAGAATTTCTGTTTCTATGTCCTGTTCATTCTCTATACAGTTATGATTAGTTCTAGTTTTCTTTCCACTAAGATTTGGAGATCTGAAAATGTTAGGTTTACGTAAGTGCATGCGTTTCTTGTCAGGAGCTTGATCTAACGCATGACCATATCGAGCCATCAGTTCTTCTATTGGCATGGTGGCTTCTTCATATAACATGGCTGCGTCATTTTCATCTTCTAAAAAATAAAATGCGAAAAAATGGAACGAAACAATAGTAAAACATTGTACATTCTAAAATTGTTTTACAGACTAGCTATTTCACTAAACATGACAGTTACATTCATTTGTTTATATTATAACACCTAGACGTCTTCTGTCATCCTTACCTGAATCCATGGAAGCTTCCTCTACACCTGCTAGAGCTTTTAAATCGCGTATGACGTCTGGCTTGATCAAGGTCGCGTCAAAGCCGAGAAAGGCATCCTCTAAAGCCTGTCCCAGATTACCCTGCTTAAATGCTTCAGTGTTTTTCAGAAACTCTGGGAAATACATAGCGCAGTACTGAGCAACTTCTGCGCCTGCAAGAAAATTTCTGGAAATTACAGAGATTTAACAACAAGCTTTAGATAATTAATAACAAAACCAGAAGCTAAATACTAAAACAGTTATGATACGTGCACAGGCATGTGACAATTCAAGTGGCGCAGTGCATCTCTCTGCTATTTTACAATTACATCATGATTCATACTCTTAGGCTACAGCTCAGCTGAAGATTATGTATTTAAGACAAACAGAATGTGCTTTTTGTGTGTCCCCTATTTGCTAGTAAAGTAAATGGTACTCGCCAACATTATAGTACTATACATAATAGTACTTTTTGATGCAAAGCCTAGGTTACTCACTTGAGATCGGTTTGCTGCGAAATTCATACCGTCAAAAGTATTTGAAAGTTCCTAACACTATATTGTGGCCCTTTTAGATATTTATACTTTTTTTCTCAGCTTGAGTCGAAATATTGCATTATTTATATTCGCATGTATTATTAAGTAAGACTGTTTATATTGTTTGTCTACAGCAGATGTAATAATTGCAAAAGTACGTTATATATATAATATTATTTAGTATGCTTCGCATACTTTGATAAACTTACATGTGTTTTGTACTAACGAAATTTCTCTTATAGAATAGAACTTCATATGGACTGTATTATTTACAACAATTTTACGGTCAAAAAACAATATATATATATATGTATATATATATATATATATATAGCCTTCTCCAAAGAAATGGTTTACTCTGCAGGATGTGTAAAATACATACCATAGTTTCTCTAATTCTTTATGACATAGATATGTGCGGAATTTACGATTTGTTTCTAGATTTTTAGATCTATTCTAGATGGAAAGCTCAGTGGTCGAGCAGTACAGCATATGGCTGCTGATCTTTGGGTTCTGGGTTCACATTCAATTAATGTGGGAAATTTTAAGCCGTTTACCACTCTAAAACAGGACTCTCTAGTTCCCTTCCAAAAAATATTTAGCCTTAAATGAGCACTGGAGAAAGAAAGTGGCCGAAAACGAGCTAACTAACTGTCATAAATAGTCTCCATAAATACATGCCACAATCATCTATCCCAATGGTAGACACGTCTGGACATTCTTCTAGAATTCAGTGTTTAAAGTTTTTTTAATGTATTTCCACTGAAGCAAGTATGTATCTGAGCAAATGACATAAACTCGGCTCATGAGATACTCATATCACGGCAGCTTCTTGTCTGGAGGGTAAGCTATTTTAATTACTTAGATGGTCCTCTCCTTTTCCACAAGTTTTTCAAATAAGTGATGCAAGGGGATTTAACTTCACTTTACAATTTCTTTCTTACAAGCGCTTTAAAACTTGGTGATTTTTCCTTTTAGTGACATGACAAAGTTAACATTTACAACGAAACCTTTCTGTCAAAAGATGTAAAAAGCATGAAGTATAGGTTACAAACTTGGAAATCACACTTTACAACAATCTTGGCTTTCTTACCTATTTCAACATAGATAAATTTTAAACAAAGGCAATCTCTAGGGAAAAATGTGTTGCTCATGACCAAATTAAACATCTTAAGATCAAAGACTTTTAGTATAGGTGAAAACATTACCTCCATGACCATCATATACTGCAAAAAATGATGTCTCATCATCGAATTCTGGTATGCAGTTATGCGCATCCTGGAACATCAAATAATTAAAATACATATATTTGAAGATGTAAGAAGAAATAACGAAAACTTGGCAGAGTTCATTATAGGAACGATTTGTAGCAACATTTGTGCCTATGCTGAAAATTTTTGCCCAAAAAACATGCTCACGTGTAACCAAATTCATATTTTGTCAAGAAAAATTTGCGCCCATCCTGAAACGTGCACCAGTTCTACAAAAGTCTTTATTATTTTGTTGCAGTTTGATTGCACATCTTTTATATTGGCCCTTGTTTTTACTACCTGCTAGCTACCCTGCAACAAGTACAAGTAATGTACAAATGCTACAAAAAAGTTTTTTTGACTAATTATTCAGATTCACAAAACTATGAAAAATACCTTTTTGGGCTCTTGCTTCTGGTATGAAACAGGCGCTGTTTTGTAACAATGTAATGCTTTAGGCTTAAAAAAATGTTACAAAATAACAAAAATTCGGGAACTCATTTAGCGAATGTGTTCATTTTAATCAAAAGAAATGCTGTAATGTTGACCATTGTGTGGCTCCTCGTGTGGTATACTTTAGGAGAGACATGTGATTTTTATACTATTGTTAAACTCAGGTAATAAGTGAATCAGGCCACTCTTAGGTGGGTTTGAAGGCAAAGGAAATTAGCCAAAACTTGAATCCATATAAAATTTACAACAACAATAATAATCTGTGGTCTAATTTCACTGCATCAAAATTTCTGATCCGATGAGGCCTTAATCATAAGATAACAAAGTTTATACCTACTAATATATGGGTCCATACTAACTACTACAATGATATTTTTGAAATTCACAAATTCATACATTACAACATAATTATACTTAACCAAACAGCTGGATTAAAGCATATCTTAGAATTTCATGATAACAAGAATAATACGAATATTTTTCAAGTAGTTTTAGATTAGACAACTGGCACAAATCAATCATGCACAGGAGGAACACTTTGTTAGGAAGACTTCAACTAAATTATTTTGTGACTATATTTATAAAAATAGTATAGTATATGAGAACACACTTCATACATCACTAAACAGTCAGTTAATTGAAAACGATAAAAAAACTTATGCAAATGCTTGTAAACCAGTTTAGAAATAAGTGCAGAATTATATGATACTGGAACCAAAACTTGTATAGCTGATCTATATTTTAACGAAAACCTACATCACTGTGTGCAATTTGTCATCTCTCAATCTTTGATCTCAACATAAACTATACACTTTTGCCCTTATTGTTTTACTGTGCTGTAAGTATGTGCATTTCAAAATAGGCCCTATTTCATATTTCTATAACTGCATAGCTAGTGTTCTGGTTTGTTTTAATGAAATGAAATAAAATAGTGATTTGAATGCAGGTCACACATTCAGTAATTCGGCCTTCATACAATACAAACCTCTTGTGTCATGCGCCATCCCTGCATACAACTTGCTCCATATGTAAGGTGCTTTAAAGACTCGTCTACAGATTGTTTCTCTGTTACCGGCTCTGATAAGTAAGCACCCATTTTAATAATGCACGTTTACACAAGTTATTTAACCACTTTTTACTTTTTTCATTCAATCAACGAAGCTACCACATGCGCACATTACTTCGCGGCATTGATGACGTAAAGATATAGCTGTACCGCACTGAAAAACAAAACGATTAAACATTAAAATAAAAAAACATATGTTAATTTCACTGACGATTAAATTCCCAGAAACATTACCTTAAAACTCTGCAAAATTCCTGCTATAGTCTTTTAGTATACATTTATAATTATTGATATTGTAAAAAAAATTACGAAGTCTTGGTGCGAGACTATAAAAGCGGATTTACTGAAACGGGAGGAAGTGAAGTGAAAAATACGAAAGTGATGTCTGAAATTTTGAACGTCAGAACTTCACATATGGCTGCATTAAAGACTGGATTTTTGTACTTCTAATCTCCACATATGGCTGCACCGGAGGCTGCCACAGCTGAAACTGAAGGCAAAACTAAAGTTCCGAAAGACACAGCTAGTGCTGATGAATCGGAAGACGACGAATGTGAAATTTTAGAAGAAAGCCCTTGCGGTCGGTGGCTCAAACGTAGAGAAGAGGTATTCATTACGTACATTTGTTGGATTAAATATACTAACTTTTAGTTTTGGTATAACAATAAGTTTTATGTGCACTTACACTAATTAATTATATTATTTGTAACAATTCTGAGAGGGTAGCTGAGAGATGGATGACTCATAGTTCTTTCGCCTCATTTCACTACTAATCAATAATTACTTTTGCACTTTGTAATATTATTGCATGTTGTACAGATTGATAAATCACTTAGTTATGTATTTTGCTAATATAAAAATGGTGATAAAGTAATAAACTTACTTACAGTAATCTAATTAAGGAAAAATTGAAATTATTTTGCTATTGTAGTTGGCGGGTTAATGATTTGCCAGACAAACTCTGTTCTACAGAGTGCCAATTTTTACGCATGTAGTTGTAAATTGTATTACGAAATTTTCTTATATTAGTTGTGGTTATAAGAGATTATTATTACTTGTGATGCTATCTAGCATTTTGCCCATGGATGAGTGTAAAAAAATAATAATTTGCCCAATTATTATTATTATTAACATCATTTTATTTCGAATATACTTTATATAAGTAATTCAAAAAAAGTGTTATCAGTCAGGATTATTTACACGATTAGTAATAGAACAAGGTGACGTTAGTAAAAAGTTTTAATGAGCCTAGTATTTCTGATAAAATCATTACATTCTAAGCATTTGATTCAGTGTTGAGCTATATTAACAATTACCTGTTAGTTTCTTATCAAAGCCTTTTTCCTCACTCATCTACTTGCAAAAATATTATATCCATTTCTAACTGATAACTATTACAGTTCAATTTGCAACATATGTGTCGTAAATTAAAACCCATTGCTAATTTAACAGTAAAAAGAGCTTGATGTGCCACAATATTAACGATAGTGTTACTACTTTGTTTACAATTATTATAGTATTTAATAAAACGTTTGACAAACTGTTGACTTGGATGTTGGATATAAGGGTGCACTCGATATGGGAGGCACCATAACTTACGCACGTCAATATTTCAGGAAAGATATCGCTAAATCCAAATTGTATGTGTTTCAAAACAATTACTATACATGCCTGATTTAAATAATTGTCTGAAAAATTGTTAATTGCTTGGAAAATTGCTCCTTGTTTTACTAATTTTTCTAAATTTTCAAGGTACGAATTTAGATGTTTGTTTCTTTTGATTTTTATATTTTTTTATTAAACTGCAATCTTTGAACAACATTCTGAACACAAAATACACAAATATGTTAAAACACATTTTGACTTAAAAGCGTCATCTTATATTCACCAAGTTCGTAATAAGGCTCATTAAATAATAGGCCAAATTAATCATTGTGTTATTTAGAAATTATTTTTAAATGATGACATGTAGGGACAAAATAAGGTTTGGACCTTGAGATGAACCCAAAAGCAAAGGTATATATGCATCATACTATAGTATAGAGTGAAAAATGAATTGCTATATTGCAATTAAAAAAGATGGTATGAGAAATATTCAAATTTTGAATTGTTGTATATTCTTCTCATTAGTAGTGGGATAGCCCAGGGATGCAATTGAGTAATTTGAGTAATATTACAACTACACGCACATATATACACACACACAGATATACATATATAATATATATTAGTGTTGCTTCGGACACACTTTTTTTGCCGGATAGCGAATACCGGATACCATCTAATATTTCTTCAAACTGACTTTCGGATTCAGATTATAACCGGAGAGGTTAGCTAAATTCGGATCGAATATGCTGATCAGTTCGGATAATGAAAAATTGGTGAACAAATGGTAAAAATAAAGTAAATGTTCGCAAACTTTAGACCGTTTTCATTTAATCTATCATCTTAAAGGGCCCAACCCGAAGATGCTTCGCATTACCACATACAAACAAAGAAAGATGTGCGTAAAATGATGTGTGCACATTTAGATTACAGTGGACTTTTAAATGAACAAACTTTACGAAGATATAAAAAATATACCAATGATTCTAACTCTCCGGTGGTTTCGGTAATTGCACATAAAACAGTGCCTCTGCAAGCTATGCATTATACTCCTGGTCCTGTACTTAATGGTCTTTTTCAGTTAATGCCAATTTTTACTTGTTAACTGCCAATCAGAATGATTTCCATGTTTTTTAAGAAATCATTAACTGTTGAGTTGCTGTTTGATAACTCACCATGAATTTATGTACACACAAGAATGGATAACAATACTATGGATATTAATAACAAAAATGGCTACTTTTTACAAACTGGAAAAAGCCAACAAAGTTTGTGGACAATTTGCATTGTCATTTTCAATAGGCCTAAAAATTGTTTGGTGTTTAGATAAGGAAATAGTACCTGGAAAAACAACTTGAAATTTGATGTTTAGCAAATTAATAGTGAATCTTGGCTTGTGGTAACACAAACGTGATAATGTACATGTACAAACTTGCATTTCTTTCAAAAGATTGAGAGTCTCCAGATTGTCTCTTGCTTTGTCGTTGCTGTGCTTTTCACATTTTTATTGTCCATATTCCTGTAAGTAAGACAGCTGCTAATAACTCCAATTTTTTGCCAGAAAACTGTTACAACTCCTCCCGCTTCAAAATAAATATGCGTAGAAAATGATTTAGTAGAATTCTATTTTTTGACTTGTCATACATCTGAATTTAACTTTATAACTGTAGGCCCTTTCTAGAGGCCACTGACCTGCGGGCAGTTTGCATTATAAAATGTGCTAATTTGAATAGTTTTCTCTGTATTGTAAGCGCTGTTTTGCTGCATTCACGATTTAGTCTGGTAAAATACAGCTGTACAGCACTAATATGAACAGAGTCACTAAAAATAAGGAAGTTCATTCAGAAAATTTTCACGGCAGACCCCAACAGTCATTGATCCATAAAACAATTATTTTATTATGCCTGCATGTAAAGCCGACCAGTTTTCTGTCTGTTTTACTGGGTCAGCTCGTGAATAATTCATCTGTAGCATGACCTGGCAAAGCATTAATTACAACAGAATTGATTCTTGACATCTGTACACTGTAGGTTATATTGCCAATGATGAGCACTTATTTGCATTGAAATGTTGTTTTTATGTAGCAAAAACTGCTGTTAATTTTGTAAGATTTTTGGTTTAAAATTTTGCTCTCTTATTTGGGTTTTGTTGGATTGTTTTGTTAAGCTAATATAGTACTCTAATTCAAACCAATCATTATGAAACCATTGTCCTATAATTAACATGTATTAAACTTACTATCTTCTTATTGATCTGCCCTCTTGATAGAAACTGGTGATGAAATTTGCTTGAAAAAGACGTTTGATTGCAAAAGTTATTTTTGAAGTGAACATTGCTTAGAACTTGAAGTTAATTGTTATATAAATGTGTTTCAACTTTTTTAACACAAGTTGATGCTAGTCATTGTAACTGGACCTCAAGTTCTTGGAAGGTGGAGCTCTAATTATTAAGGTGAACTTTCTGGAATGAGAACCGGCATAGGTGTCACACTTTCAAATGCATGTATGTCCGCCCTCAGCAAAACAAAAGTGACGGCTGTATGGATAATGAAACTGTAGAGAAGCATTTTTGCCAACCGGTTACCCATCCTTTTGCCGGCTAGGTTCGATGTTATTTAACTTCAATTACTAAGCACACAGTGATCAGTCAGCTATTCTGGTGTTTTGCAGTACTAGCATAAAGAATTTTAAAAATGCAGATTAAAAATCTATTGTCTGCATTTCAAGCATGCTCTCAGTACATTTGAAAAAGAAAGCTGGTAGTTTCTATTGAGTGATGAATTATGAATGATTATGAAAAGTATAAAACTGTGTAGGTCTGTTGAGTTGAATTTTTATAGAGTCTCAGACTAATTCACATGGGGATTATTAAATTTAATAATATAGTAGCCTAATAGATGTGTAGTTTTCAGTACACCGTGATCATCTGTGCTTTACAGAAACATAAAGCTGTTACCAATTTTGTCATGTTTATTATCTTCCGTCCATGATGCACACCAGATATTTGTAATTCAAATAATTCTAGTTTGTGGTAGCTGAGTAGGGCTGAAAACCAGCCAACGCAAACAGATTTTCGCTTTTTCCTGTTTTACCACGTCTTTTCATGTACTGATTGTGTGTATTTTCTCTACTTGATCACAAAAATACGACCCTCTAGCTTCCCAAGGACAGCAGTATTTATATTCCTTGTTTGTTATTCTGCAAATATAGACTGCTCGATTTTCTATAGTACCCACCCAATTCAGATTATAGAGGACATGTGATTACCATTTAAACTGTCTAACAATGTTGTGTAATATGAGCCTAATTGTAATAAATAAGTTATGTGTGTGCAGAATTGCTTTTACAGATTAATCGATTATTCACAATATTATTGTTCATTAATGAAGTAATCCTTATTGGTAAATCATTGATAAAAGTTTGGAACATACATGATCCTATTAGGCCTAGTATTGGGCACTAAGTATCAGGTACATGTAGTTCTTGTAATCTGTCAGTATCAGGCTAAAGTGTAAACTGTTTTTCTTAAGTTCAACACGGCTCCTGGCACATTTGTGGCTCCATATCAAGTTCATTAATTCCTAATCACTGTATTAGAATCGAGACCTCTAGAGTGTTTCCTGCACCAATTCCTTTTAGCGTTATGAGTTGTACAGTGACTTAGCTTTAAAGACTGTTGCAACAAATCCTGCTTATTGTGGCAATAGTTATGAAGTCTAGATACCGACCTCGAGAAGATAAGCTAACATTAATAAATGTCCAATATTCATTATTCAGTGAGCAGGTATGATGTATTGTTATTCAGTAATTGATGAATTGGCACTGCTTGCTTTTTTTCTGCAGTCTTTTGTGGACATACTCTTAGCACTTGTATTTTTGGGAAAATCACAATTTCTACAGAGCTAAGTGTATTTAGACTATGTTTGTACGTATTGTGAAAATTTAAAATACAGCAGTTAAAAAATGTGAATTCATGTAGTGCGATATGTAAATAAGGTCTTATTTTCCTTAATTGACGATTAGTACATCAGTTAGTTAAAATGCTAGATGAACAATAGTCATTATGATAGGTTATGGCATTAAAGAATTAAGAATTATCAGCATCATCAATGCCTGACTTTGGCACTTTGCTTTCTTTTAATAAGTACTGTTTTTTCAGGTGCAACAGCGAGATGTCCCTGGAATCGATGTTGCCTATTTGGCTATGGATACAGAAGAAGGGGTGGAGGTTGTATGGAATGAAGTCAAGTTTTCGGAACGCAAGAATTTCAAGGAAGTAGGTCCTTTGCTAATTCGTGCTCGCATTTCTTGTAGAAGCTAATTATAAGTTAAAAACAATTTTTAACATATCAGTGCTAAACTTTGTGGTATAAATTAAAAGGCAGATATAAAATTATTCTATTGATGATTGACAAACATCATTGACAAAACAATGGCTATTTGGTCATTAGCCTAATATACTACCATTTATTAATATCTACAGCACTTGACATTATAAATTCAAAATTAGGGAAAAATCTGCTACCAATTCACGTGTATACAAATGCAAATCCGCAGCCAATCAAGTTTGTAAATTTTGTGTCACACCTTTATTTGTTACGAAAACTCTTACTATGTGTGTGCGAACTCAATGACTATATTTTTTGAGCCATTTTGAAGAATGATGTTATAGACTTTAACGTTACATTTATGACAAACATGTGAATATGATGGACTTTTGATAGATGACATCAGTTATGGGTAGTGATTTATTCATTTTCTGCACGCAGGAAAAGATTAAACATGTATTTGATAATCTGACACAACTAGAACATCCCAACATAGTCAAGTTCCACAAGTATTGGTGTGACAGGGAAACAGACAATCCTAGGGTATGTATGGCATGACTGATTATTGTCAATAACTAAAAAATCTACAGTTTTTGCTGTGGTTGGGATGTGTAAGTTTTTATTTATTCTGTAGTCCTACACGTGGTACAATCGTATGTTTTCGTTTCTTCATCGTAAGTTTGTTCTGTGTGAATTTTTATTGGGTAGCTCTATGTATGTGTTATCTCATACAGAAGTACCTCATTATAAATTATTGCACTACTTATATTTATGTATTATATGCATAATTTGTATCACAAATGTGTGAATATGTGTGACATTTTATTTTCTAAATTGAGAAAATCTAATTTCTAAACGAGTTCATTGTTTTGCTAGATGTACTTTTTACCAAACTTAGAATGTAACAGTAACAGTTAAGTGTCTATCATATTGTTGTCTATCAATTGCTGCATTACTTTGTTCTAATTTTAAAACATACGAATTCGTTCTCTGATGTGCGATATAACACATGTTAAAGGGAAAACTTGTGACTTTGGAGATCAGTTATGTATTTTTTCAACTGATGTGGCGATATCGTTCTTTTTTAATTAACTAATTTTCGTATATTTCAGGTTATTTTTATTACTGAGTATATGTCTTCTGGTTCACTGAAGTCTTTTCTACAGAAGACAAAGAAGAATAACAAAACCATCAATCCAAAGGCAAGTTTTTTTGCCATTTGTGTGTCTTGTAGGTGGTGAAGAAAAAAGTCTGTTTTAATAGCAAACCTTTCCCGGCGACCATTTGATTTTTGCAATCTGCACACATGCATATAATAAACTACTATAAACTGAACTCGGGAAAAGAGAGCAAAACAAAAGCTGATGTGCTTATCAATTCATAAATGCATGCTTTTTTATTCTTTGTTTTTGTTTTAACATGTCATGTTACTCATTTTGTACGACACATGGGTTGCCATTGTGTAGACATAGCAGAATCTAAAGACTACGTGAACTTGTGAAAGTTTGTTTAACTAATAACTTACTTCAGCGCTTAGTGTGTCTCATATTCAAATTCTAATAATTATAGAAATTTAGGCTACTTTTTTTCAAGGTTTTCCTGTATTTATCTGCGTTTTCTTAATCTGGAAAATTTAGGTCATTTAGTGTTGTATTTTAATGAAGTCGGCTATTTTGTTGTTTTTTCTGCTCATACAAACCATATCAACTAATGAAATTAGATTATGATGCCAATTTATGTATGTTTGCAATTTTAAAGTCATTGAGTAAATCAAATTTTTGATAATCAACAAATATGCGAACATGTGTTTGCTTGAAGTTTTGTTCGAAGTTTGACCTTTGTAATTGAACATTTTTCTGCTTTGCTTCGTGCCACTAGTGTTGTATTGCTTTTGAAGTGGCACTTTTATGTTCTTATTTTTTTCTAGTCTTGGAAACGTTGGTGCACGCAGATTCTATCAGCATTAAGGTGAGGAAATAGCTGCCACTAGTCAGCAAAAAGAACTTTATTGCTAGAGTTATGTATTAATTAGAAGTGTCTGTATTTGGTTAAAAATAGTAAATTTATTGTAGAAAGTCGAGGCATATAAAATTTACATGTTAGTCCTATATGTGAAAAAATTGTTAGTAACTAAAAGGTGAAAAGGTAACAGCTCAGCTATAGCAGCCTGTGTAATCCTGCCTTTGCTTTTGTTTGTTTTCTAGCTACCTACACTCTTGTGATCCACCTATAATCCATGGGAATCTTTCATGTGATACGATTTTCATCCAACACAATGGATTGATTAAAATAGGTTCAGGTAAGTAGAAAATTGAGACAGGTACACCCGAAAAATTGGATGAGTAACAAAGGTTAGCCATAGAGCAAAAGAGGTATTACGGTGATGAAAAGCATAAAACTGAAAACGTGTGCAGTATGACTCATCATTGTAGTATTCACTCAGTGATGATTCACTGGTTGTACTATCTAAAATAATTCTTAAATTCTGACTCTTTGCCTTTGTCCCAGTGGCACTTTAGAATTTAATAGATGTAGAAAATTGAATCATTTTTTAAAGTATACATTATATAAATTAAAAGTCCAAAATATTGCCTTTTCACAGTGACCATAATTTTGTAAAAGCAAGAAAAAATGTGATTTGGTGCAAATATCCCATAATATGCTTACTATCAAATTTTTCATTTCAGTTGCCCCAGATGCAATCCACCAGCATGTCAAAACGTGTCGCCACGAGAAGAAAAACATGTATTACATTGCACCGGAGTATGGAGGTGGGCATTTTTACCATTAACAGTGTGTATAATTTCCACAAAATTTTTAAAGGAACATTTTTCAGCTGTAGTAATCCAAAGACTGCTGAGGTGGCTAAAGCTATAAGCGAGAGCATAACCCTTCTAAACTCCCAATTTTACCGTATGTGCCAAACAAGGACCAGACCTGACCGATGTGTCTCAGACTGTCACAACAGGTGAGGCAGTGACTAACTAATGACTACGCCCGAGCCTTTTATTTGCCCCTCTGGGACTAAGCTTTACATAGTTCGTTAGCCAAGTCAGTATTTACGAGTGCTATTTCTGGGTTATCAATTATGAGACTGTACATATCAATAGTGTTGCTTTGGCTTCAGACAATCGTACACAGGTGATGTCACTTGCATGAGATGGCTTGAGTGACTGACATGGCTTCAGGTTAGCGGGCAGTTCTGTTTTTTGCATCTATCAAAGCTTGCTAATGTAAATATTTTCATTTGTTCGAACTAAATGTTTTGGCACACTTTTCATAAGATTGCATTCAAATGTGTTTCACAGTCGAAATTATGTAGAATTCGCCTTAAAAAATCGTTGAAAACATCACTTCAACATCACAGAACAGCAACTTTGCCTAAAATTCTGCAATGCGTTCGATATCTACTTTGATTTCCTAGGACACTATATGGCAATTTTCCATGCGACCTAACTATTGTTTCCATGGGATACCTCTATTTTGTGAAGATTGCATCCGTCTTTGTCATTAAATTTTTATATGGAAAATTCATCGTCGTTATTTTCACTAATAATAGGAACTTGACATTCATTTAGTATACAAAATCATAGTTATACGAACTATTCTGTTGTTGATTTTGAAATAATCAGCAATTTATGATTATAAAATTTATTTTTAATCGTTTCCAAAGTTCTGAGGGTTGTGTAAATTTTTCTTATGTGCCTATTTTCGTAGCTTATAAATGAGTAAAAATGTGTCTGCCTTTCCCAGGCTTTCAGAGGAGCATGGTTTTTCAGTATGGTAAGTTGCATGGGGAATGTGGCTGTGTTTGCAGCTTAAATAGACATTCGCTCTCGCATTTTACTTAGCGAACAATAGATGGCAGACATTTACTATATGATTATGCAACGTCAAATTTTACATTTTTGTTCTTTGTGCATTGATTTTTTGTACCATTCAAGGTGTTGTACATCCCTTTTCACCAGTGTTGTACACAATAACTTCCTGACTAGTCTAGCCTTCATAGCAGTAATGTGAGCTGGTAAGTTAATTAATAAGGCAACACAAATGTGTGAAAGACTTACGACTCCAAGCTATAAGAAATTTGGCGGTAAAGATTTTGTCGCTTTTAGTACCAGATGTAGGATGCATTTCAGTGTGGTGTGCTATGGAACTTGAGAGGATAGTCAAGGCACAGGTCATTTACAACTCAAAAATTGCATGGAGTTGGTCCAAGTTTGGGCAACTTCTAATGACAGATGGGAAACAGCTTTTTGCAGATAATCGGTAGTCCATGACCTTGAGTGTGTTGTTCAAGTTCAAAGTCATAGGTTATGGAATTAGCCTCCGAACTTAGCTTACATGTTGCATCAGATAGTGGAAAGATTTTAGTACTAGTCAATGGCCGTTGTCAGTTAGTGATTTCAGAAAATGTAAGGAATTGGGTAATCAGTGTTATACTACTCATAAAGAATCATGAGGACAATTTTCTTGAGGATTGTATGAAAATTTCTTTGTTTGAGGAATATGCATTTAAGTATGCGGAGTAAACTGAGAAGTGCAAAGGATAATTTAGTATATGTCATTCATTACAATTTTTGTACTGTTTTGGCAAATTTGAACAGTTCATTGCGCAGCCAACAAAATTTGCGTAAAAAAATTTAAAAATTTCTGTATCCTGCTTTCCATCCCGAAAAAATACTGGTCTATATAGAAAAACATACAGCATTGTTTACAATCTGCCATCTTTTTGTCTATAATCCAGCCACCAGCATTTAGCTATAGAATTAATGATTAATGGCAAAATCTTTTAACATTTATTTCGTTAACTGATGCATAGAGTTTGCTTCTTGCATGTTTTTAATGCTTTTATATTTCAGCTGGGGAGGATTGCACAACAGCGGTGGATATCTACGCTTTTGGCATTTGCGTTTTGGAGGTAAGAAACTAAAATTTTTTGTGTGCTTGTATGTTGTTTACAAAATATCACAATTAATATTATTGTTTGTATGGAAAAATCCTTGCATCAGTCAATCATGCATGTTAAACTGTAACTGCACAGTGTTTTGGAAACTTTTTCATGGTAGTTATAGTTTGTGTTAGCCACTAGCAGCATTGTAATTGTGTTATTTGTTAATGTGTGGCTTTAACTTGAAAGTTAGTTACATTTTTGTTAGTTGTATGTGAATTATTTAGATGTTCATGCAGTCTAATGATGCCATTATCCAAGATATTTGTTTACGGCACTGTACTTTACTTTCATTGTTTTGACTGACATCACTTGTAACTAGTTATAACTTCATTTACTTAAGATTTTGTCTACATTCTTCTTACAAAAATAAAATTTTGGCTTAACTCATTTTAATTTATGACTGAAACTTGGTGCTATTCACATGACTTGGTAACTTATTTTGCATTGTATAATTAAGCTGTTCTTTTCTCAACATTTTGCTATTGTAAAAGAATCTAAATAAATTATGTGGTTAAAGTAAATTAATTTTACTTTTTTGATCTATAGATGGCAACGCTAGGTAACATATCAGGGAATGGTGAAGGGATAGCTGTTACTGATGAAGCTATACACAAAGCCATAGATCTACTTGATGATAGTCTACAAAAGGTATGTATAAATGTTAGGAGTAATTATCACTTTAATTTTCACACGGCTGAAATAACTGTTTCTTGTTGAAAATCAACTCAAGGATTGCATTAGGCTCGCTAATATAGCAAATGATTGCTTTAATTATGATGCGACAATACAGTATAAAAACATTAATACAGAACACAATAATAAATAAAACATTGCAGCTGTCTTACCCCCTGATAATACCCAATGAAAGTTCTGCATAGTTATACCCTTAGCCAACCACTTAACACCAGTAAATGCGGTGCATCCAGGATATTGGGTGATAGGATTTCTGTGAATAAATCATAGTTGCAGAGTTAAATTTCTACATAACTGTAAAAACAACTTGACGATTCGAAAATTTGAACAAATTTGTTTATCTGTTTGCTTTATTGATTATGCTTGTTTTTACAACTGATATAGAGTATAGTATAATTCCAACATTTTTGCAAACATACTGACCAAGTTTTCCATTGTTTGTTTTACAGGATTTCATTCTCAAGTGTTTGTTTTACAGGATTTCATTCTCGAGTGTTTGTTTTACAGGATTTCATTCTCAAGTGTATAGAGAAGGATCCAAAGAAGCGGCCGAACACAAGGCGACTTCTGCTTCACAAGGTTTTATTTGAAGTGCACTCGCTAAGACTACTAGCGGCACATGTTCTTGTAAATAACTCTAGTAAGTTCATGTTGCTTTTGTAATCATGGAGCAGTTCTTTAATGGCACTAAATGAATTGGAGACAGGGATTTTAAGTGCTGGGTGTTCAACTATTATGCAAATGTTTATTTTTTCATACTTGAAGAACATTCTTGTCTTTATTTCGTTAAAAGCCAAATAATATTAATGAGATTTAACTGTAAATAGGTTATATGTAATAAGCACCACTTAAAACTATTTTGTTTATTACTTTTTTATCAACATTCTGGCTAAATCAGTACATTTTCATATGTTAATGGCTAGCTTTAGTTATATAAACTTGTTCCAGGTTTGTTAGATAATATTTCCGAGGAATCGTATAAGGAGAGAGTAGAAGGGGAATTTGCATTTGTTCCTGCCCGAAATGGAACGCAATTGACTTACAAGTGAGCAATATCTTAATGAGTTTCTTCTGCAGCAATTTAAATTTCTACCTTTCCAAGTTTTACATTTGTTAGTAAAAATGCTAATTGGTCGGGTTACCTGGTAGACAATGAAACAAATGCTTTAAGGCCGTGAAGGCCATGTTCATTTAATCACAAAATGTGCATAAAAACCTTTTTTGGAATTGCTGAGAATTTGGAATTTTATGAGAAATACATGCAGTCTTTTGTTTGCCTGATTTCGAGTGATTAGCTTTATTAATTTTATAAGAGAAAAGTAGCCTCTTTGTAATTGCAAGCCGTCTTCTGCTTGTATTTATATCAAAAGCTAAGTGTTTTTATAATCATACATCAAAAGCTCTGTTATATCGTGTTACGATTATTTATGTTGTAAATGCTTACTGTCTCATATTTTGTCTTTTGAGAACTATGCCATGTCTGTACAAATCTGGTCGTGCGTAATAGGAACTGAACTCAATATAAAACTGTTGTTTTTTAGTTATTCTGAATTATTACTGAAGGAAAAACTAGAAAAATTCCTAGAGGATGTAAAGTATAAAATTGTTGTTTTTTAGGTATTCTGAATTATCACTGAGGGAAAAACTAGAAAAATTCCTAGAGGATGTAAAGTAAGTAGTCTTATTTGTTTCTGAGTTCCCAGGGTTGCTTGTTTTTGTTTCCCCCATTTCTATAAGAGTTGGCATTTTCTCAACTGTTGTACATCCATGTACAGGATTAGTTGATCCGTTATTGACTAATGCAATCTGAACTAACTAAATTATCAGTGGCAGTTGCGGTTTTTCGGTAGTTCCGCAGTTTCGGTTTACAGTCAAATTAATTGCCTTTTTATTATACAAGAAAGGAGGTCATGAAATCAGAGCCATCTCTCCAGTTTCCAACTTTCTTCAAACTAAATAGTCTTGGTGAGAACAATGCTGAGTGGTCACAAGTGTGCACTTTGCTGTGATAGTGAAGCAGCACTAAGTATTGTTGGTAAATAAATAAAGCTGCTTCTAGACGTTTTTACCATCTATATTGTTGCTAACCATTTCCCTCATTGTTGAAAAATATACACTCGTCTGAAATAAGTCCTATCATTTCAGTGTCTCACCTTAGAAGATTATGTTAGAAAATAAATTAAATTCCGGTTCTACTACAACCATACATGATCAGTAATAAGCAGTAAAGTGCTGCAATCTGGCTCCAGTGTACCTTATGGCTCATTCAGATTATCGAGGTTTCTCATCAAGTATCTCCCAAGCATGTTCAGACTAGAGAACAAAACTTGCTGCATGTCACTCTACGACAGTAAGTGCGAACTGACAGTTCCTTCTCTGTTCACTGTGGGTAGTGTCTAGACTAACTAGCCGAGGCATTTACACTATACGGTAAATTAACTCTCAGCAACTGTTGGAGAGTTTACAATTTTTTACTTATAGTAACTCGCAAAGCAGTTTACTCTTGCGAGTTTGCTGTCAGAGAGAAAACAGAACAGAAAACTCTAGTCTGAACACGCTGTTACTACATAAAACTGGACTGTAAGCTGCTCCTTATACGTGTATTAGCACTGTGTACAAAACTGTACTTACTAACTAAGTAATGATAAACCATTGTCACTCATATCTACCACGTGTAAAGTAAACATGCTTCTCAAATTGCTATTTTTTCCAAAATTTTTACATAAACAAGAATCATCAATTTAAGTGTGTACTTTTTAACACAGATGTGGCATCTACCCTCTGACTGCATTTGAGATTCCTGGTATTAAGTTGCGACCTCGCGCTGTCTCGCCAGAAGTGGCCGAATCGGTGAAGTCGAATACTCCAGAGCCACTTGATGTGGAAACCCGCAAAGTGATGACAATGCAATGTAATGTGAAGCCAGATGAGGAAGGAGAAGGGATACAGGTAGAATTATAATATAGTTTAATTTTTTAATTTGAAGATTAGCAATTCATGACGCAATGAACCCACATTTATAATCATCACATTGGATTTGTGTCAAAGGGTTCATTATTCAAATTCAAGCTTTGAATTTTCCTTGACTTTCACATTTCTTTTACATCATTTGGGGAACTACTATGTATGAAAACAGTTAATGTTGTCATCACTCTCTGCACTATTGTCGTCATTATCATCATGTCATTATCTCCATCATTACATTACTATCGTCAAGACCACTGACAATCATTGTTGTCACCATTGTCATCTGTATAGTTATTATTAATGTAATAAAAATTTGTTTCTTATTTCAATAATAATGTAGAAATATATTTATGTAAACATAAACGTGTGAGCTTATTATGAACAACAAAACAAGATAACTTAAGCAAATTAAGAAAGCTCTAAAAGTAGAAGTAAAAGTATACATAGAAGAGGCTGCTTCTCTAACTTTTCGCATGTGCAACATGCAGCATACACCACTATCTAAAACGTAACATTTTGCTATCAACTAAACAACTGCATGTTAGTCCACTATTTTGCAGTCATTTTTAGGTAGATTCAAACAACATTTCATGAAAGAGACTTTATAAGTTCATTCTGATATTTCTTTATTTTCTAAGGGGCATCATATAAGCTTATTATGAAAACGCTTATTATTTTTTTCATGTGAGAATATAGCAGTGTAATATTTATGGAACTTGCAGAAATCAAATTGATAATTTGCATTCATAAAAAAACTCTGATTTTTTGTGATGATTTAGTGTTTTTTTTTGTATGTTCTCATATCGTGTAATTAAAACGAGTGTTTATTACTTGAAAGACTTTTCTGTAAATTGCTAAACTTGCTATTTTTTGTTTGTTATGGTTCCTTGTCCTGTTCTTTTTCAGCTTTTTTGTTTTATTTTTTATTTTTTAGTCATTTTAAATTAGAAAGTTGCTTTGATTGTTGGCGAAGGATGGCCAACATACTACCAAATTGTACTGTGATGCTTTTGTTTGCCATGAGTTACACTGAGAATTTTGACGGTACAAAATAGTAATTAGTTTTTCTTAATCTTTAAACAACTGTCTATTTCAGATGACATTATTGTTACGGATGGAAGACAAGATGAATCGACATCTAAGCTGTAAAGTATTAGACCAAGACAATAGTACGGATCTTGCTCATGAGCTTGTTCACTATGCATTTATTAATGAGGTAAATTAATACTCGAATTTTTGAAACTAGATGAGCTAGCTCGTTGCTTTAATAGAATACGAAATCTCAGAAGTGCCAGTTTTCATTTTTCTTACGTAGCTGCTTGATATTTTAAATTGGTATTCCCACTGCTTCATTTGGTCTCTACCGTCGACCAACCATGTGCATATTATAGGCATGAAACTAGCTTGCTTTTGAAACTTAAAAAGTCTTGAATCAAAATTAACGTTTAGAAAAAATCACTCATTGTACTGAACTCGGTTTTGTGATTAATATAGGGCTTTACCAGTACAAATTGTGATTTGCTAAACTTTCAGAACTGTTTTTAGCTTGATGAAAATTATTTTGTGTACAAATGTCAAGATGTTTTCATTAACCAGTGTCATCAGATATACTCTTGCACATAAATAATAGTAATTATTTAGACTTTAGAGCTTTGTTGATAATTATAATTACAAATACAAAATTAGCATAAATCTTATGATGACAGAGAATGAACTATTAACTGTAGAAAACCGCAATGAGGTGTAAAGCAACGTAGCAAGACAGCAAAAGTGACAAACTTGACGTAAAACTGGCAAGCTTCACATTTTGTTATTTATCTTACTGAAAGAGTTTTGTATATTACATTGTTGTTCTCTACTAATAAGCAATGATGCATATTAGCAATAAGTAACATTAAATTTTCTTCTGTTTTTGGCAATGGACAGTTGAAAATACCATTCTGTTTGGCCTTGTTTAGTGTTACCCAATTTTATATTGAACAATTACTATTTCCTTAGGCCGACAAAGATAGAGTAGCAAGCTTCATCGACGAGCATTTGCGCTCGTTGCGCAATCAAATGGCGCCAGACTCGACAGCTCCAGGCATGGTTAATGGATTCCAGGTTGTGCATCAGACACCGTCTGTGTCCTCATAGCAGTAGCCATTCCATAGCTATTTACTACAAAATTCCAGCATGTTTTGAAATATGCTACAAACTGTCTAGGTTTTAATAATTATGTATATTATACTTAATATATAGTTAACTATCGTCCTCAATAAATGGTCAATGGTCGCTTAAGAAAATGAATCGTATGGAGTTTCATATAGTTTTTAAACAGGGTATTGTGCTTGAGGTCTTACAATTGATCATAAATACAAATATTTCTCAGGTGCAAGATTTCTCATATCTGCAGTTTTCAAATCATAGCTGTTACGTAAATTGTTACTGGTGTTACAGGTACTCATACCAGGTGAGCACATGGCTTTGTCATAGTATTATGCTTGTACTTAGCTGAGGTTTTAGAGATTTATGTCATTGGTGGTTTCTTCGCATAGTAAGACTCCTTGGTGGAACAGGTGATTGTTTTTTGTTGTGCTGAACATTTACAATTTTCATCAATGGTGAGTTGCAGTAGCCTACCTCTTAGAGTCATTGTCATCATTTGCAGCAATTTTATGGTAGTCAAATTTTGACAACTAAATTGTTGTTAGAATTTGTTGCCAAAAAAGTGGTCTGTTCATTGATTTGTGAATTGCTCTTTATTTTTTCTGTTAAAAGTTATTGTTTCTTTTCATGCAGAGCAGCGATTAATAGCGTTTAAGCCTGATAATTGCTCTAATTGTCTATGAAAAATCAAAATTATTAGTTTTTCTGGTTTTTGGAAATACATGTACACTCTTTTTTCTTGTTCTTAGATTAAAATTTCGTCTGTCATAGTAGACATGATGACTCTGCTTTTTTTTTCCATTAATGATACCTGTGTATTTAATAATAACAAAAGACAGCAGAAAGTCTGTAGTGAAACTCAATAACTTTTTTATTGTTTTCTGTTATCATCAGATAACTAGGTTAGAGGATGGCTAAATACATCTCTATATCACCATTGTGCACTTGTGTATTTAATTACTAAACTGTTTACCTATTATACTCCATGTAGGAGTTTTAAAGTAAGGTTTACCTAAGCTTTGAATAATTATGTTTCAGTTAGTTATTGTTAGTACAAAACCAAAACTATAACCATATTTAAGGGTACAATTATAACACGCCAAGGTTTAGTTTTATATTATTTTGTAATTTAAAGGTTTTTTGTGAATTTAAATTATTTGATACCAATTGTATTACGAGCACTTAACTTGTGCGTTTGGATGAGTTTCAATTGTATGTAACCTATAATGCATATGATTTGTAAAATTACTTATCCCATCTAACAGTGCTGTAATAATTCCCATAGATGACAGCATTGAAATTGTAAACAGTTTTGTATGGTATATTATGCTAAGAATGTGATAAGACTTTTTTGACCTGAAAAGGAAAACATGTGGGTTAGCAGCCCTTTTTACTAAAACTGGCACGTCGGTGTGTAACTAAGTTACTTCACATACACTTGGAAACTCTTTATCATTTTTCAAATGATAAAAATATTTATTTGGAAATAAAACAGGATTATTAGCAGTTTCCAAGGATCATAAATGAAGTATTTTTAATAACATTAAAAGGTCATAATTATTTGGACACCAAACATTTTGAGAGTCACTCACTGAAGTTTTGCTTTTATGTATTTGTGTAAATAGTTGTTTTTTTATTGCAAAAACATTTTGAAGGTATTAATGCTAAAATTCTCCAAATTGATAAAAATGATTTGCATATCTCATAATTTATAAAGTTGACATTGCCATTTTGTATAGTGATAATTCAAAACTTAATAAAAATTATTGTCTTTGCTAATGCCTTTTTCCACCAGGGGTTAAGGTTTCATTTTTGACCTAAGATGCAGGTTCATGATTATTGTCATTTTCTGCAATTGTAAACTCAGTATTGTGTTGATGTGTCGTAACTTCTTTTGTCACCTCAAAACAATACCTGGTATCATGCTGGCTTGTTTTCAGACTTCTATTGTATAGGCCTAATGCAATTTCAATAAGTTCAACTTGATTTATGAAGTTTTGTTGCAAAAAATAGAAGTGATCTGCATCAGATCAGATCTGAGGTTTATAATTGTCAAGTGTTCTGCTTTTAATTACACGTGTTCGTGTTTGGAGCACTAGTGTACATTGGTGGATATAGAATGCACTGACAAGGTTAGAAATAATGAATTGACAGTAACAATATGATTATGACGGGAATAATATCTGGAATTTGACGGCACTTGCAGTAAATCTCTAGTATAAAACCTCGTCTAAGCATAATAAAACAGCGCTGTACCGGTCTAGCATGACGTGCTGTACCATGCTTTAGACATGTACACTGAGGGATTTGCACGTGGTTTGTATATTCACATTACAGTACTGACGCTAATCGAGAAGTTTTTTTAATGAAAAATATCGTTTTAAACTGTGTCTTGAAGTATGGCCTCGCGACAAATCGTGAAAAAGATTATCCAGACTGCTAATGCAGCTGCTGCCGTCGGTCCGTACAGGTAAGCATTGATGGACTTACCAACTAACAGCATGAATACAATACTACGAGTGCAGCTTACTATAGTATAAGCTTAATTTATGGTCTTTGGAGAAATAAAAACAAGAATTTTGTGAGCATTTTACTCAAATCACTGTTAAGATTTCAAGAGTCGTAAACATAGACTCATAAAATAGTAGCGTCTTTTTGATCTGAAAGTATATTGCTGCAGTATGCAGCCCTCCATTCGGTCTCAAAGTTCTTGTATGTTTGCTACTGACGAGCCTTGCAATATGTGTAGCAGCATAATTTATATAATATGTATACACCACATATTATATATACGTGTGTTATGTATAGGATTATAAGAATCATTTATTCTATTTGAAGGTTGACGTTGTAGATTAAATTTTATTATAACAACTAAGATAGGCTTATAAAATTACTCGATATTTTTTCAGTCAAGCTGTACTTGTAGACAGGACGTTGTACATATCTGGTTGTCTAGGATTAGATGCTAAATCTGGAGTTATGGTGGAGGGTGGAGTTGTGGAGCAGACTCACCAGGTAAGTTTTTATGGAATTTAACCCACAATCTGTTAAATTAACTCTTGCTACTATACTGTATCTTTACAAGTCAATTTTCTGGCTTTTTATGGGCTGGTGCCTAAGCTTAACTATTGTTACCTTAGCCCGTTTGGCAAATTGCAAATACGTATTTTCCATCTCCTTGGGTCTCATTTGGAGGTAACCCTATAGTTCTTGTTCTCTCTGATATGTTGTTACGTTAAGCCATTTTATCATTACCATGTCTACAGTATTTTTACGAAAAAATCTTGCAAAAAGGTCTCGTATCATTGATTTCCAGATACTGATAGGTTTGTTGCTCCTTGATTCAGAACTGACACTTGTAAATCCGGTTTTTTTTTCAAACATCTTATCTGTGGAACTCCATTTTTGCCAGAAAGTTGCTTATCTGTTAGCTAGGTCGAAAATGCCAACAAGTATTTCCCATTGCAGTAAGCCTATTTTTGTACATATATTTGAATTTTCACTTTTCTGATATGGCTCCTTACTCTTGTGGCCACCACTGGCATTGTTCTGCTCATTTTCTTGTCTTGATCTGCTGGTGAAGTAGAGCCGTAAATTACTGGCTGCCGAGTGGCTTTTGCTTCATACTGTTTTTGAAGCTGTTAGCTACCTTGCAGCAGATACGTGGTAGAATTGTTCAAAGGTATAGTTCATTGCCCAAATGTGTGGAATAAATTCTAGATCACTGTGTGAACATGCATAATCCTACATGGGCTAAACTGATAAGTCCTAATTATCACCCAATGGCTTTTGTGATCATTTGTATACATTTTAAAGTCATAAATGGTACATAAAAAAAATTAAACTACGTAATTATGTCGTCATAGGCACTAAAGAACATGGGAGAGGTGCTTAAGGCAGCAGGGTGTAGTTTTGAGAATGTTGTCAAAACGACCGTGCTTCTGGCTGACATCAACGATTTTGCCGCCATGAATGAAGTTTACAAGAAATATTTCACATCGTCTTTTCCTGCCAGGGCAGCATATCAAGTAGCAAACTTGCCTAAGGTATGTACTTTGGTCATTCCACAATCACGAGAGCCTCATTTGCTATTGATACTATGTACTAATATGTCAATAACAGTTACTATCATAAATGTATGCTAACTGTATTCATAAATGAAATGTATGTATACTACAGATGTATACTGTAGTTGCGATTTTATTGTTATAGACTTTGTATTTTGAGGAAAACTGATTTAATTCGATATGTAAGCTTTGAAGTTGGTATATAAACACAAAACATACACCCACATATGTATATGTAGTCTTGTATACATATCATTGCATATATTATTAATTTTAATTGTTTGATATTTTTCTTTTTATAGGCTGGGAGAGTTGAAATTGAAGCAATTGCAGTGACTGGGCCTTTGGAAATACAGAATTAACCAAAGAGCACACTGTAGATTAATCATGGTGCAGTAGATACAAATTGTTCAAGTTGAAGTTACAGTTTGGGAAAGGAGCAGAAGTAGATCTGTGATAGCTCAAAGTTATAATATGTTAGTTGTTACTTTACTGTTCACAATGGTTATTTCCTAGACTTTGCTGAAAACCACGAGAATCATAACCGAGAAACTGAGAGTACTAAGGCATGTACGTCACATATTAAGCGGTTGATCCCATAAAGCTACATTTTAGTTGACTGATGTGGGGTCCCACGTCTAAATTGAGTAAATCGTAGTAATTATTTTTTGTTAAATTAATAAGTCTTATTTTAACTGCAGTTTTGAATTTTGTTAGTATTTTTTAGTCTTTTAACTGTTTTTTTAATCTTAATTTGTAAATATTCAGTTTGTTATTGAAGTCCAGAATTACCTGTCATTGTAAAACCAGGAAACATTGCTCAAAAATTTACTTTAGACATTGTGTAACCAGTTAATGCTAAACTTTCTTATCAATTTTATTTTGTGAATAAGTGAATTTGCAAATAAAAGACATACCAGTACTTGTTATTTTGCGAAATTATGCTATTTTTACAAAAGTATTACATAATGATGCTGTGATATATCGTTTATTAGTTTTAAAAAATTTAGATACCATTCCAACCGTGAATGGAATTACCATATTATCCCTAAGTCTGTAATTGTACGAGTGTGGTGATGCATGTATATTAAAACACCTTTAACGCGTTAAATAAGTATCCAAAAGGTACCAACTTGTTCACTGAAATCATACGATCTGCACAGCAAATCAAGTGTACCAAATCCGAAATTAAAACAGTACAGCAAAATTATTTGTTCCATAATTTGTTCACTGTACAATGCGAATTTGTTAAAGATATGCTTCTATTTTAATAATAATATTTAACCTGAACACCCTATTGCAGTTTTTGTGCAGAAACATCATGACCACTGCCAATTACAGTCTTTAACAATATAAAATCTTAATTTTCATTACTGCTTTGAAATTTAAACTTCAAGTTACGTAATTACGTAATTCATGATACCGTATTGTAATTTTGATTTAAAATTGGCAAATCCAAGAAATTTTGAAATTACCTTTGTTTTCTATCTGGTTAACACCTGTTAATTAGTTAAGTTCAAATAAGTTATAAACTGTTGGAATGCAAGTCACATAATTTCTGTTCTTGGTGTTTGTTGTCATAGACTTTGTACACAACTCAGAACACAGAGGATTCAGACACGTCACAGCGTTACATTGTACTACAAATGAACGTGTTTTTGCTCAAACTTTATTCCCCAATTTCAAACTGCTAAATCTTTGAAAACTTGTGTCGTTATTGCAAATTTTACATTATATCATTGTCCGAAAAAATGCAAATCCCTTGCATTAATATGGTATTACTGCAAACGTATGATCATCTATATGGGTTCCCAACCTTGGGGTCGCGGGCTTGTTAAAAAAAATGCTGTTTTCATGAAAAGTATGTAGGTACGTCTTGCATCCTCAGTCTCTCATTACATCATTTTGTTTTGGAAAGTAAAACTGGTTTTCCCACTCTAAATGCGGTATATCAGCACTTGATTTACTGGGAAAATGAAAAGGCACATTGTTCCATTCTGTACACTTGTGTACAGTGTACACCGCCCGAAAGTCTGTCGTTATTCATTTTACCTTGGATACCTATTGCTGTTGCATTACTGTTCACTGAGACACAGGTGCAACCATCACATGAATGAATTAATGAAACAGTCACTCATTGTTCAATAATTTGAATAGTAAGTTAAAATTAATAAATGCGAGTGATAATGATGTGTAATAGTATAACATGTGATTATATTCTTCGAGGGGTTGCCCTCAATGAAAGGTTGGGAACCACTGATCTAATACTGTCAATAAGCAAGTGCAAAAGCTGCTGAGTACTGGTATAGTGATATTAGATATGCATTAGCAATGATCATTTGTATCTAAATAATCAGTGACCACGGTCCAGAGTCCACTTCGCATAGTAATGGCAATAGGAAGTTTACACTCTTTATATCCATGAGTATAATCCATTCCAAACTGGCTAATTAGTTGATCTCATCTCTCTATTTTGAACTTCACATTAATGAGTGATACATCTTAGCTTTGTATATAGTTTGCCCATTTTTCAACAAACCTTCATGTCAACATTTTTGAAACATTATGCAGTATCACATGTACACATGATATGACATCTGAAAGCTGCAACACTTGGCATTAAACTCAAAGAATTTTGCCATGTTTGAGTTTGCGTAACACAATAACATTATAAAAACAGAGTATTGTGCAAGATGAAATCTTAAACAAACTTGTCTGTTGCAGGAAAAAATAAATGGAGATGTACAGAAATGAGCAGCAAAGTATTACATGGGCTTAGCTCAGTGATTAGCTAATGTTATTGGTTAAGTGTAAGGCTCCATGAATTTGCAATGAACTTCGCTGAAATATACTTAAATGAATTCTGCATTGATTAATGGATTTGGATTTTCTAGCTGCCATTTTGAATTCAAGATTGTGATGATAACATTATTTTTGAAAAAGTGTTAAGACTTCGTCAAGACGCCACATATCGTCAAACAACTTCATAGAAATATAGTAGAACAGGCTCCGCATCTATTGACAAAGTCCTATTTTTGATTGCATTCTTGAATTCCAGATGGCAGCGATAAAAAACCTAAGACTTGCGAATTTGTAAAAGATAGTCATTGAACAATATAGAAATATACTACTGCATTGATCGACCGAATCAGATTTCCATTGGATGAGGCATTGACGTCATTTTTTAATTCATGACTTTGAGTTTAGTGTCCTTCGAGTAGTAGTTGGACTCAAACTTATTTTTTTTCACATTTTATCATTCTGGAAGTTTTCACAGCAATGAGTGATTACAATATTTACAATTTATCTCAAGGATAGACCTGCATGTTAAAAAAAAGATTGCCCTTTAATATGTTTTAATTTATCATCAATTTTATTTTATATTTAAAACTTAATACTGGATTAAGATTACACATTTTACACAAAATTTAATCAGTATTACTTGGATGAGTTAATATTCATTATTAACACTACATATCTGCATTACAGTTAAAATTTACTAGTTTACGTACTTTAAGGTTATGCAATTATGCATATGTATACAAGTGATTCATGTAAAGTTCACAGTTAGAAAGTTATATTTACGACACTGGTACACTGTGTACTATAAAAACACAAACACGAATAAAAGTACAGCTATGAATAAAAAATCCTATCCAAATATAAACAAATTACTATAATATTCGCAAAATAAAAAAGACACCGGTTTGTTTATCAACCTATACTTGTAAAAAGTAGCTTTTTACAATTTAATGTGATAATGCAAACATTTAAAATCTACAGGTATAATTCTAAGCTCTTAATTTTAAACTCTTTATTAGAAATATATGTAATGAACGTTTTACTCGGTATAGTACTTTGTGTTTTGAAAGTTATCCTAAACGGGGTATTTTTCATTGTTTTTTACGGGCCATAACAGCTATGTATTCTGAATTTTAGCACCTCTTAAATGTGCATGATTTGGCACATTGTGATATATTTACAACACACATCGCAATCAAACATGCAGTCTTAGCAATGTTTTTGCTCACAGAAAATCAAAATGTACTAAATAAGTTGATACCCATAGTTTAATGTGCCAGCTATATATTTTATGTAAAATGAATAGGACTATATATTTTAAAATAGTTGATTTACTTTCTAGCTTCTATGATTTCAAAGACAATTATATGTTAATGTTACAATAAATGATATACGAAATAAAACAAATATAAGCCATAAGATACACTCTCAGATTTTTAACAATTCAGTCTTAGAATCGAATCACCCATCCACGAATAAGGGTTTCTAAAGCTAAAACAGCCAGGTGATGTAAAAGTATGCGTGTCAACAGGAACGCGAAACTGTCTTGGAAGTTCCACGATTGATGGCTTACGAATATTATTCACTTGACATTACACATACGTTTCTTTTTGAATGCTGATGAAAAATCGACCATCAGATTTATTATTACATGTTTATTATTGTATGGCCTGGCTTGTACACATCAAACACAGTGCCTACATTCTTAAGGAGTACCACTGGGTCTGAGCCAAGTTCTACACATTATGATTTGTTGACAGGCTCTTCATTTTTTGCCTTGTCTGCAAAAAGGAAAGTATAACTAACAGCAGAACATTAAAAAGTTAATCAAAAGTTATTATTTTCAACAAAATTTATGCTTGTTATGTGTTAGTCTGCACTTGTGTTAGTGACTGTAATGCAACTCACATCTATAAGTGTTATCTTAGCACTATTGTAACTGCAGAATTCAATGCATTTTGAAATTTAACTGGTTTTAAGGATAGATAAATTGACCATTCTCAGTTTTAATCATTTTGTAAAACCTTATGGTACACAGCAATGCATTTCCAAACAGGTTTTGTAATCATCAGTTAGTCTTCATGACTTTGAAAATGTAACCAGTAGATCGACTGAGCTCATTTACTGGCATACAGAACAATAACAAGACAGGATAACATTTAGTAAAATGTATGAAGGCCATAACAAAGAGTTATGCCAGCAATAGTAGAGGGCAATCGCAGAACAGTTTCATAGTAACATTTGGTGGAAAATCGTAATTGATTACTTCCGAGCCAGTATATTTAATTTAAAGTTGGCGCTCTTGTCTTTTAATTGTACTACAGAGTGTCTAAATGATCCAAAGTTGCAGAAATTTATTCCAAGATATTTACATCATTTTATAACAGTTATCTATTCGTCATTCTATATTACTCTGATGTTCTTGTTTTCTTACTTGTGGATTGATAAAATTTGGGTACATTTAAATTTTGTTAACACTTTTGTATGTATGGCAATTTTTCTTGACACACACACACAGAAATTATTTGACAAGTTTATATTACAGATTTCAGGATACTACCCAACTTTGGTTTCGACCTTAGGAATGTCAAGAATGGCAACTTAGATTGCAAGATCCCAAATTCGGACGCCTTAGCAATGTTTTTTACAGCGTGCATTGTCTAGCTTCTACGTATGCTGGCAAGAATCAGAATCGATGGTGCATTTAGCAGCACCAAATGTCAAATCCACAAAATGGTAAATTCTCAAAATGACTTTTGCAACTAGTGACATTTACGAAAAAGGTCTCAGCAAACTTAACGTAAAAATATCGTCCATTCACAGAAATGTGAGAAATATTGTTGATGTATAAAATCAATTCAATGTTAACAGTTATCATTCCTAAATTAATAATGTCCACAAAAATTAATGTAGTACAGTTGCACTCTGTGTTGTTGGGCACTGGGCTGTACCATTAACCACAGAACAGACAATAACTATTGTGAATGTGAAAAGGTAAAATAAATGATAGGAATTGGTGTTATGTGAGATTTTTCTAAGTCACAAAGGACTAGACTGGATATGGAACCACATCACAAGTGTAAGGTAACGAATAATATAAAGCTGAGAGCGTGCGTACCTGGTCGCATGTTAAACTCTACAGTGAACTCACACTCCAAAGTATGAACTGGTTCTATACATACAGCGACTGAGTCCATAGTTACGTTTGATTTCTTCTCTGGTAAGGCAACTGTTAAAGGAAAACAGTACCCAATTTTAGACCCTAGCAAAAAATGACTTAAGAAAAATATACTGAAAGTTTTCAAGAATAATTTACATTATTACGGCAGAAACCTGATTTCGTTTGTTTTCAGATGTTGAATGCTTTTGGCTATTCACACTTAAATGGATAACAGTATTGGCATCTCAGAAATATATTGCACAAACAATAGATGCTGTAGCTGATCAGCAAAACAAATCCGACCTAAAGCGTGTGCAAACTCATGGAATCACACGTTGGACCAGTAATAATCACATCATTTGAAACTCCTGACGCATATTTTGTGTTTTAATGTCAAAATTAAAGCCATATTTCAGTTTCGTTTTTGCAAATACGCGAAATGTGATTAAAATGTTTCTGATGTCAAAAAATTTACTCCACTTGTAACGTTATTGCTAGCTATGCCGGCCAGCTGTTAATTAAAGTTCTAAACTAATATTTGATCTTTATATGTAACAAAATGCATCGTATCGTATAGATCATAGATGAAAAGAGGTAGGATCTGAAAAACTGGCCTGTTTTCCTTTTGCATTTAAATACTGTTTGTGTTGTAATTAATGCTACAACATTTGAATTCAGCATTACAATAGTTGGATAATAGAAAAGCGTAGTGTAGAAACCAGTTATACAACATCTGAAAATCAAAATCACTGCGTAAGATGGTAAGTTTTAGTGCTACCTAACACAATCAAGCCAAATTTAATGGAAACATTAACAAAAAAAGGCAAATAAAAGTTTTTTTATTATTATTATTATCACATTCAGTACAATATAAAGCACACAGTGAAGTGAAGTGAAGTGAAAAAAGATAAAAGTGATCCATGGTGACATTTAACTGAAACAAAAAGAGAAGTTTGTGTTCTGTGGTTAATGATATCACAGTTATCATTGTGGTTAGTGATGGTTCTGTGGTAACTGGCCTCTTATAGATTACATAAGTTGACATGATATGATACAATATTATTTTTATGAATGATCACCAAAACTTCTAACAGCACATACATCAACAATTTTTGCCATTTTACTAACATTATTGTTTTGACTACAAACACTTAACAGAGAGCTTTTCGAATGGTCCACATTTCTTTACTACATCATACAATCGTATAATTATATTTTCTGTAGTTCATGTAAATTTAATGTTAAAGGAAACTACACCTCGTGTGCAAAAGTACTTCTAAATTATGACTTTAAAATGGCCAACCAATTATACCTTCAGTTTCCTTTTCTATATATTTATAACCATATAGAACAGGAGTATGACATTTTCTCCATGACTGCTAACACCTGTAACTAGCAGTTTTATTAATAACTCACCTGGTTGTGATTTTTTGATTGTTCCATCATTTACTGGTTTTGCATCTGCTGCTGACTCTTTTTGTGTTGAGTCTGCAATTTGCAGTATAGTTTGTTAACAATGCAATTCTATATAAATTCATATATTCAAGATGGAGCCTAGCTGAAAAATTACAACTTAGTAAACTGTTACTCAGTATTATTAAGTCTGCAAGGTAAATTAGTAAAAGGCAATAGGAAAATAACAAGTGTGTATTTTGAAATATCCTTATAATTACATAAAAAACATATCTCGAAACAGCAAACACACTTGTATAATGATTCAGTTGAATTAACAGTTGCGTCTAGTTCAGCTCAAACAATGACTTGGCTGTCAAGAGATCTCTTATTTCAATGCACCTTAAGCTAACTGGACTAATAGCAGCACTCAAATTCATGTTCTCTATCCATGTTATCTCACCTCACCCTTTATATGCAATTTATCTCAACTCAAAACAATTCAGTTAATTATTTGTCCCAATTAACATCAATTCGGGGTAACAAAAAACTAGACAGGCACTCTACTAATTAACAAAACATGTGGTCTGCACTTAGCAGCTAAACTAAACACTTAATATTTTGCTTTAATCGAATAATCCAGAGCATAAGATGAATTATGGGAATTAGAGGAATAACAATTGATATTACTAATTAGGTAAAAAGGGTTCCTTATATGGCATACTGCCCAAAGAATGACACCTCTCCATGTCTACAATTTTTTGGAAGCAAGAGGAATCTCTAACCAGCTTGTAAATCATCAGCAGGCTTTGTCTTTGCGGGTGATGTCGGTTTGTCTTGTTCTACTTCGTCAGATGTAACTGCTTCTAGTCTATTAAAGTCAATGGTATAACTGACATAGGATGGAAGTGGGTAATTCAACTTTGAAACTTTGGTATAATGACATATGGCTGCGGTAATGTGCAAATTAACACACTGACTGAAACATTTTAGTTTTTTATACTATTGTGAGATTAGATTTAACCTGTAGGTTCTTTTGTCTCACCTTCATCTTGCTTTGATTTTTTGTTTTCAATAGGTTCTTGTGTTCTTGTAGTATCTACCTCGGGTAAATCTTTTGTTTCACCTGCAACAAATAAGTTATTAAACTGACATTGGTGGTGGTAAAAATTTTATATTAAAGGTGAAAATTAAATACCATTCGTGTACATCAAGTAGATGTGGACAGATGTGCTCTAGACAGACACAAAATTTGCATGAGAAGTATTACCTCCCGTGCCATTCTTCGGGAAAGGGGGTTATCGTGGCGAACCAAGTGATAACAGGATGTGCTTTGCAACCAAAGTTAGGCAACACCAAAGCCAGTTAGTGAATGGTTAGTTGACTGCAGGTTCAATACTCGTTTGGTTGGTGTAGCCATTCTAATTTAAGCTATTTACCTCACACAGGGTATTGTTATACATTATAATGTGGTTGAGAGTGAGACACCCCTATCAGTTTGATGTTTCATCTGGACGATTAGCTGTGATAGCAAGCTAGATTCTGGTCCCACAACAACTACTCTCATTAAAATAGGGCCTGCCATGGAGTGCGGGATTCCACTTAAGAAAATGTCAAGCATCTCTTATCACAGGTTGTGGGGTAAAGACCTATCTCATGCAAAATGTAAATTTAATGTGGCAAGAATCGAGTGAGCAGATTTTGACTTGATTCACCATAGCACTTTGAATATCAGTAAAATTATAATTCAGAAATCGTTTGTTGTGTAGCAGATAACTATTTGTATGGCCTGCTACAAACAAGGAATGAAGGTGTTTAAAAATGCACGGTGGGGCAGAGGAATTGAGGAAAAGTGATGGAGTGCTATTTGGCAAATGCCCTGAAAAGCCCAATTTCAATGTTGTTTATACGAAAAATAAACATCTTCTGTACCTGCTGCACAGGTCTGTTGGTCAGTATGGTGCACAACTTACTTTAAGTTTTTTAAAGGACTGCGAACCAAGCCAACCAAAATATATAAAGAACCAATGAGAAATTACAGAAGAGTTTGGCACCACACAACAACTTGTGATCACATTTCTTTTATCGATCAACTTTCCTTTCAAAAATTTAATAAATTATGGGTCGTTCAATCAGTGTATGTTTATATTTTGCTAGACTTGATTTTCAATACTTGTCGACTCAAAACTTGATTTGATCACCAGTTATCTGGCTTCATCTCATGCAAACACAAAAAGAAATGGCAGCATGTTTTTACAATGTTTTTTATATTGATGTCCAATCATACGTCACCAAGGTGAAAAATTCTACAACAGGTCCAGAATTCGTTCAGTAATAACAAATTATGAAAGTAGTAAAGTACACATGAATACGAAACCATGTGTAAAGTCGAAAGTAAAAGTTGCTTCAATGATTTAACTGCAAAGAAAATACTTTCCAAGATTCAAAACTTTTCAATTAGCTAATTAAGTAGTTACTTGATGCAATACATTTTCAAAATTTAGTTTTCTGCTCTAACAAAATCATTTATGCCACAAAAGATTCTTTCCAGGTAACTGTATAGATTCCTCATTTTCCAGGGAAACATTGCATTATTTAATTAGTTTTCGGTCATACCAAATATCGTAAAATTCATCTGGTACACGTTTGTCACTACAGAACCGTGCAATCTACATTTTATAAAACAAAAAATCAATCACTCCCTAATTTGAGTAATTACAACCTTTTTCTAGTTTGGAATCTGGCTGCTTTACTTCTGCGCCTTCTGATTCCACTTGTTCTGTTACTGTAAAGAGAAAACATAAACTAACAGCAAAGTTGAATGTACAAATATAGACTAAGAAAAACAGAGGCCAACAGACCACAAAAGAATATTAGACAGTTCTACAGTAACAGCCTTAATGAATTCCTGACACAAGTTTATTAGCCACACGTTGAACAAATCCAATTCAGGACAAAGATTTTAGACTCACCGCCTTCTTGCTCAGGTTTTAAAATTCCCCGTTCTATTAAATCTTCTTTCCTTGAACGAGTAGAAATTTGCCTTTCTAAAACTGGAACAAATCCAAAATATATCATTTCTAATGCTATTTTAAATACACGTTAAAAGTAATTATTATATGACAAGGCCTTTAATTCCCATTTTGCTATTAATCCATCAGGATTCCAAATATATTGAATATTTCCTTCTAGCCCAAATTCTTCCACATTAAGTAAATCAACTTAATTTGCTTTGTTTGTAAATTACAAATACAAGTAAATAAATAACATTTATATTATTTAAGAGAACTCATTTGAGAACTTATAAGAGAAACTGAGAGAAATTGAATTCTTACCTTGGATTGAGTTTTCCATAAATGCACTTTTCTGCCGTGGCACCACTAAAACAAACCCCATACATGTTAATGTTATGGTACACACATTATAATGTTACAAAATGTAATATAGTTACTAAAAGTGATAATGAATTCAATTTATGCAAGGTTATGAAATAATAAAAATATAGCCCAGATATACCCTTCAACTACACTTATTACAGTACAGTGTAACAAGTAGAATACTGAATTTTTATTTTCAAAAGCAAACAAACCATGTCACGAAAAAGCAGTGCAATTTTTAAATTGTACAAGTCCATTTAACAGAGAGCATTGAAAATAATAGATATATTACACATACGCTGACAAATAACTGACACATTTTGTTACATATCATGCAATAGCACAGCAGTAAAATACATGGTAGGTATGATTAACAGAAACAGACAGACATTCGTTTAAAATAAATATGTGTAAAATTTGTTCAGAAATACAAATATTAAAAGGTTAGTAACACAGTCAGATCGAACTAGTTTATCAACAAGAATATTGGATTAACTGGACTAACACAAATTATGAAATTAGAAAATATTTTTTTGGAAGCTTTCAAATACATCCATTAATCAAATTACAGAAGTTTTGCATATGACCAATTAGTACAATACCTCATGAAAAACAATGTTTTATTAATTGAAAGCAGCCTTCAAGTGTGTATCATAATTCACACTGGCAAGATACACAGAGTTAATGAAGTAGTGAAGGAATAAAGATCATGCAGCATAGTTTACAAGTGTTTTAGACTGAATAGTTAATTTGCCTATAAATAGTTGTACTGATTAAATTGCTTTATAATACATATTGCACCAGCATTCCTACATACGCATGTCAACATGCTTTCTCTACAAGAATGAACATTAGTGTTAGCAAATAGTAGCAGCAACAGTGTTTACAATTTTTTTTAATTTAATAATAATGAAATAGCAACGGATTATATGAAGATAAACATTGATGAATTAATGCAATACAACAGGTCCTAGGAAGAAACTAGTTAGTAATCCTAGATCTAGAGGTACCAGTCCTGTAATCACAAGTTTCTCACCTACTGGTACATCTTTGTCAACTAAATCCACAGTGTCTAGTGTGTCTTTCTGTGGTACTTTTTCAACATTATTGTTCTCTCTGTCACTGTATTGCTTATATTTGGCCAATTTTGTCACCAATGTATCATGTTTCTCAAGCACAACGTTGTTTTGACAGTTGATAATGTCAGTGCTCGTCGAAACCTTGCTATTTTCACCAGGTTTGTGATCTAGCTTGCTTCCTCTGTCACCATCACTTGTTATCAGAATATCTCGAGTACCTTGAGTTTTGTCCTCAGTAAGATCTCTTACTTGCCCACCAATCTTCAGAGTACGTGCTTTTGGGTCAACATTTTGCTTTGAGCTGTCGTCTGCTGCCTGCTTAGATGCTTTTTTAGCAGCAATCCATTCAGACAAATGTTTCAGAGATGGGTGAAAATTTTCTGTTGCCTCACTGTTTCTCAAACTTGTTGATTCATCGCAAAATTGATTGGTATCTTCACTCTTCTTTCCTTTTTGAAAATTCTCTGCTTCTTCTACTAAACAAGAACTGACTGCTCGAGTGTTTTCAGCAACACTGTGCTCCAAGTGTTGGCTAATGATTTTACCACTATCAGCGATCTGTCTGATACTGCTAAACTGGTTTTCCTTCTCGTGTTTCTCAAAAGTTTCGTTTTGTCCTGTGGCTTGATTTTCTTCCATTACAGTGGTTTTCAGAAATGAGTTTGTGTGATTAGTAAGTAAGCCGTTTGTGATAAGTTCTGGGCACGTGCTCAGCTTGACATCATCGCTTACCAAATCATAGTTAACCTGTTCTTCCATGCCATTACACTCTGTTTGACGACCTGAAGAATCATCAAATTTACTATCCATTTTGATGCCAGTATCACCTTCAATGGCTGTATTTTCTTTGTGTATGACACATGCCTCATATATATCAGCATTATTATCTACAAGAGACAAAGCATGATGAGATCCAGAATCAACAGTAGTATTTTCATTGATGCTAGCAGCATTCACAAGAAAAGTTTCCCTGTGATTGTCTTTCTCATCACATTGATCAACATTTCCATCGACATCATCGTGTAGAGGCAACATGTGTTCTGCAAAAGAAGTACAAGCGTGAGTATCACCAACTGTATGTGGTTTTGTGTTACTTGAATCGGAAAAGTTGTGCATTGCAGAAAATTGCATAATATCTTCACTATCAGCAGCTGCTGGAGGTGGCTGCTTTTTGATTTCACACTGATTCCTTACAGAAATATTTTTCAAGTTATTTGATTTAGACAAGCTGTCATCAATGTTTGAAGTTGCAACGTCAGAAAGTGCAGCATCGGCATGTTTTAAGTCTTTAGCAATACTTTGTTCCAAGTGTCGGGACTCATATGTTACCTCCACATTATTATCTGCAAGAGCCAAAGTGTGATAAATGGCAGAATCAGTGATAGGATTTTTATTTTCTATGAGGCTAAGATCATTCAGATGAGGAATAGTTTCTCTATGATTATCTTTTTCATTATGTTGATCAGCACCTTCATCAACATCATTGTATACAGGCACATACTGTTCTACAAAAGAGTGACAAGCATAACTATCACCAGATGTATGTGGTGCTATGTTACTGGTATCGAATGAGCTGCTCTGTGCATGCAGCTGCACAATTCCTTCATCATCAGCAGATGCTGGAGGTGACTGAGTTACAATTTCATGTTGATTCCTATCTTCAGAAAATATGTTTTTGAAGCTATTTGTGTTACACATGCTGCCGTTCATGTTTGACTTTGCAGTAACAGTAAGTACAGTGTCAGTATTTTCCAAAGCTTCTGCAACTCTCTGTTCTGAGTGTAGGCAATCATATGTATCAGCATTATGATCTGCAGGAGACAAACTGTGGCAAGAGCCAGAGTCAGTAGTAGGATTTTGATTTTCATTGTTCAAAGGCAACACAGTTTCTTTATCGGCATTATCATGCATAGGCACGTAATGGTCTGCAAAAGAAGGACAAGCATGATTATCACCAGCTGCATGTGGTGTCGTAGTACTGAAATCTGGACAGCTGTGCTGTGTGGAAAGTTGCAGATCATCTTCTTCACCAGCAGAAGCTGGAGGCGACTGAGTTCTGACTTCACACTGATTTTGTTCCAAGTGTAGGTACTCATACGTTCTAGCGCTATTATCTACAAGAGACAATGCGTGACAGGAACCAGAGTCAGTTATAATATTTTCGTTGACGCTAGAAGCATTCAGAGGTGTAACAGTTTCTCTATGATTATCTTTCTCATCACAATGGCCAGCATCAGCATCAACATCAATATTTGCAGGCATATATTGCTCTACAAAAGAAATACAAGCATCACTATTATCAGCTGAATGTGGTGTTGTACTACTGAAGTTGAGAGAGCTGTGCTGTACAGAATGTTGCACAATATCTGCAATATCAGCAGCTGCCGTAGGTGACTGAATTCTAATTTCACACTGATTCCCAACTTCACTAAACATACTTTTCAAGCTACTTGTATTAGACATGTTGTCATTCATGTTTGATGTTGTAATGTTAATAGATGCAGCATCAGAATTTGTCATCTCCATCTTTTCGCCGCCCCTAGAGAACCCAGGAGGACTGACTGACATTCCATCCTTCAACAATTGTTCTTCTTTATCTGGCATCTCTACATTTTTGACATCTTCAGAAACATTGCTACAGCTTCCAGTGCTAGTCTTGTCATTAGTTGTGTCTGAATATGATTTTGGAAAATTAATAGGACCAGTTTTGCACTGCTGAGCTGTTATATCACTTTCGTTTTGATCCTCACGTAACAACGAACTTTCAAGTTCTGTTGATACAACTTTTGTGGTAAACAAAACGCTTTTTCCAACCTTCTCGCTTTCTTCAAAGAGTTCCTTCGTTTCTTCCATTGTAATATATGTAGCTGACACTGCCAAATTTGATTCTTCATTTAACTTTTCTGCATCACAAGAATGAATTTCTTCGAAAGGCATATTTTCCAAATGGAGTTGCTGTTTAGGGGCAGCTGCTGATATAGCATCATTTTCAGTAAATTTTTTTACAAACAAATTTGTTGTGGATGAACAATCCAAATCTGTTTTAACTCTGGTATCAAGCTGTCTTATGTTAATTTCCTCTGATTTTGCATCATGCTGATCACTATCATCATGGACAGAAAATCTCTCACACAATGTAGCTGACTCATCCTTTGCAATAACATTGTCATGATCAGTACCAAATTCTCTTTCAACATCAGCAGGTGTGCTCACTACACGCATCCGGGAAGAATTTGTCTTGATTACGGCTTCAGGTTTCGGTTCAGACAAGTGACGAGAAGACTTCAAGCAGATGGGAGATTTTCTAGTTTTAGCAGCAATTTTAGCTGTTCTGTCAGGAATACAAACTTCAAGTACTTCACTGTGATTACCTTCAGAACTTTCGCTCTCGCTGACACTTTCGCTGCCCAGCACTTCTATGTTTGTTATTACTGGTACCGAAAGGTCTACTTTAAACTGTCTTGAACCAATCTGTATTATATGCCGTGTTATTTCAGGTGTACCAGATCGAACAGCTATAGCACACACATCAGATGCAATTTCAGGCATCGGATTACCGGCACTCACTGAATGCCTGGTTTTGAACGTATGTCGATGTGGCGGGTGTGCTGCAGCTAGACTTGTTTTCGGCTTTTCTCCATATTCTGCAACAGCAATGCACACAGCCGGTTTTGGTTCAATGTCACACGTATAATAAACAACATTTTCCTCAAGTGCAATATTGTCATTAGGATAGTCACTGCGATCTACATCTGATGTGAATACTATTTTCTTTTCTTCATCATTACTATTATGTGGATTAGCTGACCAATCTGGTTTTTCTGAAAAGTCGGAAACATGAAACTGATGATCAGAAGAAGAAAATGACTGCTCCATGTATGCCTCTTGTTCACATTCAGAAGTGTAGTAAACAACTGGTGACTGGTTTTCTGTAACACCATCTTCAATACCATCTTGTTGACTCCATTCGTGAAAATTTTGCCCATTAGTAGCTTCATCTGTTAGTTCCATAATCAGATCATAATTTTCGTTCTGGTTTGCTTCATTCTTCGAAACACTTGCTGGATTTTCATCTGATGTTCCGCTATCATCCATAATCAGATCATAATTTTCGTTCTGGTTTGCTTCATTCTTCGAAACACTTGCTGGATTTTCATCTGATGTTCCGCTATCATCCATAATCAGATCATAATTTTCGTTCTGGTTTGCTTCATTCTTCGAAACACTTGCTGGATTTTCATCTGATGTTCCGCTATCATCCATAATCAGATCATAATTTTCGTTCTGGTTTGCTTCATTCTTCGAAACACTTGCTGGATTTTCATCTGATGTTCCGCTATCGCCACAAGGGTATTGAAGACTGGAGGAAGGACTAACTCTAGAATTTCTAAATAGTTTTGACTGTTCCCAAGCTGATTCATGGTGGGCAGGATCACCAAAGAGAAATTTAACTGGGTTTATAATAGCGGAGCTGCTCAAGCCAGTATCGACTTCAGATTCGTGTTTATTCCGACGACCAAAGATATTTTTTACAAAAACATGTTTGTTGTCTTCTCTGCACTCCACATAAACAGCTGCAGATTGCTGAAAGTCTGCAACATAAAGTTAATTAGTAACAATTTAAGAGTACCTAAAATATAATCATAATTTCGTAATAAAGGTACATTGCTGCCACACCTGAAGCTCAACAAAAAGAACGTTGCATGATTAATAAATTATGGCCATGAATACAAAATACCAAGTGCTATATGGTAACTAACAGAGGAGCTTTCGTGCACAAAGCTGCCTAACTAAATTCTCAAACTGCATAGAAACATATTCAGAATGTGCGACAACTAAAGCAGATTTCATGCAGTCTGAATCTACTGTCACCTGCCACATCTGCTTCAGATGCGTCAATCAAATCGTGACGTAATCTATCAATCGACACACATTCTGAATGCTTACAAAAATGTCTTTAACGGTTTTCTAACTTCCTTAACATGAAGTAAGGTGTTAATTATGTTCACAGCAGTTAAACAATTAGATTTCTGGGGCAGACTATGAAAAATGAGATTTAATTTAAGGAAAAATAACTTGCATTTCTTGTTTACATTGAAACACATAATGATTGGTACTACTAGAAAACAATTTTACTATAGTTATTGTATTAATTAAATGTTAAATGCATCATAGCCAACAAAAATTTATCAATCTGACTTACCACATCACATAAACATTTATATCTAAACATAAAATTTCTTGCTTTTCTAGGTACATGCAATCATTTGTTTGTTTTTTTATCATTCTCAAATAAAATTGTCACTACAGATTTACTTTAATAATAAGTTTCGCAGACCTCTCAACCCTCGGAGAAAGCAAATCTGGAGATTTTTCAGAAAACTGGATATTCCTCAAAAAACTTGGAGATTCTACATCGCAAATATAAAGCTAGATTATTTTTCACTATGGCACTGAAACTTTTTCATGAAAAAAAGCAAAACAAATGTAGTTAAATATTAAGATAGTTTTGTAATAACTTGCTAGTTGAAAACAGCACAAATAATATTGAACGTTTGCTAAGTTTTACTGTTGATCACGAGTGTTTTCGATGCAAGACGTGCTTGTTAAAGAGGCTGCTTGGATGTGGCAGCACTCTAAACTGATTCACAGAAGAAAAATTTTCTATTATTTAGTTTTACTCAGTATTATCAAAATTTATTGACTTTTGTATTAACTGTGATAAAGTAAAGATGTACAGTGAAACAATAAGAAATTAGTTAATACTGTGAGACTCACGGCAATACCGTAAGAGTTGAGAAGTCTACATTCCATAAGATTGCTACATGATACATTAACAATTTTAAACAAAACACCACAAACGTTTGACATTATTTTTCAGAAATCTGACAATGCAAGTTAGTCGTCCAAACAAAACTAGAATGATATATTTATACAGTTTATTCATGTTTTTCAAAAAGATGCTTTTAATTGCACTTTAGAGTAAATTTTGATTTCTTTCAAGACAGAATGGAAGTATCACATTCAATTATCTATATGATAATTCAAAAACCACTAACTTAATTAATACACTGGAGCAGGGGCGCAGCCAGGTTCTAAAGTTAGAGGGAGCAAGCGCATAAAAAAGGTGCTATGACACATACCAAATAATTTTTAATGCATTGATTATACATGTTAATTTTGTGCTTAACATGAATCCACAAGGAAGATAAACTTTTAAAGGAAATACATAATTGTTATTTTGCATAACAAACACAAAATCATACGTATAATAAAACGTAAAGACACTGAAACTTGCCTTTGTAAAATATAATTGACAGTAGGTTTACTACTAGACAATCGTTTGGCAAAATATAATATAACAATTCGATTTGGGGCAATTTGATCCTTCGTTCAATCAGTCAACCTTGACAAATGAGTTGCATAAATGCACTCTCATTTCAAAACATGGGAGGCAGGTTAGTCAAATAAGTAATGATTCCATTATTGAAAAGGCACCAATTTTGAAAAATTTGCTCTGATGGAGCAGTTGCTCTCCTTGCTCCCCTGTTAGCTATACACCACTGCACTGAACTCTAAACTAAATTAATATAATGCTTTGACTTTTATCTTTTTAGTCAAAATTGGCCATACTAGAAAAAAGTTTCTGTTGTGACTAACAATCAAACTCAGACATGCAGTGGCATAGCTAATAGGGGAGCAAGGGGAGCAACTACTCTCCCTAGCACATTTTCAAACAGCTGGCACCTTTTCAAAATTTTTTTAACCCTTTGGTTTACTTGTACAATAAAAGTCAAATACTTTTTTATTTTTTAATTGATTATTTGAAAGAATTTTCTGAGCCTTTACTTTATTCATGTATTTTCCCCTAAAACTATTGTGTTTACAAAATTAAAATGTGTAATAAATGCATTAAAAATTATTTGACATGTATCACGAAGCCTTTTTTATGTGCTTGCTCCCCCTAACTTTAGAACCCGACTACTGGCTACCTCTCTGCAGACATTGTTATTTAATATAAAATTTTCATTTTTGTTTCTTTCTTAGCGTTCTTTCAAAGTTGTCAACAAGTTTATTGCGCATAAAAAATGAAATAGAGGACATGTAGCTTAATTTTGAATTGTTCTCTTAATCAACTTCAAACAAAATATAGACACAAATTATATGCAAAGATTTAGAAAGACTGACATTTTCTCCAAGACTGCACTTACAAAATAGTCTAAATTGCCTAACATAGGGATAATTAAAACATTACAAGTGGTAACTGTGACAACAACTGGAAAATGTTCCAGAAGGAAGAAGGCAAGCTTTGCGCTGCACATTTTGCATTTTCGCCAGACACATTACATACTTACTGGCTAAGCAAACAATAGCACAATACATTATTAATGCCAATCCATCAAATAAGGCTTTTAGTCAGTTAACAAGGAAAGCTATGTCACTGTAAAGGCATCTATACCACAAGTTAGCTTAAATTAGTAACATAAGTTGATAGTTTGCAGTTCCTTTTGTTATCATTATTGCAACAAGTTTACGCCACCATATCCATTCGAGAATTTTGCTTCTGTCAAGAGTTGCAAGAAAATTTCGAGCAATAGCGTTCTAACATTTCCTCACATTGAACATTACGAGATTAAATGGAGAAGAATGTAGTTTATATTGATTCGGTGTTGTCGACTCACGTCAGCCTTACTATATATATATATGCAATAACTTTAGAGTATTAGTCGTTGGATCTGATAACAGGATTCTGAAGGTTTTCAAATACAATCAGAAGCCTTTCAATCTTTCAAAGTGTAAAATGAGATTTTGCAAACAGGGAAACATAACCAACAAAAACTATCTTAATATATTAAATTACTGCATTTAATCGCATCTGTGGCAAGGAAACCATTTAATGCTGTCAAAACAAAATGATCATTGAGTTTAATAGTCAAACAATATTCAAATGCAAAACCTTTAACTGTGTTAGTGCAATTCCTATTTCTAAGGAATTACAGTACCTGGTTGCTCAGGTTTTGCAGGCTCCTCGGGTGATTTCACAGCTTCTTCATCATCATTGCTTCCTCGCAATGTTTTAGTGGAGTCTATGTCTTCTGTAGCTGGCTGTTTAAGCTATAGAAGACCATAAAGCATTAACTTTAATGGCTGACTGTTAGTTTCAGTTGGCGCTAATCAAGTAAGCAATAGTATTCTTCCAACAGTTTAGTATTAGGCTACGGACAAGTTTTGTATCTATCCGAATGCTCTAAAAATCACTTTGCTTGTGTAAATTTCTTCAGTTTCATTTTATAATTATCATGATTCATAATCAAACGTACCTAAGATGTCACAATAAATATATGAACAATTTATGATTAAAATGCAGAACTGCGATATTACACAATTTTATCAGTGTGCAATACACTTGATAATACAAATAAATACTGTATTGTTTGATGTTAGTCAAGTAGTAATTAATTTGATGCTTACTGCAGCAACTTCCAGTACTTCAGCTGGACTAGCAACACCTTTTGTCTCGTCTGAAAAGAATTTATATTGAGCATTGAAAGATTTATAACTAAAAATAGAAACATAATTTGCACAGTATGCAATTAACTGAAAATTACGACTTTTTGTGACTCTGTAAATCAATAGAAAATTATGGTTTATGTTAATATTTTTGTAAAGTGTGGAATGTGGATATTGTTATAACCTGAATAACAGCACAGTCAATTTAAAGCCTTAATAGAAATTATGGAACAAATGCTGCTGATTTTTTATCAATCAATATGTTTGGCAAATCACAACAATGAAGACATAGCAACTAAACAAATGATGCAAATGACCTAGCTTTTGCTGCAAGGCATATTTATTCAAAAGGACATTGCTTGTTATACACATTTACATGCAGTGCCAATAACATAACCCAATAACAATCAATAATTATTGACTGCAACTAAGTATACGCGTAGTCAAACCATTTCTAAAGTCATAACATGAGCCTGCTAATGGTACGCGAAAGTGTAACAAAGAAAAATAATGTTCTGTCAATATTTATAGAGCCAGGTGTAATCACTCTTAAGTAAGACCCAACCTGGTTACCATGGGAACATAATATGTTTGTACACTGACTGACATAAAGACATACCACAAACTAATATAAAAAAATAGTTTCCATTTTGGAGTGTTTTTGTAACAATTTCAGACAGTAAATTTAGCTTCAACAATACTTAAATAAAATCTTGATTTCGTCATTTCTATTTTATCTGAATTCATGAAAAAAAGCATAACACTGCTGTCAAGACTAGGTTAATGGAGAACAATAATTATTATGTTTAGGACTGCCATAATTATGCAATATATAAGCCTAACTAACTTAAACCTTTATGAAAAAGAATGCGCCCAGCAGAGGATGATGCAAAAACAGCAGTGAAGTTCCAGTTGCAATATTAGTAATAATGCACACCATTCCGCAACAAAACTGTTACACAGCAACATTCCCATAACCAACTTGAAATTTATTTGCTGAATTCAAATCATTAATCAACTCACTGTTAAATCAATACTTTAATACGTATGATTCTGAATCATGTTGAGTGCCAATTTGCAAACAAAACAGCACCAAGTTTAGGAAAATTCAGGTGTATCCAACTATTAGCACACTAGCTTTCAAGCATGGCATGAATTTCATTTTTCCAATTTATAGATAATATTTACCAAAAAAAGTACGGCATTAAGAGTTTGATATTAAAGCAAAACTGATATCAGTATTTCATAACAGTTTCATCATGTGATATGTTGATCGTCCTATGCACTCACAGAGCTCTATAACTATGAAAAAGGTATAACTTCCCTGCACAAACTAGGCATGGACAAGAGTAGGCTGGTTTCTAACAATTGCACCTGCAGCTCAAATGGAAATCTTTCAAATGAAATAAATTAGATTATTAGAAAGTTTGGTATTCAACTCTCAGCTTAATTTTTTTGATTCCTTAGACAGTAAGGAAAGCTGGTTACTGTATTATAATTTTAAAAATAAAATGAGTGCAAACAGCTCGCGATAAAATTGACATTTCATCATTTCAAGACAGAGAATAGTGGTCCTGTAACAGCTAGCAAATTAGCAACATTATCAGTAAAGAAAACAAATGCTAAGCAGCAGTAATTAATTGTGCTTAATAATTACTGGATATATATGAGCAAATATTAATGGGGTCAGCAGTTAACATACATTACTAACAACAATGGCCTTGTAGCATAACGCTAATGCACTTTTCACAGGCCCTTCGTGTTTGAAAATATTTGTAATACAGGAACATTCTTAATTATAATTTCTTGATAAACAGTATTTTAATAGTGTAATATAATAGAGTATACTCTAATATTACTTTAATGAGGAATGAGGATGTCAAGCTACGTTACAGACAGTTCAATAATTTTGAATAAACACAATGATCTACTAAATAAGAATAAACAGTATGCGAAAAAAAGTCCACCTTGACCTCAGGAAACTGGCAATATACCATATTTGGTAATATAATCAAAAGTAACTATGCAAATAAATGTAAAGCAAAAAATTACTATTTAAATGATTACCAGCAGTCTTTGGCACATCATTTTGTCCTGCTTTTTGTTGTTCTTTGGGAACTTGTGCTGACTCGCCAGCAGTCGTACCAGGTGCTTGAACTGCATCTTTAGCCGATTCCTGATCGTTGGATTTCTTTTTAGAGCTAGAAGCACAGCCCATTTTATCAGTTCACCGGAAAACAAAAATAAAGAGGTACCATAATTGATTGGATGGCATAGTAAAGTTTCCTTCGAGAGATTACAACACATTAATAAGTAGCATTACGTAGTGTAAAGTCTTTAAACTTCTGCTGGCAAAATTTACTTGATAGTATTGCGAGGACTCAATAACTGCGTTGCAAAACAGTAGAAAAACCTGCAGTGCAATTGTTTGTAGCCGCGCTCTATCGGTTGCCCGTAGCAACAGGCTGTACGGTTGCTATTAAATTAAAAACTAATGATTCAGTCAAGTAAAATACTGTGTTATTTCATTACAGCTTAAAATCTATTGTTAAAACATATATTTCCGATATAATTGCACTGTATTTTACTATTGTACCAAAATTTATTTTAGTGTATTAAATAAAATTAACAAAAACTAACATTTGAGCATTTTGACTAGGAGATGGCAGCACCTACCCTGGCTCACCCTCCGTCGTATACGAGAGGTAGGTGTAGGACGCCGAGTAATCCACTAGCCGAAGTAGGGCACTTCCGGTAAAACGCATGTGCTAAATTTGCGGAAAAGCAGTGTCGTACATAGGCCGCCCAAGTAGGATAGTGGCGATTTCTGTCGAGAATTTTGACATAATGAAACGTAAAATTAAATTTGTTTAAAAAAACTAACTTCATAGTAATGATGGATATTCCTTGACAATTTACAAATGCATTTTTTACAACAATATCATCATTATTATCAGCTCCATTAATAATTATCATCATAACATTAAACTAAGTATCTAATGCTTTAAAGAGAGAAACTATGTAAGGCACATAGCTCACTAGCCCGTTTACTTAGTAGAAAACAATTATTTGTACAAGAGGTAGTGAAAGGGATCACCTGTCTGTGAAGCGAGACAAAATAAAAATGATATACCTTAAGCAAATTTTTGATTCGCCTAAAGAGTGGGCTTATTTAGCTTCAAACAGATTAATATTGAAGCCAAATTTAATATTGGCCATCTTACTAATTCAATTTAATTTATTTATTAACTCCGCAACAATTATCAAAATACAGTATTAGGAATACATGCAATATTATGTAACAAAGGAGAAGAGCAGCGAAGAACCCGTAGGTTATCTAGTCAGCCACCCTTTAATAGCTAGGATTAAATAAAATTAATTTTGGCACCGTTCTCAATTTAGTTGACGTGTGTAATTGGCAATTAAATGATGGAAAACGCAGTACTGTAGAACATTATAATTTGAATAACCAAAAATTTACAATTCTAAAATACTGTGAATATACGAAGCAAACAAAATAAAAATAACTTAAGATTTTTAACATAACAGAAAATCGATAATGTGAGCATTAACTAAACAATACGGCAAAAAACAGCAGAATGTTCAACCAAAGATGTTCATAAAAGAATATAATAAATCAAACCAAGGAAAAATAAAGTAAATATAAATCATACAAAACAAAACAAAAAAACAGATAAGAAAAAAACAAAACTGAAACAAACTGTTGTAAAATAACATCAACGACTGAAGCTGTCGAGAAAGAGAATATAATAAATTAAACCATCGAAAAACTAAATCAACTGTAAATAAGTCAAAATGAAATCAAAATATAGCAAAAACTTAAAGAAAACCTTGTAGTGTTGTAACATTGAAAAAAATATATAGATTTTCCAAGTACATAAGTAAAATATCTCATTCATTTGAATCCTGCAATAAGTTGTTTTTTATAGTTTAGAATGAACTTGTTGTAGTTACTTGACTTTAATTGATGTGATAATGAATTCCACAGCAAAGATCCTTGGTGTTTTAAAAGAATATTATATATATATATATATATATATATAAAAGAAATTTAATATATATTTATATTTAATAACTCAAAATAGGATTCTTTTATTTTACCAGCTGTATAATAAATTATTATATTTTATTAAATTATAATAAAACGATTTTGACGTTTTCAATTATTATTATTAAATAAAAAAAGATAACGGGTGCTGCCAGTACGGTTAACGACTTAATTCCCGACCTGTCTCTAGTGTCCTGCTTGGGCAGCCCATGTACGACGCATCTTACTTAGGCAGCCCATATACTACGCGTCCTACTTGGGCTAGCCCATGTACGCTAATTGTCCTACTTCGGCTAGTGGGTTACTCGGCGCCCAAGAGTAGGTTTGTTGAGTGTGCTCCAAGGCAAGGCGATTGGACCCATTCCAATTATAAGACCGAAATGGTTAGTCTTGTAATGCATTGTGGTTGTGAACACAATATAAATTGTAGGTGCAATTAATTAACGTTCCGCAAGAATGGCAAGTTATCCATGTCAACGGTAGATTCTTGTTTTAGGCCTATATTTATTATAATTATAAATATAGCATAGATTAATACTAGTAATAGTATTAATAAATAATAGTATTAGTAATAGTATAATGTAAGTGCGCGAGGCTTTTACACATCAAGGCTCTATATGTGTGTGTGTGCGTGGGTGTGTGTGAATGGCAACAGTGCACAGCTACATAACAAGAGGTTAGCTGAAAAGTAATTAAAGTAAATGTAAGGTAAGATGCTTTACTGTACGGTGCATAGCAGCTTCCACGATTTTTATACTTATAATATAGGTAAGATTTTAGGTAAATTTGGTTATCTAAATGAGAAAAGGCTTGTTAGAACAGACTTTGCCATTAAAAGGCGTACAATTAATTACGTGATCTCCTTTTCAATGGTAACTTCAACTAGCATACTCTACACTCTGTTACAGTATGCAAGAGAATTTAACATTGTTTCCATTTGAAAAAAAACCGAACACCTGCATACTTGCAGTCCCATATGCAATAAATAATTTTAAACTTTCCAAAAGAAAAAGATGATTCCTGAAGAACTGAAGAAAAATAACAAGACGAACCTGAAGAAAAAGAAGAAGTAGAACAACAACAGATAGACAGAGACAACAATTAAGGGCAAAAAGAACATGAACAAAAAAGAGCAAAAAGAAGAAGAAGAAGAAAATTAAAAAGAAGAACAACACAACAGCAGTAGACAGACAGAGAAACAGAACAACAACAACAACTACCACAAGAAAAGGAACAAGAAGAAGAAGAAAGAGAGCAAGAAAATTACGATGATGGTAGTGATGATGGTGACGGTTTGATAGTTTGATAGGTAGTGATGATGTCATTTAGTAAGATTAATAAAAATAGCTGGAAAATATAATAAAAATAAGCATATCTAATTTTTGTATTGAAAGCAATTTATTTTTTTTACAAGTTGACCAGCTAACAACTTAACATACACGAAAAACAGATATGTAGGCCTGTAATTAATTATTGTATGATACGACACAAACTCCCGTGGCTACAACTCATAATAATCATAAATTATGCAACGAAACTAAAAATACAGGTTAAGGGCCACATACGTCACTGCTCAATAGCGATTGCGCATTAGTGTGTAAACACTTATTCATGTTCGAGCTTCTTGCGTGTTGTTTTGTGTGTGTATGTGTGTGTGCGCGCGTGCGTGTGTGTGAATGGCAACAGTGCACAGCTACATAACAAGAGGTTAGCCGAAAGGTAATTGAAGTAAATGTCAGGTAACATGCTTTACTGTACGGTTCATAGCAGCTTCCATGATTTTTATACTTATAGATAAGAATTTAGGTAAATTTGGGTATCTAAATGCGAAGAGGCTTGTTAGAACAGACTTTGCCAGAAAAAGGGTGTACAATTAATTACGTGATCTCCTTTTCTTTGGTAGCTTCAACAAGCATGCTTTACACTCTGTAACAGTATGCGAGAGAATTTAACATTGTTTCCATTCCATAACATATTGAGAATCTTTATCTTTCTTCAAGGATTCTACTTGTTGACAACCATTATTGCGTATTGTTTTCCTGTAATATCCTAATATTTTGCTATTATTATTCCTTAATACACATTGTTTACGTATTACTTATCACATGCATGCTGAGTTTGTTGGCACAGAAATAAGTGAGCTGTTGTTTCTTGCTCTTTATTACACACTTCATTTAATTAGCAATAAGATGTCACCATTTTGGTTATGAAAATGCCTTTTTAGAGTGTATAAGCATCTAAATTTATCTTTGGTGAAATTAGTTTAATCGCTTTGCCAACCTTGGTTCATTTCAGTGTGAGACAATAAAACTCTTACACTAACCAGCAACGCAACATTACTGCAGAAATATTGATAGAGCTAGGTAAGAATTAGTATGGCAATACTGATATCAACTGGTAACAGCTACTGTCAGTAAGAGTTTTGCACTAGTTATTACAACAGCTTAATAACTAGTGAGTAAGTACAAAGAAAGATAATGAATCACTTTTTAAAATTTCAGTTATACAGTACAGTTATAAGGCATTATACTTATTAATTTTGCAGGAATGAGTGTCAACACTGTTGGGAACTGAAAGCGGTCCTAGACCTGCTGTTTATAATGTGAGAATCTGTGTACATGTACAGTCCTCTGATGGCTTTCTTCAAATAGCAGTTAAAGCCAGCTTAGTACAGGATTTCCAAATTTCAAATCACCTAGGCGCTACAGGTACCTGCTCTTTTTGACTGCACTTTGAGCTGAAATTGATTGGAATTGTATGAAATATTAAAGTTCTTATGATGGAAAGTGAATTTAAGCCAAGTGAACACCCACACATGAGATACAACCCTTTGCGAGGTGAATGGGTATTAGTAAGTCCACATCGTACCAAACGACCTTGGAAGGGCCAAGTAGAAAAACTGGCGGAGCAGGCAATACCTGCCCATGATCCTACCAATCCCCTTTGCCCCGGTGCAACGAGACCAAATGGAGTAGTGAATGAGAATTACTCGCAAACATTTATTTTTGACAATGATTTTCCAGCTTTGATAGAAGCTGCTCCTGAAGTAACATGCAGCAAGCACAAGTTACTCCAAGCTAAGACAGTGCGGGGTACGTGTCGCGTCATGTGTTTTCATGCAAGAACTGATTTGACGCTACCGCTAATGACGCATGAAGAAATTTGCACTGTTATAAGCAAGTGGATCGAGCAAAACAAAGAGTTAGGAAAAAAGTATGCTTGGATACAGATTTTTGAAAATAAGGGTGAGATAATGGGATGCTCAAATCCTCACCCACACTGCCAAGTATGGGCTAGCAATTTCCTGCCAAATGAAGCTGTTTCAGAAGACAAAACTCAAAGGGATTATTATTCCTCGAATGGTGTTACACTGCTAACAGATTATGTCAATCTAGAACTGAAACAGAGAGAAAGAATAGTTGTAGAAAATGAACATTGGCTTGTTGTTGTCCCCTACTGGGCTGTTTGGCCATACGAGACACTTCTGTTACCAAAACGACACGTATTGAGACTGCAAGACTTAACAGAAGCGGAGTGCTCAAAGCTGGCTCAGTTAATAAAAACACTGCTGACCAAATATGATAATTTGTTCGAAATTTCCTTCCCTTATTCCATGGGGTGGCATGGAGCTCCCTCTGGTGAGCTTAAAAATAAAGATAACAGCCACTGGCAACTACATGCCCATTACTTCCCGCCATTGCTGCGTTCAGCTTCTGTAAAGAAACATATGGTGGGTTATGAGATGTTAGCACAGGCACAGAGAGATTTAACTGCTGAACAAGCTGCAGAGAAACTGCGAGACTTGCCCAACTTACACTACAAGAACAGGGCTCAATAGGCTTTTATCAGTATTAACATCAAACTGTTGAGCTATAAAAACTTTTGACTACATTATTGTTCTAACACCAAATATAATGGTCATCCTTAATGCTGCAAACATAATAATTGTGTTTGTTTCATTATAAAACCATGTATTATTGTTCAATAGCCTAAGTATAACTTCCATCAGTATTATGTATAAAAATAACTTTCCTACGTTTTGTTACTCCGACTTGTAATGTTATTCATAATTATAGTTGCTCAATGAAGTGGAAGTCCATCCATCGGCCTGTCTGTCATCACGTTTTTTAGCTGTGCAGTAATTTTTGGATGTTCATACTTGCCATACAGGTACATCAATATGGGCCAAATTCGGAGCCTATTAGTTATCGAGTCAATTTTTATGTTTTGTAGTTTTTTCTGTAAGAAAATTCTACCTAATTTGCTCAGGTGTATGCAATTTATAAATACCAAAGAAAAACTGACCGCTAAATGAATTATGATTTATCAGCAGTGTTTAAGATAAGAATCAGTACCATGCGTTAAACCCTTACATATACTCAGGCTTTTTTCAGACTTTTTGTATGATGTCATTTCTGTGTTAATACGGAAAATACGTTTTTAATTAAATGAGCTAGGCATACGCCTGTATCTGGATGCAACTTCAGATGTTATACAAATTTATGGTACTTTATAATGATATTATGATACAATTTTAAATGAAAACTACAATCTGTGTCAATGGAGAAACTTCTCGCACAAGACTTCTCTGTCATGATGCAAAAGTACAACCACAAATGACAAACTGCAACAAATGAACAGATAGTATGGAATTTATTTCATATACATAATATATTACAAAAATTTTCATCTTTCTTATTAGAAATATTATATTTTTATTAAGTAAAATCTGTATGTAAATGTTTTGATACGAGAGTACATAGAAACAGGGCATATATCTTACAAATGCAAGGACAAAACACGGTAGAACTTGAAATAATTTGTGACATTATTTACAAACGATAATAATTATTGTCGTGATAATGTTATTAGCTACCAAACAATTTTAACAAAACAATAATAAATGATCACAGCAATTATACGCATTGCAAGTGTCAGGTGTTATAATTTAACAAGCATGGTTAGTTGAAAAGTGAGGACTCACCTAAGCTGTGAGTACACATAGTAAATTTGGACCTTAAGTGAGATGTGGTAAAAGAATATGTACATACATGTATTTCCAGATTAAAGTCTTACTACCATTCAGTACTACAGAATGGCATGTATATTCAGAAACAGAAAGTTTGTAATTTTGGTAACACAGGTTAATGTCAAAGGTGACAAAAATAGTGTAACAGGAACCTTTTTACAGCAGAGTCATACACTAAGTATTAACCAATGGCTGAATATGTTGGTTATACACTTCAGGCTCAGTCAAACAAGATTACCAGCCTATTACAAAGCACGGAAATTAAACAATTGCTTTATAATTATGCTGCAGTGCTGTGTAACCCACTCGTATACTAAACTCAAACTGAGCTGAAATGAAAATTATAAAAACTGCTGCTACAGAACGTAAATGGATACAGGTACTTGGCACTGCAAAAAACGACACTTGCTGCTTTATTCCGTTGCTATTGCCCAAATGAACTGAAAACTCCATTGCACGCTCCTTGTTCACTGCATGTCAGTCTACTAAATAGAGTTACATTGTCAAGTACCTCGACAACTTGCTTCTTGCATAACATGGGTATAAACATTTTTCATGATATCAGTGCTTGCATAATTTTCTACATACTATAATCACAGGCACAAACAAACATTTCTGCTGTAGCACATTTCAGTAGACAGCTGGATAGGTCCACTGCTATTTGTACGATAATACTTTGTTCTTTGCAGTACACATATGAGCAGTGACAACAGGCAGAAAGTCCTGCCATTAAAACTGTATGCACTCTTAACACCGTAAATCAGTGCTACGGTCGATGAAACCTGAAAAAATCAATTAGAAATACGTTAATTAATTTTCTATAATCTAGACTTACTAATGTGTGTGGCATATTTCAAATCAGAAAAGCAACAGTAAAGATCACAAAAGACTATAAAATGTCAGCAAATTTTCGTATTTTTGCATTACCTTCCATCTGAATGCTGTGGTTAATAGATATTCTGCATACTAGAGGTTTAAATTAAAAGGCTGTTAAAGAGGATGCTAGAAAGGCTGATCAAAAAGGTTATAAAATTTTGTCTGTTTAGAGGTGAAATGAAATAACAGTTTACAAAAATAGTACCTTGTTAGATGCCTGCTCTTTTCATGTACGGGCATCTCAGAAGCTTTAAAGTCATTCAGTTCTTTTCTTATAGCAGCCTGTAAAGCAAAAAAGTCGGATTTAGTTTGGAAAGCTTTGGAAAGCTTAAGTTTTCCTTCTTCTAATTCCTAACATCTCTATTCCTAGCAGATCATTATTAAATAGTGTTTACCTGCTCAAAGATGCATTTGTTTATTCCAGAAGTAAAACCGGTTTTGCACGTTTGATTAGTGTTTAAAATCACAGTGTCATAATTTGGAAATGCAATTATAGTTTGCACCGAAAGTGATTAAAACTACTGACGGCAATGGTTACTTTTGCTCAATCTCGCACTAACATGTACTCGGCAGTAATGAAACAGTATTTAATTAGCTCCAACTTGCTAGATATCTTAACGTTAAAGTAAAAGCTCTAGGAGTAGATAAGTAATTAGTGTACGTATAGTTAACTTTTTTGCCTTGTTCAAGTTTTTAGCATCTCGAAGATAGGATGCACAAACTTGGAAATAACAAAACAAACAGAAAAATAAATGGATGCTCATTGTTTTAAATCTAGTCCAATCTCTAATTAATCTCTCACGTAAAAAATAATGCATTTCACCTTATCCTTGGGTGTTAGACGAGTCCAGGGTTTGTCAGCTTTTCGATCGTAAATGTGTGCTTCCGTTACCTCAACGTAATCATTAAATTGAATGATCTTCCTTTCACGGAGATCCTCAATTGTAGGTCTAAAGCTCAACTAGAAGTAAAAACGCCATGATTTACGCAAGCATTAGTGGTTAGATAGAAATATAATAGGGACATCCAGGTTTTTGCAACTTGTATATTATTGCCATTTCATGAGTAAATTAGTATTAAGAAATGTTTCAGTGTTGAAACAAAGATGCTTAGAAAATAAAAATTGCTAAACGTGTAGCTTTTCGGTTGTATAGAGTTGATGAGCATCAACAAAATTCCATTACGATTCGAAAATGATTTTGATTTTAGTTAGAAATTATCAAGTTAAAGACCTTAATCAATTAAACACTGACAAACAGTGGTCATATTTTTATGCATAGTTTTCTATTACAAAAGCCTAAAGTAAATACTTCGGTGTATAGCATCACAGTTATTAGAATGCAGGAAATGTTGCAAAATAAAAGGCAAACCTTTCTTAGCAATAAAATTTTTCTTTCCTCCATTTGCTGCTTTGCTTCTGAAGGGGACAATTCTGCAAAAAAGTCACAGGAACAATGAAAAGCGAGAAAAGCAATCTTATATTACACAACTAAATTGTAGCATCTCAAGGTGTTGTTCCAAAATACTATCAGGATAATACTGTTTGCTGGCTAAGCAACATTACACACTTCTTGTAAGTTTTTGTATGTAGTTTTACTTTTGTTACGCATAACTTCAATTCTGTACATAACAATATCAACTTGTGGAAAAAATTCATATGTATATTCTATCATATCTAATGGTAAACCATCATTATTGATATTTATTGTGAGAACTAATAAATTAATACAATGTAACATGTTTAGTTTAAAATTAATCAATGTATTATTATTATTATTGCTTGAAACAGGAGTATGTATTAATGGTAAGCATGATGAAGGTTACAAAATAAATCTCTAGAACAACTTTATATGAAAAGTGTGATAAATTTTTTACTTATTTTTTTAAAGATTTGTTTTATCATGCACATAAGTTATGAAAATATTGATTTAGTATGATCCTGTATGCATGACATCTTTGTCTTTTACATTTGTGACACAGCTCTTCAAACGTTCCTCATAATCTCCCATGTAATCGCAACTCATACAATTCATCAACTAAAACTTTTCATTAACACAATACATCATAACAAAACTACCAAACATCACTTACGCCGGAGGATATTTCGTTGTTCCAACTCAACAGGAGACGGCCGGAAGCTCAACCTCCTCTCTAGGCGATTAGAGATCTCCTCCCGTGTTTCCGCTCTTTCCTGATCGGTTTGCATCGGGATAATGTTCCGCTCCACCAGCTCTTTCCGCGAGGAGCGGTGACTGAGCAATTTTTCTAAACTGTCTTTACGTGCCACTTTAGCTGCCCAAGAACCTAAATAAGCAAAGAAAAATTAAAAGATAATTCAAGCTAAAACAGGGTTATTTACATAGGATTCTTGTTGATGCAAAAGTGCTAAAGAAGTAAATAAAGGTGAACATGGCACTGATTTACAACTTACATCTGGCATTTCAATATTATCAACTTTACATACTATAAAGCAAAGTATGTTATACTACATGCAAGGTCCTCACTGCTGTAGTTTAACATGCCAGATTAACATTTTACAAATAATGTACAGTAAATTATGCAGATTGACATGAACTTACAGTCAAGTTTTGGCTTTAACTTTCTAAAATACTCCTGAAATGCATTGATTTGATTTCAAAAAAGTTTCATTAATCTTAAAAAGTTAAAAAAACGGTTTTGTTCTTATACAGCCCATCTCATCAGAATCACCATAAACAAATGGTGTATTTAACAGGCATGCAAACAAGTTAAACAAACATGGTAACTAGCACTCGAACCTGCTGTTTTCATTAAACCAACTGGCCCTATCAAAGTATTCAATAACATAACAATCCTATTAAGCAGCAAGCTGGAAATGTTCTGCACTGAACAAGTTTGGAAACCAAAATGACTTTAATGTATACGATGATTAGGGGAGATAACTTATGATTATTATAAAGCACTGACTGGAAAACACGAGTTAAATCTGTTAGATACGAAGTCGCTAAAATTTCAAGATCATAAAAAGTTTCTGCATCTGCAGGTTTCACTTTTCATCAAATCTAAATTATTTCTGAATTTAGAAAAAAGTTAAAACTCCTCTCTTTTTTAATACATCTTGGTACACTGCATGACAGAGGGGCCACTTTTCAATTATTAGGGAAAATCTCTAAGATGAGATACTGAAGTGGCGGTGGTGTCTTTGGTATGTTCAGGTGCATGTATATCATCCCTCATAGACTTTTCAACCGAGTTTGAGTTGTTGCTGGCACGCGCTTTCCCGCGAGAATTTGGTTGCATTCTGGAAGTGCTGTTTACTTTCTCCGGGACATGGATTTAAAACATTGAAACCAAAAAAGATCAATTTTGTTCAGCATATAAATACAGTTATACACATATATTCGATTTTTGAGCTACTGCTGTGCAGCTGCACCATACCTCAATAAATGAGTCTTTTATACTGCTTAAATCTTAAATATCTGATATTGTTGAAAACAAGGCATAATTTTATTATGTTTTTATCAAATGACCAAAAACAACCTAAATAGTTACGCACATTATAATGACAGTACAGTCACATCCAGTTAATGCACTACACACCGCTATAGAAGATGTGACTAGTCTACAGCTTGCACTTACAACTATGAACAATAAACATACTCATCACACCACTATCATCTTCATCATCTTCGTCTTCATCTTCTCGATAGTTGATGTCCTCATCATCTGAGTCTGCCTCATTATATTTTGATGGATCACGGATTACAACCCGAGGCCGACACTGTTTGATGTTCTCTTTATTATCGCTCGGTAACTGAAACCTGGGCTTCGCAGGAACTTCCGGTTTCACTCTAAATAAGCAAAAAGAACAGATGCATTATTTGCAAACAATTATAGATTTATGTTCTATTCCCAGCAATACTGCATTTTCACTTAGAACTACTTTGACCTTCAATGTATTGTATTCAGTGCACATACAAATAGAACCTTCAATCTTAGAAATCCTATTGTGATCAATGTTATGAGAAGGTCTGTAAAACACACATATGAAACATGTCACAGTGCTTATAGCTGAAAGTAAAGACAAAAGAACAAATAATTTGTAAAATAAGCAAGGAACATGTGTGTATGTGTACACCAGCTAGCAAACAATTTTGCACAGTTACTAAGCTGTTAAACACTTTTTGGAAGTACGTATTTCTTTATTGATGTAATTTACATCTGCTTTGTGGACATCTACATATTATCACATTTACTTTTTAGCTTTTATTGGCTTTAGCTGACTGATGTTTAAGAAATCAGAAATTCAGCATCCACTTCTTAGTGTCCCATAGAAAACAAAAATTCCATTAGCTAAAATTTATTTGACAAGGCAATATTCTTCATGTCATAATTGCACATTCAGACAATTCAAATTCAGTTTGTTGAGTGTAGTTATGCAGTACACAATATTCAGCATCAAACTACCACTGACTACGATGATTTTAAAGCGTTTCATCTGGTAGCCTGTCTAGTATCTCACCTGGGTGATGCATCACCAGAGCTGAAGTTAACACGATGCTGTGGCAATTGTGGAGGATCACCATCTTGTCGCAGCACCCCTAAACGTGGACTAGGTTGACTGTGCTCCACCCGTACAGCAACGCGAGGGCTGGGGCGGGATGGTCCCGCACCCTTTAATGCACTCTTCACTGGTAGGGCATCTAGTCGTGGTTCTCGAGCAGCAATCTAGGAAAAGAATGTGGGAACCCATCAAATTTTGTAGTTTTAGTCTCTGATTTTTACAGCAATCTTATTTTTAGCTAAGTAAGTATATTCGTGATTCAGAGTGCATAAAGAGAAAAGACCAAAAAATACAAATTAAAGCTCTTTTATAATACATTTAATAGGTATGTATTAAATTTTGATTTCCTCTTCATACGAAAGACTTGCTTTCTCGATTCATTGCCATGGACAGGAAAACAATTAAAGGAAAAATGGGAAATGATCATGGCAGCAAAACTCTGTTTTTGTGAAGATTTTCCATTATTTATCTAACTGAATTTTCTCGGCAGCTATGCTTATGTAGGTTAATTACTAATTTTGTCATCATTTGCGATAATAATGCTAAATAATTGATGCAAAGAAGCTGAATTTTACTTAAACAGGAAGCGGCATCTTTGTTTACGCAGCAGTGATTAATTTTGTAGCAAAAAAGTTGAGCTACATTGATTGAAACTGATCTTGTGACGCCACATCTAAAAAAATTAACGCGCTGTTGATTTACACAAAATTGTTGGGTGATACTGAGACCAAGCCCGCTCTCACCATTTATTATATGTAAGGCCTATTGTAAATGACTTCGTCGTTACAGTTACTGTTAACAGTTTTGTGTAAATCAGCAGCGCGTTAATTTGTTTAAATGTGGCATCACAAGATCAGTTTCAATCAATGTAGCTCAACTTTTTTGCTACAAAATTAATCACTGCTGCGTAAACAAAGGTGCCGCTTCCTGTTTAATTGAAATTCAGCTTCTTTGCATCAATTTACTACTGCCTCTGGTATTTTGATTTACTTCAGCCAAATAGTCAACTAGGTGATTCAAACAGCACCTTTCTTTCGCCTCGTTTCAAAAGAAGGAAATGAGTTTTAATTAATGTACGTTCCTAGTCAGAAATCAAAAATTATACAATAACATTTGTATTGCATGTCATATGTAGAAATGCAATTCCTACAGTCCAGGTATCTCGAAAATTTACAAAATAAAAATCTTGAGAAATTTTCTTGTCAAACAAAAGGGATTCAAAAATTACTTTTTTATTTAATACTAGATCATTTATTAATTTACAACTGTGTTTTCTAGTAATTATTAGACTCGTCCTGATTTTCATTATAAATACAACCTTCTGCCCATCATTTAAATTTTAAAAAATCCCGCCTTTTCGTGTACTTGGTTAGAAATGCGACACTGATGAAAATGCACCGCAGTATCTTTGCAACTGCTTCGCACACATATATTCAGATTTGCCTCACTTTATGAAATTTGCAAACATGCTGCATAACAGTACGAATGAACAGGATGCAAGTTTTGGTAAAAATTATTCTAATATCAGCTGCAACTGCCTTTTAAGGAAATTACCTGTTCGATTAGGGAAGTGTCTACAAATGGCGATGGTACACCACCAGTTGATATCACTACGGCAGGACTAGTAGCTGTTGCAGAAACCTGATTTGATGATAATGACGTGTTATCTCCATCAGTCGTTTCATCGTTTAACGATATTCGAATTTGTTCAGCTGAAACATAAAAATAGCATTGTCAATTTCACTTACCAAAGATATCACAATACTGTGACACTATCAATTTATTTCATATTTTACAATAAATAATTTAATATATGAAAGAGGAGAGATTCGATAAAGGAAAATCCACCTCGAATTTTATTTTCTTACAGAACCTGATTAATTAACTTCATCAGAGAAAGACTAACAAAAGTTTAAAGTAGGCAGCATGTGGGATCATTTATAAACAATTACTGTTATGTTGAATTGCCTGAAAAAAATCACTTTTTGATGTTATTAGGCCATTACAGGTAAAAATGCAACAGAGTCTATTACCAAAACTATGCATGAAAGCAATTAGCCTTTCAGTGGAACCACCTGGTCGAAACGGATTGACAAATGATCAAGGTAGAAAAGCACACATTAAGCAACTGTTAAACTTTGTAAGCCTCCGCGCAATGGACAACTTTTGCTAACTGATCTACGGAAATTAATACAGAAGTGCCTACCCTGAACTTTTCACCTTTTGAACAAAATGAAGTTCACTTAAAAGAAACAAGATATCCTGAGGATATGTCTAGATAGCATACTATACAATCTCAAGCATTTTAAAAAAGAAGTAAGAAAAAGAACTAATAAAAAGGAATCAGTAAACAATATAGATTCAGCACAAGGGGAAAGTTTTGAAGGCTTGTACAGCCTTCATAAAAAAAACTTTTTCTTACTAATTAAGAAACCAAAAAACCAATAATATAATAATTAAAAAGGTCCCTTACAACAACAAAGATATAACAATGAAAATCCTAGCAAATTTATTATGAGTGCAACTTTTTCCAACGTTAATGTGATCTAAATGATACATCGATTTCGATACAGCAATGTCGGAACGTACATGTGAAGCATTGTCATGAAAATGTATTAAATGCCTTTTCAAAAGATTTTCTACAATTTTCGAATAATTTCAGCAAAACTGCAATTTGTAATCGAGTTATTTACATTTAGCACACTAGGAAACTAAAATACTACTTAGTACATCGATTTCTGTAGACCACCTGGCAATTAAAAGAAGAATAAGTAACAAAATGGACTTATATACCGCAACTCATTATAATTTATACAAAATCTTATAACTAGAAGAATGTGTTAAAGTTTATCAGAGGATGATATGGAAAGGAATGTGGCATCATATTAAAGATGAATTTTATAGAAAACAGTTAAAAAACTTTCATGTTTTCATTTCGGCACAGACACAGTCTACATTTTAAAGGCAATTTGGACATAAATTCCTTTTTGCGCTCCAGTCAAAAATAGACACAAACAAATCAGGAATGCGCTGAGCTATATGTTGCCAAAACATAAGTGCAAGCATTTAGCAGCAGTAGTGAAAGAGAAATTACGCAGAACCCTTGGAACATGGACGCATTATTGACTAGAAGCGATATTATGACTGGCCTTTGAAAGCTTAGGGGAAGCTGCTTTGCAACAACATTAAAGCATCACTGAACTGCAGTAGAGCTCTAAAAAATACCACTTGACTAAGCAGGGGCAAAGTATGTAGTAAATTACAAATTCTGCTAAACAATTAAAACTTAAAAAAAGTGAACTACTCATTATGAAAATAAATGGTTTTCAGTAAAGCACTGAAATCGGATTATAATATACTGAAAAATATATTCATATAGAGACATTTTGAACCACAAATAATCAGATGGAAGTTTTTGTAATAAACTTGACAAGTGATTTTAAATCATTGGCTCAGGAATTATTATAAATGCATCCCGTAGTTTAGGAAGTATTTGCTTTCTTCAGTTATCTTAAGTATGCTGAAACAATCATGGGAAACACTTACGTTCAACTATACTGCTACTATCTTGATTACTAGTTTGCATATAACTAAGGTTGTAATCAGCCTCAGGTATTGGCACTGTGATGGATTCATCATAAACCTGTTCGCTGAGGAACACCTTGTGTGGGTGAGGGATATGGTCCGTCGACGATGACGTAGTAGTGACCCGTGCAACTGGAACTGTGACGGTTGTGGAAACTGTCGCTATGTGATTCACCTGTGCTATGGTCACTGTGGAAACACAAATATACAAAAATCACTAAGCAATGTTGAAGTGATATAAAAACATTGGTAAGCTGACACTACTAATCAACATTTTCAATTATGAAACACATTTCTATAACATTCATTGTAGACAAGCAGCTATTTTATTGATATACAAACATACAAACATTGACATACAAACATTTTATTGATAGACAAAGGTCACAGATCACATAGATTTTAAAAGAAAAGTAAAGCAAAGAACTATATCTACAATTATTGCAACATACAAACAACACTAAAATTCACAGTACAGTATTAGAATTTAAGAATTCGAATGTGAAGAAACACTGCAATTCAAAATTGAAAGCCTACTGTTAAATGTAGTATACTTGTAGTGAAAAAAGTGAATGTGAAAGTTGATAAATTGAACTTCACATCTGGAAAGTTTTATAATCCATTATTTTCGTGTAATACGTTGCAATTTGCACTGACGAGAGAGCTGGATCCGCCATTGTACTAATCAGAATAATTGTCTAGCTTTCAATACATTTTCTTTCTGAACATACTCAAGGGAACTCACACAATAACGCTGAGTTCTTTTCTTGCTAATATGATTATAGCCTATAGTCGCTGTATTTTGACTTACAAAGTCTAACAAACGTGCAGGGAGAAAACAGAAACTGCAAACACAGAGAAGAAAACAGATAATACGATGCCCCATGTGGCAAAAAATGAAAAAACAGGCTCTTATGAAACAGAGCGTGTTTGACCGTCACATCTATATCATTTGTCCTCAAATAAATCCCGAAACAGAGTTCAATGGACCCAGTTGTTCCAGTTTTTCTGCTGCCTATGACGAATGACTTATATTACTTCTTAGCTTATATTACACTAAACTTACGTAAATAATTATTGTAAAAAACACAAGTCTGATTTACTAAAATCTCTGCAAAAATTTTAAGAAATCAAAGTGACTTTTCAGAATGAATGTTTTCTGGAAAACTCATAAGTGGCAGGCTTACTCGAGTTTAGAACAACTGGACAACCATGAAAATCACCTACCCATGCCATTTCGCTGTCCTGCCGTCATCTCTTTGGAAGAATTTTCTGGTGTCTGGTCACCATTCTGGTGATCGTCCGATGTCTCCAACATCTGCAGAGGCATCGGAACGGGCGTGTCAGTGATGACATCACCATTGGCTGCGTAAGCGTCATCGGCATCTTTCACCGATTCTGAAATAAATGCAGAAACAATAAAAAACCAATTATGACAAAAATCACTAACAAAATGCAAAACAGCAAAGAAAAAAAGTGACTTATTATTCAAGTGCCACGTTTGAACCGAAAAGATTTCAGATTTCCAGATTTCAAAAGATAGTACTTTCCAAACTGACCTTTAGCAGTAAAGTTACAAGATACATTAATTAACTAGACATATTGCAAGTCTATAGCTATATACATGTATTTAAAATGAAAAAAACGACACTGGAGCTGTGACTGTCCTAATTTTCTGAACAGCAGACCAATAAACACTGTTTGCGAAAAGTCTCGGTTTTACTTAGTCTGAGTTTCATTTACCCTGTTCACAGCTGCAAACAGAGAATGAAATGGCCATTATTACAGATTAATCCACAGAATTCGATGTCAGACTCTCAAATCAATAGAAAAAACACTCATCATCTACACTTCAGTCAGCCAGTGCTGCTTTTTCTGCAAACCAAATCGATCAAAATGCGAGCTTGGAGAGAAAACAAAGGCGGAAGATAAAACCATTACACAGCTAAAAAGTGTAATTTAATGGACTGGCTTCTCTTGTATGCACAAAAGTGTGCAAAGATGTTGGAGATGTTTGTGTGCTGCTTTTCACATAAACACAATGACTCAACGTCAGCTATGTTTGCTGAAAATTTAACAAAACCAGTAAATGTCAGACTCAGATAACCATTAGTAAAATTGTTACAAAAACTCTCCCTCATCTAAGGATAGTTGAAGCAGATGGCTATAAGTACATTTTGAGACACTTACAGACAAAACAACCCATTATTCGTTTTACTAACAACCTGTTGTTTTTGCAATCTGTATATTTTTATGTGAAATAAACTCATAATAATAAATAAAAATGTTTTTTACCCGAGGTTTTGTACTCACAGTTTAACCTAAAACTTGTAATTTACCTACAGCAATTGAACTACAACAAACTTCTTATTTATGTGAACCAAATGATTTCGGTGGAGTGAGGAAGGATATTGACGAGACAGAAGGTAACAGAAACAAACCAGGTATAAAGAGAATGTGGTACAGATACTAGAAATTGGCAAAAGTTTTCAACAGTAGGTCTGGCTTCAAATCCTTTATGGTAACTTATTGAGACAGATCTAAATCATTCAAAAACACAACGCAATGACTTGTAAATAAAACTTAATCATCAGTTCACATCAATCTAAATCCAAGCACATAAAAGGCTTAAAAATACTGAAGTGAAAAAACTAGCGGATCAAAAGATGTAGATGAACAAAACAAAGAAACAACAATTTTTGACCCACGAATTAATGACAAGAAATTTGAACAAAATCATTAATTAAACAACACATACTACGTGCGGCTAGTATAAAGTATTTCGGACCTCATCAGAACTTCCGGTTCCACCTTTACCTACCGGGCTCATAGTCAATCGACTGCTCTCTGTCTTCTGAATGCCTGCGACAACGTTTCCAAAACTGCAACACCCAACTTCCAAACATTGATGACCAAACAATAATTGTAGCACTCAACAGTTCGCTTTCGCTTGACTCATACAGCAGCAACCGATAATCAAAGCCAGTGACAGTGACAATACAGAACAAACTGAGCGAAGACTTTGACTAGAAAACTTTTGACCACAACAGTAATCAAGCATATATTAATTACACATGGTACAATTTTTATTACAGAAGAATTCCTCAGCTCCGCCAGACACATAAGTTCCTCCCAAAACGTCTTTCTCAGAGTTCCCTGACTCCCTTGATTCAGACTCTCAGTTGATCCACATTACGTCATCGGGTCACGTGACATCACACACAGCGGCGAAGCTGCAGCAAGTGTTCTATGAAGCTTATGGCACTAGCATGAGTGGCTTCCCCATATGCTGCGGCTCGCATCCATGACTTGTCAAGGCTGCTTTATTATAAAACCCACAAAGGCAGGATAGAATTGCGTGTCTGTAAAGCTTCCTCAGTTAGATTATAAAACGCGGGGTATATGCGTTTCTTGTAAAAAGCGTTCGAGTTTATTTACAGGCTCAATGACTCAAGACAAACTGAACGTTCTTTTCATTATTTTGATCAACCAAAGTGAAATATTTTCAATTTGAATTCGTGAATTCATGGTTTTAAACTCCATAAAACTGCATATTTCCGCAAAAAAAACGAAGCCAAGGTGTCAACCTAAATGAAGATCAGTGCCGCAGAACTGCCAATTTCAAATTTTTCTTGTAAACAACCAAAAAAGTTAAATTAACTTCAGTATCGTTAATTCTGCCATTTTAAACAAAATTCAGCATGGATATGCATTCTGTTAAAAAACATAGTTTTTCAAGGTAGTGGGGTTTCATGAGAGCACAGGTGGAATGTTTTTTTTTAAATAAAGGGTGGTTTATTTACCAAATTTTTCATATTAAGCAGTTGAAGTGAAATGTAAATTTAACAAAAAACCTCTGACACTAAGTTTAACCACAAGAAAACACAATATTGTGGTTACTGATTATACTATCAAACATGCACATCACTTTTAGGAAAAAATAAGACAGCACAGTGTAGCAGCGGGATATTACACGCATTTTATTCGCTACTTAAATAAAAATTCTCGGAACAAAGACTCAAAAAAGTAACTTGAATTAGCACTTCTACAACCTACCTTACTGAGTTACTAATACTAATCAAGCTGAAAATAGTACCAAGTTTGGTAAAATATGGAAATGTACAACGTTGGATAGTGGCGCCATCTGTAGACAAAATTTATGAGAATTCAGGCGACACAGCTAAGTTTGTCGTATACAGAGTTACGCGAGTTGTATGCATATTATTCAGTTTTAGTATTGAGAAATGGCTTGGAAGTTATAGAGTGCTTTTTTGTTTCGTGTGCCTAGGTTCGATTTTCACATTCACTGAGCTTTGCACAAAATTGCCTACGAATCATTAGCTAGGCATTGATCACAAATTGCATTTGGAGCATAGGTGTTTTCGTGCATGGAAATGACTAGTGGTCTGGCTTACAAATTAATGCCATATCCACGGCAATAAATATAATATGTGACACGTTTGCTCAGAGTAATGAAAAAAATTCTTATGCAAATATTTACTGCAGATACAAAATGCCTTAACAACGTGTCCGACAAAGTTACTTACTTTTTCAAAGCTGCAATTTTCAAATTAATAAACAGTAGTGAGAAGATCTAAGGAACAGAAAAGTTTCTTTAACATGTATAGCAGGATTTAAGTTTTTATTGCTGATCAAAGCAGTGCAGCAGGAGTGTTTCACAAAACGTCATTGCCTTTGATAGTCATCAAAAGTTTCAGCAAAGAGAAAGCTCAGTAGTCAAAGTGTACTAGCTACATACATTATACATAGTTAACAAAGTTAACGGGCTCAGTGTGTGTGGTTTTAGTAAATGGATGGGTGACCACCATGTAGTTCAGTTCTATGTTCATCTGCCAAACTGCCTGTCGCTATTTGATCTATTTCTCTCGTTGATAGGCTGTATAAGTACTTGACAGCAAACTACGTTCTGGTCTTACCACAAATACCAACAACTTGAATAGACCCTGTTGCTGTATGCTGGATGCTAGTTTACAGAATGTCGGACTGTATACAATATATCATCACTGGGCGATTACTGGGAAACAGAGTTTGGCAAACGGTACTGGCTCGGTGGTCTTCAGAGTTACAGAAATGACCGAAAGAACGTTCCTAGTTAAAAAATCATTTTTGACGTTCCAAAAATAAATAACGCAGCAAGACGCAAGGTTCTGCCCGTATTTATTTGCTTACACGAAATTGTTTTGCTTGTCTTTGTTTTGTACTTCAAAGATTTGGAAGACAAAGTTACTAGAGACGGGTTAGCTGGAGTAAGTGCCTTGCAGTGCAGATGGTAATGATTGTGCAGCACGCGCATATATTGAAGGCTTTCGGTTACAAGCTTTATAAACACGCATACTGTATTCATTGCTACCATTCCTTGAACGTAATGAAAATGGCTTCCGGGGTAAGTAGCGAGAAGCCAGACAGGGAAGCTGAGGTAGAAGCAAAATATAATGCGTAGATCCGATAAAAAGCAGAACTAAACAATTTCAACTCTTTGAAGTACACTAGTGACCAGGGAGAGAGAGAGAAAAAGAGAGAGAGAAATTAATTGTACTAATCTAACGATTTTTCACTCATTACAGAGGCCACAGCACCAGAAACCACAATTGTTTGATTTGGGTCATCAATACGATTCCCCTCAGAGAAAACTTGCCTTGTCCAAAACAATATTTGCCCATTGAACATCAAAGGGAAAATCGATTTTTAACAGCCATATCGTTTTCATTGAACTATAAATTCAAAAGGAGAATTCACAAAGTGCGCTTCAAAAAATAACAAACGCTAACTAACGCTAAGCAACGTTAAAAAAAGTAATTGCATAGATGACCTATCTCTGTTAATCTATTTGTTTCTGCATAAAGAAGGTGGCTAACGTTTCTAAAACTAGATCCGAAAAACTTAGGCACCAAAGACGTCAAAAAACGAAAAACCAAAATTGAAATTATTTACACAAGAAATAACTGAAATGAAAGTATTCACACGGATGACTTGCAGTAACTAGGACAGTTCGCGACAAAATGGGTCATAAAGGGATTGAGAAACAGTTTTATGAATATTAAGGCTTCAAAAACATTATTTTCTAAAACCCATCATTGTTTTGTTTGCTGTGGTTCAGTGCTTCGCGATGGGCAGAACCACAGACGAAAGAATGACAGCTTAACTCTGGTAAAAACACGAATGCCAAACAAAAGGCCACGTTTCTTAAAGAAACATAAGAGTTGAGCCGAGGCAATTCCAGCCAAAGAAACTTCGGTACAACTGATTACTGCTACGTACACTGCTTTTTGCAAAACTTATCGTTATCAATCTTTAACACATAACAAAATTAGCTTCGTTGCTTACCGCAAACCATTTCGACCCCTCCCCTCACCTCTGCGTCATGAAGCCAATTTATTGTTCCCAAGCTCTCACTACAAAGTGAAGGATTGTTAAAGTAAAGGGTATCACATGTACTATAATGCAGCATTTTATCGACGATTTGCGATTGGCTTTGTGTTAATGATAAACTGTGGGAGATTAAGCACCGTTATTCATATATGTATAACACATACGAATATAGACGTGACAGAAAGAAGTTTAACTAATGTTTGGCTAGTATATTATTAGTGCAGCTAAATACATGTATACTGTTACCATTATCTATAGTGGGCGAAACTATAGATGCAGAAACGATTTACACGCGATTAACTATGAGGAATAAGTATGCACACATTAGCCGGCTTCGGCAACTACTGTCCCGAATCCAGTAATTTCACTGGATTGATTTATCTAGTGCGCCCCACTAGAGATCGCTTATAAGTCAGTTTGTATCGATTGTAAGTGGATCACGCGCTAGCCGAGGTAACACAAGACTTGGCATTAAAAGCAATGGAGGATGACCTAATTTTAGAAAAGTGCTTGAATGTGCAGCTAAGTGGGTATTCTAACAATATGTAAGATTGGGCGAATAGTGCAAAGCGAGCACTATATGAATAACGCTCAATATGATAAAGTTGGGGGCGATGAGGTTGCTGGTGCTGAAGTCGAGAGAACACTGAGTTCAGGGGAACAAAGAAACGTCTAAGATGAGCGTTTGTACGAAGTAGTGCTTCAATATTGTGTAACCAAAGCACACACTCTTTTGCGATACGTCCAAATCTGTTGTCGATTTTGTTTGTGAAGTCATTTATAAGTGGGCAAAAGAAATGAAGTAATTGTGACAGCACTGACGTAAGATATCCGAGTGGCCCTTACAGAATAGCCTTCCCGAATCACAATGGATGCCCCTGCTATTTTTTAAAAGGAACGGTCAAGCCTGGCAAGCTAGGCTTATTTCAATGTTCGCGAAGATGTTAGATTTTAGCAATAAGAATGAGAAAAGCTGCTCGCATAAATAGGCATAATTGATAAATTCATTTTAAAATTGCGATCATTTCACGTTTGGATGCTCCCATTTTGAAAGTCCACCAATGACGTCGTTCAACGGCTGAAGAAAAGCAGAACTGCCAATTTCCAACTAAAGTATAATAAGGTCTTACAAAAAATTATGTAGCTAATTTTTTGTGAGTATTAGTTAAGCTGCAAAAGTTTGAATTAGTAATAGGCTTAAAGTCATGCGCTTACAGATAGGCACGAAGTCCAACAGTTACGTCATAATTTTCAAGTAAATGGCGGCTACAATCACGCCCAAAAATTTCTATACAGCGATAGTAAAAATTAACTCCATGCTTAAGTTTAAGAGATAACAGTAAAATAAACCCAACCCAACATACTAACTGACTTGTCCTTTCCTTTAGTATCATGGTGATGATGGTGGTGGCCTAGCAATAGTGAGCATTGTCATAGTACAATCTATACGCATTAATGGACACTGGTTAAACTACAAATTATTGTAAACACGTGAACACAAAATTAAATACATATTTAAACAGAATGTACACACTTTTTAATTAAGTCGTTTTTATTGTGTTGAGGCTTTGATAATAGAACAATAAAGTTCACTCTTTGCAGAATATTACTCTCGTAAAACAAATATTAAAATTCGCTGGAAAATAACGCGTGAATACTGTTAGCTGTAGACTTTATGTTGAGTGTTTTGTTTGCATTGCTGGATGTTTTTCTTGTTTGCAAGCACGGTCTTGTTTAGTATTTTTAATTTCCTTGTTCCCACTGATTTCTACATTAATTCAAGTATCATCTCATACTGTGTTTGCTATAATTTTTTTCCAGAAAGTTTTTTTTTGTTTCAGGAAAGAAAATACTACCGAACGAAGTCAATAAGCATAAGTCTACGTAATTGTTTTGCTGCTACACAGTGTTATTAAAAATAGTTAATGAAGTAAATTATTTGATCCATATAGATGTATCCTGTGTACAGCAATTAACGCTTGTTTGCTATCACCCAGGCCAGGTAATACTCAGAGCTGGCTATGCTTAACTTAGGCAAACTAATCCACAACCCACAGAGAATCTGTTGAAAGCTGCGAATCTATTTTCAGGAAAACAGAGTTTGATGACGTTGCATTTTTTTTAAAATTGTGTTTGTAGCTCCAAATTTCAACTAGTCTGCCGTTGAACCATGTCCTCCCCCCCACATACACACACACATTATACACTATACATATTACGAAATGATACATGTAAAAATCTCGTTTCCCGTTACATCCAATGGCAACAATGTCCACGTACTGCACGAGTGACGAATTGCGCGCGTGTTTATGTGTCCACATATTATACGCGATGCGTATTATTGCGTGTTGCAGAATAAAACATGAGAAAAGTGTTGATTATGTTGCTGAAACGCGTCATATTAAAGTATTAGTCTACTGAAAGCAAAGCTAGACCTGCAAGGACGACACGCGAGTCTTTCATTAGAGTACAACGGATAATTTGTAGCTCAAACATTTTAACCTGTAATTTGCCAAGCAGGATACTATAAATTGCACTATGGCTTAAATTATAACATAAAGTGAAAGCTTCGTAACGTTGCGGAGGTGCAGCGTAGTTTGAAAGGATGTGCTTAATAAAAAAGTGAATTACACGAAAACTGAAGCAGTATCACGTGAAAGTATTGAAATATTGAAACATTTTAGATGAATACCCCATGTGTTACCTTATCTTCGTCTCTCTCTTCTCTCTCTCTCTCCCTCTCTTCCTCCCTCCCTCCCTCTCTCTCTCTCTCTCTCTCTCTCTCTCTCTCTCTCTCTCTCTCTCTCTCTCTCTCTCTCTCTCTCTCTCTCTCTCTCTCTCTCTCTCTCTCTCTCTCTCTCTCTCTCTCTCTCTCTCTCTCTCTCTCTCTCTCTCTCTCTCTCTCTCTCTCTCTCCCTCCCTCTCTCTCTCTCTCTCTCTCTCTCTCTCTCTCTCCTTATACGTTTTGAGTTTGCTCAGATGGTACTTCTTCAACATTCGTTTGTTCACTCATTCAATTTCGGATCGGTATAAACCAAAATAAAAATATTTGTAAAGTGTCCGGAATCTGCTCCCTTTTCACTCATCTAACATTCAGCTTTCTCCAACCCCACTTATCACTTCCTGTTGGCCCTTCACCTTTCTCATCTTGTTCGTCCTACCCTTCTCCACCCTCTTCTCGTATGATTCTTATTGTCTAAATCTCTTAAAGAATGAAGTAAATGCTGTAATAATTTTCCATCATCTCAAACAACTTGAAACATCTTCTGAAGTACACCGCAAGTAAAGCGTCCAGTTACCCATGACGACCAGGCGACGCCAGTGGCATGAATTGACCCTCTAGTCGGCACGTTCACCTAATACCACTTCATCGCTATTGACAAAGTCATGAATATTAGGGTTGTTAAACATACTACACAATACCATGCTTAAAGTCGTGGGAACTGATATTATCTATCACAACTTCTTGTTTAGGATTTTATTCGCTCTGACAATGTACATGAATATTTCATTGCTTCTCTTATCACACACAAGTACTTACACATACACGACAAACAATGGTAAGTCTTTTACGTCACTGAGTCATTCACAAAATGTAAGGGATTCCGAAAATGAAATAAATCCCAAACGGGATTGATAAAATATAAGACTCATGTTGCGTCTTATAGTTAATGATTATTTTCTTGCAATTAATCGCTCAATCGCAGTGACACATTTGGTATTTTTACACAAATGTGTATGACAAACTCTCCGAGAATTATACATAGAAAATTTAATGCTTAGAATGTTATGACAATTTAAGTAAGTGCCCCACGCTTACCGTAATAATACCATTCATCTGGCAAGCATTCATGTACGGTAACTACTACGTTCCTTTAAAACTTACCAATGTAGTAAAAATCAACAAAATGCTAGTCCCTCTACTATTAAACGCCAAGTTACTACAGTTTTGCGTTTTGCCCATTAATAGCACTAAGTTTATTATACTTAATTTATTACACAATCTACAAAATATCAAAATGTCTCCAGAGACTGCAAGAATCAAGGATTCCAACGAGTTCATTTCGATGGCCATGCGGCACCTCCAGAAAAAGCGAAACAACTTTTCTACATTAGTTACAGTGACCGGTAAACGCAGTAAGTATTGATTTTACTTTTTTACAAATGAGAACCACTAAACGATTTTTTGCTTCAAGGTTTCCAATAATTATTGTTCTGGAATTACATGCATTACTAAACACGGTATGCTATGGCTTTGTCGCAATTTTAATTTTCGGTACAGTATACGAATAAGTCTCCAATTTTTTTAAAAATCAAAGACAAATTTTCATCGCTCGGCTGTACCAAAATACCGACATTCCGTGCACGCATACCATTGATAAAACATCAACACTTCCTCGAGTCAGACACAAACAAAACCGGACAGACCAGAATTTTCTAATAATCGGGCAGCAAACAACACGCGGCAGAAAATCAAGGACAGAAATTGAAGAACAACGAAAGACTAAACTGTATTATGATGTTCACTCACTGACTAGAAGAGTTGGTTCTATATTAAGAGGCTTGATGTGCTCAAAGTGTCCAAATTGCGAAAACTGGACATATTACTCAAAAGCCTGCTTGGGATTTTAGAAAACGTATATGCTCAATTATAAAATTTTCAGACTTGTCAAAAAACACCACAACATCACTCAACTGCCGCTTTGCTTTTTGAAGTAAATATCACCTTTTGATGTAAATACAGTTGTAAAATTATTTACGGAGTACAAAATTTGTAATACTTAAACAATAAGATTGTGCAAAACATACACAACGGTTGTTATACAATGAGTAGTTTTAACATTCTTATCAATCATTTTTTTAAATACAAGTCGAATTTTTTTCGATACGCTTAATATTCAAAAGATGTTTTCTTGAAACATGTACAATTTTCAGTTTTTCCTTTATTAGTCCTTACAAGATTGCTAAACTGTGCATTAGGGCTAATGCACTTCAGAAGCCTGGAGGGAGTGTGTGATTACTGTGTCGCAAATGAACGCATTCCTCAGTTGTTCTCAAGGTAATTACAAACACAAAAGTTGCAAATGGTCTCTTAATAGACAAGTTAGATTTTGGACGTCAAACCGACCATTTACAAGGAAAACACGTTTAGAGTTTTTAGAATTTAATGCAACCTTTTTATTATTTTGCAGTGCTGTTTGTAAGTAACCAAACGGCGGCATTTGCTAATGTCAGCATAAAATTCAAAGCGATTAAACGCAATACGTGTAATGGGGTGCTTTATTTAAACACAGGGGAAAACAAAAATGGCCTTTCTTTTTATTGACCTACAACATGAACGGCTAAAATAAATCGTTAGCCAGTCACACCAACTACAGCCATAAAAATATAAGATCTTTTGTTGACAACAACTTTAGTTATAATGTGTCAAATGTTAGCAAAATAAACATTTTTTCGTTGTTTTGAATTAGGTTCTACCAACAGTAGAACAAAGCAGAAAGGAGTAACACAAGCATTGAAATTTATTGATTACATGAGTCAAGCCTCTCTGGTTATAATTACTGAAATAACAAAAATGATTATTGTGGCATACCATATAGAAAAACCTGTTCTTATTTTATGTAAGTCTAATCGGCATTATTTCGAAACAAGTTTTAAGAAAATTGCAATCAAGTGATGATAATAGAATCCATGAATGTATCCATGCGTGTGTAAAGTGGTGGTAGCGATATGCAAATTTTACTTGCTTATATATTACACGTCATCAAAGTTCACAATAAGAGTAAATATAATTTTGCTAATAATATCGTCTAATTAATTATTTTGCAATTCACAACATACAGATTCTGGTCAAAATGACACATGGAAAGGTTAAAAGATACCTTTCTTTGAGTACACAACAGGTTGAAAGGTGAGATAATGTTCAAAATTTGGAAAATTTGCACTTTAGTTGTACGAATTTGTATGTATCAAACGTAGTTTCGTTTAATGGCAGATTTATGTCAGTTTTATTAACGCTAAAGTTGCAATTATGAGCAAATTTTAAACTGCTTTGTTTATTTGTAACTTCAAATGTCTTTTTAGTTAATATGTGTTTTGCCAATTATAGATGCTGTGTATTAGGTGGAAATTTTTATAAATCTTGGGTTAAATTTTGCTTTAATCCAGCTTTCGTTGCAGGTTTATTGAATAAACTAAACTAAAACTTGGCGTGAATTCGCGCACTTAATGGTTAAAAATGATTAACCCCTCAAGGCCTTAACCAAACAACATTCCGACGTCGAAAAACGTGAGCAACAAGCCCTTTTTTAATTACTAGGACACGTTTCGACCCACATACAGACTGATACAGCACAAGACATGAATGTAAAAGGAGTAGAATTTACTGTACATGTTTACAGTTGAACTTTGGCACATGACTGTTGGCGAATTGATTACATTTAACAAGGACGGCTCAACTTTGCTCAAACGAAGTACTCATAAACCACATAAATACAAATTATAAAATAACAGAACATAAAATCAATTCGACTAGAGCGCTTTGTTTCTGATATTCTACACAAGGCTTGTACAGCAGTTCTCGATACAAGACGATTAAGATTCGAAAAAATTTTCATTCTAAAAAGACGTTTTAGTATAGTTCTCGGTGATCAGCATGCACTTTAAACACAGCAACCTGTTGATTTGGAAACTTGTCGACGGAGCGATGAAAGTTTTTACAAGAAATATGTTTAATATAAGAAAAACTATGCTTTCAAGAAACTTCTTATTAAGAAGTATTCAGATCCAAAGTAGAATCAACAATAACTTTTTCAGTTACAAGGTATTCGTCACATTTTGTGAATTGTGATCATACGAATTAGTGAAGCCTTATAATTACACATTTATGGTATGTAAATGAAATGGGATGATTTTTCGTATCCTATTCCACTTTGAAGTACGTTATAAAATATATATTTTAACACATACAAAATTGCTAAACACTTTCTTATAATTAAATATTAGTTTAGGAGATTAATTAACAGCAGGCGAGCACAGTTAGTCGTCACAACTGACATAATTTTGTTAGCGGCACAAACATTCCATGAGTCTATATTGTACTGTGAGCCTGCGTTGTGTTTTTGTACTTTTTTATGTATGAATAATAATAATAATAATTACACGTGTTTGCAAAACGGAAAATTGAAAATTTGAAATAAAGTGCTACTATTACAGCGCTGACTATTATTTATACCAATTCGACAAATTTCAACGTTACCGGAGTACCAACACGCGATTTTGCCACGCCAGAATTGAGAGGTACAGCGCTTGTTTTTTATGCAACGAAATATACGCGGTGTCATTCTAACTAATGAATAGTGGTATGCATGTAACAGCGAAGAATTATATAACGGCATTCGTGTCAATAATTCTTCACGTTAGTCATTCATTCTTGAGAAAACACTATTTTCCCTTTCAATACTTTTTATAATAGATCATTTTCAGCTATAACTTAAGGTTTTCCTTAAAAGCTGGAACCCAAACTGACCTATAATGTCTACCCGTTTGCGTTGTCCTTGAAATTACCGAGTAACAACTGATATTTATAATCTTCTTTTCTTTACCTGCAAAATTTTTCCCAAAGATCTGAATTAAAAGCAAGATTGATGAAAGTCTCCTTTCATAAACATTCATTTATTCGGAAAAGTGGACAGTCATGTAAATCATAAATCAGCTGTCTCAAGTCAGTTATAATATATGACATTGTTGGAAGGAGTATCCTTCTTCTCAGATTCCCTCATGTAATAAAGATGAATGAAGACTTAATGAAGAAGCAGTTGGCAGTTTCAGATCTGCTTGCAAGGCGAGCTTGGCATGAAGCCACTTAGCAAATCTAACTTCCGGCATTTCCACAGAACATTAAGTGCCAATTGATTGGTAATACGAAATCTATACTGTACACTATGTATTGGAAATGCTATCAGGAACGGCCATGTTTAGCTCGAAGTACCAATTTAAATGTTGCCCCGTGTCCAGTGAGATACGCCTTAAGTTGTATTAATTAATAAAAGCCAAGTGAATAAAATACAGGTCACGTGCCCGCTGTGTTTCGTCATTGGCAGGAACAGGTATCGGCCCCCAGAATGCAATAGCTGAGCGTGTCTGAAATCTGCAGCCTAGACCACATGGCCGCCAATGAACCCAGGATACGTTAACAACCACAGCTGCCAACAAAAAATTCCTGAAAATGGGAATATGGTTTGAAGCTGCCTGGATGTGGTGTCAGTTACAAGAGTTTGTCATTATTGTTTACAATGCTAGCCTAGATAAGAAGATGAAAAACTCTTATGTAAAAACATCAATTGCTCTTCGAATAGCAGTCAGTTCTGGTCAGTTTCAGTAAGACTTTCCTTTAACATGTTTTTGCTTTACACACAGTTCTGTAAATAATGCCATATTTTACCTAACATGCAATAACCGTGTCTAAAGCAAATAAGCAAACGGTAAGGGTCATCATGTTGGGTCATGGAATAGTATACCTTCAGGTGTACAGCATGTGATGCGTCATAACGAACTGTTACTCTTTGCGTTCCATTTAAAACCGTGTTCATCCAAATTACTATATCACTAATTCAAGCTGCTACAAGATGTTAAACATTACAAGGTGTCACACATGTGCATTCTTGTACACACGTCCTCGCAGATGAACATTCAAAACAGGCCTGAAGCCATAGCACTACATTTACCATTCGGAAATATCCCTCCATGCAGAAGGGTCACTAAACTCCTATTTCCAACTTAGCAAATCCATGGAAGTCGCCTGGCAAAAAGGAAATGGACACGTTGGCAGGGTGCCAGGGGACAGCACTGTGCTTAATGCTATCGAGAATTGCAGAAATTGGATTAATCAGCGACGAAATGTCAGCATAAATCTAAAGTCCAAGCAAGCACAAGTGAGATACAATTGATTTTGAAAGAGCAGTAAAATGAAACGCAGTAAGACCTGCTCGGGGCATAAGCCGTGGACAGCTGCTCCTCTAAGACAAGATCATTAGAAGTCCAACAAGCAGATAGTAATTATGGCTGATAATCCGCAAGAACAAGAAGAGATAGTTATGGAAAATTCGAGTTCCAGACATTTGAGAATGCGAGCAAATTTGAACAGCGTACAGTTACGCCCTCTACAAATTTTTTGTAATCAACCTGGTTCGCACAGTTGGCTGAAATATGGAAATAAAATGTCTCTCAGTCTCGTGTATCATTGCAGTTCAATAAAATAAATTAGAAGTTTCTATTGTCTTCTAGTAATATGTTTGTCTGACTGTCTTTCTACTGATATTTTGTAAAGAAGCAATGAAATTTTGAAGTAATTATTTTTTAATGGCTGTTTTCATTTCATAGAACCGTAGAAAGGTAATATATGATATATTCACTACTAAAATAACAATGAAGAGCTCGTTATGGAAGCTGGTCTGTTTCTGTTACACTATTATCATGAAACAAAAACATTAGAATTACATGTTCAAGCAAGCAATTAATTTTATTGCACGCAGTAAACTAGATAACATCTGCCCTTAAAAATTGCAAACGTTAACAAGACCTTAGCCGATGAAGAACACAACAATTTTATGAAGCATACAAAGGACGCTTAAAACAGCATTCATATTTACAAGATGGCGGCAAATAAAATAATTATAGACGGTATGAAGTTTGTTTAACTGCTTTAATGTGAAGTGATATGTGAAACAGCAGCTGAGATGTGGTCATTCTCCTAGCAGACATGCCTTCACACATATTATTAAGTAAATGTGTGAATGCAACAAAACTGACCTATCAACACAAGCACTATAAAATTAAGTTACCTTTTGAACAGCATCCTGTGCCCATATTTGGCCATAGGGCTTTAATAATAATAATCCCACATTCTGCGACGAATTTTTACATCTCAGCTATATAATTTTGCTGAAAGTACTTCTTTTTTTTAAAACGCTTGACCAAATTCACTTTTTTAACGTTTTTAATTTCTTTACAACACTGGATTACGATAATTGTCTTGCAGGTAGTACAAGCAAAACAGGACGTTTATGAACAACACATTCTAAAAAGCCACGTTACACTCCTTCAACGTGTGCACGACGATGACACTCAACAAACAGACTAAATTAAACTGCAATTACAAAGTTATCTCCTTCAACCAATCACAGATATTCACAAAGAAATATGGCACCCGCCACACCTTCAACTTTTTTGCTTTTACAAAATTCTACACTGAAACTGATGCGTGTTCGAGTTCGCGTCACCACATCCACACTTTCGCAGCCTCTCTGTCGAACTTCCAAACTAGATGAAAGCAACGAAATAGCTACGTTAATAGCCGCGAGAGACAAGAGCCGGCGACATTAAAACATAAGCGTGCTCTCACAGTTGAATTAATGCAGTGAAGATACAGATGACGTCATAAAAAGAGCGTTTACATATTTACTTATTACACGATTGCACTCACGGATGTGCAAATAGTGCGAGTCGAACGGTCACGCTAGAACATAAAACTTTGACTAGAACAAATATTGTAAAGTAGACGTCACAGCATTACATCAAAATACTTATCAAGTGCTTTTAACTAGTATGTCATAAAATTTTGACCAAAATTATTGCCAATTTACCAAACTATTCATATTAATAAGGAAACCAAGCATATGGCATGCAGTCACAGAACAGACTGACACCCAAAAAACTGCAGTGCAAAATTTAATCGAGAAAATTCCATATGAAACAGATAGTAGTCACACCCTATCAGCTGATGATCCAGCAGTATATCCCAGTGTTTCGAATCGATGAAATTTAGTTTATGAAAATAACTACTCATTCCTATTTTCAGGGAGTAGTCCCGAATGTATAATTACATAATGAGAAGGGGCGTGTGAGAATAACAACTGCATAAAACTGAATAAAAAAATTGAAAGATTTGGGTAGAACAGAATTGAGATTGAAGTAATTGTTGCCCCCTGTGGAACAGACAGTATTATTGCCAGCGGAATTAAATAAAAGGAAATAATTTATGATTTATCCTACGAAAGATAAAACATGAAGTCATGTAGCGTATTTATACCGCTTTTACGTAAGTTCGTGAGCGTAAAGGGGACACAAAAAGAGAAAATAAAAAAGAGAAGAGTTTAGGTTGAACTTAGTTCTAACCAATGCCTATAAAAGCTGCTGTTCACGTATTTTTGCATTGCAAACACCGTGACGTCACAACGCAGTAAACAAAAAACACTAAAAACTGTTTATTCTACAGCAACACAAAACAGTTGGTATGTTACTATGGCGAATGCATCAAATCAGTGTTGCTTGTGTTTGCTTCCAACACAAGTGAAACACGTAATTACACATTCAGACACCACACTGCAGTGCTCCAACAACAAACAACGAATTTTTTCATCTAATAAAAAGACTGACACATCACAGAAATAAAGGCGTACATAATAAATCTTCAAGCTTCAAAAACGAGAAATTCGTGTAACTGCACAAAAAACAACTTGGTCAGACGTGAAAATACGCATGCACCTAGCAACCACTAGCACAGCAATGGTAGTCAGATAGCCAGCCAGCTTTCTACTAAGTAAACTGGGGATAGCGCGTGTGCTCTGTTACTAGTTGCTGCCCGAGGCAAGGCCAGGCTCGAGCGTGTAACCGCGCTTCTACTTCCATAAAGCGGGGGCGTGCGAGGGGCGTATCACTTGGAAACTTTAGACGAAATGGGATAGATAAATCATCTTCGCTCTTTAGCCCAGGGAGGGAAGCAATTATTGAACTGCATAATTTCTTTCTACGTGCAAACTGTTGCCTGCATACGAAGATGCTTCCTATTCTGCAGTTATGGCTGCTGCATTTAGTACAATAGACTTGCTAATAGAACATGTTCGATGCCTTGCTTGGCCCAACCTTGGAATTGGGTAAAACAAATCGTAAAAGGGGAGTGTTTCTAAACGCGGTGGGATCTATACACCGTGTTCGTTTAGTAAATAAACTTCTCTAAGTTCATTTACGCAAATGTATTACGCAAACTATTTCTGCAAATGTATCATATATATTCCTTAACATGTCTTTGGAAATATCAACTTTCATTACTGAACGTTAAATAGTTTATTTAAATATAACGAGAAATCATGCACGGGTGCAAACTTCACAGAACACAATGATATATGTTCTCTTTGCACATATCGATCTTTTCTTAACATAAAAAGAGAAAATGCTGCACGTCACTTTTTGACCAACTTTGGACAAAATGCATAATAAAAACACCACATTTTTGGCTTTTATTTATACAGTACAAAACAAAACATTAGTGATCTAACTTTTACACACAAAAAAACGAAAAAATGTACCATTACAATTAAGTACGGTACGCCGTTTAATTGATCTTACATTTGTATGCAAAATAAGGACAGACTGAAAAAGCGTTGAATTCATTAAAACTTGAAAAACAAAATTTAAATCAGTTTTGCCTAAGAATCAGAACCGAGTTCTGATGCAACCACGTTAAGTGTCATTTATACGTAACTCTCATCGGGTAAGCAAAAGAAAATTTACACAATAATATTCGAAAACTACTTATCATCACATTACATATAACTGTTGATTACAACACTTACTTACAAAACAGATAAGCGTTGAATACTAACTAAATGCAAATTGCTAAGATTTCTGCTAAATCTGATTTCGCCTGACAACTGTGAAGGTTAAATAAGTCATTGCGGTAAACTCAATTGAGTGTGTAACCAGGTAGCATTACTGAGCTGAATGCAGGGTCGTGAATTGTTAACTACTTTTCATTGAAGGCTGCTAACAATTTAACAAAACATTCCGATATATGAATCATGCAGCCAACCAACATCTACAGGGTGGCTCAGAAAACGTAATACCTGCATGAAAGCATACCTTCGTTCCTTACTTTTCCTTTACATTTCCTCCCCTTTCTTAGTGTGCTGACGCATGTTTATCTCGTTCAATCTCAACCGCTTACTTCAACTAAAGACGTTTGGAAACTAATTCTATTTTCATTGACTAGATAAAGATACATATTATTTTGTAGTATCGGATGGCTGGGTTCTGGACAAAATTTCTAAAAAAGCCGAAATAAAAACGTTTCTACTTTTTTATCCTAAACCACGATCGATAGACAAACTTTGTGCCTCTAAATTTCAAATCAACCGCCACCTGGCACAGGCCTGTGCCTGACAGTTTGCGTCTGTCTGAAAAGTGGAAGTGTCTCAGCCTGCTGCCAATCTACATCTAAAGGCTAGATCAATGCTTCAGCCTCTGGGACTTTGAAAATGTATCGTAGATTGTTTCTATATGGCTTGAGGACATGCAGGATTTAGAGTCTATTTCTGAAACTATCTGAAGCCAAGGGTTCTTGTCAACTCATTACAATAGCAATCAGATTTTTTTTGATTTTTTTTTCGAATACGGATAGGTGGCACGGTCTCAAGGCACTTATCCTGTGTCGCATGAGGCACTGACTTACAACAAATGCAACTTGTGGTGGGATTGCCAGTGTCTGGGTGAGGGGAGACACCTGCTGATGTGCTACAAGTGTATATGTAGAACCTACAAAAAAATCACAAATGTGCAGAAAAACTTCGTGTTTTTAGCTTTGTCACTTTACTTATGTGTACATAAAAGTCTTAATTTAATAAACTTAGTAAACAAGTTGGATTCGCTAGTCCCTCTCGGGCATCATTGTCACAGTGCCATTTATTGGGAAAATGCTTACAACAAAACAAACAAGTCTACGACTTAAGTGTTTGCCACATTAAACCAGTAAATTTGAATTAGTGATGCCAGTGTTTGAATGACGACTAAAAGAGCAAACAAGCAAAAATGCAGATCACGAGGCACCAACAATAAAAAGAACAGCAGCTAATGTGTTAAGAAACAAAATTGTCCAGAACTGCAAGGAACAAGAACTCAGTAAACTAAAGCTGTTAATGAAACGTGTTATTGTAACAGTTACGTGTGAATACAGTTTTAGTTTATTGAGATCCTTAGTTTACAAATGTTTTCTCCTTTACTGTAGATGTGAGCAATTATCCTTTTAACTCATTACCACAATGTAAGGTATACCCATTTTAAGTGCCTTTAATCGTACGTGCCAGCACCAACAGTATTGCAGCCGTCTAGTAACTGTGGTATGGACTCAGTCTTTGTACGTGGTAGCAACAAATCGGTGTGGTAGTTTGGTTTAGTAACAGGCTGAATAAAAAAAAATCTGCTAATGCTAGCCTGCGCGATTCGAGGGAATCAAAGACAATATCTGAGAATACAAAGTAAAATTATCTCTCTGGATGAAATTATTTAAAAAACAACTATCAAACAAGAAAGTTCGTCCTAGACACAACAGTACAGAACGAAGTCGCCATAGCACTCCGAACATTCCACAACAATCTTGAATTCTTCAAACCACTGTTAACTACGCACTAAGCCAATTTGAGGTTTATTTACATACACAACCTGTAAACAGCAAAGAGGCAACAGGAATAAACAAAAACAAAGAAAATAAAGAAAATGAGCACTTTGCGTTGAAATACTAAAAGTTAAATAAAGCAAGCCTCCTCTGTAATTACATTATTTTATTATTTTTCATCAGTTAATTAACAGTAAGAATACAACAACTAAATAAGCCATAGAACATCCATAATGAATTAAAACTTCTTTAGACATGTATCTTTCTGAAATTTTTAAGAGCTGCGTGTTTAATATCCACAAAATGGTCAGGTATGTAGAACAAATTTTATGGGAATTTCTTTTGCAACATCACATTAATATTACGAGTGGATCATCACGAGTGAATATTATTCGGCAACCCTCATTTCCTCCTTCAAATTCACCTCATCTGTTTCCTCTTAAATAACTACTCAATAACATTCGCGATGACAAACTGACGCGACAGTTTAATGCAACTTATCAAAATCATGTTCAGCTAGTACGCTGTGCCCCGGAGCAACTTGAGAAGAAGCAAGAAAAGCTCCAACAAACTTTCTAAAACATCCACCGATTAGCAAGGCCACCCTAATCTGTCAAACGCAATGATCATCATTCACAGGCCGTTTCTATTTCTAGTTACAAATTTGCATGAGTGCTGACATCTAGCGGCCGAAATAATAATGCAAGTGTTGTGCTGTTTTCCATTCAGGACGAGCAACTTATTGAAATGCAGCACTCAAAACAACAAAAGTAGAAAGCAGTACTAATGGAAACTAATGTACTTACCGATCAACGGATCTGGTTTTAATATACCCCGTTGTATTAAATCTTCACGCGCTGAACGCATGGAAATTTGCCTTTCTAAATCTAAAATTGCAGACAAGACGTTTAATTAAAAAAATAACCGAAATTAACATAGCAGGACACTTACCCATCACAGCATAAAAACTAGAAGTTCAGCAATTTATGAATTAGAGTTGATTTCTGTGCATTTGTGCACAATGTTCAACTATTCAGGTAAAAATGTGTGAAAAACAAGCTTTTCGTCAAGCAATCAGTTAGACCTCAAAATACCATTACAATTGTCAGAAGATGGCAGCACTGCGTAAACATCCAGAGAAAAAAATCATGACTTTATAAACACTGCTGCCTGAAAATTACCACACAATGGCATATACAACATTTCATTAACTGTAAAAAACGCAAGGTATTATGTATTTAAATACGTTTTAATTTTTTCGCTTGATGCCATACTGTATAAAAGCAATAGAAGATAAACTATTTAAGCTGTAATGCAATTTTCATTAATTAAAACCATGGAAAACACCTTTTCAAATATTACCAGCTAATTATGTTGTTATTAATTTTAACAGTTCCCATTTTTCTGAAAATAGTGCTGAAGAGGTTTATCTACTAAGTTACTTTACTTTAGGAATCTACGTGCAATTCTAAGTTTTAAAACCAAGCTAGCTGCATTATATCACATTGTATTGTATTGCCTTGTATTGTATTGTACTGCAATGCATTGTGTTGTATTGTATTGCATTGCATTGTATTGTGTTGTAATACATTACATTACACTAGCAATAATGAATATAAATATTTTGGATGCATTTACAAAATAAATTTGGTAGCACCTATGGAAATCAAAACAGGCTACAGCAAATTGTTACCAAATCCATGTACTTGCACCACAGGTAACAGCGTCAAGAAAAGCAACAATGTAGGGCATTTCTTATGCTTATAAATGAAATCATTACAGAAGTATGGAAATTTTACATTGCATTGTAGATCAAGTATAAAATCGCATTGCCACAGTGGCAACCATACCACATTTGCTGAGTGCTGAACATAACCAGTACAAATGAAAATATGCCCAGGCTAAGGCAACTTACTTGAGGCAGCTTGTACGAATTTTGGGCTCTTCTTTTTCCGCTTCCATTTCCAGGGTTTAAATATCCAGCCTAACCGGGAAAACCTACTTTTCTTCTCTATGGGTGGCTCTTTGGATGTTGGTGAGCCAAGAGAGCTGCTCCGTTGTTTGAATTCAGGATGACCTCTCTTGACTGAAAAAGAAAATACAAACATTTGGTACATGTGTATGCCTTTGCATATAATATACAAACTTTCACCCTCGATCGATGAAGTGCATGAACAATAAAAATATCTATTACTAATTGATTCTTAATTTTGGTCAAGGTAAGTTGGAGTCAGCCTCGTGATACCACAGGTAATGCACTTTTTGTAAAGATGGCAATGTCTGCAACAGGTATTTATTGCTGGCGTTTTCAATTCTCTTGCTGTATTATAGCAGATAATTATAGTTTATAAATTAATGAATGGATTTTATAATTAAGTCATCTATTAAGTAAGCTTAATAAACGACCTTTCAAGATTAATTAATAATTAATCTTAATAATAAGATGCCCATATTTAATGATTATGCACTAGTTTTCCAATGTTTTTAGCATGTGCTGCATTTGTGTAAGAACTACACTTGCAAACTAGCAGCTAAATTTTGGTAAATACAGTACATACGATCAAACAAAGGAAATAGATGTGCCACAAAAATATTTATTTTAAACAAAAATACCTTACAAAGTATTGAAATGTACGTGAGGGTCAGTGGCTGAATGAAATAAGAACGTGAAAGCAAAAAAGAACAATAAACAAGACCAACAATAACGAAGAACAACAATGTAGGAAATTACAATTTAAGTCACTAGGGTAGCCCACAAACTCCCGAAGCCAAAAATACCTTTATTATTCTATATTGCCAATAAAGGCAAGTACGTAAAAAGCAATATTAGCGCAGTCGAAGAAGTTTGCAAACCTGAATAAGTCAACGAATGCACTAGCTAATCTACAGAGATGAATAATGATTGCAGGTAGATAAACAAGCCGACAGGTAAGCTTGATTGGCAGAGCTGGCAAAGCAATCAGATTATTCTTCATTCCATCTGACTTGGACAATAAAAGCAGCTTTATTAATTCTATCCTTGCATTAATGCTGGAAAGAAATCGATCAAGTCCTGACAAAGTATAGGCAATATGAGTTTCCTTTTGCTGCCTATGCATACACAGTATACCAGCAATGTTATTTCAAGAAGAATAGTACCAAACCACTGCCGCCACCGTCGTCGTCATGGCAGTAGTATTAGCATGTGCCCTATGGTGTAACTTTTTCCAGTACAACTACACTTTCTTAAAGGTGGCTCACAATAAGCCAATTCCTAGGCTCTTCGACTTTTTGGGAAGATGTAGCATAAGTGAAAAAATTGTAAATTTTGATATTCCTAACTATGGTGTTATTACAAAAAAGATAACAGCATCCTTTATATAATGGGCTGGCAGAGGTACCTAATAATATAATTCACAAACTGTACGTTTACTCTTCATATCACAATACAGTTATATGTACGAATTGGTTATATACTATGTTGAACATTATGAGACCAACATCTTTTACCTGTTTAAACATGTAACGTTTATTGGGTTTTATGCCTCTGCGTATTGTATTTTTAAATGATCAGTCTTGTGTATTTATGCTTTGTGTCTGGGTGCATATTTATGTATATATGTAAAAATATTTTAGTACATGTAGTTTGTTTGCAATTTTATAGTATAGCTGAGTGTCTCAATTTTTATATAGTGCTATGTATTTTTAAATGTATGAAATAAATTTCAAATAAGAAATTAGCGACAGTATAAATGAAATAGCAGTCCTAAGTGTCCTGCTAAAATTAAAAACCTAATTTCGAGTAAAAATGTACACCACACAAAGGACGACATTCTAATGAGATTAAATCAGACTAACATTGTCAGCCATATGTCAGCAAAGTTGAACAAATGCATGAAATGCAATGCTTAATAATTCGTCAGATAACGGGCAAAAAGACAATCAGTGATTAGTGATGCCAGTTAATCTGATATAGTATTGAATTATTAATAAGAAAAACGCACAGCCCGTTAATTAACTCTTAGCAGCAGCAAACTTTCTGCACAGCGAAAACACAGTGAATGGAGGCCACAAAAGATCTATACAAAACTAAACTTCTAATGTTACAGTAATTGAAAAGTGAAAAACTAGGCGAAATCATGTTCAAGTATTTATTTATTATTCAACTTAGAATCAATTGTAATCACATTTGTCATTTACGATAATGTTCGGCAATCACGAGTTTACAAAATATATAATGTACTGAATAATAATGTACAATGTATAAAAATATATGTATGCAAAGCATCATACAGCGTTTATGTCGGAGGTATTAACGGTATAAATTTATTGCAAAAATTGGGAAGCAATCTCTTTCGCTTTTATTCTTTTACCAAAAATTGCTGTTTAAAAGAAACGTGAACTAATCAAGGTGAAGGTGAATTGTTATTACTTAGGGCCTAATCAGATTGCGCGTTAATAAGTCTTAGGCGTTAATAATTAATTCCACAGTACTTGGTTACTCAAATGCCCGTGTTACCACCACAATCTGATTTTGCACTGGTGGACAGTTTTGTTGTTTCTTGGAAGAAGGCAAATATTTCCAGGAAGAAATATCTCTGGTGAATATGTTGAAGTTCTTTACAAATTTTGACGTTGAGTTAACTCTACACACTGAATCAAAGCAGATACCCAGGCAATGGTCACATCGCTATTCAATTGTCAATGAATTGTAGCATCAGTTACAATATTGGATCAGTGATCACGTGAACTCATCACCACAACTTAACTTCTGCCGATACAAAAATTGCTCTAGTGGCAGTTCACAGTAGCTGAAAAGCTTAGCCGGTCAGGCGGCACAGTAGCTAACAATGTGGCCACTAAAATGTTGTCTTTTATTCTTTTATTCCGCTTCTTCGCTTTCAGCTTTCGTAAAAAATTGTTTCTTTCGGCAAAAAATAATTCCAAGAGTAAATATCACAGGCTACGCAAGAAAATACAATGGAGCAATACATAAACGGTTTTACAGATTTTGAATAAATTCTCTAGTGTTTACAAGTGTTTAATTTCACGGGTGTCTAATTATAAAAGCTTAGCGATTTTATATTTGGTGTCATTACTTATAATATGTAGTGTCAGTCAAGAAATTTTTCATTAATAACGTATACTACGAATGCTGTCAGTTGAATGCCATAACTTGCTAACAGAATAACCATAGTACTTCCTACGCCTAGGGACTTTTACACAAAACCAAAAACAGTATAAAACATTCCAAGGGATTCAACGTTTCAGTCACTGTGCACTAGGATTTCTGTAAAGAATGTTTTGCGATGCTTATTTTTCTTTAGTATAACCATGAAAGTTGATTTTTGTTCTTGCTCCACCTTCCACAAATATTTCTCAATTTTCTTTGAAATGCATCTGACAAGCCGCTGACAGTATAATTTAGCTGATCTTTGGAATTGTTTTCAAGATTCTTTCTGAGACTTAATAGTTTCTGAACGTATCAGATTTCCTGTTCTTAACAGTAATATTAGTGATCTTCTATTTGCTTGAAGTAATTCATATTTTGATGTAATTATACACTTAATTAAGTTTCAAAATTCGACTTTTTATTACTTAAATTTTAGCACTTAAACACAGATTTATTGACTGAAATGTTACAAACTGATCTTTGCTTTACATCTTATTTTACAAAGTGTTTTGTCTAATTTAGTATGTTTTTAATTGTTGTTTTTATTAGGATTAATTTTGCAAAGAACTTTAACTTGTCATTTTTTCAGCCTGTATCAAATTTTACAAAGCATTTCATGATTTGCCTGTTTTAGTACTTCAGTCAGTTTTCAGCTTTGTTTAATTTTAAGGTACTGTGTTCTATTTCATATTTTAACTACCACTAACATACTAACATTCCACTGGACTATTGTGTATACAATTTAATGTGCTCCATGTAAAAAATTAAATTCTATTATAATAATTAATAAACATCAGAACATTGCCAAAAATTAATATACACATAATTATGATTGTTTTAAAGCACAATCAGAATTGAGAACAGCTTGAGAAGTGCTTTTCCAATCAAAAATTAAATCTAATTGCAGCTAGACAACAGGAAGGAATTTGACATTTAAAATTTTCTACACCCAGTGTACATGTAGAGCAGCAACTCTACACTGTACAGCAAAAACGTTTCAAAGGTTAATTAGTTGAATCATTACTATCAAGCCTCCTCGTCAAGAACTAGTCTAAATTAATACATGCAGGATCAGAAATTCAAACAGCATTTTAAACTGAAGTCAAGTAAAAACGTATTGACGGAAATGTATAAGATCAAGCCGAACATTGCAAACCTTAACATTTGCAACCAGGTTGTGAAACTTGAGAACATAGGAGGATGGGAGAGGGTTAGAAGAGAGAAACGGAGAAAGAGAGCAAGAAAAAGAGAGAAAGAAAGAGACACACACGCACGTGCACACGCATAAACACACACACGCGCGCACACACACACACAGATGAGAGAGAGAGAGGGAGAGAGAGAGAGAGAGAGAGAGGACAGAACTACCAACACAGGGTGCAGGATCCGTCCAGATATCAACACAGACCTCCAGCCTAGTGGAAAATCACCAGTTTATGAGATAGGAATAGATAGCGTGTGGTGGTTGCTGTAATGATGGACTAAATTTCCTGCTTTGAGAGAACAAGTTCAGTCTACTGACCCTTGGTGAAAGTCCAAGCTGCAGTGATTGTTATTATTCCAGGGTTATCTGCGGATTATGAATTCTTGGGTAACTACCAGACGTTCACTTGTCTGTATAGTACACTCATGCAAAACTTTGTTATAGTACGCTCGTTCTGTGTTGGAAGTTCAATAACTCGACGTCCCAATAAACGCCAGGAGAAAAAGGGTGTCCGTTCAACCATCAAACGCGCATAGCCAATGTACACAGATTTTCCTACCTGAAAATCTTATTAAGATAGGGATATTACAATTATATATATATATTGGCAATCACGAGTTTACGAAATGTTTAATGTATTGAATAATTATGTACGTTATATAAAAATATATGCATACAAAGCATCACACTGTGTTATGTCGGACGTATTAAGGGTACAAATTTATTGCAAAAATTGGCAAAGCAATCTCTCACCTTTTTCTCCCTTTTTCCACAGATTGCTATTTTGAGACACATGAATTAATCATAGTGAAGCTTTATTATTACTTAGGCGTTAATAATTAATTCCACAGTACTGGGTTACTCAAATACCCGTGTTATACACCACAACCTGGCTTTGCACTGGTGGACAGTTTTGTTGTTTCTTGAGGAGGGCAAGTAATTACAGGAAGAAATATCTTCGACGAATACGTTGAAGTTCTCTAAAAATTGCGATGTTTTGAGTTAACTCTACAGACTGAATTCAAAACAGATACCCAGACAATGGTCACATCATCATTGAACTCGGGTATTCCATTGTCAATGAATTTGTAGCATTCACAATATTGGATCAGTGATCACTGCACTCATCATCAGCACTTCTGAGGGATAAGAAATTGCTCTAGTGATACGCACGCACACACATACACCCATATATATATATATACACACATACATACACACACACGCCCACGCACACACACAACACACGCACGCACGCACACACACAACACACACGCACGCACGCACGCACGCACACGTGCGCACACACACACACACACACACACACACACACATACATACATGTGCCATACGGACTTCTATACACTATCTTACATCATCAAAGTGCACACTAACAGATGTGTGAAGATCAAATAATTTTTATAAAAAAACAAATTTTGGTATTTAATAATAAGCCCAATGGGTACAACTTTACTAAGGAGAGACGTCAATTGGTAATTTATGTGTTATAAACTGATTTGTTTAGACTACAAGATTTAATAACAACAAAAAAGGGACAAAAATGACGAAGGAAACACAAACAAAACCCGGAGGACTCGAATGCTCAAATGTTCCGACTCGCTGGATGCAAGTAAATCATCTGTATGCACAAAAGAACGTGCTGAATTGCTTAGAAAGTAGAAAACAGTTCAGTCAAAACTTTCCAAAACTTTGTCAATTCAGCACTCGTCTGTCTAATAATTCGTTAAATTTTTTTCGAAATCTGCATCAATTCAGTACGCATCTGTCACGAACTGCAAAGCTAAAACGAGTTATAATCTATAGATTGTTTCGGCGGCAGAATCTTGAAATTTAAGAGAAAATTCAAGTTAAAACAATCTCAGGCGATCTCAGCTCCTAATTACACAGCAACAGTTTCTCTTGTCAAGTTGTTCTTGACCTTTGAGCAGCTAATATCACTAAATCGGTGTGTAGAAGCAGAGAGTTGTCAACTCTTAGTCTCTCACAGCTAACACACCCTTCAAGACTATTAACAACGTCAGCTGGTCTTTTAAAACAAGAATCAAGTGAACTTCGTGTTTACACTTCTTGTAGGACCTGAAAGAGCTTAGAGAATCTCTAATGTCGTTTACGAGCATTTAGTAATGGCTTTTCGTGTCGTTCAACTTCAACTGTCAGCGAGATACGTCCGTACTGCTGCACTTTAGACAGGAAATAACGAGTTTAGTCTATCATCGTTTCGTGACTTTTCTTCACAGTCATTAGCAGGCACAGCGTTTTCTCACTCACTAATTTTATGAACTTTAAGAGTCTCCAAAATGAGACTACTTCTATTTTCTTATAAGCCTGAGACGACAATGTATTGGTACATTGAGTTTTCAGCAATCACACACAGCAATTAGCATGTGCAAGCTGTGCAGCATGTTTGTTTAATTAACCGAAATTATTTAAATTAAATTAATGCCAAATTAAGACTTGTGTATTATTATACCACAATAATCATTAAATGAAAGCCAAGGCAGTGAAATCCATCTTTATCTATACAGCTTTGAAAAAACCACCAAATTTTACATAAAACACTCTTCCCTTAAACTACCACTTTTACCTGGCTAATTTGCGATCTAATTTTTGTAAATAATATGGCTACTGTTTCTTCAGCAGAGTGTAATTTTAACGTGAGTACACTGGCATTGCAAAGATCCATAAGAGGGAGAATAGAGACTTGGCAGTGGCGATAAAATAATATGGTAGCGTAGCGTATACACGCGAGCATACAAAAATTTAGAATTTACATTATATTAGCCTTAACAAAGTTAAGTATCTGCGATATCAAGACGTGCTGAACAGGATAATCCTCAAATGACCTGAAATAGAAAACCTGACAACATAGGGGCCACCACCAGTGCAAAAAGGCTTAATCTTAATTCTCTTGCTCGAAGATACAAGCAAATACGCGAAGAGAGGTCACACAAGTATCACAAAGTACATTATTTGGTTTGTTTACAACCTAAAAGGAGGACAAACATTTCTGATAAAGATAAACAAAAGGCACACTAATCATGTTTATAACCTGTGACCACCAGACAAATCGGAACATTTTTCGCATACTGAACTACTGGAAAGCTCACACATAGACAAACACAACGTATTCTGAAAGTATAAAAAGTAACAATGCCTGTATATTTACTCTACGGCATAAACATAGGTCTACATTTTTAATTACTGATGACTGATGATCAACAGGTACAGTATATGGTTTTAGACAAAAATACTACCACAAGTTAATAAACATTCCAACGTTCAAACTTACTCAAAAGCGAAAATTCATACATTTTCCCTCCACAAAGAGTAAAAAGTGCAAAGGGCATCACAAAGAGAGCTGCAAGAGCGGATTTCATTAAAATTGGTTTGCCAAAAAAATGGATAAAAATAAACAAACTTTAAATAAATAAAATAAATAAATAAACATTATCTACATGCAAACTATTCTTACCTCTGAGCCAAGTTTTAAGTCGACAAGCTACAGTGTCATGTGCCATTTTTCGTCAATAAAAAATCAATAAAAGCACAATCCAGTTCACCTTCATAAGATATCCAGGCTGATGTATAATATATCCAATAACTTACGAAAAAATAAATATTACCAATTTAACCCTTTTACCAAAGAGCATTTAATCATTTGTTGGGCACATAACTCAGCTGAGTTGCATCACTTTTGCTTACAGCAATAAAAAGTATTTCGAGGGAAATAAACGGAAGAATTCTGCGTATTAACAACAGTGAGATCAAAGGGTACCGCCGCACAGACCTTGAAATCCACTCCCACACAGCAAAATTAATGCAGTTCACAGAAACAAATAAATACAAAAACAAAGCTTTTTGACTTTTACCACTTTACGAAACATCCGTTACGCTGAGATGCTCAGCCAGACTGCTAACAGCATCACATTCACAATTGCTGTAATAAAATTGTTTTTTCATAGAGAATTTCAACCATTGCAATCATAAGAACGTGGATATCGTCGTCATGTAAACCACATAATGATTATCTTTGTATGTAAATGACAAACACAAGTCGAAACCATGAATAAATCTTTGATTTATCTACTGAAAGTGCAGCAGCAAACTGTTCATCGCGCAAGAGCTGAAGCTATGAGATTACGACAGCAGAATGACGAAAAACAGGTTCCCAAAAGCACTGTCCTTGAATTTTCTTTAAATCCTATAATAAAAAATCCTCCAGAATGCCACTGCATAGCCTCTCCGGTAACGATGAACGCCCAGTGCCACTGGGGCTCTGGGGTGCTGCACAATGCGGCCAACACACAGTAATAAGTAAATCGCATAGAAGAGAACTGGTTTGGTGAAATTCTAAACGAGCGAAGTTCAGTAAGCGTTCACAGAACATGCCGGTAAAAGTCAGCAGCAGCCCGGCTGAAATGCCAACAAAAACTCGACTCTTTGACTTGTGAGAAATTTATACGAGCACAAAACGTTGAATGTGATAGCCAAATGCAGCTTTTTACTGCAGATGTAAAACAGGGTTCTGGTGTTACGCGCAAATTTTCTATCCCACTACAACCAGTTGGTCCGCGTGCTTTAATACCTGCGTAGCATCAAAACAAGAACCATCGTAAATGAACCGTTCGTGTGGTGCAAGCCAGTAAAACGACATTTATGCAGTGTGTCTAGCGTTCACAATAATTACCCACAATGGACCCAGATGTAATGAATAATTTATTGACTATTACAACACCTGTGAGTGCAAGCGAAACCATCGGCTAGCGTGCTACAGTAAAACGGCAAAACTCGCACGAAGCATCACAGCATTGGACAATGAAAACGAACCATTTTCAGACATTTCCTCGATTTAATTAGAAATACATCCGCAAACATAACTACAATTATACGCAGCCATTGATTCTTTTCTTTCCACAGAACTTCTCTACTGCAGCTTTTACTACAAAGTACAAAGCTTAGCGATCATTAGTTGCCTAGGCAACCAGAGCGCGCTGTGATTGGGCGGCAAGGATGAATCACCTGAGCAGTAACAGAATATGCTTAATGAAAAAGCCTGATTAATAAACTTTCATGTATATTGCCAGTAATATTATTTTAATGAATTATTAAATAAAGCCAAATCTAGACAATCACAGAAAAAGTTATGGGAACAAAACTCGAACAGTCTGTTATTACAAGCAATATTTCAAAAAAAATCTAAAACTTACGACCTTTCAGAACAGCACTGCATACTAACTCCAGAGAAAGAAAATAATCACTAAACAAAGCACATGTAATGAAAAAAAAGCCCAAAGAATACCAAACATAAATGTTTTTTCCACAAACTAAAGATAGAACACGGCGGTGATGTGCTCCAACGTCATGCATTTCAAATTTTCTTTGGATTTCTTATTAATTTTTCCGATCTTGCGATTTTGTGCTACATCAGCTGCACTGCAAAAACTGAAAGTGATTTTAAGATACATTTTACGAAACTCTAAAAAACACTTTGTTGCATTCACCCTTTTGAGAAATCCTAAGACAAAGTGTAAAAACAATACATCAACAATAACCTCCACTCAAAAAAACGAAATGCAACGAAAAAACTCAACGCGGCAGCAGAATAATAATTACATCAGCAAAAATTCAATTTCAAAAACTTCAAGTAAAATGTTAGAAAAATACCTAACTTTGTTAATGTACACAGTAAACCCTGCAACTCAACTTTTTAGTTGTAAACTCTAAACAAAAAAAGAAAATGAAAGGTAGGCGTACGTATAAAAACATCTGTTGACAATGCAGAAACACAGGAGGCGCTACCGTCAACAAAAAAATCAAGCTCTCAACGACTCACCATGTAATAAAGACACTATAGAACATTTTCTCAAATGAAGTACAAAACAATGGCGACAAAGACGGAATGTGGCTGGATGTTATCTTAACCCAAAATAAGCTAAAATAAGGTCAGAATGACAATTATGGCCCCTGCAGAAAGCTGCATCTAATCAACAATAGTGCTATATGAATGCTATAGATACTATATATTATAAGACGTGCACTGAAACGCAATACCTAAACGCACAGGAAATCACATCAATGATTATAAATTAGTGCATAAGAATAATTTCGTAAAAATATACATCATAATCGATTTGCAGGGGCACATTTCGTCTGCATATATAAGATGATTAATAAATTAACAGTCCAACACAAGATCCCCGCGTCCGGATACAATATGATAGACAGACACTTCTAAAAACAACAGAAACGATTTTGTTTTGTTTTTTACATTAAACAATGTAAGACTTTGTTCATTAAAATGGACCATGATTAACATGAAACGTTATACGTGTACCAACCCGGGATTTTTATCTAATGCACTGAAAGCTGATAATTGCAATACATTAGCGAAATAGGTAAACGAGATTCTAATCTTCACATTCCTGTTGTGCGCATGCACACTAGTACCAATTATACTTCAAAGATGACAGCACTCTTACTTTTAAGAATTCTTGCATGGCCCAATTAGAATATTCTGAAGACAGAGCAACAGTCAGTAAACCAGCCGTAAAACTCTCGTCAGAGATATGGGTCCACATAGTTATCTATTCATTATACGGCCAGTAATTGTACTGTTTTTAAGCGGGACAAATCAACCTACAACCACCAATAAATTAGGTGCAGACACTAAAGACTGGCCCGCTCAACCAATTATAGTTTACGCACATTGAATAAAAAGTTTATCTTTCCTTACATCAAAAATGTTCAAGAAAGGCCGTTGATCTAAATGCATTGTTGGCATGCTACGGAAACATCAAAAGCAAAACCAGAAATTACGACGTTAGCACTACACAGACAAAAATAAGTAATTTCCTTGTCGTTGTGTGAATATCAAGGTTCACCCTCAGTGAAATTAAAGCCTTACTTTGTAAATCAGACATATTTATTGAGAGATTTGGTTTTGTTAACTAATGAAAAAGGTAGAGTTCATTCACCACTAAAACGCCCGTACTACTGTAATCTGTAGGCGCTGAAGACAAGGAATGCTCATCATTAATTTGAATTCAGACAGAGACTCAATCTCGATTCTTCTAGGGTGCACGATTTAAAATAGCACGATAAGTTTACTACAGAATCCAGATTCTGTCAATCATAATTATTTAACGGCGAGAGAACAACTGAGTGGTGTCTCTGTATGTGTGTGCTTAGCAAGCGAAGTAAAGCAATGCCGAGTCTGACCAATAAATAAATGGGTGCCAGGAAAATTGCTTGTTCTGAGTGATTTTATCTGTCAAACCCAAACTGCTGAAGCTTGAATTCATGAATTCATCTTGGACCGGAAAGAGCGTACATGTATCGTAATGGGGTTAAGGCACTTCTATCGGTTAAGAATCTCAGAAAATTAGAAGTTAAGAGTAAACAGATTTATTTACACATATTCCAGATAATGGAAGTATGGTCTGGTCCTGCCACAATCAACTACATTAAAAAGAGCGCTAAACGACAGCTTGAAATCAGGCGAACTGTATAAACAGATAAATAAAATGTAAGATTTACTCACAATTCAAATTTAGCATGAATATTTGGCTACCTATTTATCATAGTAGTCTAAATGTGAGATTTACTCACCCACTGGCGGCTGCTCAAACTCAGTACAGTTTTGCCGGCAATTTCAAGTCACATTACAGGGGTTTCAGATTTATTTGTCATTCCAGTCTGGGGTTTATTCACCAGTTTGTCTGATCAAATAATATGAATTCGCCACTCAGCCTGCATGGGATAAATTTGTGAATTTGCTCACCCCTCAAACTCTGCCAGTGAATTTTGCTCGTTATTTAAACTCACTACATATCAAAATAATGAGATTAATTTACCATTAATAAGAGCTTTCAATACGGACAATTTCTTTCTGCTTTGGTTAAAATGTCGTATTTACTCACCATTCCAGCCTGTGTGGGTAGCCAGACCATACGAATGCAGATGATACGTGCCGTGTATCGTTTGTATCACTAGATAAGTGTCTGTGTTACCTAGGATACGCACATCTCTTAGCTCACGTATATGGAGATCCTTTCTTCTGCAATTGTACATTATTCGTGCGTATGGTTAAAGCAATATACAAGCTACTGTTAAGCTGAACTGGTACCCCTTTCACTGTATCAGAATATGAATATCAGTTCACGCAAAATAATAATCGAAGGGCACGCATAATATTAAGGCAATAACCGAAAGCGACCGATCCGTGTATACAAGTAAAATAACTGTTCTTAAGAAACAAGTATTAGTTCAAAATCCGTGGTACACGCCGGTATATCTTCAGTTTCGTGGACCAAGTTATTCTTTCAGTTATTCACTTTTCAAAATTCCAGAAATATTCTCAGTGATAACTGCCGTGAGACATGACCGGCACGCCCGAAAACGTAGACGGATATCACGACACACTTAAGAAATATTTATCCTCCCGGCAGGTAAGCAGATATTACCTCGTGCTCGGTTTAAAAGGGCAATAATTCCAGGTAAATTTCCAGGAAGGCAAAATAGTCGTGGTAACACGCAGACACGTTAGAATAAACTGAACGTCTTGGCTATACTTTCCCGCTCACCTCAAAACCATAACTATAATCCAGTGACAATATCTAACAAGTACATATTATAATTATAACTCAAGTCAGTATGGAGTAATCAAAGCAATCATGTTGTTACGGAGAAGTATTAAGAATGTTTAAATAATTTTTGTAGTTTTTCAAAACTAAATCACCGTAAATGTTGAAATTTGAGAAACAATTTCCAACGCCGCGCACCGAAATTTCAAAATTTAAACACCTGTGCGATGTATGAATGTAGCAGCAACACTAATAATATCTGTCGCATATAGTTTATAACCACATCATATAATACTACATTAAGAATGTTTTCAACACCTGACAACAGTGTTAAACTTCACCTGTATGTCACACACGTCGGTAATTCATAAGTAAAATGTAGACCGCAAAATTGACCCCATATTAATGCAACGTTCACCAAAGAGTGCAAATAAAGCGATTCCACGCATAACAATGAATTATTTAACCAATAAAGTCAAGCTTTCATTACAAGAGCACAGTCTCAGTCACAAACAGTTTTGAGTTTCAAATTCTGCTACTACCGCACAATAATAAAACACCTCTGACAGTGACAACACAGACATGTAATTACCTAGATAAGCTTTCACTCAAATGAGAGCATCACGCCTCACCGACAAACAACAACAAAAGATGAAGAAAGCGAGAAACAGTAACAACCGCGTTACTGCTCAGGTGAGATACCTGTAATCACGGTACTGGTAAAATGTAATCATACAAGTTACGTGTTAGAATCCCAACGCAAGGTAAATCAGACAGGAGACCTCGTAAGCATCTATATCCTGTTGCAATGCCAATGTTCACTGAGTGGTGGTGGTAATCTGCCAAGTTCGAGGCCTCAGCTAATTGGGAATAGTGACAGGTTGGCAAATACGGTAGCTGATTAGAAAAAACACGCAAAGCAAAGAATTTTTTTAGTTGACCACAGAGGGATAGGTCAATGACAACTGATTTTCTAAAAAAGGGATTCTCGTGTGCATAGCAACAGCAACTTGGACTAAGAATTTAGGTTTGCAATCTATCAGTTAGATTCACAAATCAACACATCTATTCACATACACATTGCATTTCGACAAAAGATCAATGTAGTTGTCTGGCCGATAATTAGGCCTATATGCAACAACAGTAACATAAATGTAAAGCATATGTGAACGCAGCTTAAATGATTAGGTACTAGATGCTTCAGTGGAGACGTAGGGCATAATTACAATATACAAATCGTTAATTAGTTATAATTGAACACCTGGGAAAACGCACGTATTCACATTTTCATAGCCAAAAGCTTTTGAGCAATTTTAGAAATCTCGATCCATACATACAAGAATCTGCTACTGAAGCTGCGTGCATAAGTTTTGGTTTTGCTTCTGCGTCAAAAAGCGACAGGTTGAGTCACATTGCCGCTTTGTCGGCAGCAGATATTATGAACTGCCATTCAAGAAATACGTCTCTTTTACTAGTCACCATAAATACATTCTAACCTGACCTTCATTTACAAAATCGCCCGTCCACAATTTATGCAAGAATTCGCCTACGCCACATTCGAAACTTAACGACGCACCGCGGAATTTTTATTAGCGATTTCACACGCAGTCAAGTGGTAAAAATTAGGGCACCGAGGAGGTTTAATGATTATTAATCACATCTGTGCTATTCTTACAGTAAACAAACTTGCAAACCAACGTTTACCTGAGCTTGGCATAATAGTAAGTATTCGTAATTACAATAAATAAGACGACATTGATGGTGTTGGAAATTACCTAGACAAAATTAAACAGAAGAGTATAGGATCTTTTATGCAGTGAAACACGTACAGTAAAAATTAGAAGTTACAACTTGGTAATACTGTCAGTTATGAAGTTTGCTGAGTGTGGCGCACTGAATCAAGTACTCATCTAGGCTCTAACTCTTTACCAACGATAGTCCTCTGAGATGAGACACTAGACTATGGAAGAAGTGCCTTGCAACATTGAGATGTACGTACAATTTTACATCCTCGCTCAACGTGAAAATCAGTAGAGGCAGAAAGGCAGGCGTAAATACCGGGAACCAATTTCCCGACGGTTACTTGCCAATCAGCCTGGCACATCGATGCAGCTTTATCATAAAAGTACCCATTTACTTACTTGGAAGGTTAGCTATCTTCAAAACGGTTAAAAATATAAATTAGTACAAGCTGTAGTTCGAATCATCAGTCTTAGTGTAACCAATACTGTGTAAACTTAGTCTTAGTCTTACCAATACTGTGTAACAGAAAGATAGATATATCAGTTTAATGTTGTTCACAATTCACATAGCAGAAATTCGGTCTGTATATATATATATATATATATATATATATATAGGCTGTTTCTTTTTAACCATTGTCTGATTATCAGGATCCGTAGCAAAAAGCTCCACTCTGCACTATAACACAGCAAAGTAGCAATAAAATGTTTGTTTAGTCAAAAGCTGTCTACATCCAAGTGGTTTGTTCTGGAAAACCAACTAACAAGCAATTAGATTATCAGATACACGGCGGATGAATTATATAATTATTTATACTTTGATACCTCCTGCTGTACAATATTTTTTTATTTTACATTATCTTCTTCAATAAAATTAGTGTAAAATCAATTAGGCTCCATACATATAATATACCATAGGCCCTACACACAAGACAGAAGTACAAACTATAGTTCGTCAGTACATGTACATAGTAAAGAATCCTAAATTCAAAACGTTTACTTCTGCAAGTTAAAAGACATCTTATTAACAGATTAAAAAGGAAATCACCTTCACTTTATTGATAAGTTTAATCTTTCACGAAGGACTGCAATCACAGAACGTAACATGAACTTTATGAGCCCCGCATTGTGACAGGATTAAAATATCAGCTTTTTTAATTAAGCCAATCAGCCTCGCGACAAGACTTTGCGTGTTCTAATAAAATACACTTATGCTCCTCGTCTTCACACGAGTAATTAAGTAGAATGAATTAAGCCGAGTAATTAAAGCAGGCCCGGTTTACACTGAAAATATTCTTGGTATAAAAGCTCAAGTAATTAACTACTTATTGGGAGCAGTCTGCAATCTCGATCCCATATTGTGCTTGTTGTGTGAATACCTTTCAGTAAGTGAAAGCATAATTAGAGATGTGTAAGATCACAACTTGACAAGTTGAATAGACTAAATTCCGCAACGACAATTTCGTCAGTGAAAGTTGCAAATTTGCATACAAATAGCAACTGCTAAAAGTCTGTGCCTCAATTAGGCTGTACTAAAATCAATCAGATATTTTCCTTTAGCAAAACAATTCGTGGAGTAAAGACATAAAAAACGTTACTGTGAAATGTGTGAAAAAAATTAAACACACCCGAAATTCCCTTGACTCAGATATCAGTTTCAAATAATTTGAATTTCGTCAAAAAAGTACTTTCAACATTATTGTGAGGTTTTCAAAAAAAATAGGTGCAACATTAAATAATAAAACTCTTCTATAGTATGTCTAGATGAACAGGGTAGTCCTAATCCCAGCATTCCCATGAACAACAACAGAAGTCACCCACCCATGTGTGCTACACAAAATCAGCGATGCTTAAACTTTGGGAAACCCATCCTAAGCTTTGTCTGCTTAAATGTGTAGCTGCTACTGTGCCTTAAAAAGACGAAAAACGTTCTTCTTCCTCCTAAGAAAATTACCTTCAATGCGTGGCGGATTCGTAGCTATCATTATATCATACGACTAAAGTACTAAAGTTCACTGAAACTTAGAAACACACACGAGGCAGAGAAAGAAGCTAAAAGAGGCCGACATAACAAATGTAATGCTAAACAAAATAGGCAGAAATGTAATTACAGCTTATCAAAGCGCAAATTTGTAAAGTAGGTTATTTTAACCCATAAGATGTCAAAACTGAGACCTGTAACACCCGCAAGACATCAAAACTAAAGCCTGTAACGCCCACAAGACGTCAAAATTGAGGCCTGTAACGCCCATAAGACGTCACAATTGAGGCCTGTAACGCCCATAAGACGTCAAAATTGAGGCCTGTAACGCCCACAAGACGTCAAAATTGAGGCCTGTAACACTCACATGACGTCAAAACTCGGGCTTATGACACCTCAAAAAGTCAAACTTCAGTCTGTAACACCGACAAAACGCCAAAACTGAGGCATGTAATACAAACAAGTCGGCGAGGTCTGACACATGTAATACCCACAACAGCATTATATGACAAACTAACTAACCATTTCAGTAAAAACCGCCGTTTTTATTGAGCTACAAGAATTACCTTACATAACCTAACTGAAACGAAAGAAATCTAGCTGAGCTGAGAGGAGATCGTGGACTAGTTTAACTTAATGGTTAGAATTTTAGCCGAGTTGTACCTGTGAACAGTGTTCCAAGCGCGTGACAGCACAATTAAAGTAAAGGTTTAAAACTTTCTACTCCATTTGCAGACAGATAAGACAAACAATACACAGCTGAAATGACACCGCGATTCACACACTAAAGTATTCACCAGCTTAAGATACAAGATAAACACAAATTTAAAATACTTACTCTGTTAGTATGGCATACATGTGTTTATATTCTTACACACTATATTAGTACGTACCGGTCTTGTAAAAATATCAAAGCTAAGCCATAAGCTAAAGATCAAATAACTACTATGTGTTTAGAGGCACATTCTAGCTACTATAGTGAGATCAGAGAATGCAAACACATCAAAGAAAGAGGAGCCAAATTAAATGAAAATGATAATACTAAGAACTACTCATAATTTATCTAAGTTGCTAATTGCACAATATCTTAGTGTCATTTTCTGAGTTATGATATCCGTTAACAAAATTACTACTACTGTATGCCTGAACTAAGTAAATCATTAAATAACATCGACACGCAGATTTCGAAAATCACAAAAGAGTAAGTCTATCTCTCATTACGTTTTAATATTAGCGTGGTAAACATAAAAAGAAAAATATGCTTTAAAACTGGAATGGTTGCTAAGTGACCTCGTTTTTACTATCCCAGTTTCATTGTGTTAGTTAATTTACATATGGGCCTATGTATGTAGAAAAAAGCAAGAAACAGATAAATAATTAGAATTGTTTTATACATTTTAATATCTTTAAGCAATTTTTTATAAAATAGGTTCCACTACTGTAAATCGCTGAACTTTCTACATTATAGTATAAATCAATCAAATCCTAAATGAGTTTTAAACTTTTGGTTGGAAAGAAGGTAACTCATACACACGGGTTGTCAAAAAAGCGTGTTTTTTCTCATTTCAAACATGTTTTTTTTAAATCAGCCGTGTTTTTGTCGGCGACTATTCGACACTAACATTTACTTCTAAGTCTCATTGCTGCCTTGTTTTCCGGCACAAGAATGGGTACCCTAGTAAACGTACAAAGCCCGAAATTAGTCTGTTACAGTACACGTAGTGCCATCTCGTGAGAAAAATAGTCACTTGGCAGTGTAGTCAGCTGCAAAGGGTATAATAATTATTTCCATCAAAGAGAATTTAAGAGCGCGGATAATGTACGTATGTACGTAATTCTTGCAAATAAATAATAACAGTCATTTGTGAGTTACATCTACTGTTGTCTAAGTATAAATTATATTTTTATATGCCAAAATTAAGCAAGAGTTTGAAGTCTGCAAATGTTCCGTGTGAAATGACTTATGACTAGTCTAAAAGATTAACTGTATTCACATAAACTATTCGAAATACAAACAAGGACAGAAAGGCATCTCTCTCCAATTACTATACAATTCAAAAACCATGCTTCTAGAGAACATTCTCAGAGACAATAAATTCTTTATTAATGTTTGAAAGTTAACCACAATAAACCATAATTTCACTAATACTTTTGCACTGTTACATAATACTGTACTATAAAACTACTAAGATAATCTCAATCTTTATTTGTATCGACTCATCTACAAATATTACATTCTTCTTTTTCTTTTTCCGCAAATATTCAGTTCTCCTTCGTTCACACACTAGCCAATAATTGGTTAATCATGATAATGTAAACCTTTGATCACCAAACTAAAGAGAAGGTTAAACATTAATCAAAGCACCAACCAGATTGCTGCAAGCTCTCCCCATATGTTCTAATTAACATTTACATGACATCTACATACATCATTCAGTGCTTTAGAATTTCCAGTGTACTGTGCACTCTTAATGCAATGAAAGTAATATAAAGAAAAAAACTGAATTTCTTTAAAATATTGAAGAAATATGGAGGTCTCACATTACATTTCCTGGTCTAACAACTCTGCCAGTGTTTAACATGTTGTAACAACTTTTACACCATGTACAAGAATTTGCAATTTTAACAAACTAACTCCCTAATCTGCTGCTTATGTAATAAACTAGTCTAGCTATTAGCTAACCTGAAGCTATTTAACATATATATTTTGCCTGGCCCACTTCTAGCGAGAATATGCTGTAATGTGGATGGTGTGATGTGTTCTACAGTATGCAAGTAATTCAAACACTTCAAGACCTTAAAGGTCTTTTAGTGTGCACACGAAAAGGCTCTGGCAAGACATCTATAGTACTAAGTTTGCTCACTTTTTAATCTAATAGACAGAATAGTTACGGAACAGTTTTTCTAATTGGCTGAGTTATTACAATCAGAGTTAGAATATGATGTAAAAACTCAAATTATCTCTTACTAGTCAATTTGTGCATACTTACATCTATTTGTCCAATACTGTATTGTTTGCAATCTGCTTTAATGACACTGATGACAACAGTCTTTATCCATCTTTTTAAAATTTAGGGATGACTGCAATACACGTGCAGAAGTGAGCAGTTATGATGGCACAGTTAATTTAAATGAACTGCAACTGAATCTAAGCAACTGCAAGCTACAGACATACAAATGCATGTAGCAAATACAAAAATCCATAAAAATTCTTTTGCAAACAAAGCTGAGAACAAGAATATCAGCCTCTCCCAATAGGCAGTCAATGCATTAACCACATATAAGTTCAAGACAGAACTGTTTTCAACATCAGACTTGGCTCAGGTAACTGAGGTTTGCAGAAAACAACAGTCAGCAGCCGTGTCCCACAGACTCCTACTGCGTCGTAAGGAACTTAGAAGTGTGGAAACACGTGGCACATTATGTACTGACTTAAATTGAAACTTTTTAAGCCTTCCGGTAATTAAATAATCCTACGCAGAACAAAATTTAAAGAAAAACAATTATTATAACCGAACAGACTTCTGTTAATGTTATATTTTAAAATTTTGTCGCATGCTAGGTCAAAGTACCGTGCTCGATCTTAAACAAGCGTGTATTTATTATTACCGTTTTAGCGCATCTTATATTTGCAATCATTCGCAATTCAAAATTCAGGAATAATTTGTTTACAAAATTTTATCTGCATTCTTAAATTCTGAGTACAAACATACTTACCGTTTCCATCCTCACTGTCAGCACTTTTATCACCTTCGGCGCTTACATCCTCCTCCTCTCCACCGGATACCTCTGGGCTAGGGTCAGAATATCGCCTCTGTCGGAAATTTAAAGTAAGTTTCGGAGAAAATTTCATTTTCTTCCGCTCTGCCTTGTCCGCCATTGTTCCATATGATTGACTGCCTCCTGGCGTCACCTGCTGGCCAAAACTGCGAACTATCTATGGGAGTCTTTTATTGCTAGCTAATTGAAGTTTTCAGCTCACCGTTTTCACTCCCTGGTCTACTTTCTATAAAACTCCAATTTAACACTGATAATAATATCGACAATAACAAAATATACATGCAAAAAGTCTAAGATTAAAAGCGAAACTTTGTAAAACGTGCAAAGAAAGAAAGTGTGAACCAAATGTTTAAAATCACAAAACACCAGTGTAAAATTAGAAGTTTATATCTAGTAAAACAACATCAAAGTGGTAAACTAAATGACACCATTCAATGACGACTGACATAGTCAGTTAAACGATTTGTTAGAAGTTGGCAAAATAAGGAAGGAAAGTAAACTGAAGACCTGAAAACGACCACAACAGAAATTTAGGAAAAAACTAAGACCAACTAAACCAGATTTTATTAAGCTCACAACGATTTCTTCCATCAACAAAGATAAAAGTTAAGAGTTGCAAATTGCCCGTATCATTTTCAGACTTAACAGTGTCGACTTATTTGCTTCTCATGTAAGTCACTCAGGAATTGTAAATTTGAAGTATTGGGTACTCAGAAATTAATACTTCCGAAATAATATTTTCCGTGACTCAACACGTATATTAGGAACTTATTTAGAACCTATTTAGAAACTTAAAAAAATGGATCCAAGAGAACACAAGTGTTACCACGTCTGGACAAGGCAATTATTTTTGATATTGAATTCCCTTTATTGCAATCAATGCCACATTCCATTGATAACTAATATGTAATATGCAGATCGAGAAGAAGTTGCGTCCTAAATATATACGCTTTCAAATTTAAATGATAAAATCCTTTGGGTCTGGAATAATTTCATAGAAGATTTAGCTGAAGCAAAGCAAACAAGCTAAAAAAGCTGGTCATGATATGTTAACTACAATTAGCCATTAACTGGCTTTAATTATTTAATGTTGACCCCAACTGTACAGTTGAAACAAATCAAATAAGACTAAAAGCACATGAAGATAATTTTCATTTTTTTATTATATGCATTCTGAAATTTGTGTGTCAAGCATAGGGCCTACTGTCATACCTTACATACATTATAAGCACATTTTAATATTTTACAATTTACAGAAACAATTTTCAACAAAAATAATTCTTTTTCTTCATTCTGTCTATGCTAAATAAGAAACTTCAAAAATAAAAACCACTAAAAACAATATTCATCAAGTTTTTTTCTGGGAAATTATTTTGATGCATCGATTCAATGCCGAGTACAAATTGCGAAATCTTGCGTCTCTGTGAGAACTTGTTATTCCATTAGTTAAGAATGACATGCTGACGTTCAAGTTTTTCTGGAGAAATGCAGCTTGCATCCCATAACCAGGACTTCCAATCAAGACATCTTCATCCTAAATAAAAACCAGTGGAATCACACTTTTACAAGGAACTTGATCTAGATGCACCATGATGGTGCAATGATAATGTTAATCAATCTGGCTAGACAATATTTGGTTGTATAAATATGCAACACAAAGCAACAAGTTCAAAAGTGCACCAATTCAGTCTTTTTGTTGGGTTATATAAAACACATTGTCTGAATGGGGAGAGCTTTTCAAACCTATGTGGATTAATCTAGAACAAATGCTGTTTTGGGGATCTGACTACAATTACTTTAGCCAGGAGTTCAGTATTTAATTTCCCCTGTAACTAGTTTAAAGCAAAATATATTTTTTATTCAAGTGCCAAATCACTGGGACCAAATAAGAAATAAAAATAGGAGGCTCTTTTTGTTTTAATTTTACTTTATCTAAGTGAATTTGTTCTACCATTAAAATTTAATTTATAAGTAAATCAACTTATTAGACTGCAATCGATGTTGAATATCTTTTTATCTTTACTTAATAAGGACTAAAAGAGGGAAGAAAAAGGCAGTAGGCTACAGCTACATGCCACAAGTGTTTTTCAATTTATGGTGGTAAGCTATGAATACCAGTATATGATAACATATTGTAAACAAGAGCAACATAGCAAAGCCAGTACTAATAGAATGAATGAAAAGAAGCCATCATGTATTGTATAATTATACACACCCAAAGGCTTCCGATAAAGAAGCCACCACGAGTATACTGTGCCTTGGCACCAAGAACACCAAAGTTCATCTCTGTCCCGGAAGTTATTTGTTCAAAAGCCTGCAATGCAGAATGATAGCCAAGTAAAAGAATTAAAAAGCAGCGCATGAAATGAGACTTTTTTATCTAACGAAGAATACATAAACAACTTTATGTTTTCTTAAGGTAGATTAGATGTGACTATTTGAAGCAAAATTTGAAATTTTCCCTATCCCGTTAAAACTATTAATATTTATAAAGCTTGATGATGAAAATGTTCATTTATGGTAAACTTCTCTGACATACCACTCTGGTCATCTTGCTTGTTTACATATATCTTCAATCATGACACTATGTCAGCACAAGATTGTAGAATTTGGTACCTAGCCCTTGCGGCTAAGTATGATGAATTATCATCGTTAAAGTAATGTGCCCCCTAAACTGCTAATGATCTTGTTTACCAATCCCCCATGTACATCAATAGTTGAACAGATGAACAGTAAGCTTGTCTAGGCTGCCAACAAAAATTCATCTATGCTGAACAACCTTTTATGATTCAGTAAACTGAAATGTCACGGTGTGTGGGGAAAATTTTAATAGACCTTTATGACAATATTTAAAAATGAGACAAACTTTTTCTAGAGAAGCTTCTGAGATTAATGTTTTTCCATTCTGCTTGCCTCCATTGACCAATATGTTGTACAACTTAGCCTGAGCTCTTGCAGTACCTATTCCACCAGCAGCACCCAATCCAATCATCTGCAAGTCAAGACTGTTCATGAGCTTTGGATACTGAAAAATAAAACGGCAAGATTAATATCAGTACTGTTCATGTATTCTAGTGATAATAAGAAAACCAACAGTGCTACAGAGTTCACACAAAAAAACGGATTTTTATTTGATTAGAAGAAGATAAAGGTATTTACAAAAACACAGCAGTCTAATTCTCTTGACTGAAACCACTTATTCACTTCTTTTCCTGCTTTCTTGCATTCAGCACTTCTGTTATCACTTACCAAGTGACCACATCATAAATGTAAGTAATTTTAAAACCTACTTTGCAAATAAACTAGCATGGTCGAATTTTCTAGGATAAACAATAATAAAGTGCTAAGAGATTATATTTACACTATTTTGAACACTAGAAGTTTAATAAAGAGGCCACTTCAAAACATGTTCTTATTCAAGCAAGTTTTTAATTAATCAGTTGGTGACAAGTACAGTTCAGAGCCCTGAAGCCATCTCAGTACTCACCATTAGAACCATTGGAGTTTGTTCAAAGACTGATCTCCTCGCGATAAGAGCTGATTTCCCTGTCATTTTATAAACAATAACAGGCATATCGAGCAAATCCCAGAAACTGCTTCGCATCTGATCAATTCTAGCAACCCTATAATGTTGTTCCTTTGGTAATCCAATGTAAAAATCGATTCCTAGAAGAAAGAAAAGTCTAACAATATACATGGTTTACAGAGGATTGTCCAATGAAAGTAGCACGTATTTAGAAAGCCTGATTGAATTAAATCAAAATCAAATTTATTTCTAGTATATTTAAATACAACACAACTTCAGCCCAATCAGGAAAACACACTTTTCCATTCAAGAAGCAATGGCCTTGGTTAACAACAATTTTAACAACAACAATTATATTTAACATGTATAATTCAAATTTGATCCCAGTTAAATTTAATGAATCAAACATTGAAACTAATATCCATACTATATTACATGGTAACTCACTTTTCAATCTTGACCAAAATAAAACTATTTTTGATTTAATGCAGGAATTTATAAGAGCTTCAAGCCGATTCAGTAAACGTTAATTTAACATTTTGCATCACACTTGATGTACTGTCACTATTAAAATATAGGTATCTTTAACTAATTATAAATGTCTCAACTTTGTATTAAAATACTTACTAATTCCAAAAGGTATGTTAATCAGTTTTGTTCTGTATACCAAAGGTGATGGAAAATAAATATGTTTACATAAAAAACAACTAGTAGCAGATCTGCAGGACACGCAGGTTATGAATAAAAAAAGAAATCACAATTTTAGTCCTATTTGCAAGAACTCAAGGTTCTACACTCTGAAACTGGAATTAGTAAAACTTGGATTTTTGGTGCTGTTGCACCAAATGCAAAGATATAGTCTTGCCATGACATTTATAGACAGTAGATAAATAAAGGATGGAAACCAAATAAAGGGTTTTGATATAATGACTTAAATTAAAAACAATTCCATTTCTGGAAAAATAGTAGAAAGAAAAACTCAAATAGTAAGCTTGTATTACTACAGGAAATTTTGAACTTAAAACACCAGTTTATATCAGAGAATCGTTCTTAGCTGTAGATCAATCAGGTTGTTTGAACGGAGGATGCTATGCCGAATTAATGAGCACCCAGTGTGCACAAGTTTCTTGATACTGTGAAGTCAATGAAACTATTCAGTTTGTCCTCCGTCTGTCCTTGTAAATCTATGTTTCTATGTTTTTTGCAGATCGTTTGTTTACTTGTTTTGTAATTTTAGTTTACTGACACCATTTACCATTTAAAAAAAGGTAATTGGCGAGCCCTATATGCATTAGTTTGATTTTAGATTTATTGGATTTTAATTGATTGATTTGTGGATTCAAACCCTCAACACACAGATAAAGAGCTGTTAATGAGAATACAGTATGTCAGGAATTATCATGACTTGTAATAATACATTGAAACTTTCACATAGATTTTCAATTTTTAGCATATCATTGTAGCTAATGGTGAAGCCTCAAGCTCTCAATGCTTTTTGGCCAAGACTGACGTACTACATGAAGCAAGTAAAACATCCATCTTCAGCTTTTGCTGGGTAGAGGGCCCCACTAAGAATTTTCTAATTTGGCCAAGCACTTCCTAGTGCTGGCAATGGTAGTAAGATAGTGGTAATAAAATCATTAAAATCTGCAGTTGCATTTCTCTGCATCAAGATACTTATTTGAGCAAAGGTTTGTCTTTCACTTTAAAGATGACTTGATATATATGCCAACTTACCAAAATTTTCTGCGATTTCTTCTTGAAAAAACTGACCCAAAATTCGCTTTTTAGGATCAATCCTAGGAAACAAACAGCTGATGAGATACCCATGGGTCAGTGTGTGATAAGCATGATGTCGTCCTGGAGGTAGCTGTGGTTTCTGGTCTTCAATTACCTTGCACAGTTTGTTTAAGTCACTAAGTATCTCTGTCGTCATCTCTTGATCCACACAAGGAATACCTGCCTAATAATACAGTATCTATGCTGGTCATGACATACTGTAAATAATGATCATGGATTTGAATCAGAAATAACTACATCAGTTCATCTAAAATTACTTAAAGTAAACACTAGTGTTCATCAGTTATAATGGTAATTCGTTATCTCAAACTGAAGTGTACTATGGTTTAAAATACTACCAAATAATTACCAAATTTTTTCCACTTTTTTATTGATTACCATTTTTTGATGTGGTTAACTCACTAGTGTTTACAATTTATAATTTCGATAATTTGGTTGCTATAAATTAATAATGGAACAAAAGACGTGCAAGTTCCCACGACAGATTTTGGCATCCAGGAGCAAGGTGTGAAAAGGGCAAACTGTTCAGTTACACATAAGTAAACTGCATTGGAACATAGTCATAATTAGTCACGAGCACCATTAATACTGGTTAGCCACACATGAGCATAATAATCTACAGGTATAGACATAATTAACCAAACTGGCCGGATATAGTCAATTGTAAATACGGTGACGCTCCTAGATTTGAATATGAATTCATTCAGTGTTATATTGATACAAGAATGTAATTCAGTAAGTTCGTACAGTTTATCATATTATTTATACCTGGTGTGCCAACATCATCTCTATGGTTACATTCCCTTTACCATGCTTGCCAAATTCAGGCCAATATTTGGTCACCAAGTCGTCGTACTTAGCTGCGCCTTTGTCAATCAACATGGAGACACATAAGGCCGAGATGGCCTTAGTGGTTGACCAGAAGACGGACATAGTATCTCGTTGCCATGGATACTCACTGGCTTTGTCTGCATAACCACCCCATAGGTCTACTACTAGCTTATTATTATAATAAGCAGCAAATGCGTTGCCATGTTCTTCTGCTCCGTCTTCGAAATGTTTCCTGTTCATGGAAATAATTTGTATTTATGCAATCTGACAATCATTTCGTGAGTGAGATCTGTAAATTATATTATTACTGTACTTAATATTAAGAGCTTTATATAGCAAACTGATTAGCTCTTAATATGTCAACTGTTTTACAGGACATCAGTTTTTAAGGAAAAGAAATCTATTATCTTGCAATCTTGCCACTGTCATGTAGGTGAATTGGTTGCTACATTAGCAATTGTAAAAATAGGTCAATCAGTAGTAAGTGCTTACTTTCCATGTGGAGTGTTCAAGGCTAAAAAATAATACCTACCATTTCTCTGTCAAGCATGCAGAATTTGTATCAGAGCAAAGACATTAAGGGTTATTTACACTGTTGCCATCTTGTTGGTCAGCAAATTTTTTACTATTTCCAACTTCAACTATCCTATATAAGAGGATGCAAACAGATTTCTCGGGATATAATAAGCGGGGAACCCGGTTCCACAAAGCCTCACTAGGTTAATGATGTCATTATTACAACCACCAAACTTAAAACAATGAAGTTATTAACTTAGTGACAATTTTGTGAAACAGATCCCCTCATGTATAAAAAGTATTACATTAAAACAAACCTGAAAACTTCCTGAACAAGTTCAAATCCTGGTTCCACATGACCATTCACTCTCACTGGAAGTTTTGTTTCGAAATGCCGAGACACAAACACTCCCAAAACAGCAATAGCAGCAATGAAAAATGCTGCTTTTAAGAATCCCATTACAGCAGCTATACAATCAGACTAGAAGTTCTAAAAGTTCCAGTCAAACCATGTTTAAAGCAAACCGATAAGATTAAAGGTACAACAGTGAGCAGTCCAAGGTCCCTCCAGTTTAACATTATTGTTCAAACATTACAGCAAATCAAGCTCTCAAAACACAGTTCCTATAGAACATAATTTCTCATCCAGAAACCAGTTTTGCAAAAGCTGTTCTTATGCCTCCAAGGCAAAAACATCTCGAACAAACAAACAAATCTGATTTAAATTCAAACTGTGCATGATTGTCAGAAGCTGAAGAAATGTAAACAAAACCACATATGTTGAGATCTTCAATTTGACTGAAAGCCAGCAAATAACAAAATCGTCTTGAATCTCATAGTTATTTTATATTATTTCTTATTATTTATTCTCCATAAACAGTTTGCTTTTGTTTATTTTCTATAAAGGCTTTGCTTAATAACTCGATAGCTTTACGAGCTAGTGTGATGAAACACACAGGGTAAGTAGCCCTGGGTGGGGGAAGAAGAACAGTGTGGTGAACTCTGACCTACGGTCAAAGAATCAAAGGCATTGAGTATCAGTTTTTCCATTAGTCCGCATCATCTACTAGGGCTTTCTGTCTTTTTTTTAATTTCTATACCTCAAATAAATGCAGAATAAGAAATAAAGATGATGTTTACTAAACTGACATTTTCATTACATTTTCTGGCAACAGATGCAGTTTTTATGCTCAGCCAATAACTGCTCCACTAACCTAGTACTTTGGCTAGCAGTGAAAAAGTAAGATTTTCTAGATTTTTGGCCAAATATCAATACTTACAGTATACACATCATTCTCTTCACAAGTGTTCACTGTAACTATACTAAGAAATAGTTGAAAGACAAACAGCAATGCAAATTAAAGTCAGTACGGTAATTACCACTTTTTTATTAGGAATTGCCCAGCAATTTACACCAGTCAACCACCCAACAGCTGAGTGGGTGGAAATAAAAAAACTAGGTAAAAAATAGCTGTATTTTATAATGGTGCACTAATTGGTTAAACGTTTCGATACTTAACACCTGTACAACAAATCTTAATAATAGAGTAATTTTAACAGTAGCAAATAATTTTATTGTTACTTTATTCTTTTTGCTGCTATAATTTCTCTATGGACTGATATACTGCAGTTAGAATATTTTCAATTCGTGGGTCTGTCAGTAGAGAGGTCCGGCTCATTCCGTTCGTGTTGAATGCGAAAGTAAGATTCAGATCACGGCGGAGGTATCCAGCCTGCATCCCATAACCAGGACTACCAATGAGTGTGCCATGATGCTAAACAAAAATGCAATTCACATCTACAGTCTCTTAGACATCAAGTTTGCAAAAATCACACGCATGCCGGAAAACTTTGACCTATAAATGTGTGTCTAGCCTGCATTTTTAGGAAAATACTAAAACTTAGCAGCTCTTATCAAACTAGTCATTATTAGTTTGTGCCAGCCTTCATTCCAACACCCTTATGGATCGGAACATTACTGTACTACACACACAACTTATAAGTCAAGACAAACCAGGATAAGCAGCCTAATCTTTTATTCAATGCAGACTGATTTCTACTAAAAACAACAAAATCAGCCTTAATGAACAAACAATGTTATGGGCTTATCGTGTTGTCTTTCCACAAAACGTTAATACGGGGTAAATCTGTCTGTTCAGTAAGTACTTAACTATAGATGTAAAAGCATTTACCAAACAGTCATGGCAGTGACACAAACCAGCACACATATACAAATGCAGTCTATAACCACTAGGCAATCTCATAACAACCAGCATTTAACTTTCTGTTGCTTATCTTTTCCATTATTGAAAATGTGAAACTTGGCATTGGTTTTCTGTCAGCACACATTGACACTACACATTTAATAAATGTTAATACATTTTAATAATTTTTCCACATGTAAAGTATACAAATGTGTAGCAGTAAGTACACTTCTATAGTCGAAGCACATTGAATAACAATTTTAATGTGTTTGTGCAATTTTGCTTTACTGATATAAACAATATAATTCAAACAACAGCTATCAAATAGTTTACATGGGACTCCTGTTTGTACAAAGGTAAGAACAAAGGAAAGAAGATATTACCTTTGTACACCTGTTTGTACAAAAGTAGGAACAAAGACAAGAAAAAATTACCTTTGAATCAAGATCTCCAATATAAAATCCACCACGGGTAAATTGTGTGTGAAATCCGACCACACCCAGATTCATGTCTTTTCCAGATGTAATTTGCTCAAAAGCCTAAAATGATGCATACAAACATTTAGCATGGCCTTTAAATTGGTTAACTACTTGACTGACTGAATTCAATAAGTAGTACTTGAGAATGCAGCAAAGTTCTGAGCAGAAGTAAACAATTAAGTGTCTCTCTGTGACAGGAAGGGAAGCCATTTTTCCTAGGAAGAATTCCAATTTGAGGTGTAGGATGTGGATATAGCAACATGACTCAATATTTTATGCATTTTATTTTATGTTTAAACACAGTTCAGTGCACTGTAAGTCACTGTGCGTCATTGTGCACCAGCATTCAATGACAAGGCTTTTTGAACCACAATGACTCCATGTTTCTATATCTCATTATTTTAATGTTAGTAACACTTCGAATGACTGCTTGAACCAAAAACAAAAAAAAATATAAAAAATGCAAGTAGTTTGAAAAGAAAATAGAAAATTCTTAATAATAATTAAAAATGCTCATACCAGCTAATAAAATGTCACTGCTGACTAACCCAATGTGCACCAAAAAATGTCACTGACTCACCAAAACATGATATCATTAATCTTACCGACAAGACAAAGTAATTTATACTTTCGTTTACTTAGTGAACACTGTGCAACGAATGCTCTGCTAATTATTTCGAACTTTACCCAATGTTATCTAAACTTGTTTCAAACAACTAACAGGTCGTCAAGAAAGGCTAAATTTACAAGTTTTATGCAGCGTTACTGTTAATACAAGCTCTGTATGCAATAAGACAGCATGCATGTGGTAAAATTTCAAGACAAGTTTTGTTAACTTTACTTAAGAATAGGGCTTTCTTGTCCTTTAACATGAGCAGGAATCTCCATTTTGTTTCAATTTGTTTGCTGCTGATAGCTAATTGATTTAAAGGAACTTCTTTCTTTACTTACTAGTAGATGCCCTGGGCCGCTTGTGCCTCGATTACTTCGGTTTGAATGCAAGAAAGGCAAAATTTAACATGCAGTTAACCAAATAACCAATTGGTATAAAAAAAATTGCAAAAGGCACACTGAAAGAAGCATATTAGTCAAATGTTTTCGTAATGCTAATAACATTTCAAGCTTAAAAGTTCATTTAATTAACCTGTTTCAAAACAGCAGATGAAACAAGTGATTTGCTTTTTTGATTTTCTCCGTTCAGCAGTAAGTTGTAAAGTTTTGCTTGTGCTCTTGCTGTGCCAATTCCACCACCACCGGCTATTTCTATGCTTCTGATATCAAAACTGTTGGCAATGATTGGATTCTATAAATAAAAAAAACAAATTTAATAAATTTCAGCAGACTGTACTGCTATGTACATCAAGCACATGAAGAACATGCCGTATGATCAAGTGGGGAAAACAGGCTGAGCAGTTACGATGTGTGCTTATAAAATCAAAGTTAAGAAGAGCCGAACTTAGTTGGTAAGTAGAAGGGCAGCCAGGGGCGTATCAACCAATAGGCTAACTAGACTATATAGGTTAGGGCGCCGAAGTTTGAGGGTGTCACATTTTAAAAAGAATTCTTATTCTCCTCAAAAAATGTGTATACTTTGATATTCATGTAAAGAGTGCATTTTATAACACACCACAGGCAGTTACTGAATGTAGCTTCTATATAAGTGCCACATAATGAACAGGTGCAAGATATTACACAACAAGTAGCTTGCGTAAATATAACCGCTATGCAAACGCATGTAATTAATAGTGACCTATGTAGAAACTAGGTTAATAGTGTTTCTAATAACACCACAAGTAATTGTTTAACCTTCTCATTACATAAATAACCACAAATTCACAATACAGATGGGCTGGACAGCATTATCAGCTAAGGATATCGTAAAGTCTTGATACGTTCCTGAGGGCAGCTCCTTGAAAGATCATCTGGCTGGTTTCATTGACTGTTAGTGTACTCATTTTATGCCAGTTGAATGTTACATTTTAAATGATTATACTTTATTAGGAACTAAGTTATAAATTAGGCATCTATATTAAGTAGGCCTGCTGTCAATGCTGAAGGGCATCATTCTGGCTTGCAGAGTGATAAACTATGTACATGAAAAACTACCATACTGTTTAACGTAAGCACTAATTAGGCCAAGAAGAAAAACAGAAAAAGTCCAAAGTATCACTAATAACACAGCTGAAAATACCAATTATAATACCAAGTATAATTTGTAACAGCAGGCTGCTAGTATATATAACAACGAAGTAAACGCCACCACATCATTTTCAATTGTTTAGTTTTAACAGTTTTGATATTTAAGGTGTTCAGCAAGAATGACAAATTATTTTACTAAACCTACAAGTAATGTTTTATTTGTTGATAGACAGACACAGTGAACAGCAAAGAAGCATAGTCTAAACAAACATGTTCTGGATCTGAAAATATATACTATATACAGTAACTCTGCTAAGACATAATAACAGCACAGATCCATACTGTGCGCAAGGGTATATTGAGCCTTCTGAGCCCAAGATCACAAAATTCAAGATACCCAACAAAAACAGAGCAAATGGCATCAATTATAAACTAATAAGAGCCACGACAAAACTGTAAAACAATACAGAATCAATTTATGAAAAGTGTTAGGAGTAACAATATTGAACATGTTCACTTTTATACGTAACAAAAACTTGGGAACTTTGGGGTGCTAAAATCGAAATGTTGTATGTATGAAAAACATTAAACTTGATTCTAGGAATAAATAAAAATACCGTCAACAAAACTGTGTATGTAGAAACTAACAATTCTCCACTTTTAGGAAAAGTTAGGTACTTGAAATTAAACTACTGGTAAAAGAACTCAAATTACAGTCAGCAAAATGTTAACAGTCACCTTAATAGATTTACTGGATTAGCAAAACGACACGAAACCAATTGTTATGCATTACAAAGATGATGATTTTCACAATTTTAGAAATGATAAAGATTTTACAAATTACCTAAATGATTGACATCGACTTGGAAAATTAAATGATGATTCTGAGTAGAAGCAAGAATATACTATAACATTAATTCTGACCTAGAAGCACTACAGTGTTTGCATGCTAATAGTATACTAATGGAATGTTAGAGTATCATATTTTCTTGTCTTCATGTGGTCAAGAATTAGAAGGGACAACAGAATTTGTCAGTTTTGCGGAACATGAAATCCAGATGTTAGGCCAAGCAATTTTGTTGACGTATCAAAATTAAATTAACTTTTTTCAGATGTTGAGAAAGGTAAATATTTACTAATACTTGATGTTATTCTGTATTGTTGACTGTATTGCATCTAACTGTGAACAATTACTGTTTGTTATGACGCCAGGATGGAATTACCAATGTATGAGCAATTTTGCTGGCACTATGTATCTATACAATACGCAATACAATGCAATGCAATGCAATACACACACACGCATGCACGCACACACACACACACACACATATAAAATACAATATATATATATATAGACAACAAAGGGATAATATACCTATAAAAAAACCAAAAAAGTAACACTTAAAAAACTTTTTTAGACTTTTTAACACCAGCAAACAAAATTTCAGAAAACACTTACAAGTAAAAAGGGTGGTGTTTGCTCAAAAAATGACCTCCGAGCAAGTGTAGCATCACTTCCTAGCATACGAAGACCATTAGTAATCATTGAAATATAGCCCGGCAGTCCTATGCTATTTTCTCCAATCCTGGCACATCTGTAGTGCAAATGTTTAGGCAAGCCAATGTAAAAATCTATTCCTGCAAGTGCAAACAATATTGTTAAACCAAAGAGGCCCCACAAAAGCATTTTCTGCAAAACCATCATTATGAAATTTTCATTATAACACTGGAACCATACACACACACACACACGCATGCACGCACGCATGCACACACACACACAGATAATCAACAATGAGCTTTTCAAGCAGTGTCTTCTTTATGCATAAACGATGAGCAGCAACAATAGGCAAGACTCTAAATGTAGACTTCTGTACTTTCTCAGGGGGGGGGGGGGAACAAGAAACTGCAATGGCAAATTACAATGTTGCCATTTTGTTCAGTGTTGGGTGTTTTTACGCGAAACCCAAAATCTTATAAATCATGTCTTCTCATTCAATATCTGCATGCATTTTTCTCTGAGATTTTCAAATAAGTCCAGAAATCAATTTTATATTTTAGAACAGTGTTGATTTCGGTGTTTTGATCAGTTAAATAGATATTTACAGTCAAATGGACATTGCTAGACTTTGGTTTTGTTCCAGCTGATAAAATTCCTCGATAGATGAGCTGTTATTATAACGGAATGGCAATGCATGTCTAAAGTTTGCGGTTTGGACAGCTGTGGTCATTTACTAAAGCTTTTCGTTTTTAAACTGTCTTCTTCAATTCCTGAACCAATCATCAACATCAACTATTGTACAAAATATAAGAGTGCTTGTTAATTGTAATATCGGTAATATTAACTCAATTAATGATCAATCAATTAATTGGTTTACCAAATTTATCAGCAAGTTCTTCTTTGAAAAACTGGCCTACTGTTCGTTTTCCAGGTTCAATTTTGCGAAATAAGCAACTAATCAGATAGCCGTGGGCCAATGTATGATAAGCATGGTGCTGGCCAGGAGGAAGCTGTGGTTTCTGGTCCTCAAGAATTTTGCACAGCTGTTTCTGGTCGCCAATGATTGCAGGGGTCAATTCATGGTCCACACATGGCATACCTGCCTGCAAAAAACTTTGCTGTGAAAGTGCAGAGAACCTTTCGCTCTTTGTAAAGCTCATAAATATCAACATTTGTTTCAGCAATATTTTATAAATAGAAAGTGTAGTCCTGTCGATTATCTACACAATACACAAATATAAAAGCACAGCAACAAGTTTGCAAGGAGCACATATGGCCCAAAAATTTCTAAAGTTGTTCAGTAAAATGCAATTTGATATGCGGCACTTTTTTGTAGTTAACACACCCATGCAAAAATAACCAAAAGCACTTTAAAATGAGAAATGAGACTGTAAAATACAAGTCATGAAGATTGGTATATTCACTGTTGCTAAAAACTAGATGTCTAATTTAGTTTTAACACCCACATTTACCACTGTGGTTTAAAAAAAATGATATGCTACTGCTGTTCATTGTATAATGCAAAATTTTAGATTTTAATGTAATTTTAAAACAGATAAACAAAAACACTACAATAACATCAATATTATACAGCAGTCGCCGCTTAATAGACTCAGTTTGGGACCGATGTGTTTTGACCCAATTAACCGATTGAACCTATTAACCGATTTGTGTAGTATTACTGCTATAGAAGTATGAGTCATCAGCTTACTATGCACTGCAAAGGCTTTTAATCAATTTAGAAACGAAGTGATGCCTAAATTCTTTTGTGCAGTTAAAAATAAGAAAAAAATATTTTAAAATATTAATTTATATAAGTGAATTAACAATAAATTAAAAAGTATACTTTTTTAAATCACACAAGTCTGTTTATTTGCAAAAATTACAAAAATTACTTCAAAGTCAGCTGCTTCATTTTCTCACGAAGAAGTTGACCCACATTGTTCTCGTAATTATAAAAACGTTGAAAATCTGATGTTGTTGCTCACTTACATTGCCCTTATTTGCTGTACAATGTTTAGTCTTGTAAGTCACAAGAAATACCGGCTGATTACTGTACCTGCATCTTTGACTGTTAACTCTTTGACTGAAAGCATGATTTGCAACCAGAGCATCAAAACTGCTAGGCAAGTGATTAAATGCTTAGCTTCCAGAAATTCCTTGGGTAACAGTGGATCAGCCGGTAACAGATTCAAAGCAAATACTAGGGTATTAGCGCATGATAAACGTACCTGTTTAAAAACAAAACGCTACTTAACATGATTGTTTCTGCATATATAGTGCACAAAAGGGAAGTAAAGATGACATAAAAGTAGGAAAGGCTGTTTGGGTACATACAAATGTCTCATTTTAAGTATGTGAAAGAAAAATATTGAGTCAATTAAGGGAAGTTATTTGAGTCAATTACCGATAGTTTTTATGTATATTTGAACAGAAGCAGCCCGTTCCAGGCGTTTCTGAGTCAATTAAGCGACAGAGTTTATTAACCTCGTGTCTATTAAGCAGCGACTACTGCACATCTTTTTTTAAACTAATGGATGTAAGAAACTCAATGTTTCCTTATTCGTGTGCTTGCATAGCAAAATCGTCCTGATTAACCTTTTCTAATTATTCACATATCCTGAATCTGCATTTTATGAAGATCATTTTGATACCAAGCTCATCGCTCTATGTTATTTCTAAGCTGAGATAATCTACATTGAACATGTGGTGCACGCTACACACTGGAAAAAATAACCTTGAGAAAATCGTTATTAAATTTAGCCATTGTTTTTTGTCGCGTTTCTGCAATACACTTAGCAACCGCATAAATGGTAGTTGTTATGGACTTTGCAAGAACACATTGATGTTATGTTTAAATCCAGTAGATGGCCCTTCCTGATGAAGACCTGAGCTTGGCAACAGAAAAAACCCAAAGCAAAATGACTGCTTCCATTAGCTACTACCAGAGTTTGAAAATACAAGTTTTTCCCAATTGTAGTACTAGTTTCTAGCCAAAAAACTGCTTTAGACATTTTCTTGTCAATTTGGTGGTTGAATATCAAAGTCCAATATATTTAGCATTTGTTTTAATAAAAAAACAAAAAATTGACATTTGACCAAATTTTTGGTGCATTCTACTTTGAAGCATCATAACGTAGTTTTAACTATGCCGACTTATGGACGATTTTGGTTTGCAAGCAAACATTTTGTCTTTCTAAGATACTGATGTTTACATTTAGAAATTGTCTTTCAGCCAAAAACTGGTGTGAACCCCGTTTAACAATTTCCACTTAAAATATTTAGTTTAATGACAAAACTAGGATTTAAAAATGCAACATTTAAAAGAGCAACACCTGGTGAGCCAGCATCATCTCTATGGTTATGTTTCCTTTGCCATGTTTGCCAAATTCTGGCCAGTGTTTCATCACCAAGTCATCATACTTGACCACACCTCTGTCCACCAAGATTGCAATGCACAAAGCAGCTGTGGCCTTTGTGGTTGACCAGAATGTAGACATAGTGTCCCGTTGCCATGGATATTCGCTCTCCTTGTCTGCATATCCACCCCACAAATCGACCACTAATTTGTCTTTGTAATAAGCAGCAAAGGCATTGCCATGTTCCTCTATCCCATCTTCAAAATTTTTTCTGACAGTAAAATAATGAATAATCATTAGCAGAATTGAGAGCACGATGTAAAATATAAATCCAAAATAAAGAGTACCACAAATCAAATTATGACAAAATATTTGCATTTAATGGGCTTTTTTTCAAATTCCACATTATGGTAAAAATTTATAAAATTTAACTAATAGAAAACTAATAACAGTAACTAGATACACCGCCAGATAATCTAAAAATCTTATTCTCAAGAACTAGAAAATATGGAATGGAAACCATACTTGTATAAACCAGTTGCATATGTGATAGATCATAAAGCACAAGAAAACCCTCCACTTACATAAACTTTGTGAAAATATTTTAAATACGAATTGGTGCAAGTATTTTAAATAATTAATCTTTTTTCTAGTTGCATAACTCTTTCAAGCAAGAAAGTGAAATGCTAAGAAATATAACTTTGCATAGAAAGTTTTTTGGGACATAGTTGAACAATTCCTTTTCTTTCCCTGATTTACGGTATACGTATATGACGTCATGTAATGTGTCGCGGGAAATTTAAAATGAAAACAAATATAAAATCCTTTCATCGCAAGTACGATTAAAATTGCTGTAAAGTAATAAAACTTTTTAAGGCGATTTTTCTGAATGGCCTCCTTCAGGTATCCCTTTTCTTGTCCTTTAAACCATTTAGGTTTTTCAAAAATACTGATAAGGTCAAATTTTGGATTTTGTACAAAACAATTGTACCTGAATGCTTCCTGCACAAGCTCAAATCCTGGTTCCACATGACCATTCACACGCACTGGAAGTTTTGCGTTAAAATAGTGAGAAACACTTACAGCCAAAGCAGCTATAATACCAACGTAAAATGTTGTTCTTATGACACTCATTTTGAGGCCAGTCATCAAGTGCAAGTGTGTGGGCTCAGTATAAGCCTACATGTGCTATACCCACAAAAACGCAAAACAAATATTTAAAGATAATCAAGTATCAAAGATTTATTTACATGACTTTACCAAAACTCACTTTCAGTAGTAGACACTCATCTGCTGTTTGACGCAATATAGTAACCCACTTCAGTTACGTAGACAAAGGTTACGTGAATAAAAGGTAGACAAAATTAAACATCAATACCCGCTATCAAGTTATCATCTTAAAAATTACTTTGCAGTAAAAACGTACTAGAAAATAGTCATTGGAACATAAAGCAAATAATTTGTGGTGTGAGTTAATAATCCTGCACAGAGAATCATCTGTTAATGTTTTCCAGTGATTTGTGTAAAGCATCAAGAAGACTGCTTGTTCTTGTATCCCACATCATACCGAAGCCATTGATTCCATTAGTCAAGAACCCAAACGTCACATTGTATCTCTTATTGAGGAATCCCAACTGTCGTCCATAACCAAAACTGCCAAAACTCCTTCCTAAACCCTACAAAAGGTTAACAAAATTGCTAAAAAGTGCAACTAATTTTTCTGTTTGTTCTAATATTTTTTTTATATTTTTGCGTTGTGCACTGTTATCAGATTTTTTTAAACTATTGATGGTTTCTTGGGCTCTTTGAACAGGAAAGATAAGCACTACCCCTTGATCTAAAATAACACAATAAACGAATTAAAATCTGTTGCAAAGCATTTTGTGTTTATCTTCCAAACACTGAAATACTAACAAAAAATGCGCAAGAACTCACATCAAAATCTGTTATACAAAATCCGCCACGTGTAAATTGCAAGTTTACACGCCGAACTTGAAAATTCTGATCCTCACCAGAAGTCACCTGCTCCATGGCCTGAAAACAAGAAAATCGTGAACAAAGCAACAAATGACGTCGATTAATAAAAATAAAAATAACTGAGTTTTTGTTTAAAAATACATCTAAAAACGTGATGATACTCGTTTTAATATCAAGATTTGACGGTCAAATACTGCCTCAGCATTTCCAAGAAAAGTTTCATGTCTGAACATTAGAAATTCTCCTATGTATTTTCAAACTAACATTTTAGTGAGACTATGTGGAAATTAAATAACTACGCTAGAGTAACTGAGTAATTAAGGATTATTATAATTAGTGGTCAAAGGACAAAGACAAGCATAAGTTTTGCACAATGTTTGCAGCAAATAAGTAATTATTTTGAGATGATTTATCCAATCATCCAGCCAGCCACCCAAGCATCCATCAATCCATCTATCTAGCTAGCTAACTAAAAATAATCATTTATTGCTAAATGAATTTTCTGAAATGCAATGTTCACCTCATACTAAAAATGAAATTAAATAGAAATAATGGGGTCAAAATGCCAAAAATAAACATAATGTGACAAGCTACTCAAGATTGCAAGATTTGTCATTCAACTTATAAGTGCATGTATTTCAGAATGAATTTACGCTCCTTGACATACTTCTTTCAGTGTTTCTGATGATATTAGAGTTGTGCCATCCAAAGTTCCTTGGTTAAGTAAAATATTGTAGAGTTTAGCCTGTGACCTGGCTGTGCCAATGCCACCAATTGCAGCTAATTCTGCAGACTGGAATGCCCAGTTGTTCATGAGCTCAGGATGCTAGAAAACAGATAAAAACACTATTTTTGAGACTTGTTTATTTTTACAAATAGACTAAAAAAGAAAGAACATTAGCTTGTGAAAAGGTGACCCACAATCTCATGCTAGTAAGCAGCAACAGGTAAACTCTTTCTTTCTGTCTGCATTTGTAAATGAGACATTCTCCTGTTTCAGATCTAAGTACACAAGATTTTAGTAGGAGCACTAGTGCTCCCCTATATGTCAAATCTGCATCTATAGAGCAAGAAGGAAAAAAATAGAAGAAAAAATAAACCCAAAAATGTTAGAAAGCTTGGAGAAAAACATCTTGGTCTATAGCACAAAAGTGACAACAACATGAGTGTGGTTGCACTTGGTAAGCCCTACTTAGTTATAGGGAACACTATGACAAACAGAGGGAATATGCAAATTTTAATTGACCACTAAATTATCTCAGGTTTTAGTCATTTTTCTGTTAGCAAAATAAAAAAATGTTACACATTTCTGTTCACATGATAACCTGCCAACTCTTGGGCACAAACTCAGTTTAAAAGGCGACAGAAAGATGCTTACCATTAGAAACAGTGGCTTTTGTTCAAAAATGGTTTTTCTTGCTATTGCTCCTTTAGTTCCAATCATCGCAAATATTGTCTCAGGTAAAAACTGCAAGTTGGAGAACGTCATGGGTTGCTTGCTTAACCTGGCAACCCTGTAATGCAGTTCTTTTGGTAAACCAATGTGAAAATCTATCCCTGATAAACGACAAAGGCAATAAATAAGCATTGCAGAAACACATCTTATGTATTAATTAAATTTAATAATAAGTGTATATTAAACTACTTATTCGAGCTATTAACTATGAGCTATTTAAATGGGCTTTTAAATTAAACAAGCTCAATTAAGAAATCCTTGTGGGCATGGGCATGACCTAAGGCAAATAAAATCTTTAAGTATGAGGCAATTTTTTAAGCATTCGTTCATTGATTTAATAATTCATTGCTTAACTTCAGCTGTTGAACGCAACTTATGACCACTTAGCAATTTCTTTAGTGCAAGTAGGTATAGCCTAGGCAGATTCATAATTAATTTTTACTTGGTGGAATACAACAATTCTATAATACCAAAAACTATAAACTTGGTTTTTATTACTAACTGTTTTACTTTTTCCAGGAATCGCATATCAAAAGTTACAGGCCATTAGAATCTACACTAAACTGTTTTTTTTTTGATACCATAATGGCTAATTAATGGTGTATCAAAATTGTAAATCAATCAATCACAAGTCAACCAATTAATTAATATTCATAATCTGTTGTTATATATACTGCACTAGTTATACAATAAATTTCTGAAACTTTAAGAAAAATCAATCATTGTAATTTATTTTCAATTTCAATTGCAGTTTGAGAAACACTAGTTGTTTATATTCTAGATCTCTGACAAAGTCTGATTGTGCAATGCATACAGAAGATCTGAGTTCCAATCTCAAAGTGGTTGACAATTTTTCCTATTTCTTTTGCTTTACATGCTATTACAAATTTACAAAAAATCAGCTTTTGGAAAACCTACCAAATTTATCAGCTACTTCTTGTTTGAAGAAGTGACCAACTGTGCGTCTTCCTGGGTCAATTTTTGGAAAAAGACAACTTATTAAGTAGCCATGTGTTATAGTGTGATATGCAAATCCTCTACCAGGAGGCAACTGCGGTTTCTGATCTTCAATAATTTTGCACAGCTTTTTCAAATCACCGACAATTTCAGCGGTAAGTTCAGTATCAATGCACGGAATACCTGCCTAACAAAAAGACAGTTAAAACAAACGACATATCATGCAAGGGACTAATATCAGATTTGTGTTGGATAGGATGACCTTTTGCAATGCAAACTAGAAAGTGAATGAACTGATCATGTACCAGGGAGGCAAAACCTAGACCAAACACACAACTCATGATTCAGCAGATGCTGTTTGCTAAGCACTCTTGAATTAAAACAAAGATTTGATTTTGCTCAGATTCATCATCTCTAAGCCATCTTCTGTCATTAATGGGTGGAAGGTGGAGTATATACATATAGACACGCGTATTATTTAGAGCATAACAATCCTATAACAATGAAAACAATATATTTCAAATTTTTTTTACTAACATTTGCAATTTCCAGATATTGTATTGCTAACCTTTATTATTTTCCTTTCTGAGAATTAGGTACTAACAGGTACAGATAGTGCTTTTGGAAAGTAACTTCTTCACACCAGCCCATTTTTATTTTAACACACAACGACAAACTACCTGCATGTCATAATTCTGATATGTACTGTAAATCAGTTACTCAATGCTCATTAAAGCAACAAATTCTCAACATGCGTGACAGAATCATTCTAAATTTTTTTAGTAGTTTGCACACTGTGTTTCGCACAAAGCTGGGGAAAAATTCGTAGGAACTCTGCAGAAGCTCTAACGAAATATGTGTATGGCTCAATACAGTATAGTTAGAAAGGTGATAGCCATGGCATTTGATGGAATTTCTTCAATGATAGAGTTTGCCCACATTAATAAAGCAAGATATTTGTAAACATGCATTGTATTCACTGGTTTGCTCATTATAACAAACTGGTGTTTAAAGACACTACTTCTCTTTATCCCCTTCCCATCCATTGTTGTAGTTGTCTAGGATCAATGTGAGAATATGTATGCACTTGCAAGTGTCAGCCCAAAAAAGGGTATTGCTTTTCGAAAGCATTCAAATTAGAAATTAAACATGATGAGGCTAGCAGTAACAATGCTCTCCAACTGAGAAATCTTTTAAAAACAAGAAGTACCAGAATAGCAGTATCAGTAAGAGAAGTTGTCATAAAGGAGCATCAAGAAGTGAGAGAGATGCTCGAACTTTTGCTACAAGACAAGTTAGTCACTCGTAAATATACAGCCGTGCTATTGGCCCAAAATTCAGACATTTTCTGAAATGTTTAAACTGACAACTATGCAAAAGCTGACATATTTGCTGGAAAACTATATACATATACATTATGCACACAATTAAAATGTCCGTAGTTTTGTTTGCTTATTTAACTGTAGCAGCAATCACGATGCACGTCAAAAGTCAGCAATCCTATTGCCATCGATGTCATAGTTAGCATGCAAAAAAATGCACCAACTAGTGAACAAAAGCAAAAAGACATAAAAAACTACAGGAAAAGTATGCATGTTCCAGTATATACTGTAGTGTGCTTCTTTTCGCCAGTCTGGTTCTTGCCCCCACAAATTTTGCTATTGTGACTGTGTACAAGTGTTGTGAAGTAAACTTGTTATCACATGTTCTAGTAAATTGTAAAGTAACTTTTTTAAAATTTTCTATATAGCTTGTCACGTTGCCCAAATACAAATGTAAATTTTATCTCTCTGTGTGATAAACGTTTGTGTGCATTATTATGTGTTATGTTTGTGTTAGAAATGTTTTATTGCTATGTTATTATACTTTTCCCGTAGGACAAGTAACTGTGTAACCTGGATATATGTGCACCAAGCTTGATATGTGTGTGTGTGTGTGTGTGTGTGCGTGCGTGTGTGTGTGTCGATATATATAATAACACATTTAAAAAAGCTAAGAACCAATAAAAATGACTACATTTTCGACGTACACACCTGATGGGACAGCATCATCTCTACAGTTATGTTCCCTTTACCGTGTTTGCCAAATTCTGGCCAATGTTTGGTCACCAGGTCTTCATACTTTACCACGCCTCTGTCTACCAAGATAGAAACACATAGAGCAGCAACAGACTTGGTCGTTGACCAGAAGACAGACATGGTATCCTCTTGCCAAGGATACTCGCTTTCTTTATCTGCATATCCACCCCACAAATCTACTACTAGTCCATTGTTGTGGTAAACAGCAAACGCATTGCCATATTGTTCCAGGCCCTTTTCAAAATTTCTCCTGAAAATGACAAGGGTAAGCAAGCAGGTATAACAATAAAATAATATAATATACAGCTGAGTAATTAGATGAAAAATAGAAGTTGAAAGTTAAATTAGTGACCTTAGACTACAGTGTAATAGGAACCATAAATTCTAAATGACGATTAAATCCCAAGTACAAATGCAAATGAGAATGCATTATAAAATCCTTTCTTGGTGTCTTATATATATCACGAACCTGAACTATAAATCATATGTTTATTCTATTTATTAACCAATTCAACTGTTTAGAAGAGTCACAGTTATATGTTTAATTACGTCAGAATTCTAAATGCTCAGTGAAGTTAGCTATACTAACACTGCTGTTCAGCCCATAAAAAGATATGAAAAGATATCCCGCATTTCCTTAAATTAAAATTTTAGGCTTACATATTAGATGAGTAGCTACCACACTAAACTATAGGGTTGTTCATTGATTCACACCCCATCCAAAAGTGGGACTTGACTGTGAGAAATAGAGTCTTAACAATGAGACTTAACAAGATTGAACAACTTTATGTAGCAAGGAAAATGGTCGTTTCACCTCAATATAACTCCTCATTAACATTTTGTATCAAAATTAATAAAAAAGCAGTGCTTAGTTCAGTATGGGGGGGGGGGGAGGCAAATGGCTTTGCAGGAAGGAGAGACTCTACAAGTAAAGCACAGTTAATAAAATCATGTTACACAGCTTACTTAAGTGACATTTACCAGACATCCAGAATGCATTATCCCCCTGCGGAATAGCTGAGTATAAAAGACTCAATAGGAAACAGCTGCAAAAAAAATAACGTATAATACAGGTCTAATAAACGAACGCATTGAAAATAATATAAACCGATTTCATCTATTCCACATTCGAATCACGCATACTCGTTCCGGATGTTTGGTAAAAGCCACTGAATGATATCAATTGACAATATAAGCTACAAACTTATGTTAATTGTTGACCTTAAAAGATGATTCTAAATAAACATTACTAACTTCTCCAACAGACTTAGTAAAAAAGGGTATGCATAATTTATTATCCGTCATCATTTATTCCTGCAAAGCTAAAGCTTCTAAATACAGGGTGCACCTATGCAAAACCTGTGTGACTTGTCTAATACAAATTATTGCTTGTCTGTGGGCTAGAAAAAGGTTGCGTTACCAATTTTGTCACACACAGATTTTTGTAAATGAGCAAAATTTCCTGTCAGACAAATTCATCCTGTTCTTGTATGTGGCTTGGTACAAAAACATATACCAGACAATACATGGTCAGGTCACCGTAAAAAGCAATCAACTAGTCACGTGTCATATATTAATAGAAAACTGAAATTACCCAAGTTTGGTTCATACAAAAATTGAAGTGTGCAGGCAAATTTTGTCAGAGACTGTTTGCACCAAGAAATTACTTGCAGACAGATTTTTTACCATGTGCAACTACTATTACAATGCATAATAGGTAACTTAGTAAAAAAGCTATGCATAATCTACGGTTTCATTTGTCAGTGGCATGTTGGGATGTTTGGAAATAGTTTCAGTTTATCTATGGGAAATACACAATGCACCAATGCCTTAAAACACTGTTTTTGTCTTGAACTTTTTTCAGTGCAAATTTTTTTACAAACTGTAAGATTTAGGTGTTACCATCCTACTTTCAACTTACCGGAAAGCCTGTTCCACCAGTTGAAACTCTGGTTCAGCAGTACCATGCACCTGCACTGGCTGATTATCAGAGCACAAGCTAAAATATATTATTACCCCTAACACGAGCACTAGCACCGCTGCTTTCCAAGAAGCCATACTGTCACAGAAATGTTTCCACATAAAAGGACTATCATGTTCAAAATTAGCCAAACAGACAGAGAGGTGTAAAAGGCAAAATTGTTTTTTTGCCACTTATAATATCCATTTAGTGACTGGAGTGCATGACTTGCAGGTTTTAATTATCCTAAAACAATTAAAAACAAATTGTAGAGCATTTTTTGATAAATTTCTTATCTTATTCCAAGAGCATTTCAGTTGAGCATGACAATAATGTCATAATCTCTTATGGTAATCATACACACAATGATGTCTAATATAATTGAAAGTACAATAATAATGCTAGGCGTTGCTTGCACACATTTCAGAAAAAAGTATAAAAGAGCACAACCAAATAGTGGCCAACCAAGGTAGTTTCCATGACAATATATTCTGTTGGCTCCATGGCAGTTGAGGAGCTATCTTCACTGGATTATCATCAGGTAGTCTAAGCATATGTCCAATCCATCTTAAACGGCACCTTTTTATTGTTCTTGTCCATGGTTCTAGTTTTATTTTTTCAAATAGATCTTTATCTGAGACTTTCTTTGGCCATCCGATACCCAAAATGCTTCTGTAATTTTGCCTTTTTAAACATGTCAACTTCAGCTTTCTGATTTGCTTTTGATGTCCAGAGCTCAGTATTGTACAGAAATACAGTTTCAACTAAGGCCGAGAATTTTCTAATAACAGTATTGTCAAAGCAGAGTAGAACACTAGCCACAGTAGGATAATTGCCGTACGTGGGTTAGGTCAAGTAGGATGCTCATACAGGGGCCATGGGCTAGCCCAAGCAGGACAAAGAGACAGTTCGTGAATTGAGTCGTTAACCGTAATGGCAGCGTCCGTTGTCCTTGTTTATTTAAAAATAATAATTGAAAATGTCAACACATCATACAATTTATTATACATCTGGTAAAATAAAATAAATAAGATTCTGAGCTAGTCAAACGAGCAATATTAAATTTGGCTTCGAGTTAGTCTTTTTGAAGAGAAATAAGCAAGCTCTTTTAGGCGACTCCAACATTAATTTAGTTAAAGTATATCATTTTTTAATTTGTCTCACTTCACAGACAGGTGATCCATTTCACTACGTGAACAAAATGCGTGTTTTTATCTTGCAAACTGGCACTTTTTATTGATGTCAGTTTGCTCAGCGATTTGGCAAAGAAGATTGTGTGTATCCACGGTATGATGCCAAACTGATAGCAACTCAGCCAACAAACACAATTTTTAAGAAAATGAAGAAACTTTCACAGAATTTTAATAATTTGACAAAATTCTGGATGTAAAGTTAAAGGAGTGAGAGAAATCGCTGTGACCTAGTTGGGCTGCCAATGTATGGCACTAGTTTTCCGCAAATTTAGTGCATGCGCTTTAACAAGTGTCCTACTTCAGCTAGTGGCATACTCTGCGCTCCACACCATCATCATCATCCAATGAATCGTATGTCGAATGATATGATTCTGCACACCTCCCCATGCCAGGACTCCCTACTTACTGCAGTGCCCCAAGTGCATTTATCTCTAAGGAGCAGTGAAAAGTGTTTAAATCTTTCTGTGCAATATCTAAATATGTTAACATTTGTCCTTCTGTGGGTTTTTTGGTGGTTCAATGGCTTGTTGAAGAGTGGCATTTGCCCAATCCATCTTAACAAGTATAACAATATAGCGTCCCTCATCATCATCATATGCCCATTACGTCGACTGTAGACATTGGGCAGGCAGAACTCTAAAATGAAAGAAATCTGTCCTCAAGACAGGTAAACACAGCAATTAATACATCAAAAACAAAACATGCTACACCAGTTCAAGTATAACAGTATATTGTAGGCAATGACCAAAATCTTTGTTAAAAACCAAACCACAAAACCAAAGAATACAAACCATAAAAGTAGGGAACTTACTGCGCAGTTAGTATCGCCCTAGCGGCACAGCAGTACGGACTGTTGTCAGGTACGCTATAGCGCAAGCTGTTCGCGCAGCGGTGTGTACTGCGGCAGATGAATTGATGAGACCACCGAAGCCAGGCCGGTTAACAGGCACTCATAAATTACTCAGCAGTGAGTTGTGAAAACACAAATAAAAATATCTTTTTAAATTTCCCAAGGATGCAGCCAGATAATTATAATAAAATGTTAATTATAGCACAGTTTTGTAACTTTTGTTATAAGTTAAATATTTTGTACACTAAGCAAAGACTGCAAGGCCTACATCTCTCTTTGGCGATTTATAGCAGCTGTTATATTTTTGAATATTATTTAAAGCAAGCACAAGGCATTAAGAATAATTAGTAGTTAAAATAAAACTATTATAATCATATCTCGTGAAAATTAATAGGCTTATTTACAAAAGAAGTTAAGAAAGTTGGTCATAAAGAAAGTTCGCAAATACCTGGCTCATGTAGTATTCTATTACTGGAGAAATATTTTTTCTAAAAACATTCCTATTTTATACGTTCTTATCAAGAATTATAACTTGAAGAAATATTAGGCCTGACTTTCATGTGTAATACCTTTCATAGAAAAAAAATCAATTTTTTCAGAAGAGAATTAAATTTTTCCAGAACAAAACTTAATCTAAGCATCTGCATGTTTAGTTAATTCCAAGTTAAAAGATGTTTAAAAAGCATATAATCATACATTGGTGGCCTTTGTTATGAGTTGGAGTTGGTTATAAAATCATGTTGAACAAACGGAGATGCATTTACGACATTACTCCTCTTTTTTTATTATCAGTGGACAAAAAATAACAAAACAAAACATCAGAGCTGTCATCCTAAGCAGCCGACATTACTTCCACCTCTATAACAACCAACTAAGTAGGTCAAAATGAAGTTACGGAATTCAGGTGAGAAGCCAACCTGGCGCATAAATTAGAGTCTGCACGCGAGTCATAACATCTTATATATCATGTGTAGACGTCACCTATGTTTAGCCTAACATGTTTAAGATTCAGTTAGGCTTACGTCAAAATAAATGTTCATTAAATACAGTTCGTTTTCGTGTAAAAAATGTACTTGTATAAGCGTACTGATAAAACACCTGTGGTTAAATCTTCTGACAAGTCCTGATAAATATTATTTATTGATGGGCTTAAATTAATTGATTTTATACAGGCCTAGGTGCTAAGGGCAATCATTTTATATAGTTAAATATATAGGCTCAGCTCCACAGAATTCTTGTATGTAATAATGCATACACCATACATGTATTTGAGTGTGCGTACATGGGTGTATCAAGACGTTACAATGCCCTAGGCTGGCAGTTCAGTCCTACTCATTCTACTACTGTAATGATTATTTATATATGAAGCACCGTATGCTATTACTTGTTGTGTGCATGTGCAAATTATTTATATACAAACCTACAATATAGTATATGTGTAATTATATAGATTAATTGCAGGGCACGTAAATGGGTGCAATTTTTAATGTGCCAAATTCGCTACCTTGCATTCAGTAAAACGACCAAGAAACAGATGGCAGAATCTTCAACAAAAGGAAAAGAAGGATCTTTGTATCTGTCTCTCTCCCTCCCTCCGTCTCTCTCTCTCTTTCTCTCTTTCCCTCCCTTTGACTGTCTCTCTTCCTCTCCCTCTCTCTCTCTCTTCCTCTCTTTCTCTCTAAGAGAGGGAGAGAAAAATCAATCAATACATAAAAAATGCATTACTTTTTTACATAGTAGGCAGCCCATCATGCAGTCAGCTAGCTTCTTTCCTCAGGAAGAACAATAAAATTTTTCTTACAAGAAAACTGAAGAAGTATTTGCAAGTACATAATACAAACTTATTGCTACGTTTCTTTTTCTTTTCATGAAATGTTTTCGCTTTTTTAAACTATTAATTGCTTTTAATTGAGACATTCTTCTTTTATTAAAAGCGCAAAAGTGATATTGGCTTATCGAAACTGCGCATATGCCAACATTATTGGTGAACTTAAGAATATTATTATTACAGTCAATGCGCTGCTCAAAATTTTTTAATTATCCGCCGTTTGATGCCGTCAGCGTAGCCGCTAATCGCAAAAGCGAAATACGTAACAATATATTTCGTCATTTCCTCTTAAACACTTTGTGTAATGTTAACTACGCATTTGCGCAATAAATTGAATTGAATTGAAAACTTTTTGATGTTAACTCTTGAGTTTGTCGGCCGGTTATTCCCGCAGAACAGTACGGGTATTCCCGTTTCGAAGTATGTATTACTGCGTAATCCAGTATGAGTATTTCCGTTTTGAAGCTTGCTGAAAAAAGTCTGAGAAAACTGTATATATTCTTAGAACTGATTTCTCCGATTTGTTTTCAAATTTCGTAGAGTCCGAGATTTTACACGGTAAGTTTAAACTGCATGAACTTTCCTCTGCACTGACCTGAAATATAACATTTATAAACGATTAATAAGAGTTGTTAAAGATCTGGGCGTTATAGTTACCGACGATTAAGTCAATAACATTGTCACACAAGTTAATCTACGTATTGGCTTGATTAAGCGATGTGCTCTTTCACAAAAAACATCTGTGATCATCCCACTTTTGGAGTTGTTCAATCTATTCTTGAAGACGCATGTGTTGTACGTTCGCTTCAGTAGACAACGCTCAGGAGTGTCAAAGGACTCAAACCGATGCATTCGTCTGGTTAGCAATGAATCAACTGTAACTCCTCTCGAACACCGTCGCGAAAATATTGATCTTATAAACTGTTATAAAATCGTGAATGACCTAACAGTTCCGCTGGAAGATCATATTTTTTTTCTCGGCCCCCTCGTCTTCTCCATGGACATCACTCGAAAGTGTTTGTTCCTTATTCGTGAAATAATATCTGTTCCCATTTTTTTGCTTCCATATTGCTAACCCGTGGAACAAATTGCCAACTGCAACTGTAGCTGCACCATCAATTAACTGCTTTAAGGCATCTTTGAAAAGGGACTGCAGTCAAGTTCAACGCAAGGTAATCTGGAATGACACTATTTGCATGAAATTATGTCTTGCATACATGTACACCTTGCGAACAACTCTAAAAATTCAGTTGAAGTTTACTGCCCAATTGCTTTAATTACAGAGCACATTGGTACCTGCCTTGAGCGGGAGCTGGAGACGAGGTTTGGGAAGTTCTTCTCCAGTAAAATTTTGAAAATTTGCAAACGGTTTCCTGCAATCTGAGTCCAAAATAAGCGGGGCTGTATAACACCAATGATCCCTTTAGTTTGCCGGTAAGACTCAAATCGGATTTTTAGCTAATATTCATAGGGTGTTCATGGTCTCGCCCAAAAAATAACAAAGTAACAATTCCAGCAAATGGACAGTCACTTTCACTCTCAGTCACACTCAGCTTCCTTGAGGGCCCAGGGGATTCCCCTTTCATATAACCAAGAAGTGCGAATTCAGCTAGTTTAGTGTTACAACAGTAGACTGCATGGTATACATGCCTTCTTCACACTTCACACATGAATATCATGGATGTATGCGGAAATGAAATAATTTTGCCGTGGCAAAAATGAGGGTAGCACCCCCGCTGCTCCCACTGGATCCGCCCATGCAGATGTTACGTGTGTTTCTTCTTATGACTAATATTTGTAATTTTTATCTGTTAATTTAGCATTATTGTTCTTAAACAATTGTTAGTGAAACAAGTTGAATTTCACACTTTCTTTCCTTTACATCCTGGTGACTTGCCTAGAACTTGTTAACCATGTAAATCATCATTTTGTGTCATAACTGTAATTCTGTATTCAGTACGTCTCATAAATTATTTTTAGAGCTACGTCATCAGCCATGGCAACCGGAGGTGGCGATGCTTCTGCTGTTCCTGTTCCCACTTTTAAAGTATTAAAAGGAACAAAAGTAAATGCAAGATATGCTAGTCGACGAAACGTGAGTTGTTAATTTAACATTACGAGTGATTTTATTAAATTTAGAAAAGCTAGTAAATAGATTAGTAATGTTAATTCATTTTTTGTTACTAAACGTGAAGGATAGGAAATGTGAAAAAGCTGAAATACTGTCTGGATTTGAACTAGGACCTTCTGCTTGTAGGTCTAAGGCATTTGCTTGCAACTTGCAAGGCAGATACCTTTAGACCACTAGGCCACTATGTTCTCCAGTAACTAAGATTGTCCAAAGTTCAACCTTATATATAGTTAGTCAACCAAATGCATTTCTAATGTTTAAATTAATCAAAATGAAAATTTATTATTAGCTAGAATGTATGAGCAATCTAACATTGGGAATGCTGAATTTGGTTGGCCATTTATAAGAGATGGGCTTTGGATAACCTTGATCAGTGAGAAATATGGTGGTTTAAGGCGTCTGCCTTATAATAATAAGGTCTATGGTTCAGATCCAGATGTACTCCAACACTTTCACGTTTGCTGTCTTTCAATCAAATGTTTGGCATCAAAATTAATTGTGGATGTGTATTGGTGTAATGGGTAATGGTTAACCTGTTAATTAATGACCATGTAATTCTGGGTGTTAGTTTGCGTAGAGGTGTTTTTTTAAAAATGGTCTGCCTTCCATCACAATTATATGTTCAATATCACTTGATAAAGTACCTCAGTCAAGCCTGTTTGAAAATTTAAAAAAAGGCATCCTGTGAGAGACAGTAAAGATAATACTGATGTACTGATGTTCCACAGGCCTGTATTTGGCAACCAAGCTTGACATGCTTCTGGAGTGCTGATTTAAACTATTTGAACAAAAAGGCCCATTGATCAGGGGTAAAAATATTAGGTGGCTGAAATAGTATTAGTATTTTATTGACCTTGATCTGAACAAAATTACCACTTTTAAACCGACTTGCATGTTCCTGCTAAATATGTACATTACAAACACAGTGTGTGGTGCCAAATCATTTGGACATTTCAAATCCACATTTTGTGTGCTGCCTATGTTGCCACCGAATCTTACCATTCCAAAGCCATGTAACTGTGCCACATAATCTGCGCATTCCTTTTACCTGCAGTTTGTATGTTGTCATGTAACCTGCAAATTCCAAACCCGTAGTTTGTGTGCTGTCACATTGCCTCCACATTCCCAATCCACTGTATATGTGCTAGCACATTCCGACTCTAAGCCCACAGATTATATGTTGCTACATAATTCACACATAGAACCCCGCACTATGTGTGCTGCCACATAATTTGTATAATCTGAACCCACAGCATGCGTGCTGCCACATAATTTGCACATTCCGAACCCCAGTATGTGTGCTGCCATTTAATCTGCACATTCCGAACCCACAGCTTTTATGCTGCCACATAAACTGCACATTTCTGACTTGCAATTCGTGTGTTATATCTGCACATTCTGAACTTTGTGTGTGCAATGTAACTGCACGTTCCAAATTCAAATTGCATTAATCGCTTTGATTTACCACCTCGTAAGCAGTACAATAGTTTGTGTACCCTTAACCATTTAGTGTGACACTTTGGGCACAAAAAATGCACTAGACTAATCATGCTGTTAATAAATTAATTTTTAAGCTCACATCGCATGTTACGATACTACAAATCATTAATAATGTTGTTATTATTGAATGTTGTTAGGTGTATCCGATGGATTCTACACCACGTGGCTACTGCATGATTATTAATAATGTGGAGTTTGATACAAGAGAGGGTACAGACGAGATTGGCAACAATATCGAATTCACACCAGAAACTAGATATGGTTCCGATGTGGACGAAGTAAAGTTGAAGAGTCTCTTTGACCAACTGGGATATGTTGTTCACCCAACAGAGTCAAATTTGACGTCTGAGGTATATAAGTTTTGTGTAGGACAAATACTGGCCAAGTAATGTTTTGTTTGTTCAAACTAGGCTATACCTGAGGTATATAAGTTTATGTGGAACACGTGCAAATGCTATCAAATAACTTTTTGTTTGTTCAAGCTAGGCCACGTGCAAAGTCTGCATATGAGTAAATGCAGAAAATTTATGGCAACATTAGCTATCAACAAATGTTACTTATTACTGTAATTCCTTCAGTTACTGTAATTTCTGGTTTGTGATGCAGCAAGAACAGATGTTGTGTCTTGGCTGGCAGCATAGTAAGCACTGGTATGAAGCAGTGCATAAATTGTAGGGAAACTGAGCATAGTTCCTTGGCAATTGGCTGAATGGCAAGAGATATTATTGCTCTGCCACCATATCTCTTATTTCTAAAAATATTGTAAGTTCTCAAAAATTGACCACAAGATGTAGCTTTCAGTGATCCATGTCAAAGACTAAGAAATGAATGACAGCTTCAAGTGCAAAGCATTTACACATAATGTTTTTTTCAATGCACAAAAAACATTATGTTACAAACCTGAGTTTGGAGCTCAGTTAACAAAAGTTTTGTTTTGCAAAGCATATTCGTTTACCGTATTTATTATAGTCAGTTCAAGAAATTGGACAGCGCTGGAGCTCTTTGTAAGCAAATACAATTGTATAATCCTATTTTTAGAATTATGCTCATTTTTGCTTCCAGCAAATGATGTCTGTCCTTGAAAAGTTTGCAAAAGATACAAGGCATGTTGATGTTGATTCATGTGTTGTGATAATACTGACCCATGGTAACAAAGGTGACCTGTTATTCACTAGAGATGGCCATTTGGACTTTGTTGAGCATATTTTGCCTTTATTCAGTGGTATGCCATTACTTATTTTAAAAATTGTAATTAAGTATTTTAACCAGATGTAACACAGTCAAGACATGACTGTAACATGCCTAACTTTTGTGTTTGACAAGACAAGTTTATGACCAGGCGCTCCCACTTGCAACACCGGTAACTGACAGGACCATTTAATCCTTGCCTAGGTATGGTTTAAGCCTTACTTTCTTTCAAAGTCTTTTAAGATTTCACCAAAAGCTTAAATGCTTTCCCCGTGAAAGTGATTTTGACGTTTTTGCAACTCTAATGTCTTTATTGCAAATAATATAGTCATAGCTTCTTGCTTAAGCTATAGTGATATAACTGATAATTAACAAGTTATGCCACTTTGCATAAAGTCTTGGGTTTTGTATAAAAATAGCATTTGAATGGACCTTTTGTCTTGTCCTTTTCCTGGTTATGGTAAGTCAAAAAGCAAAAGTTTGATGTATGCTTTCACTATGTAGTTTTCTAACACACGCATATCTTTAAGAAAGTATTTTAATGGTAGAATAAATTCTATATAATGACAAAATTAATTCATGTTTCTAGGGCGCAGTGCTGTTCATTTGTCAGGAAAGCCAAAAATATTTATCATTCAAGCTTGTCGTGGAGGTAGGTAACCAGTGAAATTGTTTTCATTTTGGTATCTTTTATCACTAAAGCCTTTGCAGCAACTGTGTAATAACACAATTCCCCAATTCATAAAATGACAGCCTTTAACAAATTTTACAACTTTAATTTGGCATTATTAATAATTGTGAGTTTCACATTCAGAGTTTCAGTCAAGTAATTTTGACATAGGTATAGGTGCGGACCCAATGATTGCAGTGTAGTGCTTGATGACTGAGTTTGAGAATATTAATGATATCTAATTAATGAATATTAAATGAATATTAATGCTAGTTAGCGAACAGATGAGTGAACTGCTTCAGTTCTTACTCTGGGCAATTTTATGCTGAACATGGCCTCTCAAGCGAAGAACGTATTCATATTTGAATGTAACTTAGATACTTCTGCCAGTTCAGTGCATGATAGATGATGAGTTATGCCAGTTTGCTACAACCACGTAATTTTAGTATTAAGCGCCTGTCGCTGAATTGTGGTTTCTGGCTTGCAGGATTCCGAATCGTATAAAAAGGGACATACCTGAGAGTTGAGCTTCATCCTTTTGGCTACGAAAAATAACTTATGAGCCTTAAGAGAGATATAATTTACTAAAATAAGTTTCTGCATATAGTCTTAAAATCTTTTGTTAAAATTCATTTTGTCTATTGTTAACAGTGAAAATTAGCTGCCCTTTTTGGCAAATTAGTTGTATCACCATTTCTGTGAACAATTACCAGATTCAGGTCCTGCACTGTACACGCACAAGCCATTTATTTCTCTCTCTGGCTCTTGTAGTATTATACATTCATGGGCGTATTATCTGCCGCTGTACATTACTATGTGCTGTACGTACATGGGCACATCTTTGCTGCTGCGCATACTTATTATGTACTGTACATACATGGGCACGTCTTTGCTGCTGGGCATACTTATTATGTACTGTACGTACATGGGCACATCTTTGCTGCTGCGCATACTTATTATGTACTGTACGTACATGGGCACATCTTTGCTGCTGTACATACTTACTAACCAGAAAGAACTCAGAAGTCGATTCTTTTTTTTCTACACAGATAAGAGCCAGCAGCCAAATGAAACATCTGCGTCATCAGAAAAAGGTTTACCTAAAGATGGTGCTGGACACGGAGACGACAGACTAACGCAAGATGCAGCTTTTAGCTTTGTTACAAAACAAAGGTTACCACAGAAGAAGAAGCGGCCAAATGTTGGAGATATAATTGTGTGTAGAGCATCTGTGCCAGGTAGATTATTACTTTTTCTTGAAAACTTGAGCAGTTTGTTTAGGTAAGACTTGTCAAATTCGCAATATTTAACCCTGAGTGAATCTTGCATTTGGAAACGTTGAATTCAATGATGCACTGTTAGAATTGAAATAGAAATTGTGTAGCCTGCTAATGTAGCATATTTGAATTAATAAGCTGAAGGTATATGACTCAGTATTAGTGTGAGATATTTCAAATTTCCGTGTTGTTCATTCAAGAGATTTTGAAAATTTAAAATCTGTGTTCAATCATAGTTAGTTTACTAAACTTATCTGTTTGCAGTTAGATGCTTGCTTCTCATTGTTATTTAATACTGTTTAATGATCTGCAAGCTAATATCCAGGATTCAGTAACAACCAAAAGAACTACAACTTGTATCAAGACAACTAGAAGTCTCTTTTAGCCAGTTCAGTTTCTTTGTATACTGTATTTCCAAAATAATGGAAAAAATTGATTTTCATGTTACCAAATATTCATTATATTATATTTCATCATATCTTGTCGTATAGGGTAACGAAAAAGAGGCGAATAAAAGAAAAGAATTACAAGAATTAATTTCCAAACTAAATTTTAGCACGTGGTATTTGGAAATGTTGTGCTCTTTCTTTTTTTTTCTTCGTGTTTTGATTGTGGGTCTTTTTTATTCATTTTTGCTAATATTCTCTGTTGTTAAGAATTAATCCGTGTTATCATGTAGGCTATGCTTCAATGAGATCTCCAAAGAAGGGTACATGGTTCATAAGAAAACTAGTGAATGAATTTGCTCAAAATGCTAGCTGTCTGCATATTCATGAATTAATGACTAGGGTAAGTTTGTGTTGTGTTTTTGATCTGTTTTAACTAACATGAACGTGTGATCCTGATTACTTTGAAGAATGTAAGCTTAAAGGAAAACAGGATGATATTTCACTTCCTTCCCAGTTCGTAATATGGTAGAAACACATTTTAACACCTATAAGAATGCCAAAGTTTGTCTGATAATTAAATAATAGATTAGAAACTGAGTTAACAGTCGATGAGTCAATTAATGATGACATCACGACTGAACGTAATTTTTAACAACACAGACATTCCTTGATCATGTTCCACGTGTTTGCAAAAAAGAAAGTTGAAGTACTATGCTACTGTGTACAACATTCAGTGTGATGTACAATAGCTTCAAGTTTACGTTGTGCTCCCGCTTGAGCTCTTGAACATGTGCACTATGTCATCACCGAATACCTCTGAACTGAGAGTTACTGTATCTGTTTTTGTGCAAACACGTTTGCGAGACGCAGGTCCTAGTGCCCATCGGAGTAACGAAAGGCAAAATGCATGGAACTAGCCGCGTGAACGCAAAATTACCATTATGTGGTAATAATTCTTTCACATAAGTCATTCTTGAAAAAAACTAGTGTGTTCCCTTTCAATATTATACAGGGTAGATTATTTTGATCTACAGTTTAAGATTGGATCCGGATTTGCTTTAAACCAACAACTGAAACGTGGTAAAAGTAAAACCTTGCATTTGAGATGAAATGGTCTATAGCTGTATACAATCTATCTGTTTCATTTTATAGGTAATAGGTCCCTCTAGATAAAACTGTATGTTAGTTTATCACGTATGAAAAATTCTGATTTTGCAACATGCATCGATCTTCCTGCAGTTACTTTGGTACGATTTGTAAGGAGAGTGACATCCTCCTGAAGTTGACCGGCTCACTCAGTACACATTTACTAAATTAAACAAATTATTTTAATGTATAACTATTGTGCAACGTGCAGGAGTGGAGCATAATATTTGCCTCCCTTTGTTATCAGTGCGCTAGTAATGTGCACTGGCCAGTGCCACACAGTAGATACTAACAGAACTGTAGTGTTGTTAAAATTCAGTGGCAATGAAGAAATTGTATGATTTGTGTTCACAAACAAAAACAACCACTGGTGCATTTTGAATAACTACTCTGTTATGTTAATAACAAGCATTCATTTATTACACCCTGAAAGCCTGAAAAAAGAAGTTTTATTACACTCTGAGAGCCTAAACAAACAAGTTATGTGGCAAAATTTAGTGTTTTCCCCACAAGGCAATTTGACTGAGTTGTTATATACCAGACTTCTTAATTACTTAACTGCAAGCTTTATCAGTGAATCAGTTACCGCAGCCAGCTCAGCTAGTACAGCGCTGAGCACTATTAATACAGCGTAGGGATTTGGGGAACTAAAATGATCTATGTTATCCTTTTTGTGTTTATTTGTATCTTCGTTAGTGGCCTGAAACAGCTTTTCAAGGTTAATTGTTACTAGTATAATAACCTTTTTGCATAATTAGCCTCCTCTTAAAGAAATGATAGTTTCTTGTTTGTAAGTCACCTCTAAGTCAAAAATGGTTTGGTCTGCCATCTCCCTACTGTCTGTTAGCCTGACAGACTTTCAAGACAGTGGTTAGTAGTCTGCTAGTATGTACCTACTGACTATTGTCGAAGTGCAAAGCAGAAGATGACATTTAAATTTTAAATTCTCTAATATTAGATATCGCATTACAAATAATGTCTGCATTTTCATTATTGGAACCAGGTAGCCATATTAGGTCGAGTACCTAGGTATCGATGGAAACAGTACAGAACTGCACAAACTTTTCCTCTTGTAGTCTATCTGAAACCTCTATAAAGATTTCTGAGCTGTACTTCATTATAAAATTTAAGTAATGTGTGTGCGTGCGGTGTGTGTGTGCGTGCGTGCGTGCATGCGTCTACCTCAAACCTCTGTAAAGATTTCTGAGCTGCACTTCATTATAAAATATGAGTAATATGTGTTTGTGTGTGTGTGTGTGTGTGGTGTGTGTGCATGCTTGTTAATAGTGACTTGTTGTTGTGTTGTACAAATGATAAACTCTGTACAAGTAATGCTTTGTAAAACCTTTTTTAGGAATCATGTATTTAGCACATTTCTATGTCATCCAAAAAGTGGTTTTGCGTCGACAGTAGTCAAAATAACCAGTTCCATGTTTTTGGCGAGTGAAATGGAACACAGAAAAAAGACAGCGATTAAGGCACATTAGCATATCTTTCTTAATCCTTAACATAGATATACTGCTGCTTTTGTTAGAGCAGCCTAGGCCTCAGTTTTAAATATTTATGGAATTGTACTGTTTTAGGTGCACCGTCAAGTGTTTGAATTGAAAGGCCGTCAAGAGAGGATGCGTGCAGATGGTGTTGGTTTTGAAAAGTTTCTTGTTGCTCAAGTTCCTGAATTGGAGTCTTCATTGATGACTCGACTGTTCTTCAATCCCCCACTTGTAAGTGCCTAATTTGCTGCCGTAAGCATATATATATATCTTCCCAGGAATTTTTCATTACAATTATTATTTGATGAACATTAAGCAAACTCTTTGGCATGTACTTACTCGTAGTGAGTAAAGATGTTAATACTGAATAATTCTGTTGTGATTTTATTACAAGCTTCATTCATAGTTATATCTTCACTGCCTTGCCACTTGCCAGCCTGCCAGTCCAAATTCAGTAACCTATTTTAATCACAGGATAAAATTTTGAATCAGATACAATTTTAAATTTACCAAAAAAGTTTTGGCTAGTGAGTACTGCATATTTTTAACTTTCACTTATTCCAGTGTAAAACAGTTTTAACCCAGACTTTGTCTCCAGGACTGTGAATAGCAAGTTTGATTTCATTTTTACAGTCCACCACAAAAAATGTAGTGTACTTTCGTTTTTGAGTTGGTTTTTCTACTAAGTCACAAAAGTGTCCATGCTTTAGCATTTTTATTATGCAAACAATGATATTGACAACAATGATGATGATGTGATGATCCATTTTCTTTTTGTAGCAAATATCTTTTTATAAACAGCAGAAATTTTTCAAATATTGTTTAGTTTAGTTTAGTTTAGTTTAGCTTAGCTTAGCTTAGCTTAGCTTAGCTTAGCATAGCTTAGCTTAGCTTAGCTTAGCTTAGCTTAGCTTAGCTTAGCTTGGTTTAGTTTAGTTTAGTTTAGTTTATTCTATTTTCCATAACAAATTATGTGATTTTTGACATCCAATGTAAGTTGTTAAAATGTTATTAGAAAATTTTTTTCCATTTCAGGAAACTGGTCCAGTTGGATTGGGTACAGCACTTGCTTACTGGCACTGGATTGGTTATCCTGCAGTTATCAAAAATGATTTTGTAAGTGAAATATCAAAGTGGAAGGAAGAGAACAGTTTAGAGCATGTTATCTTGAAACAGATTATTGTCTATTCGCAAAGTTGTCTAGGAACACTGCCGGGAAATAAGCATGTCTCTGACGAATTTGAAAAGTTTAAAAAAGTTGCTCATGCATTTAAAATCACGAAAGACATGGCCGGGATGAAAGGTCGGAAATACGGAGTTACTGTTTGGCCTGTCAAGTCAGACAAGAAGAAATTCAATGTTGCAGTGGACTACCCAACTGCTATACAAGCTATTCCGGCCAACACTAATAATATACGACAGCAGCTAGGAGAAGTAGCTGCATTTCACAAGGCCTTGCAATGCATTTTGGTACAAGAAAGTGTTGATTCACCTGACAGTGTTCCATTTGTATTGCTACCATACGACGACGAATGGGAATCACTTCGGGCCGTCCTGAGAGAAGCCTGCAGACAGTTTAAAAAGCCTAACTTTGCCTTCAGTTCCTGTTTAAGGAGTCCAGGTACTGACTGGGATTTTCCTGCCTGGGTGAATGAGTCAGACACTAGTTATTTTAATCTCACTGCTGAGATGCCAGTCGGATTTCTAATAGCTGAAAGGTTTGTATGGTTTTCTAGCTTTAGGTCCCCTGCTAGCTAGTGAAATTTCTGAAAAAAACTGTCAAATAATAATTGCAAATCTGCTTCTTACAATAGTTTAATTTCTTAACGATGTACAATTTGTTAACAGGTTTCTTTGCACTTATATTTTTTTGGTATAGGTATGCTGGACTCTACTTCCACCACTATTCAATAAATCTTCAGCAGCGCTTGAGTCGGTTTAAACGACCAGGTGCACAGCAAAACATTGATTCGGATAGTGATGATGACGACGATGACGGAGATGATGAACTGGTGGAAAAAGACAGTGAGGCATGTAAAATATTTACATATTGTTCTGCCGTCAGGTTCTCGTAGTCGGGTAGTTGTGATAGCCCCTGGATGGTTTAAACTAGAGCTATTGGTTGCAGGGATGAGAATTTTCCGCAGATACGCGGAATTCCGAGTTCTTGGAAGATCAATAGTGCCATTTTGGTAAATTGCGTAAATTCGTTGAGCAAATCTTTCGGGGTTGAACCTCGTTTTCGTCGAAATCGTAACTGAAACATTCAGTAGCATTTTTCGAGTATTTATCCAGCTTACCTTTTATCTCCTATATGTTAAAAATCACTGAAACAGTTTGGCTAAAATAGTTAAAATAAAGCGTAAATATCGTTTATTTGATAATCTGTACGATTTGTAGTATTTCTTTTACAGCAATGCGGCATATCTTCATTGCTGACAAATGTGAAGCTTTGAGACCTCCAGACACAAACAACCGAAATACCAAAGCATAATTTGAATAAAACCAAGTTTAGTTTTATAATTTATGAAATATAGGCAACAAAATATATACAAAATAAAATTTGTTAATTTTTTGACGCTTCACGATCATATGTATCATGTATCCTTGATAGTTGGGTATTTTAAATTATGCATGAAACAAGGTACAGTAATTGATGTTTTAAGTCCACTTAGAGGCTCTCTGAGGTCACAAAATTGCAATTTGTTGCTGGCTCCAAGGGGGCTTCACCCCCTTTAACCCTATGGGGGCTTTGCCCCTCAACCCCACTGGGGCCCCCAAACCTCCGGCCTGTTTCAGAGTTTTTTGCAATTTGTCATTCTCATTCCTGCGGTTAGCGATAGGCCTCGGTTCGAATACCATATCCTGAAACGAGTTTAGTGAACCAAACGACTGAGAGACATTTACCAGCTTTCAAAGAGCAGCATAAGTCCTTTCCAAAATCTTGACCAAAGTAGTAATTTTATATAATTAAAATTTTAATGTTTGAAGTAATCGAAATGAACAAATAGTTGGCTAAACATAAAGCATAAGAAAGAGAATCTACCCTTGAGGGTTCACCACTCCGTTATATTAGTGCTGAAACAGTTTAAAGATTGGTCTTGGGAGAGTGGAAGCAGGCTTGTCCTGTTTGGTACTCAAACCAGCCAGCAACCACTGAACTCAAGGAAACAGAATATGCACTTATATTTATAGACTTTGCACAGGTGAAGCAGAGTACTAATTTAAATTTAAGCCAATCAGAAAGTATGATGTGTGAATTTTATGCAGGTAAAATTATTACCTTATTATCTACAAGGGTGTTTTATTTTAAAGTGACTTTGAAATAACATACATGCCATATATCTGCATCCGTGAGTGAGTGAAAGTTTGAACTCAAAACAGGGTGAAGTCAGCCCTGCAACAATATGTTTGTGTCACACACAGAATGGGTTGTTTGTGAGCTCATCTTTTTCTTGCGGTGCGAAACAATATAAGCTAATAAATGTAAAATTATTTGTGTCTGAACTGTCTCGCTCAATTTAAAATCGTTAAACGGTAAGCACCGCATAATTAATTTGTCAAAATAAAATTGTAAACCAAGTAAGGTTTGACACAACATCTCATGAAATGCTTGTGATGTGCTTTGTCATCTTGTGTTTAAGCTTTGCTGGGTAATCCTTTCTGGCAAAAAGAGAGATAGTTAATCATATTCAATAATCTCACTTTTAATTTAAAAAGACAAATGTTAAGAAAATTGTCTTTATAGAAAATTTACCAATTTATGTGTTTTGGCTTTAATTTCATTTATTATTTTTTTGCAACAGCGTGTTAAATTTACAATCAACAAACTGCTTGTTCTGCTTCCATCTTCCTGCTATGTTCTTGATTCACTGGAAAGCGTAGTTGGTATAGAAGTTATAGGTAACACAGACGACTTACAGGGAGACTCTGCCAAGATCTTTCTTTCAGACAAGCAGCGATACGTTGGGCATAGTACAGTTTACAAGCTGGATGATGACTACTTTATCGCTGAATTTGCTACGCCATTACGTTGCCTCAAGTTCATGAGAGACCGTGGTGTGCTAGGTGAAGATAGCAATTTGCTCAGCACATTTTATGAACAGTTCCGTATTAGGCTGGAAAGTTTGCTAGATGAGAACACCATTTGGGAGAAAAATTTTCATGTAGTTAGTTATGATGACACACATACGACTCTTGTGGCCGAGTTGCGTAGTATTTTTGCAGCCCAACGCTCTTGCATGGGTGATGAGGAGTGACGTGTCACCTAAGCTTTTGTTAGCACAGTTAGTGATAGCTACAAAAATGTTTAGTAGTTGTTTAGCTATGTTTTTGCTTTCTGATATTTTTGAATAGTTTTTCAAGAATAGTTTTATACCGATGAGCAAGATTTGCATTAAAATTCTGCATATCAACAGGTGCTGTGAATATAAATCGACGTTAAGTGCTGGACTTTATGTTTATATTAAGCATGTTATATTGCAGTATAAATATGCAGTAATGTTAATATTATAACGTTTGACATAGTGCAAAAGAAACACATAACTATTTATACTGCAAAAAATATTGTAGTATGTTGAATTTTGTATTAGTTTTACTACTGTTTAGTATTGTATCCATGTTAAGTTTTACGCCTATAAACATAGAGTATGTAATGTCGGCACATTCTCCATCAATTTGCACATGATGCTGATTGGTGAACTTTATAATGCTTATAGAAAAACTGTGCACTATGCCAAAATGATTTTTGTCCAAATAAATTAATTTATGTATTTACATTTAGAGAGATAAGTGGATGGATGGATGGATGGATGGATGGATGAAGAGATGGATAGATAGAAAGATTTATTTGCACACAAATTATGTAGAAAAAAAAATTGTTTAATAAAGCTGATACCAAGTGAACCTTAGATTTGATTCATGTGTGTTTATGTGGGTGTCTACTTTCAATTGCAACAAGTGAGAAATGTCGCAGAGTAGAGGGATTTATTGACATGACAGGTTGGTGTGACCAGATTCTCCTGGAGATAATAGGGAATGAATGCTTGAAAAAGAAATATGAAATGTAAGAAGAGGCAACCAGAATGACACTAAAAGGCTAAATTGTAAATATTGTTGCTGTGATGAGTGTTCATTATCAATTATTTTTTCCAGTATTAGCTTTTTTGATATCACAAATTGATGATTACTTTTTTGTCCATATTATAGTCTTGCTCAGAACTTATGTACACTGTGATTGTTGAGTATTTAATAAATCTAAGAATTTGTACCTTTTTGTTTAAGAAATTTTTATCTCAAAAAAAGATTATTTTCTGTGTCGACGTATGTATGTTATTGAAGTAATGACTACAATTATCACTAGACAAAAATATAGAAGTGCTGCAAAGTAAAATGCGACTTTTTAATATTTTATATGCCATTAAAAGTATAGAAACATTATAATTGTAGGCTTTTTGTTAATTGTGTAGGTCACAATGCAAAATCGATTCCTAGCATACAGAAAAAAGCAGAAGACAAAAAATGATTCCTTCTTATTCACTATTTCATTGCTCAGCAGTTCATTTGCTTCAGACATTAATGTCCATTTTTGGAGAAGCGTTAAAATTTTACAGATGCAGATATATGAAGACAAAGCAGGTCTCGAAAATTTCTTAAAATATAAAATTTTCTTATCCCCATTACTCATTAACATCGTAATTGGGCAATGCTGTATGTTGTCAGTCAATGAAGACATTCTTACATGTCGTGTGTTTCCCGATGTGTTTTGACTCGCGCTTTTCCTGGTGGAAAAAGAAGCTCGGCAACAAAATTCGGGTCTCTGGGCAAATCTCATCGGTTAAGCATACGAATTAAGCAAGCGTATACCAGACATACGGAATGCGTTAATGCATAAAATCACTTTACATTCTTTGCAATGAACCCGCTCATCAGACCTGTGTTATTGCGTTATTTTTATACAACTATTTCTATGGGATTTTTTTATGCTGGAGATCTTGGTATTGGTATTTTTTACGTATTGATATTTGTATTGGTATTTGTACTTCCGTATTGGTATTTTTCACCATTTTGTACCTATTAATCATGTGCCCCAGTAAATATGTTTTACCAAATAAATTATAATAAAGCAGAATTACAGTTATAAGATACAGAGCGCCATTTGACATTAAAGTATAAAGCACTGACCAAGTGTATTAAACAATGTAAACGTATTTTTGTACGGTGTAGGAATATTATATTAACGAATTAATATTCATATTTTTTCAACATTTCCTTCTAGTTATTGTGTTGTTAATTAAATGCATTAACAAACTTGAGAAAAACTTCATACATTTCGTTCTAGAATTTAAAAACTTTTTTTATTTTCTAGTATGCAATAAAAATAATTATACAATATTTTTATAATATGTACATTACACACAAATTGGCCTTCATGTTGACACAATTGCTTAACTAGTGTAATTTAGAGATCATTTAACTTCGTTTCGTACAGTTTAATAAGTTCGCAATAAGTAGTGTTATTATTTTTGTGGTCTGTGATTCTGTGAAGAACGTAAAGTTGTCTGTGACGTCATTTGTTGGCACTTTAGTTACCATATCCGTTTCGCCTGGCACTAGCTGGAAGTTGGCTCCTGCTACCGGCGTGCACGGGAAGGTCATCAAGTTTGACAGCTTGGAACTGCAGGTTGGGCGTCCTCTGGTACCCGTAAGCAGCACCTTGTTCGGTTTTGCCTTCTCCAGATGCGGTCTGGCTGTACTGTTGAGTTGCATCCTGTGAGGCTTGACGAGAAGCGCTGAGTTCAATACCGGCTTCACCGGAACCACTGCCAGTACGTTCGGATGAGCTTTGCTCTTGTTGGCGAGCATAGCCTGACCTGTACCGAGAACCGATGACGATTTGTTCTGTCTGGGCAGCGTTTACGGCTTGTCTTGGTGCCTGAGCTGCTGCGTCGTTCCTCCATCTGTTGAAGTCAAAAGCCTCAACGTTGATGTACAAGTTACCAAAAGAGTCGATGCCGAAAGCACTGGTGTCGATGTTGCCAAAGTTGTTGACATCAATGGCTCCACCACCAAATCCTTGCAGACCTGCAGCACGGAAAGCGCTGGTGGCACTAGAAGCGCCTCCTCCTGATACTGCGCCACCACCTCCGGAAACTCTGAACCCTCCACCACCTCCAGATACTGCAGCACCACCTCCGGAAACTCTAAAGCCGCCACCACCTCCAGATACTGCAGCACCACCTCCGGACACCCTTACGCCACCTCCACCATGTGCACCTCCTCCCATGTTGCCATAGCCTGCCATACCATATCCTTGGCAGAGCGCGCTGCTAATGCAGCCTAACAGCAGAAGGGCAACCACAGACTTCATCCTGCAAAAATGTATTTTAATAACAAAAGGAAAAATCTTGAATTTCTGTTTAAACGAACTTTTAAATTTGCAAATAGCTGAATCTGAATATTAACACATAGTTACACTGTGTGCTAATATAGAGTAACATTGATATTGATCTTCTCAGTGTGCCATCAATATATCTAGCTATAATTTAATTTTGCAAGTGTCGGTGCTTCTCACTAGACATACACTGGGTACTTTTTTCGTGTTGTACGACATGAGTTTTGAACGGTTTATATCTGGTTTGTTTTACAATATACTCAAGAATAGCATTATTAATTTTGGAAACATTAATGCTATAGCTAGAGTTAACGAGCTAGAATTTATATTAAACATCTGAGGCATGAATTTTGTTAGACTATTTTACTTATATCAGGCTCGACAATAATGGAATTACCTAAAAATAACTTAGCAGTAAAAAAAGCAATAACCAAACTGAGATTTGAACTTGAAGCCTTAGGCTCAGTATAACAATTAGTCTTTGGAACTGAGGTAGTTAAATTTACCTACACTGATAGCGGCAGCTACTGTGTCAGATTTCAGATCTAAAGTGGCATTTACCCAGAGTCAGGTAAGCCACTTTAGTATTTGTTATTTGCCAACTGTTTGTGTATACAGTAAGATTAAGCGATTCTAAGTTATTGTAAATCAGTGCTTCGCAAAAGTTTCTTTTTATGTTTAGGCTTCTAATATTATTTTACTTGCGTAGGCCCCATCGCACAGCCTTTATAGTAACTGATTTCGTATAAAAAATAAAAAAAGAAAAATTATAAGTCTAAGTCTTATAATCATCATTTTCTGTAAAACTACAACGTATAGTTTATTAAGGCATCGAACAGCTAAAACTAATAACTACAGTGACTGCCTAATTATTAATCATTCATTGAGTTATAAAAGTTAAATATAATGAAAGTAACACTTACGTGCAGCGAGACAAATGGGAGTTCCACTGAACTCTAGTATTACACAGTTAAGCAAAAAGTGAACAACGAACGAATCGTGGTCGCTTATATACATTCATCACGTGTCCATTGGCCCAATTTTGACCATGAACGTGTAATCTTCATCTTTTTGTTGTCCGTTTGTAAGGGGGAAATTGTACCGAATCCCCCTACAGGGACTGAGTCTATTCATCGCTGAAATCAACCAACAAATAAACATGTGTACTTCGGAAAAAACGAGGCGATTTTAAATTAGAGGAGACGGTCAGAAAGGACACGGTTTTGAAAAGGGGTGGCTTAGAGTCGTGTAACTTGAGCGCAACTTTACAACACCAACAACTTTTCAGTGACTTACTCTAATCTTAAATCCTACTCGAAAAACAAAAGACATTTTCAACCTAAACCAACAAAAATTAAGAAAACAACATTTCACGATTATGTTTCTGATATAACTGACACCTTTTCAATTTAGAAAATTTTCGATTCTGTTACAACCGCTCGTGGCTATTTTAAAGCGGAGCTTTTCGCATATTTCGTGCTAAAACTACAAAATGGTTGCGTGCAAATGTAGTTTCTCCCGTGTTTCTCACGTTTTCCATAATCTGGGGCTCTGGGCTCCAGATTATATGTTTAGCTCGAAAGCCATCCTCTCGTACCTTTACGTTAACAAAGGTGAACAGACCTAGTTTAATCTGTTAAGCGTTAAAACATCGCTGAAGTCAGTTGTATTAATGCTACTGAGACTGGCTTATACCTAGAAACTCGATTAAAACTAGTCAAACATCGTGACCCAAGTGTGACATCAAGAGAAGTTGCCACCTATTTTGCTAGTGGCCAGTTTCTTTTCATAATTTTACTTTACAGTACCGCCAAAATTCTAATAATTAAGTTACATTTGAAGATATTCTTTCCATAATTGTGTGAGTAAATGTGAGTATTGTGTTGTGTGTGTGCGTGCGTGCGTGCGTGCGAGCGCGCGCGCGTGTGTGTATTGCTTTTTATACCATTCGGCTCTACCAGTGATGCTCATTAAGGATAATCATCTATTCATCTAAAGGAAAACACTGAGAAGACGGAGGTGTCTTAGTAGCAGATGCGTGTATATCTTGCCTCAACTGACTGAGTAGTATGATAGATCAACTCAGTAGTATAGATAGCCCAAAAATCAAAAGTTTTTCGGCTACTCACCCAGCCATTTATTGACCGGAAATGACGTTGTTTAAGTATCTACCATGATTATTCATCTATTCCGTTGCTTCGTGTGTTGATCGACCTCTTCTTGAAACACCAAACACCAGCTCATTGTTTAGAATTAGTCTGGTACACTGTCCCACTGCTGTTCATGTTCCTGTTAATATTGCTGCAGCTGTTGCGGTCAGTACTAAAGATAAAGATACTGTTGCTGCCGCTACAACTGTAGCTGCAGCTGCAGCTGCAGCGGCTAATAGTTTTGATTCTGTTGCTTTTGCTGTTTTTGTTGATATTGCAGGTACCACTGGTTCTGCTGCTGCTCTTACTGTTCTTTTTATTACTGTTGCTGTTGCTGCTGTTGTTGTCTATGCTTCTGTTACTACTGCTGTTGTTGTTACAGTTGCTGCTGACTGCTGATACTATTACCATTGATTGAAATACTACAGTTGTAGTTATGTTATTTTATATTTTGCAGCTGTTTTAGTTACTGTTAGCTGACTCGGTTTCTGTTACTGTTACTGGTGCAGCTGATTTAGTGACCGCTGCTACTGTGATTCAGTCGCTTCTACATTGCTGTTGCTGTTGCATTAAGCGCAACTGCTGGTGTTAATGCAGCTGGCGTTATTTCTGTCGTTGTTGTTGCTGCTGTAATGCAACTGCTGTTACTTTCACTATTGTTAGTCTTAACTAGCAGTTTGCATTGCAATTTAGCGCTTGTCTACGTCTTTTATTTCTGCTAATAAGAACATTTTTCTTTTTTCATTCAAATTTTTTAAAGCAACAAACGTCTGTTAAACGTTAAACACCCCTTCCCAGTCAAATAAAATTTTGTCATACAGTGACGTCATCATGTCCTCATTCCAAAGATCTGCGCAAATAGAAGGTCGTTACGCCAAAGTGTACTATATAACCATTTTTTCAGAGATTATTCAGATAAGATCGTGCTACATTTTTCTCACTACGAGCAGGGACGCAGAAGTAAAAGTAACCCTTGTCTGCGAGAAAGGAAGGGATTAAGATTATAGCATACCTTTGCATTGTGCACTTTTAATTACAAACACACTAAAATGCCTTTCCTCCAGGTGCTTATAATTACAATTTGTAAGGAAAAAATGTCTGTTGACTCACTTATGAATAGGTAAATGTGTTATTTTAAACTGATTGTTTACAGATAAAAAAGGGTTGTCACAATTAGCAGCTAATTGGAACGCTGTCGACTGTTTGTTTTTAATTGAAAAATTATTTATTCCGTAATTAAGCAGAAAGGTTTAAGAATGTTGAAGAGCAGAGAAAAAAATCACTAGTCTTAAACGTTTCTTGAATTAAGAGGCGTTCGCTCGTCAATTATGCAGAAATCACATTTTTCCTCAATTTTAATTGATAACTGAGTTAAGAACAAAGAAAATTTGTCTCTAAGGTGTATAAGTTTTTGTCTTACTGTTCTTATTTTTGCTCGCTCTTTATAGTGAATGAAGCGTATTATTAATTCTGTATCCGGTCAAAAAAATCTGCGTTGTAACCTAAATTTTACTTTTCAAGTTCTCTAAAAATTTTCAGCATTTGTACTTCCAGTATGTCATGGTTTTCCATGGTTTAGAATCACATTGAAATGGTATTTCAGTGAAGATAATACAATCGGGCGAGCAAAGTTGGTTTAACGAAAATCTCAGCGATACATGGTGATGCCGATCTTTTGTTCTATATTTTCCTAGTGTCACGAATTATGCATAATCTTCTATAATAACCAAAGCCGTCTCTAAGTTTACCCTGGAGAGATTATTGCTTGCGCAGAGCGTATTTGGCTTAGCCGCAGACTGACAATTTTCTGTCGAAAACAAGATCCAAGGTACGCGTAGATCAGTAATGGCTTTGACCTGCTTATCCAGGGTTGCCTTGCGATTATAACAATAAGTGTCCTTTTCTGACCAGCAGGGCACGAAATAAATAACAGATGAATTAAATTAAAATAGTAAAAAGTCAGAAACACCCACGAAAGTGTTTAATCATCATCAAGTACGTAATAATTAGGATAGGTTCGTTATACGTAAATAACCGCGTAGTTTTCGTTTCCTAACGAAAATAATGAATAAGGCTATAACGACGACGTGGCCAATATCTGTTGTACCAGTCGGGGATGGCCTGTGAGAAAACTTTGCTAACTTTGGTGGCTTAAAGCTAAGTTTAATGACCTTAACAATTAATTTTATACTCTTTTGAGATATAGCACTCCTAAAGACTTGGATGCTTGCCCAAAATTAATAAACAGATCGAAAATTGCTAGAGACCTGTCAGTAATTTTTCGCCGAGTATTTTCGTTGAATGAAAGCACCTAAGAAACACATGCACTGCGCGCAAGTTAAAAATACCCACGAAAGTGTTCCTGGTGTTGAAAAAATCGAATTGTGCCCGTACATCATATAACTCATTGGAATTTAGGTTTCGCTCTGTCTGCTATCAGTCCATTTAGGCTGCGTCTCAGCAGCAACATTATGAGAGACGTGGTTACGTGTCAGTGAGTTGTTAAGCAATTTTTATTGTGTCAATTCAGTAATCATTTTTAGGAGTTTTGAAATTTGTAATAGTTGGCATTTAAAAAAACAACCTACATTTCTTGTTTGGAGAATCTGCGTATGGTTTTCAAAGTTTTAAACTTCCAGAGGCGAAAAAACTAAAAACTGACAAAACCTGGTACATATTAGAGAATAATTTAGTTCTGCTAGAAATCAGTAAAGAATATTGAGCTTGGTAACTTTTAATTTACAGTACATGTAACTTCGCTTCGATTTTCAACTTCTTTTTCATCTTCGTTTGCATAAAAAGAATTGCTTTGTACAGTAGGTTGCTTGAATCAAGTCACGCTGTCACACTGCCTTCTGTTGTACACAACATTCCGTTAGCACAATATTTCAGGCAGTTTTTATAGATTAAAACTTTGTCAATAATTAGCATGGTTTTCTCTTTATCTTAAGCAGCTCACTTTACATCATGTTTCACGGATCATATTGGTCAGTTTCGTCGTCTCCGTCCTGGTCCATAAGCGAAGATTCGTAGTAACAATAATAAATTTTAATGTCTCCTTTGTCTAGCTCCAATGAGGGAACACTGCCCCAATACGTACTGCTAGTGAATGAATCTTCACAATCCCATTTGAACCACTCCACGCTATCTCTCATTCCCAAAACCTGGAAGGATACAAAACTATAATGAAGTCACTGAATTTTTTCCATGCACTAGCTATCATTTACTCAACCGAAGAAAGAGTTTTTTCATTTATTGCAGTTTGACTTGCTGAATATGGATGGTTACTGGTTTTGTCATTTGTTTATTATTATATAAGTTACTAATGTTTTTATTTTTTTGGCATAATTGATGTTAAGGTTCATCTTATAGAAAGGCTTTTTCAATATTCTGGCTTTCGTCGCGGTTTAAGAACACTTTGGCTCCAGATATTTAGGTCCGGGATATTTGAGCTCCAGCATTTGAATCCTGGATACCAGGGCACTAGACAATTTGGGCCCCAGATATTTGAACCCTGGATATTTGGACCCCAATCAATTGTGCACAGACATTTGAGCCCCAGGCATTTGGACCAAAGGCTTTTGATGTCTTTTCATTGGACATTTAGAAAAATAGATGGATAAACAGACAGACAGACAGGCAGACAGACAGAGACACAGACAGGCAGACAGAAATGAATCTCGGGCGTGGCATGGTGGGGATGAAGCAGACGGGTTTTCACTTACCCTTTGACAAGCGCTTCCATGTCTGAACAGGTAAAACGGCTTGTTGGTTGGCAATCGTATAGGTTTACTAGCGTCTCCGTCATTTCTGCAGCAGTAGTATATCTTCGTGTTATGATCATATTCACCGTGTGGCACGCTGGGAGAATACTAACAAATAAAAAATTAAAAAGCTTTTAATCAGATTTATTACAGGCACAGGTCTATCCTTAGGTCTATCCTGTTTCTGTAAGTTCTATATCGCACAAATACTGCTTTTTTACTTGCAAAATATGTTCGGTCTTACTCCGACTGTTAAAGTTTATTTGGAACATGGTATGCAGAAATGTAGTCAGTCAGTCAGTCAGTCAGTCAGTCAGTCAGTCAGTCAGTCAGTCAGTCAGTCAGTCAGTCAGTCACTCCGTCAATCAGCTTATAAGTCTACAGTTTAAATTACTATGAACAGAGTTTTCATGTAAACACCTCATTCATACCGCGTTCTGGTTAAACAGATCTTCGTCGTCCCAGAAAACCCATCCGTCTTGAAAACCAACTGGACAAGCTTGATGGTAAGCGCGGAAAACGCAATATTCTCCTTCAGGCCACAACTCTGGTCTCTCGTTGGTATCCTGTTCATCCTCATTTTTGCTCACGTCTTCCTTCATACAAAAATGTTGCTCCATGTTGTTTTTTCTTAAAGACACATAATCGCCGTAGCATTTAATTAGTTCCATGGCACGCCACAATACTTTTAAAGAATAGTGAATGATGTTGTGTGTTTACGTTACAATGAAGAGACGATGTAATCACAACATGCCTATAAAAATATGCTACTTTTCTGAACTACGGTATTTTTAGGTACTGACACTGTTAAAATGGCAAATGTTACTGTGTTTTTCGAAGCTGAGCAGGTGTCAGGATTGAAAAGAAAAATGAAATATCATATAATCGTGTTTGTGTTTTTTTCGTAAAGTGCAATACTGTATTCTAAAAAAACTCATTATTTCGAAGTACTGTGGACTTCAAATATTCGTAATTCGTGTGATGCTGACGTTAGCATTTATTTTAACCTTACATTCATTAGATACGGCAATATTTTTGGATCAGTGGGCTCTTGAAGACAAACTGCAAAGATTCATAGCTTGTGCTTGAATCATCTATAGTCGTCAACGTACTTGTATCAGTGCATATAGTTTCTAATTTAATACAATCATTTAACATCAAATAATTTCGAACAATTTTAAGTCAAACAATTTAACGTAAAGGTGCACTACACCTTTTCTATTTTTTATTTTTTCCTTTTTTCCCCTTCGTTTCTTTTTCTTCTGCATAGTTGATGAACGTTCTAGTTATTAATCCGCTTTAAAATTCGGACTGAAAATGTAGTGCTTAATTTTTATGGACAAAATTTTTATGGATAAAGTTATGTAACTGATTTTACTTATACTAATACGTACATTGATATTGAATGAACTATAGCCTGGGCTGAAATACAGAAGATATATAATTGTGCTTATAGCCTACTCGTATTTTCCAAAAAAATGTAGGGGATTGCTCCATTCATTATTAGGAAACCAATCCTCTGTGTCGTGATACCGCCATCCACTGTTCCATCCTGCAAATCCATCGCTGGTGGAACACCCACTTAGAGGTTTGGCCAATCCATAAGCTCCTTTAGGCCACTGCGCTGTCTCCAGGTCCAGTTGTGAAACCCTGTCTGCTCCAGCTGTGGAAAAAGTAATGCCAAAATTGAGGTACTGGATAAAATTTTGATTTTTCTGATTTTACAAAACAGATTAATTCCCGCTTTCATCCAATAATTTCATCAAGTTCAACTTTGCAAGTTTCGTTGCTTGCACAGCAATAGCCATCGATGTCCAAATACATATCAATACTTCATTTAATATATAATTGGAAAAAACATATGTATAAAGGACTGTACATATCGTATTTACCTGGTGCCAAGACGAACAACTGGAAAACGCTGACGAACAATGATAGCGCCCAAAACAAAGCCATCGTCCTTCCCTTTAAATTTTCTTACCACTAATGTTAATTTTACCATCGCAGTCAGCTGCTGGATACGTTTTTCCAAGGCCACGAAGTAAATAAAATATGCGTGAGTAAATTTGAGATAGACGTGAGAATTCAACCACCTGGTGATGTTGCTGATGTCTAGTTTTTCGACAGCTAGTCAGCCAGTATTTAAAATAAACCCTTTGGAGAATTTCCCCTGGTCTGCAGAGTAGTCCACTTTCTAAAATGTAAGGACCCCAAAATGCGCTAGTACACGAATTCTATTATTTCTGTAAAAGAAAGGCCGATCTTATAGTTCATACTAATTCTCTGTTGCTGTTGTTTATTTTGAATTAATTGACGAGGTTCTTAAGCACAGCACAATGATAGATCTCACAGTTGGGCCTGCAACTGCAAGATCCAGTCAGGTATTTTTAACTGGTTAATTGGTGTTTCTGACTAGCTTTTGGGTTTGTTTCCACTGTAACGGTAAAATATTAATATTAATTATTGATTAATTATTGATCTTCTATGCACATGCTTTGCGACTGTAAACTCTTTCGCTTTTGAGTCGATGAGGCTTCGCGTATATTGATACTTCACAACAAATATGATATCAAGTGGTTATTGAACTTCTCATAATGACGGCTATATTGAACTGCACCCGCGGCCAAAATTTATGTTTCTTTGTAGTCTAACATAAAATATCCCTGTGCAACACTGTTCTGCCCCATGATATAAAATTTTAGCAAAATATATATCGACTTTAAAGTTAAATAATGATAGCTGATGTAATAACAGTGTTTTAAAGAACCAATTGAATTAAAGGATAGATTCAAACACGACGAATGGAAGGAATCAATCAAGGGAACACTGATCAAATAAAACATCGGGTAGAGTGATTTAATGAGTTTCAGACGCAAATGAATCGAGTTTTTAATGGGTCAAGGATCAAATGATCAATGAATTCGAGAAACATAACAGCAGACTTCTCATGATTCACACAAACACAATAACAAAAATGTTTGAAAATGGAAGATTTGTTATTTAAAAATTTATTAAAACATTTTATAACTCCACGTCAATACAATTCTTCATTTTAGGTTTTTTAGTCTTTCTTGTGGTTGGCTCATAGTAACAATAATATATCTTGATATCACCCTTTTCATTTAATTCCATCTGAGGCACATTTCTCCAGTACGTGCTTGTATTTATGGACTCTTCACAATCTCATTTGAACCGTTCGACTGAATCACGCACGCCCAATACCTACAAAGAGAATACCAAATAATTATGTCAACAATAAAAAAAACATGCTCACTGTTGTATTGTTAGTGTTGTAGTCGTGTCTGTTAAGGTCGAATTTTGACGAAATGGTTCTGCACTTTTGTCCTTTGGAGGTTTTAAACGTTCACAGATAGCCACTTGGGTACTTTTCGCAGGCACGAGTAGTAAGTTACCTGAGCTTTCTTCTGGTGGTACGATTAGTGGAACACATATGTGGTAATAGCACCCAAGTTTCTATCCGTGAACGTTGTATCTGTAATGCATGTAAAGCAATAAGTCTAGAGTTTGATTTGACAATTTGTCTGCTATGCTACTTTTATTGATAGCAGTCGCAGACAAATTAAAGTTACCTAAGTTTATAAAAATGCTGTTGAGAGCATTTCCAATGTCTTTTAGGGTTGTTATTACAGTACTATTAACTAGACTCTCTTTTATATTCGATTGATAATTTTCAAGCTATTTAGAACATTTTTAATGATATTCCATTTGTGTTTGGCTGATTATGCATTATTATACTGTTCTAAAACATCTATTTTTCAAACGACGATTGAGATTATTAAATTTATTTCGAGCTGTCTTGTAATTTTCATAATTGGGTTTACTTTTCAACTTTTCCCATGTTTTATATAAATCGTTTTTAGCTTTTCTAATTTTGCATTACTACACGCGCTCAGAGATTTTTGTCTATAATTAATTAACGTTCTAGCGGCGCCCGGTGGGACTCACGGAAGGAGATATACGGCTCATCAGAAAGAGGAAGAACAGGGCTACACGATGGTGTGGGCTATATTTTAGGGCAGGTCCACCGAGAGGAGTACTGGCGAGTTAATTAGATGTTCTATTTTCGGCGATTTTCGCTTAGAAAACTGTTGTGACGAATTCCATTGTGCTGACGTCATCCATTATTGCTTATAGCTTTAATTCAGCAAAAAGCTGCTTTGCGTTAGTTAAACATACAGTAGGCACGAGTACAGGTTTTGCGTTAGGTAAGTAGGCAGGATGTTACGGGCTTTGCGTTATACATGAGGACTGTGTAGGATGTTCGCGTGTTATTGATTATACGTGGTTTTTTACGCAAAATCTTTTGCGGGGCCTTTGCTAGTAATTAATTATTCCAGATTTTGTTTTGATAGTTTTGTAAGGAGCGTGTAGGTTCAGACAGTATTCTATATTGTTTAGTAAGATTTCGACTTGCTTGAGCAATATGTGTTTTTAAAGTTCATTTTACTTAAATCTCTTACAAAGGAGTCCTTGTTATAGTGGCTATAGTCTCTGATGGTGTGCCATTTAGGCTCCAAGTTAAGATCTGCAAACGGGTAATATCTACTATTATAGTGAAGTTGTGGTCTGAATAATTACAAGAGAAGCTGTCTTCAGATATGAAATTATTGCAGTTAGCATTTGAGATGAAGTGGTGGATTATAGTTTTGGTATTTTTCCTTATTCTTGTTGATTTACAATTCTTTAGTATTTTTAAATTGTATTTAGCCAATAGGTCTTTGTAATTTTTACATGTCGATGTTGAGGTTTTCCATTATTAAAACTTGTTTATTTCCATATATTGCTCGTTCTACTTCTAATTCAAAATTACACTCTTACCTATAGCGTTTGGAAAGTTTGCTTGCAAACGTATTACTTGTACGTGGGCTCCTTAAGAATTTTGGTTATGACTATAATGACTAAAGTAGGCAACAATTTCAAACAAATTCTGATTTTTCAAACGGATTCTATTTTCCATAATTTCCATTATTCGCAGAAAGTGAGAATGATCGTCTTGGCGAACATCCATAATTTGCTGTACGTGGCTAAAAACTGCAAGATTATTCTTACGCCTGAATTCGAATAAAGCCACTGTCATAAATACATTTTTTTGTTCTGCCACATTGCATTTACATTTGTTTCGCTTCATAGATGAAATGCTTGTCAGCTTCATTGATTTTTAGTTTTTGTAGTTACTGTGGCTCGTACCGGGATAAGATTAATAATTAAGTTTAGAACTGAAGGATGTTTGAAATGAGCTTATACTCGGCTCTTTGCATGCCCTATCTGCATTTTTGTCTGTAGTTTTATCCTGCTTTCAAATTTCATACGTGTTTGCAAATACCATTTTAATCAAGATTACGTAATAAATTAACTGCATCAATAAATAAATAAACTTGTGCTGTCATGTCAATAGTTGTTGAAGACCAAGTAAAGAGAGATGTCGTGCTGAATGTGTATGACTATAACATGCAGCCATGTCGTGTTTGTAATTTACTATCTAGTTCCATCATGATCTAGCGCAAAGAGGGCGCAAAAACAGGATACATGATTGAAATTGTCAAAGTACACAAAAAAGTTACTCAATGCTGTTTGATATTCTTAGGTGTAAATAGCTCGTGTTTAAGTGACACAAAATTTACAAACCACAGTTCTATATGTTTTTCTTTCTGCATGTCGAAAATAATGTCACCCATTTGTAAGTTTGTAGTTTGTAGAAACTGCGAATTATATAAAGGGCTTGGCAGTTATCAGGGCGATCGTTCAAGACTCTAAGAAGCAATGAAAAATAAAAAAGACGATGAATACTTTTTTCTTAATTTAATTTGTATTTAAATTAATGAAATTGATTTTTACGAGTGAAAATTTTGCATCAATGTACGCAAAATTGCGGAGTACAAATTTTTTTAGTGGGCATTACATTTCCTTTTCTAAAACAAATCGCCAAAGCAGAACAAATACGGAAAAGTTCATTGAATATCAAAAATAAAATTTAAGTATTATTTTTTATTAGTCCTTTGAATTTTTCTATACTAACAATTATCAACAATGTGGCGTTAACAATGCTACGTTGTTAATTACCGCATTACAGAGGTTTGGTGTCTTACCAACAATATTATCATCAAGGGCAAATAAGCCGCAAAATTAATTACCATTAAATAAATGATTTGATTGCCCCCAACAATTAAACAATTTTACAACAAGGCCAAGGGCTGCGGAGGAAGACAAAGAGGAGGAAAACAGTCTTCTTCTCCCTTTTCCTGCTCCTCTTCCTACGAAGTTCCCACAACCTCTTCCTCTTCTTCTTCCTCTTCCTCTTCCTCTTCCTCTTCTTCTTCCTCTTCCTCTTCTTCTTCTTCTTCTTCTTCTTCCTCTTCTTCTTCTTCCTCTTCCTCTTCTTCTTGCACGTCGCAAAGAGATCCAATGTAGCCATCGACGCATCGGCAAATAACTTCGCCTACACCATCGTCATCATCAAAACAGCAATCTCCTTTCAAGCATTGACACTCGCAGCCGTCATCCGTCAGTTCCACTTGACCAGAATCTGCCATGCAGGTACAAGATCCATCATCCCTCATCAAGGCTGGGAACTGACAAATACACGTTCCATCAGTAGCCGTGTCCCAAGGTGCATCTGGGCATCGACATCCATAACCGTCCGTTTCTGCTATCATCGGTGGAGGACAAACACAATACTCTCCGTCAAACACCATCCCACCTGGGCAAGGAGGAATCACTCCATACGCATGCGTAAACCCGCTGTACAACTCTCTAACGGTTGAACATGTTTCCGGTTCGTTTGATGCTCGCCTGGAAGAAGAACACTTAAGGATATATCTTAGAAAATAATAGTGCTTCCGTGTCCACGGAAACTCGATAGAGATGATAGTACTATACTGAGTACCAGATGGTTTCTTGCGTGATCTGACCATGCAGTCGTTGAAGTCAATAACAAAATAAACGGTGCGTTTACCATTTCCGTAAACTGTGCACGTTTTGTAACCGCCTTTGTAGTCCAATGCAGTGTTGATAGTCCCAAAAAATGGCTTCCTGAATATTATTCTGGCAACCATAAAGTCGCACCCGTCATAACACCGAACTCTGATGCGTCTAATTGCGGGCCTGTCGTCGCCGAATATTCTTCTCACACTTCCTTTGTACTCAATATCCTCAGCAACGGGAGCGTAACACATCATAATAAAGCAGTGCAAGCACAATAAAATGCTGCAGAATGTGGCAATCCAACTATTGCGCAGACTCATGCTACGTAAAATACCAAATGGCAACAACGACTTACAAAACCACCACCACCACCACCTACTTGACTAAAATCTTGTCATATCTGTATATGCTCGTTTACCATGCATGAGAAAACATGCAGTATCCTTGGCTTCTGTCCTTGTTGATTTTGAAACGAGTGTACAAATGAATAAATGCGCTGTATAAGTTCCTTTGACCACATGCGTGTATATTAACCAACTGTCTACATGACAAAGTACAGAACAAAATAGGAAGGAATTTTTCCTCCAGTTCTCTAAACCACGATTTTTTATAGTACCATTTCGGTACCACTTTGACTCAAGGCTATGTGAGAAGTCAAGAATATGAACAGAAAGCGAACATGAAAATATTCTGGAAAAAATAAAATACCAATTGATAAAATGGGCGATTACTGCGTTATTATTCAATACGGGATATTAATGGTTTCAGCCTCCCTGTACGATATAGCAATTTTTATTGCGATTTCTTATTATGGTAATTTAGTTAATGCACCTTTATGCGCAGGTTGTGCAGGTGTTCTTGGTGAAAAACTCAACAAATTGTTTGTCAACGTGAAATGTTTTATTATTGGGAGAGAATTTTATTAAATAGCCAAAGTGTAATTAATAAAGCAAGGAATGTTAATGTCAGGAGATAAGCTGCGCTGGATTTGGTAAACAAGTAGATAAGTAACTTCAGGGAGATCGTTTATTGGTGGTTTCACCTATCATCATCCTCAGGCTATTTCTTTCATCGCGTGAACGCATACCTTTGTCAATAATGAACAAAGTTTCCGTCCTGCCACAATTACCAACATCATTGGTGCTGGATTCTGCCCTCAGTCTGCCAAACTGTATAGAAAGGCTCATATAGTACTTGTTTTCCAACGTATGGTTTACTTTACTTAAAGTAAAAACTGGACCCAATCTTAAACTATACACTAGTACGCTCAAAACAATCGACCCTGTAAAATATTGAAAGGGAACATACTATTTTTTCAAGAATGACTTATGTAAAAGAATTATTATTATAAAAATGTAATTTCGCTTTCACTATATATATATATATATATATAGTTAGGTAGGCACTACTAGCATATGCATCTTGGAAACGCATTTTACAAAAAAGAAGTGCTGTACCTCTCACTTCACGGTTGTTTAGTTTGTGATGTAGTACAGACCTCAGGCGTGAACACAGCGAAAAAGTTGAAATTTAAATTCAAAACTTAAAATTTGCCGAATTTCTGTATACATAACACTGAATGTTGTACAGTACAATTGTACCTCAATTTTTCGCTTTTGTAAACACGTGCAACACACTCGCATAATGTTTTTGCTGTTGAAAATTATTTTCAATTGTGGTGACATTGCTAGTTGGGCTCGCCCGCTATTAATTAAGTTTTTAACCTATTATTTATTTATCAGAAACGCCTGGTTTTATTATAAGCATTAAAATGTGTACTTTTTACCATACTTCATAATGGGGCAGGATGTAAAAGGTCTTCCTGTTTTCCTTTAAGTCTCGGAAATATTATAACACTCAAAAAGGATATTAGCATTGTTTAACAGTCATAGCAATTCGCCTCGAATTTGCATCTTCTCGCCTAAGAACTAACAGATTTACTATGATGGCTCAAACTGATAGTTTACAGACTGCAACTGTTTTTTTTGCAAATTTGCAAAATCGTTGCGTTGGTCTAGGTTTTTGCAGCCATTTAAAAAACAGAACAACGAACTGGAGAACAAAATAACAAATTTAATGTTTACCAAACAATATGAATGGGCCAGTTGATGGTTTTTATTCAAGTGCAAGTATTTAGAGCACCAATTACGCAAGGCCTCATCAAACACAATTAATGCAAATTATAACATGGAATTCTGGGATTCAAAATTTAACGTTTATCCCATCTAGGTAAATTTTTATTTTGGTAAGTAAAAATATTGAGTCCATTAGTGGACATTTTAAAATCCTTGGTCGAATTGCAGGAATGATTCCTGACAATCTCATTAGCAGTTGTTGCTGTTTCGATATTCCTGTAAAATAATGGGGACCTCTTGAAACACCCGATATTTTATTATGGTATTTTTCAATGTTATATATAAGCATATGTTGAGAATATATGGGAACCTTTAATAGGTGACCATTAATTGTATGGGGATCCAATTGTTAATCTATCTCGGCAATTATCTTATAAGCCAACCAAAATAGCGTTATGTTCTACGTGGTCGTATATATGTAAAAAGTTTCTAATAATTTCACAAGAGGCAACATTTTCTAAAATTAGACTGTATAAAGAAAGCAAGAAAAACTGATTGACATTTTTGCAGAAACTGAAGATTTTGCAACAATAGCTATAAAATTGAGCCTTTAAAATGAAGAGATGACAGTTTTCTTGAAAGTGCTTAATGAATTCACCTTGCTTGAATACATGGGAAGTGCATTTCACAATGAATCCTCAGCATTTAACTATTATACAACAAGCTACTTTTGGTAGACCCTGGAAGGCATTTGTTTCATGGACCACCATTTTGCCCCCTAATGGGGCCACAGGCTACCGTTCACACTGTAACCTATACCATTCGATTCGCCTTATCGAGACGTTTCATTTGGCGTGCTACATGGTACTATTCGTAGACACTCGATGCATTTCTATTCCCAACCCCAATTTTTCGGTTTTTCCCCCTAGCAGGGTCGCGGGTTAGCTATTCTCGTTGTAACCTATGCCATTCGACCCGCCTCATCGAGACCTTCCATTTGATGTCGTACAATGCACCATTGCTCGGTGCACGTCAGTTCCCAACATCCATTTTTTGGTTTTTGCCCCCTAGTGGAAAATTTTGCTAGGTACGCACATCCTATATTTTGTGACGTGAAAGGCCACGACGCCACCTAGCAACATACAGAATATTATGTCCCTAGCTCAAAAACTAAGGGAGCAGATGGTTTTTAATGATCAATGAATTAGAGAAATATAGCAGCAAACTTCTCATGATTCACACAAACACAACAACAAAAATGTTTGAAAATGGAAGATTTGCTATTTGAAAATTTATTGAAACATTTTATAACTCCACGTCAATACAATTCTTCATTTTAGGCGCCAGGTTTTTTAGTATTTCTTGTGGTCGGCTCATAGTAACAATAATATATCTTGATATCACCCTTTTCATTTAGTTCCATCTGAGGCACACTTCCCCAGTACGTGCTTGTATTTATTGAATCTTCACAGTCCCATTTGAACCATTCGACTGAATCACGCATGCCCAATACCTATAGAGAAAACACCAAATAATTATGTCAACAATACAAAAACAGAATCTCTGTTGCGGTCCTGCACTTTGGCCCTTTGGAGGTTTTAAACGTTCACTGATAGACATTAGGTACAATTTGCAGGGACGAATAGCAAGTTATATCTGAGCCTTCTTCTGGTGGTACGATTAGTGACCTTGGAATACACAAGTGGCAATAGCACCCAAGTGTCTATCTGTGAACGTTTTGAAGTTATGAGCCTCCAATGTGCAGGAAAATTTCTCGACCTTTTAGTGTTCCGAAGCAGCGGGCCAAAATAAAAATGTCCAAAACGCTGTTAAAATAGCCTAAAGAATCATTCCTGAAAGTTTGGCAGCTGTATTCAGTCAGTACCCTTTTTGGCTAAGAGACTGGACTAGTGGAGGGTTACATTTGCCTTCATTTTGTCTGTATTTTAACATCATTAATGGCTGTTCATCATGATACACCAAGATTGATATAATTTTTATTAATTATGTCGTCCTTTAACGTTGTCCTTGTCACTGCAGTGGTTTGACCAATAAACATCAAAGAAGATTAAGAATGTGATAAAAATGTTTGTTTGAATTCTTGCCTTTTGGGACCATTTATAGCAAAGTTCCTTCACGTATTCGTTCCGTGTATTCGTAGCGCATAGAACTTTGTCATATTTTATTGCATGACCACTACCTTATGTTTACCCAATCTTCATTTTTACTGTTCCCGCCATCGTCGTTCTCATCGTCACCATCTTGGTCGTTTTTTATGAAGCTGTTCATGTGTTAGTTTGTAGAAATTTCATCTACTGCACGTTTTGCCATTGTATTTCAAATTGTTTGTTCAGTAAATCAATTACGTCTACTAGTACTCGTTGCCACTACCAAAATTAAAACGCTTTATTTCTTTTCCACTTCTAATTAAAAAAATTAATAAAAATTTTATGATTCAAGATGTGTACTACCTAACGTGAAAAACCTGCAAATATTCATGTTCTAGAAAAAAGTACGTAATTGGTATTGCCAATTTGCTAACTCTTACTCTTTGGCAGTTAGACTTATATTTGAACATGTAGAAAGGCTTGTCGGCTGGTAGTCTCATAAATTTGTTGGCGTCTCCATCGTTCCGGCAGCAGTACCACATTTGTGTGTTTATGTCATACTCTCCATGTGGTACACTTGGCATATACTGCAAAATAAAAACGTAACTTATAATCATAATGGCCTGATGTGACAACAAATTGGTGATCGTTCTAGCCAATAAGATTACAGGTTCCATTCAACAACTAAACATATTCTTCTTTTTTAATGTAGATGTACTTGCTTACCTACCAGTGTATTCAGTGATGCTGAATTAAGTTACATTACATTGTGTAAGGCCACTGAGTGTAATGCTTGTAGGTTAATTAATCTTAATTAAAGGATGCTAATTTATTGACAACAATTTATACTGCAAATCACCGCATTACAGAGTAATGAAAGAGCAAGCATAATGCAAAATCTGTTTGCAAGAACTTGACTGACTGGCAGAATTGTTCGCGTGTGGGCTAATTAACGCTGTTTTGCCAACGGCGTTAAATACTACGTAGCGCGCACACCAGAGCAGACGAGACAGAAAATTAAATACGTCTAATGAAAATATTTGTGACAAAGTTGATAAAGCTGCGTTTATCGAGTTCCCTGACGAGCAAAAATCTGTTCCAGACAGATTTGGCATTGTGTGCGCCCTGTAAAATGTGCTGAATTTTCTGTCTCAGACAAGCTCCTAATACTCCCGTGTGCAGGTTAGATACAAGGCCGCATCAGACAAAACTAGACCAGATCCCTAAAAGCAATTATTTTGTTACACGTGAATAGCTCGCGTCATACAAAAATTGCCATATGCAGGCAAATTTTGTCTGACACGGTTTGCCTGCGATAGTTTGTGGCAAAAAAGCAAGTTTTTCACAATGTGCTAGTAGTAGTATTACAATTAAGTGGTTTAGTACAATGAAATGATGCAAAAAAGAAATAAAAAATCCACAACGCAACTTGAGTTCAAGTTTTTAAATTTGTACCATTGCTGCATAGTTAAACATGAACACAGCTCTGTACTCACAGCGTTAGCGTTGAACGCGTCTTCATCGTCCCAGAAAATCCAGCCCTGTTCAAAGCCTACAGGACATGCTTGGTGATACGCCCTGTACAAGCAATAGTCTCCTGCTGGCCACAAATCTGGACTATCACTGCCTCCGCTGACATCTTCCTTCATGCAAAAATGGTGCTCCATATTCTGGTCCCTGCAGATGGTTTTTTAATGAAAACTGAGAGTGTTAAGTGGTGCTAACCAGACATCTGGAGTGTGTGTGCGGAATAGATAAAATCGGTTTAAATTGTTTTCAATGCACCTGTTTATCAGACCTGCAGGTGGATAAGGCATAACGCATTCCAATGCATTCATAACCAAATTAAAAGCATTTATGATGTCAAGATTTGAATATTCAGCTTACTAACATGATAACTTACACACTAATTCACCCCAGGTTATAGTAAACTACTTAATTTTGCTGATAGCCATTTTGTAAATATGTAAAATATATAAAGTTTAAGTTTAAAGTTCTATTTTACTTTTGCACCTGTAGTTCGGATTTTGCACTGTCGCATTCACCTCCAACAGTGTATGTTTTTTAACATTCACTGGCTGAGTATTTTGTTATGATTCCCAACATTATGATGGCCAATAAAGATGTTGCTTAGTTACTGCAATTTATTCAACAAAATTGTCACATATGAGAAAGAATTTAAACAGTGTTTAGTATCTTGACTAATGATACTCCTGCAAGCTTTCCAGAATCTGAAAGAACACCTAAATTGTTTAATTGCTGCAACTTGTGTAAGTTATGTCGTTCTGTGTTTAATATTTTAAATGTTCCAATGTTCTCATGCGTCTAACACGCACTGCAGGTATTTTTTATTTGTTTAATATGGCTTCATAACTTGAGAAACACGTGAGAAGCTTTCATATAGGTTCTTTTTATAAACCTGTTAGCCAATCACTTAGTACCGTTATAAGATTTCAGCTGTTCACGTGTTGATGGATCTCTATGCTTTTTCTTGTTCAAGTTCAGTCAAGTTACTAGGGTTTTTTAAGTTTATTGTTTTTTAAACGACTGCTGAAATGTCAAATAAGAGGACAGTGATTTAAGTTTGATAGGATGTTAAACATTAAAGATGAATGTGTTTACATCATAAATGGATAATATTGTGCGAACATAGCAACACTTACGAATAGCTTCCTTCAAAATGCAACGGGTTACTCCACTCATTCGATGGAAATACATCAGCAGTGTCATGAAATCTCCAGCCGCTGTTCCAGCCGCTGAAACCCTCGTTTGATGGACAACCAGACAGCGGCTTCGGTAGACCGTACGCTCCCTTTGGCCACTGCGCTGGGGTTGGTGTTACTTCCTGGGCAGCTGAAGAAGGAAATTACAGTGGTTTATTTATTGTGGCTGTATTAACTCTAGTGTTTTTTATTGTGGCTGTATTAAGTATTACCGGCTGTATTAAGTATCGCTTAAGCATTTATGAGTATCGCTCAAAACTACACCTATGGGAAATTAAATACATCAACACTACTATTGTAGTTATTAGTCCCACACGTTGATGTTCTTTTTTTGGATACACGCTGGAGACATCCCGAGAGTTACTGAGTAGTTGAAATCTGTGCGTCTTTATAAAACTAAAATTACATTACTCAACTCAGTTTCATTAATAAAAAACAATCATGCTGATTTGTATGGTTTCACTTGGTTTTTGTACCGTAAACTGTGTATTTTGAACGGTAACCATTTAGTAACTTTTACCATAAAGTAACCTTCACCTTTGCCATAATGCCAAAAACCTAAGTCTCGCATTATTATTACTATTTCTTTGTTTTGTATATAAACTATACGGCAAAAGTAAAATAATTTCTTTCTTTGAAACACCATTTATTGAGAATTAAGCTAGGAAACATTGAATACGTTTAAAATGTTCAATAAAGTGTAGACTTTACAATCTACAATGTAAAATACACTAAAATCTGCCTAGTCACAGGAGAAATGCAGCAAACCTGAAATAGTGAAGTTTAAGCATAAGCTACCCTGACGAGTCGATAATATTTCAATCTACAGTGAATTATTAGAAAAATTTGTTAGTTACATATAGGAAGGCAGAATTTCAAAATCATACCAAAATATCAGTTTTTTCCAAAATACTGGGCCACACATCAATTGCGAAACATTGTAGGTTAGAACCATAAGAAGTAAATGATTTCTATAGCAATGCCAAGACTATAATTATGAATGGTATCAAGAGTATTAACACATTTACCAATATAAAATTCACGCCGCTTTTTGCTGCAACCCCATGACTATTTAGTAAACACTGAATAAATTTTCTTTTTAAATTTTGGCAAATGTAGGAAAAAAAGAATGGATGACTATTATTTCTCCAAAAGCTACAATGTTATTATTGACTTCGCGGCGGAAAACATATTTTACAAACGTCCACCGAAAATAAGAAAAGCCAACGAAGCAACTAACTTGGCCTTTTGGTCTGCAGAATGCTAAACGATAACTTGCCTATTATTTTACAAATTAGTTTAGTTGTAATAACATTATAACAGGCTTATATTGGCAACAACGTTCAGCCTAATCTTTCCGCCATTCGCTTATTTCTGTAAACGTTTTCTTTAGGTATGCCATTAATAGCGGCTTCACAAGAATTTGGCTCTAATGCCTAAGAAACCTAAAGCGTCAGACTGGCTATGCCGTTTCTTTTTCCTTTTCCTCTTTTTTTTTGTAAAGACACGGCGCATATAATTACATACCTGCAAAGAAAACAGCAACACCAGCAATTACAAACAAAATTTTCAAAGACTCCATTGATTCGATATCGGCACTGCTCCGAGCGGAAAGTTTTGCCTTGGCAACACGGATTTTATACGTCGTAAAAGTTTGAGAAACTGGCACCTGAGAATTTGGTATAGATAAGTCTTACTTAGTTGAAGGTCTGTACCCTACATGAAATATCAAATACGCCAGGTACCTAGTAACTTTTGGCTATTGACCAGCCATATATTTGACCATATATTTGACCTCAGTTTGACCAAGGCGTTAGAAGCGAAAGTCTTTAGCGAGTATTTGCCAATTTTCGTTCTTTTTTCCTTTGGTAACTCTTAAAATTTTCGTTTGCATCTGGCTGGTACTGCATAGCGTACATTGCTGTTTACACTTCAGAACGACGTTGGTCTCTAATGATTCTACATTTTTCTGTTCCAGGATAAGGAAGCAGGCATGCATGCAATGAAACTAGGTAGAAATAGAGGGATTCAATTTGAATCTCAGTCTCTTCAAGTAATCTTCTCGACCAAAATGCCCATATTCTTTAAATATCAGTAAAATGCAAACATCAATTGCTCGATAGAAAATAAATGTAATTTAGTTGTTGATTTCGATTATTCTATGTAATTATGCATAATATATACAAATTAATATATTTAAAAACGGCAAAGATAATAAGCAAATAGTTATCTGAAGTAGCACAGGTCCTGCAAAATATTTTACACATAATCGGGGCTAAATTGGAACGATCATGCTCAACGATGCTTGAGCATTTCCAGTTTTTCCACTGACACTTTTAACTGTACATAATTGTAGCAAAAATTGTAGTACATGTAGTAAAAGATACTTGGCAGGGAGAAAATAATAGTTCACGTAATCAGTATATTATAGAACAGCTAGCTTGGTGCTAGGCGACCTATGCAGTTCTCCTAAATAAAATGTACTAGAAACCTACTGAAAATAGTTCATAATTTCCACCCTGTTTTGTTTCATTTTAGCACGTACGTCTTATGTCTTAAACGGGTATGTTGTTCTTCAAGTTGTAGTTCTGGGACTAGGTACAACAGATAGAGAATCGAAAGTCGTGTAGAGAAACCAAACAGGTGACGATTTCTCAGGACAGCTGATATTTCCTGTTTACGTTTGCTATCCAAAAGCTGCTCTATAAGCTAGTAAACAAGATGCCATGGTAAACAGATGGGAAAATAATATTTATTGTTCTAATAAGACATAGCAGTAGTTTTGATCATAAAGGTGCACTGTGCTGACGATCAGACATGTTACGCTTCTTAGCTTTTGGGTTCCTTTTGTGGAATTTATTCTCATTTTCTGGCAAGTTCATCTTTCGCAATGATCTAGTTGTGGTCTATATTAATTACATCACTTGCATAGTGTTTTGCCAAATCAATAAGTGTTGATATTCCTTAAATACTAGTTAAGAAATTTTAGAAAAAAGTTCTTTTCCGCGAAAAAAGCAGATATAATAGATACTAACACAAACGAAAGTTAGTCAGCTTGAATTAAGCCTGTGTTATGATTATCATTCTAACTTAATTGACTAGGCCTATGTAACGTCTATTCACCTTGAATCATTTTTACACGTATTTTCTTTTTCAAATTCATTGGCGTAGCGCCTCAAGCAAGTGAAAGTCCTAAACGGCACTTTTCCAGTAACTATTTCAGTGAAGTGTAGTTGAGCATGTGTCACCACCTGATACGGATCGTTTTTTCGTGAAATTTTTCTTTCAGCGGCTGAATATAAATGCGACATTATCCCGCCTAGACCAGCGGCTTGGCCTAAAGGAGCATATGGAATACCCAAGTCCAATACTGGCTGTCCGGCAACGCATGGATTTAGTTGGAAAGAGGGATACCGCTACCAAGACACCGAGGATTGGTTTCCAGACAGCGACTGGAGTAGCTCCCTTTATGGTCAAAACTCGTAAGTCTCTGCTTTTACGCTCTTTATAATATTTCCTTGATAGTAAGTAGATAATTTTACTACGAGTACTGTAGGGGGAGTTAATGGTGACTAACTTTATGAGTCCCGCATTTTGAAATAAGACCGGTGGGCTACATAATTATAAAGATATATATTTGCACCTAGCAATACACCTCAGCAAACGGTACATTTTTATCAATTAGTACACTACGTGGGAATTGTGCGCATCACTGATCATTTATGGGTCGGTAGCATTAGCAGTTGATAGCTCAGCAGTTAGGCGACACACTTAAATGTCTCATGTGTTCGACCCTTTAACCGAGATCACAATAAGAAATCATTGTATGGGATCTCCAGGGTCACGTTGCTCGCGGATAAAAATTACACCAAGTCTCTCTTTTTCTCGTTACTCAACAAGGAGCACTGTTCTGAAGCTGGGATTGTGTATAGGCGATAGTTAACGATCAGTTATTTATGGGTAGGTCTTCGCCTTAAAGGAATATTTTAACTATTCATATTAATTCACAAGTAGAAAAATTACCTTCATTGCACATGTATGCCTATGTAGAAGATAGTAATCTACCTGACAACACAACAACAGACTAATAATGGAGAACCTGAGCCCTGCTCAACTAAATCAATAATGTTTTTCAATAGCAAGCATTGACTATTGTGAAAAAGTCGGGACGTCCTGATTTAATCCTTGTAATTCACCAAAGAAAATTTGGACCCGGAATGAAGCAGAAAAGTTGTTTAAATATAAAGCCTTCTGTATTAAGATGCGATAACTTCAAGGTGACCAAAGTTTGTATCCTACTTTCACTAAAAGTCCAAAAAAATTCGTCTATAATCATTTATAGTCATCTACAATTATGTTAAAATATATTGCGCGCACACAACTTTTTTTCGCACTAATTCCGCAACTTTCGGTAAAGTTGCGGATCATGAATATTGAAAGTTCGCCAAACGACATCGATTCTAATTATCCCGTAACATAATTCTTATAATGCAAGATTCGATGTTAGATAAGCAGCTCCAGTAAGGGCTGTCTCCATATTTAAATTTTGTATTTCTTCTTTGTTTTCCTTAAATACTTCAATTCTTAATTTTCTTCTTTTTTCAAGAATTCTCGCTCTTTTATGTTTCTATTTCCCCTCTCTTCTTCCTTTTCTTCCGTTCACTTCACTCTTCATCGGTTTCGCTTTTGTCTTTAGTATGTAAAACACTTTCAGTTAACGTCGTACCAAATTTTCTAGTAAAATTCTACCGTGAAATAACAGGAACAACAATAAGATAAAACCTAACAAGACAACACAATGGAGCTGCATGCTTAATTTATGGACAGAAATTTCTTTTATTTTTATTTTTATTTTACTGGACTTCAACAGTTTTTTTCTGGTAGACACTTTACGCTTAATTTACATTTGTTAGTTAAATGTTAGTGTATTACTTCAGTTCTGTTATTCTTTTCCAGAGTTTCACATATAGAACAGTATTTCTGCATGAAAACAGACACAGACAGCAGTGTTGATAATGACGACAGCCGGGACCCGTGGCCTGCGGGACAATATTGCATTTTCAGAGCTGCAAACCTAGATTGTCCGGCCGGGTTCAGTGACGGGTGGATATACTGGGACGACGAAGATTACAGAAATGAAAACTCGGTAAATGAAAAACGAGTTTAAGTTTAACCAAGTACCGACACTAAAACTATAAAACTTTTTTTCATTGTATAAGGAGTAAAACAAATACAATTAAACAAATACAAATACAACTTTTTAAACAATTAAAAAGTAGACAGTGCAAAAGTTTAGAAACTACGACGCGATTATCAGGAAAATTTGTATCAGCTTCCGTTTTAAACATCGGCGCATGAATACATTGCGGTTAAATGAGATAAAGGAGTGTAGGTGAAATCTTTTAAGAAAATCTGAGAGAGAAAAGAGAGAGAGAGAGAGAGAGAGAGAGAGAGAGAGAGAGAGAGAGAGAGAGAGAGAGAAAGAGAGAGGGGTCAGAGAAGAGGGAAAGGAACAGAGGGATCCCGGAGGGAGAGGCAGTAGCGTGTGTAACAGCATTTCAGTCCGTGTTAATTATAGTCTATTTTGCAGCATTCAGGGAGCGTTCCACACGGAGACTACGGCGCAAACACAAAAATCTGGTATTGTTGTAGGGGCGATGGTGACCCCAACGTGGCCGTCCACTTGCCAAAGTCACAACCTTTTCATCTGCTTAAATATGGTAGCCAGTGCCAAAAAGTATGCAAATTAAAATGTAGTAGGGCTGTTGTGTGATCCTAAGAATTTTGCTTGCTCATTGACTACTTATTATTAAATGCAAGAGAAAAACATAGTACATATGTATGTGTAGTGTAGTATAGTACTGTAGTATGTACTGGGTGTTTCATAAGTCACTCACAAATTTGATTTTTAATTTTCTTTGATGCTAATCAACGAATGACGTTTACTTTGTGGGTAAACTTTTACTAAGTACACTGTAATTGAAATTTGTTGAAAGTGAGCTGTTTTCTTCTATTATCGTGCTGATCTACAGTAGAGGTGTAAAATCGCGTGACAAGCTCACTCGCCATAGCATACACTATGCTATGTCTTTTTGGGTGTACGTTAATAGCAAAGCGTACGCCAACCAAGCTGCGAGATCTCCCCAAATAGAAAAACGGGTGAGGAATGCATATGCTCTCTTACTGCCGAAATGTTGTCCCTGCCGATTAGTCAAGAATGTGTGTAAAAGTAATTCGGTTTGTGTCAAAAAGGTTGGCACTCACTTTCAGGTGTATTAGTGATTTTCTACTATACTTATGAAGCCAAGTTTGAGAGCTTCAATTTTTTATGAATCGTAGAGTCTGCAACCAAATTTCATCTTGGTTGATTTTGTACCTGCTCTTTTAGCGAACATTTTAGAATGTAGATGTTGAATGAACATTTTACGCCCTAAGAAAGCACTGTTACCAAAACAAGGCTTTGTCCTATAAGCATGTGCTTCGCTGTTTCTGGAATATGTTGAATTATTTTCACACTGCAACAAAATACCTAATCTCGTCATACACAGATTGATAGTTTTTGTCATAGTGAGACAAGTAAGTTTTGAACTTCATTTATCAAGAACAGGAGTCGCATCCGGATAATAGAACAGGAAGAAACACTCTTGTTAAGTTTCAGTTCTCAATGGAAAGTTCTTGAAAAAATGAACTAAATCCATTTTCAATTTGTAGTAAGCCTAACTCCCAGCTGCTTGTGATATTTTGCAGGTATGGGGCATGAAGAGCAGTGATGAGTGGGTTCTGTGGGACACTGAATGGTTCTGGAACGACAATGCAGCGGGCGGAGCATGTCCATCTGGCGAAGTCAATCAACAAATTATAAGAGTTGATTACTGCTATTACACTGCATGATTTTACAAATCCGGTTTAAAATTGAACTATTCTTTTGATCTTCTAAAAATCGTCAATGAAATTTGATGTGTATACAAAACACGTTAAATTTATTATTCTTCAACATTTTTTTACAAACAAAGTTAATATAATTCCCGTATAATGTCACGTTTTAAAGGAGTACATAAAGTGTGATCGATTTTTATCATGGTCTTAATAAAAATAAAGTTTTGTTGTTGTGCATAAGGGTAACCTCTATCTTACGTGTTATGTATGAGTGCATTATCATTATACGAAGGGTTTTTGTATCATAAAGCCCAAATCAGCTATCTGTATCTGTCTACCACAGAATAAAGACCTGAAATTCTCAAAAGTGGAAGCTTGTGCTACTACACAGCTGCTTACATGTGAAATGCTTACGTGAGGTACAGAGTAGGTATAAATAAACGTTTGTATCAGCTAACATCATCTATTAATATGGAATGAATTTAAGTAAGATGGAATCATGGCTGACAAGAACATAAAATGATAGGCTTTAAATATCGTGCCAGATCGTATCTCATCATTATCAAAACCATATCCTAAAAGTATAGAGACATCAAACCAAGAAAGGGACAGCCACATCTGGACGAATATGGATCCCCTCTCAGAATTATGGCAGATAAAACAGTCGTCGAAGTAGTTTTCTTGACGGTCACTCATTCATTTGCAAACTAGGTTCATCAATGTTTAACTTCAATAGCTAAACACGTGCTTCTACCACTCATCCTATACAAACTATTTACAAGGCGTAACTCGCGTGCGCTCTCTAAGTACATAGAATGTACATAAGTTGTTAGTCTGTTCAGCACTACTCCTTGACAGCTAAAACAAAACAAAAGGATAATATTAAAATCTGTATTATGTAGCACTCTAGCACATGCTGTGTTCTTGTCTGAATTTTGTTCACAACAACATCAGAAAAGGAAAGTTTTGCACAATTTTCCCCTGTTGCTCTGCACTGTCTGGTCCTTCTTAATTTTGTAGTAATTTTCGCTGTTAATTTTGTTACAAGTAATAAATGCATGCGCTATGTACGTATGTTAAAAAGTACAGTAAAAACCGTAGTAACGGAAGTGCAAAATCAGCCTAGCTGCTAGTTAACGTTTGTAGCCTGACATATCACAGATGATTTTTCAACTGTTATAAATATATCTGTTATTGTCTGTCAATTTCAAACTTAAAGTGCATGTACAGAAATCGGCTGGATGCGCCTGGAGACAATGAAACCGACAGTACGCCGGAAACAAAATAAAATTATTTCCGGTTCCGCTGTTCTAGTACTAGTTTTTTGTCGTCGACTCGTCGTGGTTTTTAACAAAAGTGAAAGTAAAATCAGCAGTCATCTATAATAATGTTTTGTCTTATTTTTAAAAAATAAGTTATGACACAGAATGTAAACAAATGCGGAACATTCTTGGAGTATTGGATATGGGTCGCCAGATTATGGGGTATTATTACTGGCATAGGTTAGTATCATTTTTTTCGATTATTTCTGAGTTCGAACGCCTTTATCGAGACAACGAAATCTCAGAGATCAGTTCAAGTGTCTTTAACTCTAAGTCCTTCAAAAGCATTGACGAACGACAATTTTAATTTAAGGGAATGATACGATTTGTGTGAAAGAAAGTTTGCAAAAATTAAAGGGAGAATTCAATTCCATTCATTTATTAACTCCTGAAGAATTACAAAATACAGTATTAGGAATACATGCAATTACGTAACAAAGGAGAAGGGCAGCGAAGAATACGTAGGTTATCTAGTCAGCCACCCTTGGCACTGGCTCTATCATGACACTGAGTACAGAGTAGTCTTAATTTGGTACGAAAAGGAGATGGAGCAGCATAAAAATCATATCTCATTTCACACAGAGAAGGTGCAACCAGAGCTGGCAGAGATTACATAGAAACCTTAATTCTAGTTTATCAATTATTGTTAAATGTACCAATGAGGATCTGACGGCATACTTAAAAGAAAAGATGCCACTAGTGCTAGTAGTGGCTTTTCATTGTAAAATATATCTTGAAAGCTGTCTGTACCTTTATTAGCAATTCGAATAAAAACAATTGCACAAGACAACATGAGACAATATGCACAGTAAAAACAGTTCGCTAAAACAATGACATAGGGGAGAATTCCGGTTGGGTACTCATGGTATACGATATATAATTATTATTTTTTATCAAGTAATTTTATTTATTTCAGGTTTATGGGGCATCGGAGTGGAAACTTGTTATGACGGAAATCTTCTGGGCGGCTATCTTTTGTGAGTTAATACAATTGTGTATTCATTTTATCATGTATCATTTTATCATGTTTTATGCCCCATAATAAAAATTGGTGTAAGGTCACGATGTTACATGTACATTCATTGGATAGAAACACATTAGACAGAATCTGTTGATGAGTAAGTGTTCAGTTAAGTGGCAGTACTGCAGAGGCTGTCATATTTGTATAAATTTATAAAAGGAGAGGTCTGAAACAAGCAAAATGTGTCCAAAAATGAAGTAATCCCAGGATTACAGCTTCTCAGGTCTGACCATATCTCACCCCAAATGGGAAGCTGCTTTACTGTTAATGACTTAAGTGCATCTTACAATTCATTGGTCTGAATTCTGGAGACAGAAAATGAAACTATAATCTATAGTCACACTTGCATTTTTTTTGCAGATTTGCCGCCATTGTCGTTACTTTTCTTGAGACGACATTTTTGCTAAATATATTTATTACTGTATGTGTCAGGTAAGTTTCTGAAACTAATTCTTAGGATTGCAATGTATGTGTTGAAATTTCCTAGATCTAATTAGCCTTTTTTAGAAAGAAACAAGAATATCAATACTAAAAGTGGCACAAATTATCTGGACCTCGAAAGATTGAAATTGATAGTAGATACTAGAACATAGGGCATTCTTTATTCACTTCGTTGCATTTGTGGTATTTGTGTACATTCTAGGAGTTTTTTAAAAAACCTTAAGTGCAATTAAAATAGTCATGTTTTGTTTTCTCAAAGTCTTCAGAAACAAAGTCACAAAGTCGAAATTTCAAGCACTAGGAAGATTTTCAAGCCAGATAAAACCTATATTCTAAGCATTTTGCCTTTACCTTCTACTGCATTTTACTTTATTTTTTATTTTGCTGTAACTAATTTTGTAACTAACTTTCTTTAGCACTGTACACTACATTGTACTGCAGTAAAATTGAATAAATGCAATACTTATAAATTCGACATTTACAAGCGACTACGAATTACCTACCAAAACTGGTGTAGCGTGCTGTATGTGAAATGGCACTCAAATTGGTTATGCAAGGTAGTTTGAACATTCATAGAAGTAATGCGTGTTTATAGTAATTAATGGTTTTTGTAGAATATGTATATGGTAACAGTTCACCAGTTTTCCCCAACACTGGTAGTTGTGCAAAACAGTTAGGCCCAAGTTACAATTTTAAGCTCTAGCGTATTCAGTTACACTGGTCCCAGTTTTAATAACACAAATCTTATATTTCATCATGATTGCAAAGTGCGACCTCTATGCTTCATATAACATAATGATTAATAATTATGTTCATGACATTGGTGTGCTCATCAGTGCCTTACTATAAACAGGCCTACATAAAGAAAAATATTATTTTAAATGCCATACTAATCTCTTAATAATGGTATTTGATCTTTTTCAAAGCAAAAAATAATTTTTGCTTAATAATAGAACAAAAACTCAAATTGTGTCAAAATAACTTCAAGCTCTACTGCTTTTTAATAGTGTTCAGTCAAGAGTTGAGTTGTCAGTTAAAGGCAAGAACAAGTCACTCAGTATGTTGGGTTTATTTTGCTGTTATCACTTAAACTTAAAAAAACAGCAAAGAAATTTGCAAAAAACTGTTTGTAAAGCATAAATTTAAATATACTACCTCTGAATAGAAATTTTCAGGCGTGATGGTTGCCGCCCATTCACTTGAAAATTATGACGTAACTGGGAGACATCGTGACTTTTCGTAAATGCATCACGGCTTTCCGTAAGCACGCACTGCTTAAACTAATTCAAACTTCGGCAACTTACCTAAAGTTCACACAAAAACATTACAAAATTAGCTATCTAATTTTTTTGTAAAGACTTATTTTACTTTTGGCGAAGATTGATAGTGCGCTACTTTTCTTTAAAATGAATGACGTCATAGGAAGAATAATGGGCGTTGAAAATGGGAGCGGTCAGGCATGAAGTGACCGCAACTTCAAAGTAATTTTACTAGTTACACGAGGCGCTATTGCAATTTTATTACTGATCCTTCTAACATTTTTCATGTACATTGAAATAAGCCTAACTTTACAGAAGACTTGGCCTTTCCTTTAAGATTCTTATTTTCATTTATACGTAATGCGATCATACTTTTTTTACTCATTTATGTTTATGCTGGTTAATACTTGTTTAGTGACACACATATCGATGAAGATAACGATCGCTCACGACCATGTTCGTGTGCTCATTGTTGGGAAGCTGTGTTGAGGTTTGAGTACTGGAAGAAAGGTGTCTTGTACACATGTCTTGGCGCTCTATGCTTTGTACAACCTCATGTAGTGTGGAAAGCTTTAATTAACGGTACGTGGACTAGATTTTGGTACGGAAATTCACGTTTATATTAGAAGGGAAGTAGATGACTGCTACGGAAGTTAACGAAACAGTGGGCCTGATTAGTAAATGGATGAATGACTGCCATAGAAAATGCTTTTGTTTTGTCTGCCTTACCACTTTTGGTTATATCTTGTTGAGATATGTATATTCATCTGGATGTGGCTAAGTCATCTGTAATGGTTCAGCATTTTGTCCAGAGGGGATTAAGCATAGTGAGCTAGTTTAGGTTCCTACCACAACAATCTACATTTAGTAGCACCTGATGTTGAGTGCTGAAACCTAGTTTGCAGTGGTTGTGTACTGGTCATGGCACTACGAATGTCCTTAGTTCAAAATCATGTTCAGTTCTGCCTGTTTTTGATGAAGTTTGATTTAAAACATTAATTATCTACTATTACATATTAATTGCATGTTCTTTTTGTTATTACAGTAGGTGCCGCTTAATAGACTCACTTTGGGACCGACTGAATCTATTAACCAATGGGTGTAGTATTACAGGTATAGAAGTATGACTCATCAGCTTACTATGTACTGCAAATATTTTTAATGAATTTTAGAAATGAAATAATGCCTAAATTCCTTTGTGCAGTTAAAAATTAGAAAAGATATTTTGAAATAATAATTTATATAAGTGAATTAGCAATAAATTAAAAAGTATACTTTTCTAAATCACTGACTTTTCTAAGTCTGCTTATTTACAAAAGTTACAAAAATTCCTTCAAAGTCGGCTGCTTCATTTTCTCGCGAAGAAGTTGGCCCACAAAGTTCTCGTAATTATAAAAACGTTGAAAATTGTTGTTGTGTGTGACTAAAACAGTTCTGAATCGTCTGCTCAGTTACATTGCCCTTATTTGCTGTACGATGTTTACTCGTGTAAGTCACAAGGAATACCGGCTGATTATGTACCTGCATCTTAAACTGTTAATTCATTAAGCCTGAAAGCGTGATTTGCAATGAGAGCATGAAAAGGAAACCGCTAGGCAAGTGATTAAATGTTTAACTTCCAAAATTTCTTTGGGTAATAGTGGGCGAGCGGGTAAGAGATTCAAAGCAAAACAGCTACGTTAGCGTATTAGTGCCTGATAAACGTACCTGCTTATAAACAAAACGGTACTTAACATGCAAAAAAGCGAAGTAAAGATGACATAAAAGTAGGAAAGGCTCTTTTGACACATACAAATATCTTATTTTAAGTAGGTGAAGGAAAAATATTGAGTCAATTATGCAGAGTTATTTGAGTCAATTAACGATAGTTTTTATGTATATTTGAATAGAAGCAGCCCGTTGCATGCGTTTTTGAGTCACTTAAGCGATTGAGTCTATTAACTGTGAGTCTGTTAAGTGGCACCTACTGTAATATTAAGCTTACTTAAGACTAATCAAGTTTTGTGTTCTTTTAGGTATTATGTTATTGATACTGGCAATTATACATTTTATACGCACATTTGAACTCAGGTACTTCAATGAAGCCTTGATTTTGCTAGAAAAGCCTTCTTATGATCGGTAAGCTAGTCACTTGCACTTTCTGCATGTTAGTTGTTGTACATACTAAGTACAATAAATGGTTAATACTAAGTAGAATAAATAGTAAATACTAAATACGATAAATACTAATTAGTTAAATAGTTAAGTGAATAATTGCTTTCTTTTTTTATTATTATTTTAGATTTGCAGATGTAGAAGACATAGATTTGGAAATAAATGGCGAGATGCATATCGATATTCCAAGTCTACCAGCAACGGAAACGGAAACTCTGGCTGAACAAGCTGAAATATTAGATGTATGATGAATAACTGACATTTTTTATGGTTATATTGACATGGAGCCAGTCCGGTTTTCTTAACTTTGCAATTTCTGTGGTTTATTGGCGTTTGGTGTGAGCGTGCTCAGTTGCTCATCTGGCAATGTGGTTACGTTTTGAATGTGACTAAAGCAATCTTTTCCAAAGTAAAAGTCGAAAACAGTGAAAATGTGGTTGTGATTCATATCAAGTGTGATAGGAATTTTTGATTAACTGGCGTTGAGAGCATATTTCATATTTTGCTAAACCATTTTTTCATGTGCTGTGGGCCTTCCACCTCAACTTTCTCAATGATGTTTTTTCATGAACTAGGTTTTGATATTACATTATCAAAGTCTCGTGTCACAGTACTGATTACGGTACAGCTTCTTTATAAGCTTTTCTTTTCTGGATAATTTTTTATTACATTAGTGTTTTAAGTTTTCCATTAAAACTACTGTGAAACTAACTTTATTGGAAAAATAGCTAAAATTTGGCTCTCATAAGATTAGACTCTATTTAAAATTTGTTGTCAAAGATTAACCAGGTATTTTTTCATTGGTTGGAAAAATTACTGTTAGTGCCTTACTGGCTTGAATTTTTTAAGTAACTTTTTTCCAAAATTTGTACTGATGCTTTAAAATCTCAATTTTGAAAGTATATATTTTTGGAAGTTTAGAAGATTATGATATTTATTTATTTTCTATTGAACGTAGTTTTGTTTTAGTGCTAGCTTAGTATGATGTATAGTTACTTGAGCGATATTATCTTTATTATTGGCGACTGGAGTTTGATCTCTGAGACTACACACTTTTGTTCAGATATAATAACAGACTGCCTTTACCTTCTATAAATGTGCTTAGTTGGAATCTAGTCTTAACATACTGGTCTGAAATGCGTAGTATTGGCATAAATATCGACGGTGATTTTTTTCGTTAGATGTGATTTTAACATGTACTATGTCAGCACTGCCCTGTTTGATTTTGTAATTGTGGGGAGAAATGGTTATGTTCTTTTCAATCTTCGTATTAAAATGCTTTTTTGTATTAGTGGAACACTGTAAACACAGAATTTTTCTTAAGTTGATTGTGGCATTTAATTTGAATGTGTCTCAGTTTGGTGTCTTAAATCTGCAAACATGCATAAGATTATTGATATGTCATTTCCAAAGTCTTGAAAGATAAAAGCTACTACCATAAATTTGAAAGATATTTGAAACAATGTCTATGATAATGCTTCCTTTAACATTTTGTACATATTCAATGAATTTATGTTGATGTGTTGCGTAGTTGGCTTACATTGAATTTTTAATATGCGACAATAATATTTGCTGGTACTTCTTCCTCTGAAGTATCTGATTTATAAATATTGTTCCAGTTTGTTCAAATTTAAATTTACTTGTTCACATTGTGAGTATTATAAATTGTTGTACGGTATCACTTTTGGTAGTATCTCTCATGGTTTGTGGAGTAAAGCTTGTATTTAGCATGTTTTTTCAGAAGAACTAATAAATGTGTGAATGAAGGTTAAAAAACCTGCCTTTGCAGATTATACAACCATTATATTCTATACAACTGTAGTTGTTCTTGATTCATTAAAATGATTAGAATATTAAGTAGCTGTCAATTTTCACTCACTTTGAAATATTGGCATTTTAGTGTTTACTGTAGTATACAGTTTTGTTTCTGAATTGATTTAGAAAAAGAAGTCATCACAGAGCTTGCACTGCTTAATTGGTGATAAATATTTGGCTTGGATTTTTTGCCCATAATTATTTTCGGTAAATAAGTATTAGTGATACCTAGCCTAAAAGTGAACTTAACGTCAAACTGCACTTTGTATAATGCATGCAGTATTTACAAGCTTGGTTAGAGGCCATGTTTGATACATTCCTACTAAATTTGTTTTGGATTTCAGTTTAGGGAATGGCATGTCATTTAGCTCTAGCAATTTGTGGTTATAATAACATGATTATAATTATAGTCTCATTTGAAAAAAAAATCTTGGTTCGTTATAATAATTTATTTAATCATTTAGTGTTAACTACTTCTAGCAGTATTAACATAACGTCACGGTGACAAAAAATCTCACAGCAAACTGATTTTCAGGCTACATGCCTAACATTTATGGAGTTATCCTCGCTGTCCTGTAGTTATTACACTTATTTAAACTGCAAAATTAGCGTGTCAATGATAGGCGATAATATCGAACAATTGATATAAATAAAAAGAGATGTTTTTGTAATTAAGTTCAATATTCGAATATATCCAATTTAGATTACATGTGTTGATGGTAAAAAAAATACGCATTTTTTTAATTAGGTTTAAGAATTTCTGTAGAATATTTCGTCAGGCAAATTTTAGCTAATCTGCAAGACTGCAACAGAGAATCCTACAGTTTACATGATGATTTTTCTTTCTCAGAGAGGGCGCAATTATTGCGATAGCTACCTACTATCTATGCATTATTTATTTTTTTTGCTACAGATGGCGCCAGACTAAAACTCCGTCACGCCTACAAGCCACGGTGCACGTTGTGCTTCAATGAATTTTTTATACGACGGCACATTCTACAGCATTATTCATGTTGTTTGTTGCCAGTTAATAGGTGCTTACTGTACTAGCGTTGAACCTAGATCTTGTAGCAGATTAAAGCTGAAAGAGGAAGACCTCGACGTTTTCTGATTCGCACAAGTAATTCCATACTAGGAAACTCGACATGTGTGGTGAGTTAGTTTCATGGTAAAATGGTTGCATTTGTCAGAACTCGTAATCATATTTGGAAACTAAACTGATTTGTATTAATTATTCTTACAAGTTTCAAGTTTGTAATACAGATATTAGTCTTATTTCCGCAGACCCGGATTAAATGACACTATGTAATTATTGCTTATACGTTTGATAGGGCTAGTCAGATTGAGCCGATGTAGTTTTAGTAATTAGTTTTGCTTGACCGGTAAGTTTCTAGTTTAACCAAGACGTTATAAATGAGATTAAATGGAAAACTCGACTCAGAAATATTTCTTAAGATTACTTTGAATACTGATAAAGTTGCTTAGCAAGCTGCGTGCATCAGTTTGCCAGATGTTTTTTTATTCAATGACATTTTCATTTGACATTTTTAGGTAATAAGCCAGTTCTTTCACACTTTGGCGAAATGCTTGAATGGTTTTAATTAATTATGCGAAGCATCTTTACTTATTCTTAAACAGCTGTACCTCTCAAAAAGGAACACTTAATGTTTACATGGCTTCATTATGAAAAGTTGGGCCAATTTTCTAAGCTTGAACGGTTTCTGTTTTCTAAATACATTTGTTTACTTCATTACTATGTACAGCACATTTTATCTGTAATTTCTTTTTTTTAAATTCTCAATTCTTTAAAATTTGCGAAAACGTTAAGTCAAATTCTGCTAGTACTACCTTGTAAAAATAACAGGCAATTTGTGGAAACTTAGATGAGCAATGTTGGTAGTTTAGTAACTGCAGAGTGTTAACCCAGTTTCAGTAAATTTTATTTATGTATTACTTGTCCCACAAGTATGAGTAGTAGCAACACATTTGGTTAGGTAGATTGTGTAATTTCTTTAACGAGCCATTAGCCAATAGTCCCTGCAGTTGTCCAGATTGCTTGGGGTATTTATCATGTACAGCAGTTAGGCACCTTTCTGAGCACTCCTGGACATTTGTGAGTATTTATAGAAATTTTTAATTTTAGTTTCTGGGAATTTTTGTGGGAGTGGTCTCACTTTTCCTGTTTACTAATGACAAAACCAGGATGGGCGTAATACAAAAACTGTGTATCATTCAATGCACAATTGCAGATGCACCATGAGGTTTCGACATTTAAAGTTTGTGGCTCTGAATTTGACCCTAAAATGATGTAGGTAACATGACGTTACCAATGCAGTTGTAGTTCATTCATATCATATGTATGCTCAATACAAGTTATTTGTGTCATGTGTATAATGTGATTGAATCTTTCAATCATGGAATTGAGTTTGCACTATGCCTTAATACAGTTTGAACTACACTGCTCAGTGATTCCTCGTTAATAGACCTCTAGTGGCGTATCAAGTAGATTTCCGAATCTGAAAAGTCAAGCATCTCTGTGCTAGCATAGTTGTCCGGAAAGCAGACACCCCGGGGTTCGAATCCCAGAGGAGTTGCAAAATTTTTCACTCTTTGTTTTGAACTTAGTATTGCTTTGACCTCTATCAGATCTTTTATGCAAGCTATGTACATTAGAGATTGTTGACAGATGATCACACAGACACAGATGCAACCATAATAATCTGATTACTAATCTATATAGCTGCCTTTACTAATCTATATAGTTGCCTTTTTCCTGGCAGTAATAATTATTGCATTCTGTATTTTATTATTATACATAATTGATGGGTAACTGATAGATTGTGGTACTTCTAGCATATCTATGATGAGTCTGGTGACCTAGCAAATGTTGAATTATTAACTGGATCCTAAGCTTATCTTTGGCAGTTACTAGCAAGGCCAAATTGTATTATATGCTCAAATATATAAGTGTCTTTTCTAGCAATATGTCACCTAGTTCATATTTGTGTAGAGAATCTTTTGTCTTCAATGAATTATATTTATACTGATACCCAGTTTGGTTCAATTCAACATTAAGTTGCATGTCACATTTTGCATACATGTCTTGCATGCAGACGTTGTAATGTCACAATTTTTTATCTGAACATTTTTCTTTTGTCGACGTAAATAAAAGAAATCGCACAAAGTGATGATCGAGCCAAAATTTATAATTATACCAACATTTGCTATTTCCATATATATCCAGAAGCACTTGTAATTTAGCTCGAAAAAGTCCCAAGTATTATTTGCAAAAGACAGCGTTAGCTAGTCTGCTCAGTGCTTTTGTAATTACACTTGGTAAGAAACTTTCTAATGAAGAGCAGGCTTGTTGCACTTTTGCACTTGTTGACCTTACTTGAACATGTAACTGGTTATCCCGCCATGTTTTGCTGCAGTGTTTTTACCACTTAGTCACAAAAATTTACTGGCTTCTATGATGAATATCAAATCTACTGTAAAACCGTTATAATAAATGGGAAATGATCAGTTCTGTCATTTAGTGATATAATAAGTTTTTTTTAGAAAATTTCATTTTAACTAATTTTATTTATATTTGTTTTATCGCTGGTCTTGTAAACTGTCTACAACAGTCTATGGCACTCAACTGGGATTGGAGATAATTTTGTAGTAACTTGAGCACCTTCTATATTCGTGGCATTTATTCATTCAAAGTGTGGTATGTTAGTTAACCCTACCGTTGGCTACTCTTTACAGGTATTTTCTGTGGCTGATAGTTGGTCTGCTGTACCAGCTTCTGTGAATAATTAACTTTGAATGAAACGGTAGGCCATTGTGTACAGAACTGCAACTGATTCTTTGGTGATTAAGCATGATGGCTGTGTAAACCACTTTTTTAAGTGGCAAATTTTATTGTAATGCTTGACAGTTTTTGCATTCAGCTTTTGCTTGATATAAAATTATGTGAATAAATCAAGAAAAATTTTTACGGAAAAATAATTTCACATTATTATTATTATTAAAGAAGTTATATTTATATTATTCGCTTAATAATTATGGCATTAACGACTTGATTAAATACTGTAATTGTAATGTTAAATTCTTGACTCCTAAATGACATTCCAATTCCAAACTCAGAGACTTTTTACTTAATGGCCAACGTGGGCCAACTTTTGCTCTTTCATCTTCCCAATAAAACAAGCCGTTGTTTAAGGACATTACAGTTTAATTAGTTTGTAAAGATACTTATGACTATTTAACAGTACTATTGATTAGTTGCGTTTTAAGACGGCATTACAGTGTATCATCTCAGTTTATACAGCAGCAAAAACACTACCTATTTGAGGCATTATACTTTTATAAAGCATTTTTATTTGTTATATGATAAAGCCTAAAGTGAACAGTCAGTAAAGCAATGAATATTGACTAATTTCTACGGCGGAATCTTTTGGCCGTCTTAATGTTTCTTTGTGCACACTAACTGAAATATAAGAACATTTTGATCGTAGCTTAGCTACGGATTACCATATAAGCGAGTTGATATTTTGTACCGTTGAACTGAGATTATTGAAATTAAAGGTGTGGTATTAGAAGTAAATAAATCATAGAGTTTTTGATGGAGTTGGCATAATATATATAGGGGTAGTCCATCTATATCTCATGGAGTTTTTGATATAAATAGACATTATAATTTATGGAGTACCAAAACACACTTATTCTGGATACAAGTTTATCAGTGACACATTGATGATATATTGACTAGAATCTGCCAAACTTTTAGTGTATTATAAATCTTCTCATTACTGAACTGTTTACTAACATGTTTACTAAACATGATTATAAACTGTTGATAATGAGTGTGCTGGCACAGACAGCAAAGGCCAGTAGTAGTTAGCCAAAAGTACTAACCTACATTCTTGTTTAATTTCATTGTGTGATAGACAAGTGTCTTTGGTAGGCCTATGTATATATAAGCAATAAAAATGTTCAACAAGCACATCATGCTATTTAGAGAAATTAGAGGCTGCCACTGAGAATTAGAATTTTAAATAGCATTTGGTATTTTGACCTAGCATGGTCAGAAGCATGGTGACTTGAGTAAATAGATAAAAGCAAAAAAAGTTTATAACATAGAAGAATACCATCTGTAAGGTAGACATACATGTTCAGCTTAAAATGAAAAAAAAGAAAACAAACATTTGTTGATATTTGTTAGTAATAAATTACTGTTATAAAAGAAATAAGCATTTACGGAAAATGAAAGGCCAATCTCTTTGCCCATTTGACATCTTGAAAAACGTGTGTGTATAAACTGAATGAAATTTGTGGGAGCGTGGGTTTTGTCTTCATTTTTTCCAATTGACTGTACATGTGCATGTATTTCTAAACATTATACTTGTAGTCTTGGTCTGTATATAGACGTATTTATAACTGTATTGTCTTCATTTTTTCCAATTGACTGTACATGTGCATGTATTTCTAAACATTACACTTGTAGCCTTGGTTTTGTATAGACGTATTTATAACTGTATTGTCTTCATTTTTCCCAAGTGTCTGCCCATGTACATCTATTTCTAAACATTGCACTTGTAGCCTTGGTTTGTATAGACGTATTTGTGACTGTATTGCCTTCATTTTTCCCAAGTGTCTGCCCATGTGCATCCATTTCTAAATATTATACATGTAGCCTTGGTTTGTATAGACACGTATTTATAATTGTATGACAAGTTTATGACACCCTTTTGACAGTTATCTGAAGTTTTTAGTATTTCCAATGAACTTACCACATCATAAAAGCAGTGAGTATGATTTTCAGGAACTAGTACCTGTAATAATCCTGTTAATAATAATGCTTTGAGCCGTAAGTTCAACTTCATTGTTTTTATTCCAGGAATTTTTGCTTACCTCAATTACTTGGTACCAAAGACTCGCAAAGAGATCCTTGACGTGCTGATCGCTGGCTTGAAACGACTTGAGTACAGAGGATATGACTCTGCAGGTGTGTCTGATTTGTCATTCGGTTTTCTTTTACTCCCCTCTCTCTCTCCCTCTCTCCCGCTCCCTCTCCTTTTTCTTTTTTACACGTTTTATTTGTTGTGCCTATCTTTTATTGAAAACTTCCCTTTTACTAAAATATCCTCACGTAAGATTAACGTTATGAGTCATATGTCATGACTATTATCAGCAACTTCAGTTCCTTGTTGTCTTTATGCTATTTACTTTGTCATTTTTACCAAGTCTTATCAGTTTGCGCAAGATTATTATAGCTGTGAGTAGTAATAGCTTTTTCGTTTGCTTTTATCTATTTAACATTAGAGCAAATCTACTTGGCCTAGTGAGTAATTACCATAATAAGCAACTAATTCCATTAGTTGCCTGACTGAGTTTATGTAATTAAATAGTTTTAGTATTTTTGCCATGGCACTTTCATTTTCAGGAGTTAGTACTACAGTTATTTAGATGCACGATCTTCGTTGTGATCAATTTTAGTTTGGTCGTAATCAAATAATTATGTTGGAAATGCGTTGAATATTTTCGCACTTTGGCCTAGGGGTCAATGAAAATGCAGACAAAATGTTGTGGCCAAATTGTTTGGGGTCCAAATACTTGAGACTCGAGTGTCTGGCACTTGGTTGGGTCTAAGTATCCACCGAGGAGCCAAATGTCGGGACCCAAGTATCCAGGACACAAATATCAGAGGCCTAACTGTCTGGGCACAAGTATCTGTGCAGCCATGACAGACTGTCTGTTTTTCTTACTAACTGTGCCATTTTCGACTACGTGTTATGGCTGTAAACTGTTTGTATTAAGGTTGCTTTCTAAAGATGTCACTGTTTTGTGTGGACTTTGTTGAAACAACAGAGGAACAGGGGAATTTCCCAGTGTGATTTTTGGTCTGTTTTAGCCTAGCACACATAGTAGTGTACTCCAGACATTTTTAATCTTTTATTTGATTAACGCACGTTTCTTATCATATCAACTTGTAGCTAGTAAATTACCAATGAAGCTAGTAAATTACCTATCATTATTTCACTGACATAAAATAGTGGTGACGCTTATCTCGTGTTTAGTTAGTTTGTAGTGTCAGAGTGGTGTACGTGATATATGTAAACGAACTACAGATTTAATTAGTAAAAGCCACCATTGTAAAGCTACTGAAGTTGTGTGGTCAGTCAAGATGAAAAATGATTCAAATGAGTCTACTCCTAGTCAGAATACGGGTATTATACGCTATTAAGCATTTCCAATTGTTGTTTTCACTTTTCGGCGGACTTGTGTACTCTTGTGCTTATGAACTGAATTAAGTTTTTATTTTACCAGAAAAAATATTTATTGTGTTTGTTACTAAATAAATTTTTTTTCAGTGCTGGAACTTATTTTGTTTTCAGTAGTTGATAGATCTAGAGAGCCTACTGGTAGTGCTCAATACATTTGTTAGTTTATATTACTTGAAAATTTTAACTAAAATATTGTTAGAAAACTTAGACAGCAAAGTTCAAAAAAGATAATTCGCAACCATTTTCGTTTTTTTTTTTGTAAAATCTAGTAGTACTCCTCTTGTAATAATTTTGTCATTTCTTGTGAGTGGAGAATTGCATTTACTTTGCAGATAATGTGTTATTTATTGTTTGCTAGAAACGAATTTGCTTTCTGATTTATTGCAACATTAAATAGACATCTAATTTAACTTATTTTATTCATTTTCGCCCCTGAACATGCCTTGCCATGTAAAATCTAATATCTGAGCTGTTTTTATAGTTATTGTAACCTGGTGCTTCTCTATTACCTTGTTATTGTGCAGTTCATCCACGTGTGTGTAATATGCTCCTCTGTAGCTAGGTTGTACATGGCGTCCTGGTTCACTAGCTCGTATACCGCAAGTTATTTCTCTGCTCATTGAAATGGTTGATAATTATAAGTGTATGTGGGTCAAGCTGTCTCACTGGTTGAACGAGAAATGTTTACTTGCCGCTGACGATTGCGTGTGTTATGAAAACTCTTATTATCACTAAAAGGCAAACAAGGGCGCATCTTATGAAATTAAGCCTAAGATTAAAAATTGCTAACCAACGCTTAATTCAGACGGTATATAGTTTAGTGGTGGCGCGTACAGTTCCGTCTGGGTAGGTAGTTAATTCGATACTGCGGCCGGGTCATACCAAAGGCTTTAAAAATGGTACCTGCTGTTGCCCTGCCTGGCGCCTGGTATTTAGGGTGAAAGTGGGGTGATAATAATCTCTGTTATGTAGATGTAGCTTGTTATTTACAGTCGGCGATAAAAGCCTCACTGCAGGCTTGTGTTGTCTGTTGAACGCCGACTTTAAATAAAGGTTATTATTATTATTATTTATTTATCGAGTAAAATTAAAAATAAGCATTTTTGTTTTATATCTCAACAATATGAACAGCACACGCGTAAATGGATTATCTAGATTATAATAACAGGATCTGGAACATCTGTTCCAACGCCTGTGATGTATTTAAGTTGCAGATGTACATAAGCATTAATTGATGCTTCATTCATAAGCATAGAACTTACTATTGATCTATGTATCTGGTTTAAAAATTCAACAGGTGATCGTTTATTTTTATACAAGTTTATCATTGCATCTTAAATAATGTGAGCAAGCGGTTTGAACTACTTGTGAAGAATGTCCTGTTAAATGATAAGGTATACTGATGGAAGTATTTAATATATAGTAGTGTATGCTCAGACTTCTGTCATGGCCGTCATCATAGTCATAGCTGTTACTCATGAAGTGATGCAATATGTTACTGGAATTGTGTGCTGGAATTTACAATGAATACTCATGTCGTTATATTTTAGAAATCGATGACTTGTTTGTTTTTGAATAACAGAGACTGTGTAGATATTTGTAATCGTTATTTAACTGCAAAAAATTAACTTTTGCTTCTGCTTTAACAGAGATTTTTTGTATTATACATTTGTAAATATAAAGCAGTGCAAATAAGGAACTAACAGATGTATTAGCTTTATTATAAAAAACTATTTTACTACTTTATGTTGTAAAGATAAGAAAGTTAACTATTATGGTCAGAAACAGTTTTTTAATTTTACCTTGTACAAATGAGAAAATATTAGTCAGCTGGATCTTGCTCTCACTATTTTTTCTACGAAAGCTATCATTTGACTGCCTTGGTAGCTACTGAAATACACTGTTTGTATATTTGTTCATGTTGGTGGCCGGAGTTGGCTTAACTAAGAAATTACAGCAAAACTGTGAATTTGTAAATCACAAAAAGAAACTCATTGTGAATGTAAAACAATCTTCTAGCAAAGCAGTGAAAGTTTTTGGTTTGTGTTTGCAGGCGTTGGCATAGAAGGTACTAACGAGTTTGGTGACACACCTATTATTACCTTGATTAAGAAGCGGGGCAAGGTCCGTATGCTAGATGAGGAAATACATAGTAAGTAAAAACCATTCACTAATGAAAGTATAATCAAAGAAAAGAGAGGAGGTATTTTAGTTAATAACAGCAAAAGAAGAGTATAATTACTATGCCAAATACTCGAATAATACAATAGATACAATCTGCGAATGTTAGGTAAAAAAATCTCAAAGCTTGACTACATATGCTATTAATCGCATGGATGTGCTTGATGCCATGCTTGGCTTCCAATTTAAAATGCTAGCTAAAACTTGATCGTATGTGGTAGGAATTTTTAATCTGTCACACTGTTAGTTTACCAATATTTTAGGTTTATATACGTCTTGCGGAATTACTCCTGCTCCAGAAGCAGAAAGAAACACTTTTTTCCTCTAAGCTGTGGATGACAGATATATTTCTGTATTTAATTATTTATTTTTTTGCTTACAATACAGTTTGTTCACTGACTGTCAGATGTAGGTGTTCTGCAATTTGCATGGCATGTTATAACTTTACATCATAACTCACTGTTTTAGCTACTGAGAGAATGACACTTTGTGCCTGTGAAGAACCATAAAAAGGGTTACAGTTTTGGTGATAAACAAAAAAAGTTTACAGCATTCAAAAGAGTTTTTTTGTAACTTAGTAAACATTTATTCTAATGCAGTTTTTATCTGATTCACATATGATGTCTTGTTCATCGGATTCAGTAAATCATCTATTTACATTTTTAATGTCATGAACGTTTAATAAATTCGTTAACTTTTCAAATTGATTACAAAAACAAAAGCGATTACCGATTAGTGACCTGTACAATAAAAAAGGTGTGCCACATAGAGTATAAAAGGTGTTTATATGCTTACTTATTTATCTTTGCCTGTTACACACAGTTTGGATAAGCTCATTTGTTTACTGATACCAAAATAATTTCCCCACTTTTTATAGTTGACTGTGGTTTTGTTTTCGCTTATTAGAAACTGATAAGTTGGACTTTGATCGCGAGTTTGACATTCACTGCGGCATTTCACATACACGATGGGCAACTCATGGAGAGCCAAACTGGGTGAATTCCCACCCGCAAAGGAGTGGAAAAGACAATGGTGTGTTATATATTTGCTTGGTTAATATTCTCATGTTCAGTTTATTATTTAATAAATATGTTGTTAAACTTATTAATGCTCTTTTAAATACCATTCATCAGAAATTGTCTTCAAAGGAATTGCTATTAAATTCCCACCAGAGAGAAGCATTTCACCATTATTTTTACTCCTTTGTTCTTGAGTGACCTTCAGTCTTCGGTCAATTGACAATTAAATTTCCTGTTTTTGCTGCTGTTGATATAATGTGCTGGAAGCCATATATGTAGTTTATTTTGTCTACCAAAAGCAGTTTAAATTTCTAGCCCTTCACTGTCCTGTAGTCCCAAACATTTCTGCATTAAATTTTGTGTGTGAAAGAGAAAGCATTAAGGTGAGGGAACTGGCAGAGGCTTTCTGAGTTTTAAGACAAACATGCAAAAATAAACCTGTAGTTATGGAAATAATCACAGTAGACAGATTTAATTAGCACCTGTATGTATTTAGACTTCTTTGGGTGTACATTTCTCTCTCAGACTTTTTTGTAAACTTGTAGAACTGCTTTCTCCAGATTAGAATATGCCAAATGAAGTAATTTTCATTTTCTTTGAATTTTTAAAAAATATGTTTAAAAAACTTTTTACTGGTGAAGATCGTACCTGTTTTTCCCAAAAAAATAGTTTTTGAAAACTAGTGCTTACTTGTCACTTGTCTTTCCAGCTTTCATTGTCGTACATAATGGCATCATCACGAATTACAAGGACATCAAGAAATTCCTGGTTTGTACTGAAATTTTTGTTAGCTGTCAATTCGTAAGGTCGTAGTAGCTTATATCGTTCTTAGTTTTTTTAAAGTTAATGGTGAATAATCACCGGTTGCAAAAGTATTTGTGTTTTGAAGATGTTGCACATTTACACAATTAGAGCAGCTAGTTTAGGTTTGATATGTAATTTGCGAAATACGTGATGTACATCATTTGAAGATAATTCGGGCAAGTTGATATTGTGTTTTAGTGTCTTTTAGCAATAAGAACTGCTATTATAATTACAGAAAAACAATTGCGTCACTATTTACCATCTCGATAAATTACATGTGCGCTTATTTAAGATCCTGTACATTATAAGATATGTATGAAAAGGCTCCGTGATGCTGTGTAAATTTGTCCCCATATTGCATTGACTTGTTTTATTGTGTAGCAAATGAAAGGCTACGAATTCGAGTCAGAAACTGACACAGAAACTATTGCTAAGCTAATGCATCACATGTTCAAAGAGCATCCGAAGTACGACTTCCGTCAACTCTGCGAAAAGGTGGTACAGGAGCTGGTAAGTCCTTTACTTACAGTTTCAAATATGTAATAAAAAATCACGTATCATGAATCGAGAAATACAGGAATAAGTATGTGAGATATGCACTGATATATCATATAAACAATTTTGTAACAGTGGTTATGAAATGAAATGAACTTTTGCCTTATTTATACTCCATTCTCCAATGTTAACTGCATTTACACGAATGTCGTTCAGTGATGCATTATTGATTTTTTCAGGAAGGCGCATTTGCTCTGTGCTTCATCAGCAGTTATTTTCCCGGAGAGATGGTTTCAACCAGGTAAAAGCTTTGTGATATGCCTCTTCTAAAAAATTTATGCTACTGTTGCTAATTTTGTACAGAATGTTTTCTGATTTTTGTTTTTCATTTTCAAAGCACCCTTGTCTATTGTAGTTTTGGTCAGGGATGTTACCGAAACTGAATTCATAAAGTGAAACCGAAACCGATATCTATGGGGTATAGGAAACCGATGTCGAAACATTTTTGCAAAATCACCTACTATTTAAACTGAAAAAAGAAAATTCTAAAATAAGTAAAAATTTTGTTTTTTCGTTTGATTTTGTTTGCTGTGGTGCGAAATTACTCATAGAAAATTCTAATACAAAATGGACAAGGAAGTTTTATAGTATAGAACCTCAAGTTTAATGGAGTGGCTTACCTTAGAAAATGTGTTAATAATGTTTTTGGATTTAAGAATCCTTAATGATTAATGTTTAAAGATCATACAGCATAATTAAAAATGAACAAATTTTATTGTAGATATTTTGTTGCCTAGATTTCAAACGTGGTTTAATATTTCGGCTGATTGGCTTAATAGACCCTAGAACTTCACAGTCGTCAGTACTGAAGATACGCCGCATTGCCGGTAAAAGCATGTCACAAACTGTTATGTAAACAAAATTTTCGCTTCACTTGAACTAATTTTAGCCAATAATTTCAGCAGTTTTTGCCATCTAGGTAAAAGGTAAATTAGATAAATAATGCTCACTTAAGTGAAACTTCGTAAAAATCCTACAGAAAATTATCCAAAATTTCCTCTACAAATTTAATAAATTCTGCCAAAACCGAAACGAAAATTTCATTTCGGTAACAGCCCTGGTCTTGGTTAATAATGCTCTTTCTGAGTAAATACTTGACATTGTAGTGTGATATACTTTTTAGGAGAGGCAGTCCACTTTTAGTGGGCATCAAGAGTAAGACGAAACTGACCACTGACCACATTCCTGTTATGTACAGCAAAGGTAAGTTATCAAATTTAACCGGAACGAGCCTTTGCTTAACTGACATCTGCTTTTTTTATTAGTAATAACTGCATGAGTTGCCTAGTTTAGTAACTGTAATCACTGACTTAGTGAATTTTATATGTTGTTACTTGTGCAATGTAAAATAAGTATCTTTAATAGTCTATGCTGCCATTAATGTGCTATAAAATTGTTTCTTTTTTATGTCGATTGCTGTTCACAGAGAGAAGTAGATCAGGTAATTAATACTGTGACTTTGTTGGGAATGGCTGAAAAGTTATGGGTACTTCTTGAGCATAATACTATGCTGTGGATATTTGGTTTTATGTTCACAATTTAAGCATTATGCTTGTGCACTGTGGTTTTTGCCTTCAACCCTCGGTCTCCCAGAAACCTATAATTTTCGTAATTCATAATAATATGTAGCGAGGTGATTTTTGTGACCTCAGTGATTTGTCTTCTGTTTTGGATTTCCAGCATTGATCGTGATTGTAGATTTAAACATCTTTCTTACTACTCTTATTGTGTACGCGGGCAAAAATCTGATGGTAAATTTTATTTAGCATGTTTTTCATAATTGATTTGTTCTTGATCGAGGGTTGTGGTCAAACTGGTCAATACTAGTTCACATTGTTGCAGTTACTTCATTCGCACTTGGTTAATTGGGGTTTAGTGGTCACTAGTTAACTTTAACATCTGCATTACTGCTTTGCATTCAGTTTTATTATATCTTTAGTGAATTTGTTTATTTAATATTGTGATTTTTGATACCGATAACTCTTCCTGAGATTTTGCCTGTATCTTGTATTTATTTATTTGCCAAATGTTATGCATGTTTAGATAATTTTTTCAAACTAGTGTATTTTTTAAATGCCTTTTACAACTGCAATATTTGAGGTGTTATTTTCTTAATTATAAGACATGCCATGTTATCTGTATTTTCTCTTTCTTTAAAGATTTCTGAAAGCATGATGTTACTGTACTAATTTTATGCATGCTTTCTGTTTATCATTCATTTCTTGGGGAAATTGTGAGCTGCATAAGGATTTCGAATGCCACATGTAATCTGCAAATCGCAGGCTGCATCATTTATTAATGAAGATGCAGTTAATTAATAATTAGTGACTAAATATTCTCATCATGGTATAGAGCAGCCACAAGCTCCACCATTAGTTAATTGATCGCTAACACGGTGCATTAAATTCCAAATCTCACTTAAAAACAGGTGTGTCCACAGATGTTTATCAAACTGGTTTAGTTACTACATTAGTTAAATTGCTAAACAAGTTTATGTAACATTTACTTATGCAATGGTAATAAAATTCTGTGCATGAATAATACTTTCTAAGAATTAACTATAGTGTAGAATGGACTCTGCAACTTTTGCACGCCATTGGCTTGTTTTCTTGATCCGTGGCAAATAATTGAAAACACTTAAACAAATGGGAGTGCTCAAGTTTGAAGTAATGCACTGAATATTCTTTTCATGTGGCAGCTGCTAGATATTAGCTGTAAAAGTGGTGCTTGCAGCATCAACGAGATATTTCTGTATTTTTGCCAGACAGTCTGATAAGCTTAAACGCAGTCTAGTATTTAGATGTATGTGAATGATTTTTACATCCATGTTGTTGTATTTACAAAGTGTGTAATAGCAACACCGTTGTACCTCATACATGGTGCAGACCAGGTTTCTCTGCCTACTTCATAAAGGTCTAGCTTTTTTGTTTGATTATAAACGTTTTAAAGGCATGTTTGTAGTTTGTACATACAAGATTTTTTGTCCAATTTCTTGTGTTAAATCTACTTTCATATGAGAAATTGGCAGTTACGATTTCGTTTGGTTACAAAAAGTTGTAAATAAAAAGCTAGATACGACTTGATTATTTCACCACCACAATTTTAGTTTCCATAAATTTTATTTTGAATGCAAGAAGTTGAACACAAGAGTTTGGAAGAAAACTTGTATGTGTGAACCAACTTTAACTCTTTATTACTTTTTGTTTCTTGCATGAATTGCTCCTTTGTGCACCTGTCTCCTGTACTGACTTGAACTTCTGTTGTGAAGTTGAATCGTCTAGTGTCGTGACACCAGGTATACGATCTTTTGAAATATTCTCTGTTTGCATTTGTTTTGTGTTAAGTGTTCCCTATATTCGTTCATACTGCATTAATTGTTATTGTTGTTTTACTGTTTGCTTAATGCAGAAGTCATTTTTAAATGTGTACTAGTGCCTGTGCTGATGTTGAAGTCGTGGTTTATGTTTTAAGCAGCAGTAATGTTCACAGCCTTCCAATATTCCCTGCTCCATTTTTGTGTTCCTCTCTTCCACTCAGTAGGTTCAGTACTTCTTGCTGCAGTGGCAGTTTCTGCATTGTAGTAGTTGTACTTGCTTGCAGCACTTAGGTTATTAGCTTGCAGAACAGTCATTGTATTAGTTAGTAATTAACTATTTTTTGTTACTTTTTTAAACAGAGATTTTCTTGTTTATGTTCTTTCTGTTATCTCTCTGCTCAATACTTACAGTAGTCATAAATTGCCATGTAGATCCTTTTTTGTGTTTGTGCTAAAAGATATTATTAGGGCAGAAAGGAAACTAGATAATCAGTCCATTTGTTGCATTAGAGATCGACAGATAGGAATTTACAATTTTTACTTGTAGTAGTGTTTCTTCTTTCATATTATTTTACATTTATTATTGCTGCCAAATTTAAGATTTTTTTCAAACATTTAAATTGCTGCTCCTAAAACTTTAACTAAACTTTCTTTAAAATGCATTACGTTTAAACATCTTTTACACATTACCAAAATGTGTACAGTGCTTGTCTTTAGACTTTTTATTCTAAGTAAAATTCCTTTGGGAAATTTTGTAGATATGCAGAACTTGGCGCCTGGTTAGAATTTTTAGAAGGAATAGATCACAAAAATCAGTAATATTAATGCTTTGGAGAATGGATGCGGGGCTGTTAAACTCTAAATTGGCAATACTATAGTTTGCTTCTCGTGGTTGGTAATTCTCTTACTAACTTTCTTTTTATCTATCTTTTTGTCGTGCACTCGTTTATTGCTGTCAACACTGTTTCTTACTCTTTTGCACGTCAGAGTATCGTCCGCACAACCCAGCAGAGGGAGACACGGAACAAATAAATGTGAAACATCATCGTCAGGAAAGCCTTACCGAGTTTTTCCCTCTTGGACAGAAAAAGATTGAGTATTTTTTCAGCTCGGATGCTAGGTGAGTGTGGCTGTGCTTTTAGCTTAATGTAATGCATGATGCTTTGTTATTTTGCTTGAACAGAGCGACGTGGCAGCGTGCGTGACTCCGTGTCCGAGGACCTGGAAACGTCCGCCTTTGAGTACAGTCGCACGGAGGACACGATTGGCTTCCGTCCACTGGATGAGCATGAAGTAGAGTACTACTTTGCCTCTGATATGAGGTGAGGTGAAAGATGCTGTCCACATTCTTGTCACCAGTTAGGAGCACTGTGTTGCAGATGTTAGTTGTCACTAATCATGTTGTAGATTTGATGTAAAAAGATGTGTAATGTTTGTAGTGTTTAGTTTGAACACTTTGTTAATTCATTGCAAGCACACTGAGATGATGTATTGAAACTTAAATGTTTTAATTTTCATTTGCACAGTTTTGTGTGACCTCTAAATTTAATTTTAGCTTGTTTTCTTTCTATGTTTATGTAAATAATCCAGTTATTATTAATGTTTCTTTTTTGTTTAAAGAACATCATGGTGTTAATATTGTTTTTATGCATGTGTTCACACAATTATGCACATTTTTTGTTATTTAGAACAAAGTTTTTGAGTTTTTAGCTTGTTTGTGGGCAGTAGTAGTGTTTAGTTTTAACTTCATCTTGTTGTAGTATAAAAGTCATCATGTGGTTAGTTATTGTTGATAACAGAAAGGTTTACTTAGCCATAGATCATTTCTCACTAAAACATTTCTTAAGCATGCATTTCTGAAGTCACTAAGAAAGTACTAAGATGATATACCATGTTGGCAGCTATTTGTTGTTCCAAATTGTGCAGAATTCCCTAAAAGCAAACATAGACCTGATGATGCAAATGCTTCATTTTTGCTTTGTGATGAACTTGAGTGATTGTTATTGTCAACATAACAAAAAGAAGTTTTGATTGACAAGTGTTGATCAGTGGCAATGGAAAATAGTAATTAAGGCAGCGTCTATATCATTTTTGTCCAGCATACAGTTAACATTTTTATGTTGTTTTCTGTGAATTTATCCAGTGCATATGAGACATACTTAACAACATCAACATGCAGTAGCATTGTTTTGTGGCAAGCTCTGGTGTACTAGAACCGCGTTTCTCTTCTTCTCACTTCCTCACAGCTTAGAACAGTTCAGTAAGGTTGAAGTTTTCTGCAATGTTAGATCCTGCATCAGATGGATAGCTAATTTGTTCTCTCTCTTTCCAGACAGCACCAATTGATGCGTTTGCAGTGCCTAATCACTACAGCAGGCATTTTTATTTAGTTCCTTTTGTTTTTGCAAGCCCCTTCTCACCTTTTCTTTTTTCCTCTTCAACTGGCTTAGTTGGGAATGGGATGACTTTTTATAAAAAATGTTGCTTTTTGTAAGGTCATTGCCCCAGCATACGCACAAAATGCTGTGCAAATGACTAAGCCCTGTAACCTTATTGATTCTTGCTTTTTCTTAAGTGTATAAATGTTTTTTAACAGGTTTACATGTTCAACTGTAATTTCACAGTTGATATTAAAAATTTGCAATTCTGAAACTATAGACATTTAAATTGTGCGTAACCAGCTTAGACTTGCTAAAATTATTATTTTGTCCCTTGTTAATTACACCTCTGCATTGTTGCAAAGCTTCTCAAGAGATTTAATTGCTCATGCACTTCTTGCTGCTTGATGTCATTGAATGAGGTTAGTAGGTGCAACTGTCTACCTTGCTAAACCAGTTGCTACTGGATACGTCACCACCTGCTGCTGCGTTTAGAAAGAAATTGATGCTTAATCCGGGTTACGAAAGTGAACGTTTCAACAACAACTTTTACTAGCTGAGCACTCATAAGCATATTAAGCCAATCTTTCGAATTTTATTGATTATCAATTCTGATTAGGCATCATCGGAAGAATGTAATGCGACATGTTTATCTTATTTATCAATTGCAGATTGTATTTAAGGATTATAGATTACATTTTGTTAACATTGTCCCTTTCAAATGATATTATTGTTCACGGTTTTTGCCTCAGTTTTTTTTATCTGCACAAGTATGTCAGTTTACTTGAATTGTTTTGACCTAGTTTTAAATCTTTGGCCTGTTATCATTCGGAATGAGACAACGATGAGTACTAGATTGGAAAACAGCCTTTGGCATTAACTGTGACATAGTATTCCTTGTTTTACTCATTTACTGTTAAATGCAAACTTGCCTTTGGCATTCGGACGGTTGTCTCGGGTTCTTTGCTTAGTTTTACTACTGAGTTGTAGGTCAACAAACTGCCTTTGGCTCTATCTTGTTGCTCTAGCATTTTTGTCTCATTGTCATTTACGTTCAAAAATGTGTCAACATTACAATCTGAACTTTACCATTCTCTATGTAAGTTTTGTGTAATATAAGGAGTGTCAGGAAATGATTGCCCTCTCCGTAGGAAACAAACCGAAAAAATAGGAAAAAATGAACAGTACCATGCAAAAGAGTATTTTAATTCTGGGTATAGAATACTTATTATAATACTTAGTCATTCTCAGCTGTAGATTCCATAAATGCTTAGTGGTACGAATCGTTACGATTTATGCTGATTTCTCAATGAAAATGAGTCATGACTCATTTCTTCAAAAACTCCGTTCATTTTTTATTTCTGGTAATAAGGAGGCAAAAACATTTAAAAACACATTAAAGAAGAAATATTATAATGATTAATGTATTATTCATTCATTGAAAGTATGTCTATATGTACTTGTGATAGCTTTTAAGCACAGCAAGCTAAAATTTCCTAACACCTTCTATACTGTGCAGCTAATTAGTAATCCTTGTATTGATTTAATGTTAACAACCAAGTGCACCAAAAGCTACTTGCTAAATTATTAAACTGTATACTTTATGGTGTGACTAATCATGTGTACCTTTTATTAATACACGGCATTATTTAGGTACACCTTTTAAAACATGTCACAAATGCAATCTGTGTTGTAATTTAATTATTTAGTGATTCATTAACCTTAACCAAATTAGTACCTTTTATGTAAATTTATAGTGAGATAACAAAATGAAAAATTGAAATATGGTTGAAGTTTTTATTACATTAATGTTCATTAATCATTATATCACAGAAAATCAAAGTGTGAAATCATTTGAATGTTTTTAAGTGTTCATGAATCCACATTGCTTCTGTCTAAACCACCCTCAACTTTAGATAAAGCTTTGCTTTTTGTTCTAACGGCATCATTCATTTCCTAAATGTTTACAAGTTGGCAGATGATGACATTTTGATACATTTTATATTTATTTACTTGTGTATTACAGAGGTTATTCAGTATTACTGTAATAAAACCTTTTCCTTTGTTATCTTTGTTGGTTGATAGATTACTAAATTATTTTTTTCGTTTAATAGATACAGACCGTAAAAACTTAAACATTAACATCACAAAGAGTGCTTTTTTCTCAATGTTGTTTTTTAAACTAGTTGGACAGGTGGAGGAACCATCCAAATTTTTCTTGCCAAATTTGTGCTAAGATTTGTTAGAAATGCCTGCACTGGAAGTTTCCATTTTTGTGCATTTATTTAATTTCTTGTCGATTTGTCTGTCGAAAATATTGACAAAAATGACAAACTACTTCTCAGTTAGCAATATTGCTGGAAGTATGTAAGGATTTTTTACTTAAAGGATGTAGGATATGAACAAATTTAATCTTTTTCTATTTTTAATTACTAACCAAAATCATTATTTATCATTCTTATTAGTGACACAAGTCTGTTGTAATTTTTTATATGGAAAAAGTAATAACAATACGGTAATAATAATGTACGAAATGAAGCAGAAATAATTTTACTTCATGCTTATTATTATTTCTGATTGTGTAGCTAAACTACTTGCAGTTTCTGCAGCATACATATGTATGTTTAATATCCTTGTGTTTCTTTTATAATCATATAATCATATTGTTAATGAGTTACTATGTCATTTTCAGTGCTGTGATAGAACATACAAACCAGGTAATCTACCTTGAAGATGATGATGTTGCTGCTGTCAAAGAAGGAAGTAAGCATCCTAGCATTATCTTTTATTATTGTTTTCTAAATATACTTTATTTTTATGTTAAAATAGAATTTGTTTGTATTGGGAAGCTGATTTCGAATCACGCACATCACTGCACATACATAAGTTATCCTGGTTTAATTTTATTGGGTATTGGATGCTGCTTTTACATAACGGCTTGAAGTTTCTTATAAAATACATTGCAGTTTATGAACAAGCACTGCAAATAGCAAAAGTAAATTTTAGTTTTTTTCAAGGTTGGCAAAAATTGCAAAGTACTTAGTAGACTGTTACGAATTTAGCTAGTGGTAATTGTACGTGCGCTATATTTCATGTTAAATTTCATTTTTAGCATTATGAGCTTAATAATGTTTGATAAGTAAACATAGCTTTTGGCTTGTTAGCATTGTTATCCTCGTGGCAAATGCAAACAGGAGCCATAAGCCTCAAAAAACAAGTTTAAGCTGGTGCTTTTTTTACAAATGTAAAATTAGCTGGCCACTTTACGATCCTACGCCATGTAAATCCATTTATTTGACATAAAATTTTTAGTCAGAGTAAATGGTTTGCCTACTTTTTGGAGGACTGTAAAACTAGTCCTTAGCTCGTGACTGACTGTTTTACCTGTTCATTTTAGTGTTACTGATTTTGCAGTAAATTATAATCGACAGTGTGGATCAACTTGTTAACTAATGTTTATTGTTTTATTCAGACTTATCCATCCACAGAATGAAGAGAACTTCTGAGGACACGCCTGCTAGGGAGATCTCCACTGTTACCATGGAGATTCAGCAAATAATGAAAGGTAAGTGTTGCTTATGCTACATTTTCAGTATGTGCACGTTTATTACAGGTTTGAGAGTCCCAGAAATGGGACATGTGTAACATAATATAAAACACGCGTGTTAATAGCAACTATATTATACGAATAAAATAGCTTTACTATACTACCTATGGTATAAAGAAAACTATTTATTAAGTCAATGTGCATAAAAACATGCCCACCTGTTTGCATCATGAATCTGTTGATTTTTAACTGTCCCAAAAAAGGATTGAGTCAGTGCAAATAGAAATCCTCTGATTTTCTTTATATCACTTGCGTATTTTGTCATTTTATTTTACTTTATTATGGGACACACTATGTTGGCAAGAAATTTATCGTGATCTATGATCTTTGTGTAAGTTAAATGTGTTGTTTTACTTTATCGAACAAAGTACAAATTCTGTAATTTGACAGGTGCTTACATTGATTCTTCAAATAGTGTTTCTTATCATATGCTGCCAGTGAACTAACAATTATCACAACTAATTTAGTGACAAATAACTAATATCAATGAATTAACAATGGATACTTAAGACTAAAGTTTTTTTTGTTTGATACACTAATGTAGGAAAATTTTGTATGTAAGAAAAAGTAATAGATTTTAAATAAAAGTTCATTACAGTAAAGATACTGATTTTGTCTTCTTTCTATCAAGTTTGAATGAATGAAATACCAGTGTTTAGAATACGATATATATGTTGAGTAACTGATTTAAATAATATAATTATGTAAATACTGTCTGTCCTTTATGTCCTGAATATTTACAATATTGAAAGTTTTATATTCTTTTCAACAGATAACCATGCTGTTTGGTGTTGGATTGTCAAAGCTGTGTACACAAAATGTTTCAAGTTCTTATTTTAGCTAAATTTATTTTTGTTTTTTTAGGTAATTATAGTTCATTCATGCAGAAGGAGATCTTTGAACAGCCTGAGTCGGTTGTGAACACTATGCGAGGTCGTGTTTGCCCGGATGAGGGAACCGTAGTACTTGGAGGTATCAAGGATTACATTCCAGAAATCAAAAGATGTCGTCGCTTGTTGTTCATTGCCTGTGGAACTAGTTACCACAGCGCTATTGCGGTATGTAATTATTCGTTCGACAGTACTCTTGTTTTTAGCAAAAATGACACAGCTAAGACAAACAGATACCAATCAGCTTTCCTTATTTTTAATAACTATTAATTTTCCTATGAGATATTTACTGCTAAATGGCCTTATTGAATGAATAGACTCAGAAATATATGTGTTAAAATGCAGTGGCTGCCAGCTTGTTGAAAAGCAGAAGATCAGAGTAATGGTGCATTCAGACAGGCGACTTTTCTTGTCCAGTTTACTCCCCAAGAGGCTTGCCAAATATTTAGCAAGCATGTTCAGACTAGAGAGTAAAATTTTGCTGCGAGCTACTCTCCGACAGTAAGTGTGAACTGACACTCAGTTCTTTATTCACTGCAAGAAACTCACTAAATAACTTTGCCGAGGCGTTCGCATTACATATTAGCTCTCGGGAAACCAACTTGCAGCAACTGTGACAGAGTTTACAATAACTGGTCAACTGTAACTCGCAAAGCAGTTCACACTTGAAAATTTGTGACAAAAAACTCGCTAGACTGAACGTGCCGTAACATGAAAAGAGTAAGTAATAATGTGCCACACAGTAACCAAAATGTTCTTCCTGGGCACTTTACTATCTGAAAAAATTAAGAAGATGAACAGATGTATCCCCAGTTACATTTCTCTGGACCTATAGTCGTGTTTCCACTTTCTGCTATAGCCTTGGCATTGAGTGGCCAGTGGTCTGCTTTGGGGTCGTTTGAATAAAAAGTGAATCAAGTGGTTAGCTGCTAGAAATGTTTTGTTGAACAGTAAATGCAAACTGATATACACGTGACCTACAACCCTTTAATACACTGATTCGTGTGTTATTTCACACGCAAGTATCAGAACATATTTAATTATCGGAAAAGCTTCTGCATTGGTCTATTAAAAAAGTATTTAAGCATGCTTGTTGCCACTATCTTTTACTTCAATCTTTTGACTTCTTCCCCTATCAGATACGTAATGCCTATTATGGTTACTTCAAATAATGCTTTCAATTGTTTGTTCTATGTTATTTATCTAATTTGGTTTTCTTCTTGTTAACAGTGTCGACAGTTATTAGAAGAGCTGACCGAACTGCCAGTGATCGTAGAACTGGCAAGTGACTTTTTGGATCGCAACACACCCATATTTCGCGATGACGTGTGCTTCTTCATTTCTCAATCAGGTAATGTGTGTAATCAAAATTAAACATTCTTCTAAGGACAATCTTTAAATAATCACTAAGTACTAATTTTTAGTTTTATAATGTTAACACCTGCACTAGTAATGATAAAATTTACCATATGCAGTGTAATTGCTAACTGAGAATTCAGTAAATAAAAACCCTGAAAAAAATACAAAAAGCTCAAGTCATTATTTAGTATTCGGTGATTGTTTGTGCTTTTCATTTTTCAACTCAAGCTGATCCTCATTGGTGGACTAAAACGTATCTGTTTTCTTTTTTGGGTAGGAATATTTTATTATTTGTATTTGTACTGATCATTAAACATTACCTTTTTGTTATTCTTGTAAGATTAGACAAAATCTTTAGGATTTGAAAAGTTTATAAGCTAGATTTTGGGTATCTTCTAAAATTCAAATTTTTGCAAATAAAAGCAGCAAGCAAATTATGTCAATTGTGAGTTCTCATTTTTTTAGAAAATTTAAACAAAATGAATATCATGCACAAAAATAGTGTGTATGGTTATGTGTGAGATCGTCGGGCATTTATTTTATGAGGAATAAGGAAACGGTTAATTTTTTTCGTAGACACTTCATTATTATTATTAATATTTTCAGTTTTTACAATTTGTTTGATAATCTGAATTTTGAAATGTTGAATGGATTGTTTTCAGGTGAAACGGCTGATACATTGATGGCACTGAGGTATTGCAAGAGACGGGGAGCTCTGATTGTGGGAATAACAAACACTGTTGGTAGTAGTATATGCCGGGAGTCTCACTGTGGAGTTCACATCAATGCAGGTCCAGAAATTGGTGTAGCTAGCACAAAGGTAAAAATAAGCAAACATAGTAAATGTAAGTCAACCTTAATTTTGCTTGTTGTGTCAAGGTGTGGTGTAACTTTTGAATGAATCATTTTTACCAAAAATCAAGCCTTAAATCTAAGCAGTAGATCATTAAAAATATTTGCTACTTGTGTTTGCCTTGCTTTTGCACAAGAACCCACCATTTGTGAGAAAAGTGGACAGCAATTCATTAGTCAAGGTTTTTAAGCACTTAATTTTACTCAATCAGGATTTGTTCACACTGTTATTTTACTCCAGAATTGTTTTGTTCATACTGCAATTTTGTTCTGGATTTGATTTGTTCTAACTGTCATTTTACTTTGTTACTACTTTGCTTACATTGTGTTTACAGTGTTTGCACTGATTTTCACATCGACATACTCTTTCTGTTCCTCTATCTTTCTTCCCTTTCATTCTTTTCATCCATCCCTCTCTTTATCCTTTTCCATTTCTTCCTGAGATGACCTTTAATTTATGCAACTATTTTGCCATTTTTAGGTCTCCTGAGCCACACAGCTTTACTATTTGTAGTTTAATTATATTAATTTTTGTGTTGTTTTTTTCTTCAGCTATGTTGTAAATTTGTATTTGTGATTTGTAGTTTGCTGGGTGAACTAAATAAATAAACTATAAACTAAACTAAACTAAACTGAACTGAAGTGAACTGTGAACTGAACTAGAACTATAAACTGAACTAATTCTATTATGGGATTGCTTTCTTCAGGTTTTATAAAAATCGTTTAGTTGGGTGCTTAAACATTAAAAGTTTAACAATTTGCATCGTGTAACTGTTTAGCTTGTAACTTCATTTACACTTGTGTTGTAGGCATATACCAGTCAGATTATATCACTGGTCATGTTTGGGCTTATGATGTGTGAAGACAAAATCTCTATGCAACCCAGACGGCAGGAAATTATACAAGGGCTCAGTGAACTTCCAGGTAAAGTATTCAATTTCATACATCTAAAAGGAATTAAGCAAAAAAGGTTTGGAAATTTCTAAGTGAATTCTTTGTACCTTTGAGAAATGTGTGTCTTCTGTCTCACATGAAATGGCAAGTTTTTGCTGTTTATTTGCTTGGTTTTGGTTTGAATGAGTATTAAATGAATGATAGCCTTGCTATTGTTTCATTCTACTCTAAAGCAAACTTCCATGTAAAATAATCAATTTCATACCTCTAAAAGAAACTAATCAAGAAACATTTTAGAAGTTTTCTGAGTGGAGTCTTTATCCATCGAGAAACGTGTGTCAGCTGTCCCACCTGAAAACAATTCTTTTGGCATTTAAAAACTCGGGTTATTTAATTTGCTGATAACTAACACTGTCGTCATACAGAGATCTATAACAGTAAATCTTTCTTTTTTCTTTGCATGATTTTGATTTGAAAAGCCTGCTTGAATGAGTCTCAAATAAATGCTAGCCTTGAGACTTACTAATTTGTTTAATTCTTTTTGCATTACGTAGCAATTACTTTACCAGTCCAAAGTACTTTGCTGAAAGGTGTTTGGTGTCATTCTAAAACTCAGCTTATTTTCTCAGCAGAATGAGGACAGTCAAGAAACTTGACACAAGACTGTGTTACCTGCTTTATATTTGTTACCTGATTGTGAATTCTTGTTTTTATTTTTAGAACTAATCAAAGAAGTACTAAAGCTTGACGATGAGATTCTCAAGCTGGCACATCAGCTGTACCAACAGAAGTCGCTACTCGTCATGGGGCGTGGTTTTAACTACGCCACTTGTTTGGAAGGGGCACTGAAGATCAAAGAATTGACGTACATGCACTCTGAGGGTATTCTGTCCGGAGAACTAAAGCACGGACCTTTAGCTCTAGTTGATGACAACATGCCAGTATTGATGATAGTGACACGTGATGCTGTTTACTCGGTAAGTGCGTATGTTGATTATAGGTGGCAGCACAGTCTTTTCATCTTGAACTTCTTGAACTATACTAGGGTGTCTTGGTAAGGAATATATTTTTCTTGCTTTTTAAAAGGAAGTTGATAAATAACTCTGCAGAAAGTGTCTTCGTGTTCTTGACCTTGTCTTGTTTTGCATGAGGAATTTTGTCCTGGCAGTAGGGGTGAACAGTTACACTTGTTGATTTTTTTAATTCAAATTCAATTGACAAATTATAATAAAAGTTGGATTCAATTCGAATTTAGTTTCTGGCATTGTATGCTCATCTCTGTTTGGCAGATGAAAAATCAAATTTTTCTTATTAACTAAAAAAATCTTAGTGGTAGTGTCAGAACTTTCCTATAAGTTACTATTTTTATTCAGCAAGATGGCAACACCTTCATTTATGCAGTGTTGCAACAATCATTATGAGACCTGTAAGGAGTATGAGGGTTTCTGTAGTAGCTGTTAATGAACTCACTGAACTGACTCTAATAGATAGAAAAATTTTTATGGTTATATTAATGCATGAACTACTTGAAGACTTTTGCAGAAAATAATCATCAACTTTTCATTTTCTTCTAGAAATGCATGAATGCGCTGCAACAGGTCACCGCGAGACAGGGCCGTCCAATCATCATCTGCGAAAAAGGTGACATAGAGACTCAGAAGCATTCGTTCAGCCATATTGAAGTGCCTCACATTGTTGATTGTCTACAGTGCATATTGACTGTTATACCTCTGCAATTACTCTCTTACCACATCGCCATCTTACGGGATCTCAACGTACGTAAAGCTGTTTTCTATTTTCTTAACACCTTGCTTCCTTGCTAACTTAACGTGACAGTACATGGTAGGGGTAAAAGTTGAAAATAAAAATGTGAAAATTGTTTAAACAAGATTCCACTTTTTCTCATTCCGATTTCATAATCAAGTTTTATTAATATCACTCCATTTTATTTCTATATACAGTTAAGGGGGAGCAGAGAATGGGGGGTTTACTTGGTAGTATAATTATGTAAACGGGATTACAAATACCGCAATACTTACGAGAGATATGATTCTGATATTACTTGGATGACAAAAATATCTTGCATTTGAAAAACAGTACAACGTCGTTTAAGTAAAAATGATGTGCAATTGCAAAATGTGTAGTGTTAGAGTAAGCAAGAGAGGGACACTGTAGTACCTGCACAGCACTGCATGATTTGTTTCTTATTGACTTGCATTATGTATGTATACTGCAGGAGCAATAAACCTGGAACCTAATCCTTCAATGCCTCATCATACCAAAATGTGCACATACAAATTCATTGTTGGTTTAGCCGGTAGAATTGTGATGTTCAGTATAAAGAAAAGTTTGGAAAATATTCGTAATGGAATGCGGCAATAGAGTGCTGTTTGGCTTTAGAATGAGAATGGTTTTAAGTTTGTAATCTTAGTGAAGCAAGTAGTGTAATATCAGTACTTCTTTGTTTTATAGATTGATCAGCCAAGGCATCTGGCCAAATCTGTGACAGTAGAATAAGGTTGAGGGAAGAATAATTGTTATGCGTTGTTATGAGACACAGTATTTGTGTGTTGTAGAAGTTGAAAATATCGGCTTTCAAAGTGCTACGTACTTCTCGTTCTGGCAGATAAAGCAATCGGGTCTGCTGCTTTTACTGATTACATTGAAACAATTAAACAGATTTAGTGCTAGTTAAATTTTGTTATGAATGAGAGTTAGTTAACTGTTCTTAGTTAAGTGCTCACATAAAGTGGTGCACCAGCTAGCTGTTGTAGAGTTAACTTCCTGGTTATGTTAGTCGTTCATTTACTAAAGCAAGCAGTGAAGTCAAATCTTGAGCTTACTGATTAGCATTTGAAGCTGCCTGTTGGTATCTAATAGCTCAACTTTTTTATAACTGAGAACTAAAAACTTTTATATTCGCTCATTTGTTCTTGCGTATCCTGCTTATGTAGGATACCCATTTAATGCTCTGTAGTTTTTTCGAAGAAAAATGTTCCAATTGGATAAAGGAAGCATTGACAGTTTGATGAATCTGTTGTAAGTATTCATAAAAGAGTTAATAATGTGCAGGCCTTATCAACCCATGGATATCCAAATTTAATAGAAGCACATTAATACAAAGCACATACTCTATATCCTGTAATTATTTATGTGGCAATGGTGCATAATTTTAGCAGGTAAAAAGATGTTTTTCAACACTTGTTAACAAAAAATGTTTCTTTTTCTCTATAACCGTCTTTTGTATTCATTCTCAAATGTTGAAACTACTGTTGTTTACAGTACACGAATAAATATGTCTCATAACAACTTATGGTGAATTAGCTGCAGTAGAATTTGTTTGTTAGCTTGTTTATGCAGAAAAATCATTATTGTTAATTTTTCATTCATCGTAATTCTTCCGCAAGTTCCTGTCTGTAAGCTTATATTTTGACTCGATAAAAAGGGTGTCTTCTTAGAAAATGCAATAATGCAATCTGTTCTTTCTCTTATTTGTTTTCATAACGTTTTCTGTAAGATTGATTACATATTTCTCTAAATAAGTGAAAAGTAAGAGTTGCTATTGTGGTCAACAGTGGTAGGACATTGAAATTGTTAACAATGATAACTACTAATATGTAACTAGGTTAGTCATTATAATATGTATTGAAATTTACACATATTATTCAATGCTGGTCAGGAGAGCTGCATGTTTCTCAATTTTCTTTGAAATCATTTCACTTTCAACATATTTGCTATTTTTAAGTCTTCTTTTTGAATGAAAAAGAGGTGCATATTCTCTGTCAAATGTAAAATCACCTTAGTCACGTAAAGTGACATGCCATCGCTGTATTAGTGCTAAAAGTTCTTTAACTAAATATGTTTAAACTTGATGGTGACTTGTGGTATTGTTTGCTTGAACTGGGTTGGGATGTCTGCTATATGTGTAGAATACACCTATGTAGCTTTGGGCAAATGTGTGAGCCAACTGTCTGCTTCAATTTCATTTTGATTTTTTCACGTTCTTGATTAAAATTAATCAAGTGCGAAATAAAAAACTGCAATCCACGTATGGAATAATTGAAGACTTAAAACTGTTTGCAGTTTTTTTTTTGGTTACTTTAGTGAGTTGTTATGAGCTGATTGGTGTACTGTAAATCTGTACATTATATCTTTCTCCTGTATTTTGTGTTTGTGCATAATGAGGATGTTGTTTTGTAGGTGGATATGCCAAGAAATCTGGCTAAATCTGTCACCGTACAATAGAAAACTGAACAAAAGAGTATTGTGAGAATATCACTCGAACCAGCTGCAATAAGCTTGAAGAAACCTCGGACCAATTTGATTATGAGCTTGTAACCTTTTTTATATAAGCTTCTTTCACTTTGACTAATAAGGTATTGTGTGTTTGGTATTGTCACTTTTGCAGGTGCATAATGCCCATCTGTTTAATGTTTTTTTGTTAGCTGCACATTTGCTGGTTCACATTTATTGTCTTCTGACTTGTGTTTGGTGTTATTTATTAAACCGTTTTACTGTTTTAGAAGCATGATATTGTGTGTTATAATCCTGATTTCACACAGATTTAAACTTCAATTTGCAATAGTTATTAAAAGTATTTGGCAGAAACGTGCTATATTTTTTGACTAATGTGGTTTATGCTAGCACTGTTTTATGGAAAATGTATCCATTTCCATACCCCAGTAAAAAATAAATGACTTGTAACTAAAAAGACAAAAATGTTGCTAAATTTGATATATCAGGATCTTTTACTTAATCACCTTGTTTTTTTGAAGCAGTCATTTTGTTATTGAGTTCTTGTGCATATATTTTTGTTTCACTATCTACTCTTCTGTTGGGTGTGTTTATACTAATGTTTATAATAATGCTTGTTAATTATTGTTGTTGTTATTATTAATGCCTGTGTAATTATTTTAAAACTTGTGCTAGGTTTTGTTATGATTCTCATTTAGTTTGAAATTTCTGTGATTAATGTCTTAACTCTGTAAAACTATAAGTTTTTTTTTTGTTTGGTATTTTTGGTGTCAGAAAAGTGCTACAAACCAATAAACTTTATTCTGTGATGATGCAAATTGATGTTTACAGTCTTTCTGTATCAATGGTCTTTTTGCATTTTACAGTAACTATTATGATGTTAATAACAACACAAAATCACGCAGTTTGCAAAGAAACGAATGGAATTTTGTAGCTAATATGTACAGGGTATTTTGGCAGACAGTCGTAAGATCTTGCAAAAACTGAAATTGTGTTGGCGAACAATGAACATCAGGTGTCAGGTGTTGAATGAATTTCACATTTTAGCTGAAAGACCCGAACTTTGGCTGTTTTTTCAACAAAAATGCTGTCAGCTAATACTATCATGCAACGACTTGTTTCAGCATGAAAGAACAAAGTACTGAAAGAGCAAGTTGTTGCTATACAATTCAGGGAAAACATAGTACACTGCCTAAATAATATTTCATAATTCTGAAAGGAATCTGAGAAACATTAGCCATTTTTCGACATAAATATTTTAAAAATATTCTGACACAAAGACGTTTGCGTTGCCAATTTTTTGTTACCACGACACTAAATCAAGATAGTAAGGTGAGGTAAGGTCAAGTAAAGGTGGTGACTTTAAATTCTTGAAAAGTTGAATAGCGACAAAAAAGTTTTTGATTAGCAAAGTTGTTTTACGCTGTATTAACAATATACGCCTGATATGCAATATAATTTTATGCTGCTGCTGACAAGTAGTTACCATCTACTTCGCGATTTCGTAACAGACTGAACGCACCCAATGCTCAACACTAGATTTGGTTCATTTAAGAAGCACTTCTTACCTATAATGCATTATTAATTCTGAAAATCAAATACTGCAAAAGTGTGTCGGTAATTGTCGCTATTTACAGGGCCACAGATACAAATATTCTTGTGCTAAATAGACTGATGCAAGGCCGCTAAATAGACTGATGCAAGGCCATGGTATGGTTACAGTCTAATGGTTAATTATCTGTATGGTGTTTTGTACAGCTTTGTTATTATAAAGTCAGCCTCTGTATCTGTAAAGATGAGCGTGAACTTATTTAGCCTAAAGCGAAATTGTACAAGTTCTAAGACTTGTTTACCATTTTAGTGTGCGTTATAAAAGATAGAATATCTGGTTTATTGAGTGTGAACGCCATTAACGTGTTGAAACATCAGATACATAACATGCAGCTTATAAAGCAATTGAAGTTAGAATTGACTTTTCAATAATTTTCTTCAGCTCGGTTTGCTGCTTTAGCTGATAGGAAAGGGAGTGAGAAAATATTCGCCATCAAGACACAATAGCCTAGTTCCACTAAACCTGTGTTTGTTTTCCGTTTCGATACAGTGGTCTAGCGTGCAGCGGTACAGTAGGTAAAGGGTGCACTTGCAAAGGGGTGACTGCTTGCTATTTGGATTAATCATGAAAATTGTTTAGCTATATCAGAAAATTCAGTGGTTCAGTATTGATCCTCGGTAACAGTTTGCAGTTATTTCGTTTGCTAAGCGATTAAAGTGCATTTTCGCATGTGTATAAAACGACGAAGGCGTAACTCATTACACGTATAAGTCAAAGCTAAGCTGTAGTTCCTCGTACTTTGCAGTGATCGAGTTTGCAGTTTGAACTGTTTTCTTGTCACTGTAGTGTGTTCAGCGTATTGTACTAGAATTTAAATCGTATTATAAAGTTACCTTTCGCAATTTGATGCGAGTTACACATTTATATATCGTTGGCACAGCGAGAGTTATGTATTTTTGTAAAAAATACTACAGGCGTCTTTCTTTGTATTTTTGCTGAGTACGACCAAAATACCTGGTAAATTGAGGTACCCGGTTATGGTTAGAAAAAAGTTAAAAGTTGAACAGAGTTAAGTTGCGTTTACCAAACACCCGGAATGCGTTATTGGCTTGCATATCCAGCTGTGATATCCTTTTAAAAATCATTAGGAATAGCTGCAGAAAAAATAAGGCAGGTCTGATAGATGGGTTCAATAACACATCCCGTGATGAGAAAAATAAATGCGTCATGTAAAATTTCGTAGGACCCAATGGATTGTCACGATTGTCATCATATATTTTTATAATAAGTACATTATCTTATTTTCTATAGGTTTCCATTAAAATTTTCAGACCTGGTCTGGAGAGCTACAACTAGACAATGAATGAAAACGTGCAATTGATGAATGTTAGACGCCTGAGGCAAAGCGGGGATTGTGCTCAATGCTGCAATAGCCGGACTTGCAACTGCTGGTCAGTTGAAGGGCTTGACCAAAGGATTTCCTCACAGGACCCGCTTCTTTATCACCAATCTAAGTTACCAAAAGATGTGCCAGACGACAAGTATGTAGATGAAAGTGATTGTGGTCCAGTTATTTTTACAGTGCCCCTCGATATACTGAGTAATTTAGGACCAAGTGGAGGGCAGAAATCATGGTTCAAACCTGATACAGGACAATGCATTGCAGTTCCTAAATGGGAGTTGATGCTCCAAAAGGTGCACAGACCGGGAGGGTATTGGACGTGTGCTAACACAGGATTGCAGTGGATCAGTGGAGAAGTTTTAAATGTAGAGGTTATAACTGGCTCTCTGAATTGTATATTAAGTGGAAGTTGGATTGAAATAGTGAATTATAATCCGGAAAAAAGTATCCGGCGGATTTACAAAGATGGCGCATTACAGCGAAACAGGTGGTTAATTTGTTGCATGGCCCAATTAGACAGGCTGCTTGATCCTTCAGCAGGATTTTCATGTGATGGGAAAATTAGGATTAAGTTGTGCTTGCAAGTGTAATCATGAATGCTCACACAAACGCAACGAGTACAAACTGACAGGTGAAGTTGTGAAAATTGGTGTCAGCATGCGACAAACTGTGCCCAGTTCTTTTAAACTCGTGCTTGAAATCAATGGCTTGTATATTATAAAAATGTGAAATATGGCTACGCTTATTAATGCTTTTCAAGAACTTAATAATGTGTGTATCATATAATTAATGTTGCTTTTTTTCATCTTGCCATTCCGCTTATCATTGCCTGACACGATGATGTAGCCTCTTCTCTCAAGGCTCAGGTGATGTAGAGTCAAATCTGCTAGCTGCATTCTGGATAAAACACAAGACCAAATCATGACCGCTACTCTACTGGTGTGTTCAGCGATTGGTTTTCAGTCTTTTTACGATTGTAAGCCTATCCATTTTGCTTGTGGCCTTGTTTTTTTCGCGTTGTATAAAAACTGCCACACTTATACATGCTTCTGTGCACACAAGTTTGATTATCAGTTGATAAACACTCTACTGGCATGAACAACCAATTACACAGACCTACCTAAATACGTTTGTAATTATATAACCGTTTGTATACATTTTTTATTAACATTAACACTCACCAGCTGTTCACTATTTGACTGATAACTGTGAACTGTGTTAGCAACTAAAAAAATTTGGTTTTTGGTCTACACATATGCAGTACAACTGCTTCTACAATATAACCTAAACAATAATTATGATTTATAATGTGCAGCTCATAAACTATGCAAATAAGAAACCTTTGTTACTTGTGTGAGACTATATTTTTGTGTGAATTCCATTAAACATGTGTGTATTGAATAAATTTCTCTATCTATCTTATTCTAAAAAACAGTTTCTTAGTTTTCATTTCACTTCTGTGTTGAACTGCGGTTCAGATTATGCAAGTTGGTTTCCCCCACTAGCCAACTGTTTTTGCTGGTAGGATTTTACTTTAGAATTGGGCATTCGCCGAACGCGTTTTCCATAAATCATGTTCTTTCTGAATTCGGCTGCAGACTTGGACGACGTTTGCGACTTTTCCAATACATCCAGTGCAAGCACCTTGTACGTAGAACCATCACTTTCTGAGTTTAATGGAATATAATCTCCAGATGTCACTCTTTTATGTTTTTCTTGAGCATCATGTGTCGATTCACCTAAGCTGCTCTTTCCTGGCAAAGATGTCACCTTATCATGAGGAGAAGTCTTCTTTGTTTCCTCCTCTAATCTTGACACTGCTTGGAGCAGCTCATCTGGTAACTTCTTGGCCTGCAGCTGTTCGATTTTCCTGCGTTTTTGTTCTACGTACTGAGCCTGTCTTTCCTTCCGTTTTTCCTTTCCTCTTTCTTTTTGTTCTCTTACATTCTGTTGTGCTAACTTGGCCATTTTTAAAGAATCAGCTTTACTGCTGGCAAATGACACGTCGACGGGTGCGCTATCTTCACTGCCACTGTCGGCGTTCTCAGTATCACTGTCATCATCTGGATTTTCTATCGTCATTGTAGTCAACTCTTTATCGGAGTCATCACTGTAATTATAAAAAAGACAATTGGGGAAGAACTGTGTGTTACGCTAATTGTTGTAAGCATGATGTGTGTACACGTGTGTTTGATGTGTTCCCATTTTCACTGTTAAAGGTCATGGTGTATAGGTGACGAGCTTTCAAGATTTTAACAAATTAGCCCGATTAGACTTCTTTATGATTTAAACAGTAAAAGCACTAGTTAGATCTTCACGTTTTAGTTCATATATTAGCACTTCAGAGCATATTAAAAGCTCCCCAGCTTAGTACAAAACAATGAAATACCTATAATTATTTACAACAATTACAATTTATGTATTTTTATTATTATTTAAGTCCATTTCGCAAGAATTTATGCTAATACAGCATTGTCAGGATGGTACTCAAGTAATTTCACAATCCAAATGTGTATTAAATTTGATTTCGCAAGACAGTTAATAATATTTACAATAGCGCATATTATGGTGAATCTTCTAACTCATTTAGTCACATACGTATAAACACGCAGGTACCCATATTGAAAATGTTATGCACAACGTACTTTGAAAACACCTTTTATACTTTGAAGTTGCTGCACATTCAGATTAATGCTTTAACGCACCTTTTACTGTAAAAGGGTACTTAAAAATGTACAAAGTTACAGAACACCTAGTTAAGTTGACTCATAATTAACCAAAAATACAGACAGATATTGAATGGCAAATTGAACAGACAGATGAACAGATAAAGTACTAGATTACAACTATTACACTGAGAGCTAAACTGTCACTTAAAGAAATATTCTAAAACTGTAGTTTTGCTTAATTATGTTACAAAATTATTCCTAATTTTTATTTACAAGTTTTTTGCATTAATATGAATTGTGAAGCCAGTGTGTCTGCAATCAAGAGAAAAATAGAGAGGCCTAAAGCCTATAACCAGTACCAATTCAATAAACTGAAACATGAATTCCAGTTTTACAATCACAAAAAAATTTGTAATTTATATGATCCCAAGCTATAGGATAAAAAAGTTAATGTAAATTCAATATTGCTGTATCGTCGAATTAAACAATCACAACGTACAGTGCAGCAATAGATTAGTGCTATACATCAGCGTCATGCTCATGCCGGTCAATTACATTGATCGGTATCAATACTTAGTGTCTAAACTCTAAAGTCTATATTCAATAATAGTATGAGTCACTGGAAATTTATGCACAATGATCATTTCTCGCAAAGCACTTAGCAATAATCTTTCATCAAAGCATACCAACACCATTCCATTTTGTCAAATGGATTGTAACAATAAAAAAATCACTCTTCATATAATTTATTATAGATCTAATGACAAATACAAGTAGGCCTATGAATTGTTGTGTGAAATATGGATATCAGACATCGTCAAAGTTTGACGGCATCTTAAAACAGTTACCGGTACTGTATTAAATAAGTTACACATTTGCAATTAACAGCGGGAAAATCATACACATGGTGTATGTGAGATCTGATTTGTTCTAAGATGTTGTCATGGCAATACCTTCATGGCCAATCATCTGCTGAAGACCGCCCTCTTGAGATTGTTCAAAAGTAATTGTCTGAGCATTAGAAGACTCTTCGTGTTCATCTGTTTTTACTTGCACCGTATGAAAACGACCACCTTCACCACGCACTCTCTTCATGGCGTGTTTGTGACGAGATTCGTGGAGGTATTTCTTTCGCTCTTTAGGAATTCGTCCCTCAGCTTCGAGCTTAGCCCGGGCTTGGCGCCGCTTCAAGATTCGATGATACTGCTTGGCATTCACATAGAGTGGTTCCTCCTCGAGAGTCATCTCAGCTGCACCAGGAAGTGCCATGGTGCGCTGCAGTGTCGCAGCACTAGTATTCGCTCCCTGCGGCACCATCATAATCACCTGTGCACCAACAGGAATGTTTAGACCATTCGTGCTTGCGGCCGGTAAACTAATTACTTGCGCAGTTGTGTTAGCCGCGGCCTGCCCAGCCACATTCAGTTGGGGTGTTGCCCCGGGTGCGTTAGCAAACACAATTTGTTGACCAGCAGCTATAGATGTTGGAACTGCTGATAAATTCACTACACCACTTGAGCCTTGTGGCTGAAGCTGAATCGCTCCATCTTGGTTCTGTCCAGTAACGGCTGTCTGGTATATTATGTTCTGGCCATCATTAGTTGCCACTTGTGATGGTTGTGCTGCTACTGTCTGTGGTTGAAGGGCCTGTATTACAAGTTGCTGGCCAGTTGGCAGCTGAACTGTCCCTTGCGGTAGCCCTTGCACAACAACCTGCTGCCCGAGTGCTTGCTGCAAAACTTGTTGTTGTACACCACTCATTTTCATCTGATGCTAATTAAGGTAGTCTCACCAATCATAAGCTATAGAAAAAATAATTTTCCTGTTATAGGCTATTGTTATATCCGGAAATAACCTCACAGCAAGCTAAACAACTTCTTAGGTATACTTCTTCTCTTTCTTTAGTTTCTCTAATTCCACAACATTATTAAAAGACAAGCCAATCTCCGGAGAACTTGTCCTCATTTTAATATTTGTGAAAAACGTTGGAAAGTTTTTGCTTATTATCTTTGGCATTTTAATTTTGTTTCTGTTTTGTTATAAAGTTTATTAACTAAAATAATTTTTGTTAACTAAAATAATATTTTCGTCAATCGGACTGAAGACGATTTTTTATGCTTGAATGCCACTGCATAAAATACCAAGTTAAGCTAGGACACCAGACCGAAGCTTAATGGATTTTTTTTTACCAAAATTAAACTGAATTTTGTTGTAATTCCATTTGAAATGGATTATAAACTCTATCATATTTTTTGTCATTTTAAATTAACAGTGATTAGTGATATGTGTAAAATTGCAATAGTATAAATGTTTACTAGCTTGAGTTGTCATTAACACTGCCATGATATTGCGCATTGACATGACTTGTGCACAGACGATGCATTGCATTCAGCGCTTCTAGTTACCACACAGAAACAGAAAGCAAAATGTCGGCTGTTGTGCTGTGTTCACTGTTTACTATCAGTTTTTTGTAAAAGTTTATAACTTTTTACAAGCATCAAAAGGAAGTATTCGGTTTGTTTATTGTAATTCTCAGTTGTTAAAAAAGCAACTTCGGTATACCGATCTTCAGTGAACCTTTTATAGTGTTTTGCAACCGAAGTTTTACTGGACAGGGATTTTATACTGATATTCGGGGAAAAATTTTAGCAATCTCAATATTCAGTGCATCACTACACAAACTTTGAAAAAAATAGCATTTTTCTGTCAATTTTTCTAACCACAAAATAAACAAAATCATTAAACTTTAATTTTGAAACAACTACTAAACTTTAACATTTCACAGAGGTCTCTTAGCACCAGTTAAATGCCTGATTGTTGGTGCAATGTATAATGTATTTTGTAATGTACTGATTCGAGTGTTGTATATAACACCCATGTGATCAGTTGCAGACGTGATTATTTCGATGTGGGTTTCAGTCTTAAGAAATGAATAAAAGTGACTGATAAGACAGGCACTTTGTCCTTTACTTCAAAACATAGGAGTATGAGGGAGGAAGTGTTTGCCCTGTCAGAGCAAATGAAATATAGATTTTAAGAGCAAAAGATTTTCAGGTATTTATTTTCTGGGCAAATACTTGTATAGTAAAATTTCCATATTTTTAATACTGAATACAAAAAAAATGCTAAAAATGTAAAGCAAAACCGGACCCAATCTTAAACTGTATGTCAAAACAATCTACTCTTTAAAGTATTGAAAGGGAACATACTATTTATCTTTTCAAAAAAGACTTACGTGAAAGAATTATTACCACACAAATACAATTTCGCATTCCCACCACTAGTTCTTCGCTGTTACATGTATTTTGCCATTCACAGGCATGTTAGACAGGCACTAGCACCTGCATTTCGGAAAGGCATTACACAAAAACAGGTACTGTACCGCTCAGTTCAGCTGTGTTAGTTTCTGACGAACTGCACACATTTGACAGCTCATGGGGTGAACACAGCAGTAAATTTGAAATTTTATCTTAAAACATGCCTAATTTTAGTACAACACATTGAATATCTTACAGTAGCACTGTACTTCAATTTTTGCTTTCGCAAACACGTGCAACACGCTCGTAGAATATTTTTGCTATTGAAAATTATGTTAGTTTGTGATGTCATCAATAGTAGTTGGGCTCGCCCGCCGTTAATTAAGTTTTTAATCTATTATTTAATTATCAGAACCACTTTTGCAATATTATCGTGTTAAAGTGTATACTTTTTATTGGACTTGAAAATGGGGCAGTAGATGAATAATCATCCTGTCTTCCTTTAAAATGCACACGAATAAAATTTGTAAGCTCATGGACTTTAAAGAATGTAAAAGTAAACTTTCATTTCATTTTCCTAAAAATTTCTGCTAATTTCCACTTGAAAAATAAAAATATTCATAAGGTTTTGCAAAAAAGCTTGCACAAAAAGTTTTGCAAAACTCATACTGTGCATTTCAGCATCAAACTTAAAAAATTTTACGTTCATTGCAATGTTGTTGTATCATTTGGAATAGGAATTCTGACTAGAAGGAATTGTAAATTACGTTCATTAAACACCGGTCATTACCCTTGGCTTAAATTTTGCTTAAAATAACATTTCCAACTTTCTCTTGTCTTCATAGTCGGGGTTAGGTGATCCATGTCGTAGGTTGCAAATCGGCCTCACAAGTTGACTAGCCTAGTACTTCTGTTCATCTAAATCTGGCCCTTAGTAGGCCTATAAATGTTTTGTTTTTTTTAGACATTTCTCAGTTCATACCCTCTGTAAGTATGCACAATGCTGTTTGCACTTATTTGGAAAGCATATAGGCTAAGGTAAGTTAGAAAATTTTCAGGGCAAATTCCTTCTGCCCCCCCCCCCGTGAAACATCCTCCCGCCTATGCTTGAAAAAGCTGAAAGCTGTTACAAAATTTAAGGTCACGTCATTACTCAAACTGTAGTGCTTGCTACTTTTTCTATATATAAGCTCCATGTTGACACAACACAAACTATAGTATTAATTAGTAATAGTAAGAATTATTTTAAGAATTTGTAATAAGCTACCATATCTCTGCAAAAAAATGAATGTGTTGCTATCAATTCACTTCTTTTTATTAACTCTGAAAGAATTATCAAATCACAGTATAACAATAGATACAATGCCTGAAGCAAAGAAGAAGGGTAACAAAGAACACATACTGACAAGTGACATAGATTATCTAGTCAGCCACCCCTAAGTAGGTAAGATTGGTGCTATCACTAAACTGTACTACATTACCCAATACTGGTTTACGAGTACTCTCGCATCAAAACTTAAAATTTGATTTGTCTACCGCAGCGCACTGAGTGATCAAAATTTACTAAAACCAACTGATCTGTTTAGAATATTGTGGTATACGTACAGATTCGACCCAAAACTTATGGAAAACATGAAAGATTTATATCAAAGCGAAATGCTGATGAAAATTTAATGATCTAAAGCTTCTGAACTTGGGCAAATACATTAGCCAAGGCATTGCTTTAGGCCTATAATCATTGCTTGAATTATTCATGAATCACATTATTAAAAGAATAATAAGACCTAACATATTTTTTAATCAGAAATGCAGGCAAAACTCTGATTACCTGGAATCATTTTCTCTTTCCCTTAGGAATCTTTTTTTCATCTTTAATAATTTTGCGGTACGATCTACAATCAAACTAATTTCTAACGCACAAATTACACAATGGAGAATGGCCGTATCGCACAATCAGCGCCAAGCAATATGGGAAACCTTGCACGGTTTCTTTATTGATTTTCCATTGAGTAAATGGGCTCTTTTTTACGACTCGGTCGATAGAACAAATTTTTACTGCAGCACGCGCTGGTAAACCTATACGGCGTGCTTATCGACGACACAAAAGTAATTATACAAATTGTTTGTCAAGTGTTCAAAAATTGGCCAGCCGTATTATTATGGGATGAGAGTTACTTCTTTTATAGCTGGATAGAGGACTAAGCAATTCAATATCAATTCCGCAATTGCTAATTTGCTACACTACAGTTATAGGAATCCGTTTTTTTAATCAGGTTAGTGTTATGTTGTTGTACAGTTAGTTCATAGCGAAAATTCACCCCATAGAAAAAAGGACGAATACAATTTTGCATTTGTTTTCAAGAATTTTTACTAGACATGATGAAGTCGTTAATGCAGATGTTATTTTGTCAAGAAAGACGTGGTGCTAAAAAACCTTTTACTAAGAAGGAAAATAAACGTATGAAGAAAACTGAAATAGTTTAACTTAAAGGAAAAGTCTTCTATCTACACATACCTGGCAAATGAATGAAACCTGTACTAATGTCTAGGAGACAATGTTGAAATGCAGTGCAAAGCTATCAGGTAGTTAATGTTTGCAGAAATGCTGAGAGCTGAAAACACCTTAAAGGTTGATTTTCTAACTGCTTGTATTTTTTGTCTTGCATTAATAAATTTCCCTACATTCTTTCTATACCCATTCTTGAGAATGCGGATGTAAAACAACCTTTTCAATAAAAAAAAAAACAAACAAACCCAGTGTTCAACATAAAATCATCATGTATTACAATAAGTTTGTAAGACCAATCTGCTGAGAACAACAATGTAACATTATAATATACTAAAACAAGTGGAAGCACTCAAAACAATCAATATAAGATCCAATGATTAGACAGGTATTGATTTTAATCACCACAAAATTGTTCTTAATTGGTGAATTCCAAAAAATAGTCAAAAAATAGTCTTGCTTTTAGGGAAAACATAAAAATCACGTAAAGTATTAAAATAATCTGTTTTAACCTTTATTATTACTAATATATGCATAATTTTAATACTGACGTTAATAGTATAGTTGTCTCTAGACCTAGCAACCTATGTTATAGATTGTTGATATTTTTCCATTTTACTATCGTTAAACTATAATTAAACTTTTATAAAAATGCAGTATCCAGTGTTATCACAGCAAGACCGCAGCCACAAAGCAGTTAAATTCAGTACTCATCCTATTCATGTCGAGCCAGCAAGCGTGCCATCAACCGATCAGTCATCGGGGAATCTGGCTTGAATGCCTTTCTTTCAATGAGCAAAGCCCTGGATAAGCAAAGAAAAAATGTAACATTCTAGTCTCACAAAGTTTCCTGTTTTATCAATGTAATCCAGTCTTTATAGCTAGTTTGCCTTATACAGTCATTCACACAGTCATTCCAAACACTGTTAGTGTCGAGTTTGACAGTGTTGGAAAACACTAAAACAGGCAGTGAAATTTGAATTTCATTCACATTCTTGATTTTTGTCAGTGTCGGTCATCACTCTTGGAATGAAAAGCCAATAATATTCATGCTGACGACTCTGCTGAAATGAAAAAAACCCATCTACAGCAGATGCAAACAGCGCACTATCACTAAAACACTGAATTATTAACAAAAAGCGTTTTTATTTTATTATAAGCACAGAGCTTTCTGCAATAGACTGTATGAAGAAGGAGACAGGAGTAAAGAATTTATAGTCGCTATATACCTATACAGGGTAATGTACAGGTACTTGCACTCGTACTGTATTAAATAACTTGCTATGGCTACAGTGCTTTGTAGTGATGAGATTGATTAATTGGAGTTACAATCGATCATTGATTATTTTTTCAGCTGCCCACACAAATTGATTGCATTACCAACGCCATTTGCACTTATTTTTTGGAAAAACCACAAAAATCGCACAATAAACATAGCCATCATCATCATTAGTCCATTACATTTATTCATAATTTATCATATTATTTATAGTAGACATTGGGCAGGCAGAACTCAAAATTAAAAATCTTCCCTCAAAATAGGTAAGTGGCACAATAAATGTAGCAAAAAACTAGACACTGCTATGCCAATGGCTTGACAGTACCACTTCTAAGATGTAAACATGAAATCATTGCTGTGAAATCAAACAACATCAAACTACCTCATCATTCTGGTGATGCTGCTTAAACGCGATGGTTTTTCATAAACACAAGCATGTGGTAACATAGTGGTTTTATGTGCACCTACTTTCTTAAGAAAAGTTCTAAGCAAAAATAAGTCAGTTTTGTTGGACTGTTTTATAAACTCCAAACTAATAAAATAAACTCATTTAAAACTTATTCCTCACTTTTTACTTTTTTCGAAAAGTGTAATTAAAACAGCAATTGTTAAGATAACGAACCTTTTACACTAGATGTTATTTGTTAAAAATTTCAAAATTACTAGCTTTTGATGACCAAAAACCAATTATTGAATCGATTTCATATTCGATTATGAAAATGAAACTGTTATCCAACCACTACTGCTTTGATAACCAGGTCCTGCTCTTTCTGCATTAGAGGCAAAAGTTTGTTAAGTAACCGAACATACTTGGTGTTATCTGAATATCATTAGAGTAATTTGCATTTCTGCTCTTAGTTCTGGAAATAATTAACAATAACTTTTTGCTGTACTGCAACAACTTTTTTTACCCAAAGGTTCTTTTTCCTTTGGTTTTATTTTTCCTTTTGAATTCCAAATTGAAACAAAGCTCATTTTCATAAAAACTGTTTTGGTGCTATTACAGAAATGAATAGAACAGATCTTCAACAAACAGTTTATGTGCAAAGTAACTGTCAGTGAAAACTTGTCATGTGAACACAGTTCAGTATTTTGACTGTCATGTTTTGAAAGACCATGTGGACTAGGCATTAGCAACTTCAAAGAAGAGGGTCACTTTTGATTTTTGGGGCACAGTATCACAGTTTGTTTACAAATCACAGGCACTAAGTTCCTAAATAATAGCTTCTGTGGTCTAACACAGTAAAGGTTAAATGGGGACATGTGGACGTGAAAAAGATGGACACAAGTTTTCACACAGATTCGCTTTTTTGGGTTTTCGGATAAAGTTTTTAAGTAGAAACCACAATTAAGCTGCAAATTAATTAATTAAAGCTACTCTACAACTTCTCAGAGTTAAGTTTTCATAGACCACTTAGAACATTTTGTGATTTTCCTAAGCGGACCAAATGAGTCTCATGATTTCACCGATGTAAGACTTTCATAGATTATCATTGCAATTTTCTGAAAATAGTCACTGGTTCAATACTTCAGTATTCAAAAAACCTAATGTTGTTCAGGGACGATTCATACCCAAAATAATCAAAAATGACAACATGGTCCAGTATATAGTTCTATTTCACATGCTCTTCTCTTGGATATTTAAAAAAACTATACAATGGCAGTTACCTGGCCAGTTTCTGGTGCTGTGATGATTTAGATTTTAAGGCAGCATGAATAGCAAATTGACTAAACACGTCCCTCTGTAACAAATGAAATAAAATGTGTCAGACACTTAAAGTAACTAATTCAAATTAATTGATATGAATGCTGGTGCAGAGTAAGATTTGCTTATTTTTTTATAGCGGGAGAGTGAAAAAATCACTACTAGTTAAGTGAAAAACCGATTAAGTGATTAGAATTGAACTTGAAATTCTGTGTTTAAAGATCGTATTTCAATGCTTAAATTTTAATCAATTCAAGATCAGAAGACTTTGCCATTGGGCTACTAGATACGATGCAGGCCTGCAACTCACTGTTTTCATTTATGGAACTGCAATTGCCAGTGTGAACCAAAAAAGATGATGTATAGAGATCAATAATAAAAAACTCAATTAAATAGCAATGCTTTTCTAGCCAAAAAAGATGATGTATAGAGATTATTAATAAAAAACTCAATTAAGCAGCAATGCTTTTCTATGCTTATGTGAAAATGATACTGCTTTCCAGTTCACCTGTGCATTGCTGCCTCCTATTTTCAACACGTCATATCTCAATGGTTTTATTATGTCCACAGCTTGCTCAAAGTTTCCGGAATCATATTCGATAAAAGCTTTAACCAAAGAAGTACCAACTTCCTTCATTACGGGCTGTTGCGAGCCTTCACCATTCCTGCACATAAAGGGAACATAAAATACATTACATAGTCTTCAAAACCCCATAAGCATATCTAAGGCCTACCTGGAGAGGCTTGCTAGTTCAATAAGAATCTGGAAGAGTGTATAATTTTCGTTGTGCAACACAGAACCGGCTTTGCCTCATTTAACACAAAATATAAATGAATATGAATATTGCTAAGTGGGTTATTCGAGCCAAATAAGTGTTAATAAAATACATCATTCATGTTAAATTTCTACGCTTACAAATAATCATTAATCTGAGTTGAAAGGCTAATTCAATTTATTGATATATAACTTCTTTAGCTAATTCTGCAGTGCTAAACATCTGTAATTTTATAAAAATTGCATAATTGATACTATATCATCATCGCAATAAACAGTTTTTTACGTTAAATGAACATTAGACTGCATAATGAGGACACCAATTTAATCACAAAATGATCATCGATACATGTTTATTAAAGTTTCGTGTTTACAAAGTTAACATACTTTACAAAGTCCTTCATTGAGTGCAATAGTCTGTCAGCATAGTCTCGTTTCTTAGCGCCCAAAAAAGACATCAGAAAATGCATATCATTGAAAACAAGAAGGTGATCATCTATGTGAGGTCTACAAATTTCGTAGAGTGCCTCCCATCTATCTTCTCCCACTTTTACACCTAGGATCAAAACATCTTACAATTTAAAAATGTTTACTATCGCTATAAATTATTTAGTGAGGAAGCAAAAATCATACAAATCCACAAATAACTAACATGCTACTATTGAACAAATTATAACAACTTATAAAACATTCAAGTCTGAATTTCTTTGTTGTGTTGAATAAAGTTGTGTAATAACTTGCAACCAATACCTAACTGTTGAAAATACAACATTTAATCACTGTCACATATAAGAAAAGTAGTTTACTGGTTTTTTTAATATCAGCTAGTGAGTGCTGTCTAATGTCAAATCATGTGCTTGTATATATTCGAGTCAGAATTTCTTTGTAATATAAAATTGGGTAATAATTTGCAACCAACACCTAACTATTGAAAAGATGATATTTAATCGATATCACATATAAAAAAGTAGTTTACTGGCTAATCAGTGCTGGCTAATTGTCAGACGTAGCTTGTATAAATCACAAATACCATAAACAGAATTTATAAATGGAAAGTGTTTGGAAAAACATGTTTCTATAATGTCATAAGCTCCACGTCTGCCGGTCAAGCCACTTTTCTCTGCCAAATAATTTCCTTTAAGGGTGCACCAATCTTCTTCAGGAGCTTAGAAATCAATCTTGCCTCGTTAATCACACCAATAGCTCTGCCTTAGTATGCTAGATGACCTGTTTGATGCAAATAATTGTAAAAATGGTAAATTATCTTACCTTCAAGCTCAAGTCGATAAAGCAGAGAACAGGCATCAACAACATCAAGCATGGCACCAGATTTAACTCTATGCCCAACCTGTGTGTGAATACATAAAACCTTGATAATTAGTAAGTCATGGATTTTTAAACTTCCTTTATTCAGAAAAAGTCATTAATTAAAGGTTTTCAGTATTAATAAATAAAAAAACTTGGGTGACTTCTAAGTAAGAAAGCATTTTTTTTTACAAAAATGACTAATGCTGCTTTACATAACAAGATGCTATGGCAGTGCATTAATATAAGTCAACCAAAGAAACTTATCAAGTGTTACCAAAAAAATTAAAAGCAAGGGTTGATAAATAATCAAAAACCTAAAACATGCAACTCTTAAGTTAAGTGTAACGGTAGAATTATATTCAACTCACTTCAGCATCATAGATGTCTAGTGCTGCGCTGTGCTCACCCTGCAATAAACCGTCAATCAATCACAATGTTATTACAGAAACACAAAATCTTGACTGGAAACTATTGCTAAAAACTCAACATTTAAAATTGCAAGCATTTAGATATTGCGAAAAAATTCAATTTTTAATTGACAGATTTAACATCTCTTTAAAATCACTAATAAATTATACATGCAAACTGTACAAGACACATGGATTTTAAAATTAAAAACATAATATTCCAACTACATATGGACTCTTATAAATTTATAGGGACTTTCCCAACCTTAAGTCAAATGTCTAAAAATAATCAAATGTTTTGGTTAGTATGGATTGACCCTAACATAACCCTAATGTGTAAAATTTAATTAAACAAAAAGGTAAAAGCTTCATCCACCAGATAGAAAAGGCTTTCAAAGCTTCATCCAATTTCTTGACAAGAGATTTGTTGACTGTATGACCAGTAGCAATAATGTGTTCATTGAGACGAGTGTGAGCAGTATCGTGTTTTCTTATTACATGTAGCAGTGTAGAACTTGCTGCAATCACCACAATCAAACTGATATATGAACTGATGATTTATGAGAAATACTATCAACAGTGGGTTCACGACTACTGTAAGTCCATAAAAGTTCTTGTATAATATCGAGCCAAGTTTGTTACTGCAACAATAGATTACTCTTCTGTGCCCAAATAATGTGCTACTTTATCAGAAATGCCAGGGATAAATGGAATACAAGCCCTACTTATTTGACAGGCAGAGGTTTACATTACAACAAGGCAAAGGTCGCGAAATACTAGATTGTAATATACCAGAAACGATAAAAAGTAAACAAAATTGCTATCTGTCATTTTCAACAACGAGCTGCATATATAAACGACGTTCAATATGCTGATTTATTTAACACTATTTAATATAATATTTTAACTGCAATTTGTATATAATACACCACACTTGTTTCATTGGTTCACTTGTTTACTTTTTTTCAAGTACAGTATCACTACTAATCATAATACAGGTAAGTGTCTTTGGATTTTTCCCGTTGTCTACTTATCCACCTCAAGCTCCATTTTTGCTTCCTACAAATTTAAAACCATATTAAAAAAAACTTAAATGCATTACGACCAGAAACGGCATTATTAATGAATACAAGAAAAACTTCATACCTGTTCAATGTGGTACACAGCCCAGTGCCAGAAGTTATGGCATGCTAACATTCCACAGAACTGAAATAGATAAAATTTATGCACTGAATCGACTTCAAGTAACACGTCTTTTTTTATCATAATTATCCGGCCTTTCGGGATAATTTTACTTGTCCACATGTCCTAAGCATCTTGTTGATATTCAAGATTACAATGACTGCAAATAATATTATTCAAGGAATAAAAAAATCCATTTGTTTTAAAACCATCATAATATGATTATATATAATATAAGTTACATATCACAAATCCATACATGGCCAAAAATTTTCATACAAATGCTCACCCCTAGTTGCATGATTTCATTTTGCAGTCCCCTGATGTCTCTTACTACACTCATCATCGTCCGAACTCTTACAAATCTAATTATTGCATTTGCATTATCAGAAGTAATTTTGCATTGCCAGGCAGCCTCCCATTATTTGCTTGTTGCCATATATGGAGTTTGTTCACTAATTTGCCTAAAATCTACAGTGAGACAAGCATCCTTGGAGGTTCTGCAAACATTTCCAGCCAAAAATTCAATCAACTGAAATCGTATCTATTATCTCCAGCGCAAAAAAGATTCCTAAATTTCTCCTGGAATAACCAGCAAATCCAATCAAGCATTTGTGCTGCATACATCGTTTTGCTTGAATTCACGTGGTATTCAAAACAAAACTGTTCATAGTGTTGTCATTATAAAATTTTAGTTATGCTCATACTCATAATGCCTGTTCCTTGTTCATCTTTCTATAGCCAATTTGTCTTTCTGTTGTTATTAAACTGTGTGATTGCTATAAACAAATTCGCGACAACTGATGTATATTGACAAATGACAACTGATAAGTGATAATAAGAGCTTATAAATGAGATTCCAAAGATTGCTATTCTCTTGCTGTTCAATAACATGCAGCCACCGATTTAGCATGCAAAAATTTAATGTGTCTCTGCCATTTTAGCATTATTCACTCCAGGGATAAGGCAATCACTTTTGAAACATTACAGGTTTGTTTTATAATATAATATAATATAATAAATAGAAACAAACTGATAGCTGCTTTGATAAGCCTGTATTTTTTTACTTAATAAGGTTTTTCATTGTCTATACTATGCCCAATATTTGGTTTATATTATGATGTATTTCAATTAATTGAAGGTAAAAAAGAAAAAAATGATACAGTTAGATGTATCTAACTATTTTGTTTCGTAGTCTAGTTTCAACTTTTGGGCTATTTCTGGTAAATTAGCATGTATTTACTATATCAAACAATAAACGATAATCAGTCATCTATTCATTCTTCGCCCATATTACTAGACTTAATCCATGATTTAACTACGTATATATTTGCCACAAAAAAAAAGAAAAATTATTTGTATCATTAGCTTGAAAATAAAAAACTACAAAATATGATTGATGTTTTCTGTATTCCTAAGCTGTAGTGCTCCTGGAAACATTAATCAAACTTACATGAATTAGTGAGAAATATGGCCCAAAACAAAACAAAATCACTTAATTCAAAAGCTAAACCACTCGAGTATGACAGTCATTACATACTTGGCATAAACTAATCAAACAGTCGGAAGAGCAAAACAATTATTCCGTGTGTCAAAGACGCAGAGGATGATTCACTTACCGTCCAATCATTCAATGTCTGACTTAAAAAAGAAATTCCTTCAAGAGTCCTTCCCTGCATTTCAAACACGTGGGCAAGTGCATGAGTGGCCCAGGCATCTTTAGGTATTAGTTTTGACCAAACAATTGTCAAAATTATAATGATTAAATAAGGCTTTGTATATATTCAATGACTTCAGTAAAAATAGATTTAACTAACAACATTTTGCTTGTTTGAAATGCATAACAGAAATGTTTCATTAGTAAAGAAAAATGAAGAATAGCAAAGTGGAAACAAACAGATTTAAGCTAAAAGCAGCCTTGAAACAATTACTGAAAACTGTAAATTCACCACATATTAGTTAAACAGCAGGACATAAGAATTATTGGAACAATCCTTTAGAAGAAACAGTAGGTTTTTTAAGTTTCATGACTATTTTACAAATAACAATTATGCATAGATACAAATAAATTATAAAAACATGGTGTGAAGAAATTCCAAGCTACTAAACTAAAATGCTATATTCCAGTGCTATTTGCGATATCATCCATTAGTCAAAAAATAAATTAATGTAAGGTAGTGACAATTTAACAGACACCTTAGTTGGCAGTGTTAAGCATTAGTTTTAGTTTAGTACAAACACTCTAGCTGGAATTATAAAAAAGTTAAGCTACTACAGTTAAAGTTTGTTATTCACAGTGCAGGAACATTTTGTCACAAAAAAGTACTGTGCTGTTAGTACAAGATAACACAATGCAAAGGGGCGGTAGTATCACATGTCACCTTAAGCATTTCAGATAAGTGGTTAGATTTATCATGTTATAAAACTTTACAACCAAGATAACACTCTTCAGACAATGATTTTTTTTGACAGAGATGTAAATATGCCCACAGTTTTATTATAGCTTAAAATAGCCAAGAATAGTATGATAGTATAAATACAAGAAAGATATTTGGAAAACACTATTTCAGTGACACGTTGTCCGTCTTGGGCGTCTTCCATCCAAGATGTTAAAGTGCCAGTAGGACTGCATTTGATCCAAACTTCTACCATTGACAAATTATGCAAGCAATGCCTTAAAAGAACTGCATGACTTTCAGCGCATTTTCCCATCACACGGCTGATTTTCTCAAGTTCATTTAAACAGCATAAACAGCAAATTATCACCTGTGGATATTTGCTGCAAGTTAAATGAGCCAGTAAACATTATGGGGTTTATCATTTCCACAAAAGATCAATGGAAAGCCAGTAAGTAGCAAGTTAACATTAGATATGTTAAAGATGCAGTGACAATCACCACAATCAGTTTATTGCACAAGCTATTTTATCAAATTGCTACAAGGCTTTATAAAAATGAAATTAACTTGCTCTCTAGAGTGATGCCCCAAAATTTGCGCAAGTTCACTGTCTTCAGGAATTTCACTGACAATGCAGTCTCTTAAAACTAAATTTTTTTTACGTTAACTTGTAAAGTTGCCATGATTATATTCGATTTTATTCAATTAAAATTTTAATAGCCTTGTTTAGAAAGACAAAAATGAACCCAAAAAATAAAGAAATTCTGTTTTTGCATTACCAAACATAGTAAGGGTGTTTCGCCATAGCATATAATTCTTAGATTCGAGGTTGCTTTCTGTAGGAAGCAGTGCAAAAAACTCACCACTTTCATTCTCAAGCTTAATTTTCACACATAGAAACATTAAAACATATATATATATATATATACTACTAGCTGTATTAAAAACAGTTCCCACCAGGACATGCCAAATTCATTGCAACACATTAATCTGTATGCGTCTAAAGCAGCAAACAAACAAAAAATCGATATATTTTTCTGTAAGAAAACAAATCACAGTTTTATTAGCTGTTTGGTCAAATTTTGCAATACTTTGTATGGCACAGAGAACCAATGAAGAGTGCTGTTCTATAAAGGTCGAACTTGACACAAGTTAATACAAGCTGATTTAATATAAGAGTGGCATCATATTAAAATTATTAGTCTACAGAGACATCATCATCAAATGAACATTTTACAAAAGTTGCACCGTAATTAGAATGTTAAATTATTAAACTAAGCTCTTTTTAGTACAGTCTGACTGGTGGAAGAAACAAAATTTCTAATCCCCCATTATCTAACTTCAAATGTTTAAAACTCCTTTGAACTATAGTACCCATAAATATCAATGGTCTCATAAATCCTATAATAACTATCACCTACTTAATAAAGTACATAAACTGCAGTAATGGTAACAGTTAGTGTAAATTTATAAACACGATAAGAAGTAAACTGTAAACTGAAGATAAGTTGATAGTGATTATAGTACATAGTAGCTGATAGTACATAGTAGGTGATAGTACATAGTAGCTGATAGTACATAGTACCAGGTCAGTATGCTCTAGAATTCCACTATAAAACCTAGTGCAGGACATGTGGTACAAGAACTGACCATGCACGCAGTAAGTTGCAGTGTATGCCAGTAGGCATACAGCCTGCTATCATATGAAGGATTTCAATTACTTAACAAAGGCTCTTCTTGCATCTAAATGCAGGAAAAAGCACCACTTGTTCAGAGTATTAGCATTTTTGCTTGCCTCACAAAGTTAAATTTTACCTGCAAACTATTTGGCGCAAGACACAGGCACGAGTTTAATGTAGTGCTAGGTCGAGTGCAAGATGATGGCTTTTGCAAAACACTAGGACAAAATATGTTCAAGTGAGAGGTGGTATATCCATCTAGGGTGTTAAAGCCTCATTGCGAAACTGGAAGTTGATACAAGGTACTGACAAAAACCAGCCTAAAAGTCATTTCTTACAAGCACATATTTGCTAAACTTAAGAGCAATAACAACATACAACAGAATATTAGGTAATGTTTTCTACATAAGTTGTGTCTTGTCACTTCCGTGTTTTGACAATTTCTCAGAAACCAAATGCGGCTTGTACATTTTTTAGTTTAAAGGATGTACAACAAAATATGCATACAAACTGTCAGGCAGTGTACCTTTGCCTTAAAAAATATCTTTTTACATGTTAGTATAAGTTGAAAAGAATTTAAAGCAAAGCTGTTATGACTAAGAGCAATAAAGACATCTACCTCTTAAAAAAAATCAAGGCAAACCTTTCGGGCATATTTCTCTGCTTCTGCAAATTGATCCGTCTCATTCAAACCAAAAGCATACATACCAGGCAAATAGCTACAAATAAATAGATTTGTTTAAGGAGGATATTTTCTGTAAGGAAGTAAGTTGTTGAATAAGCTAATAGAACAAATTAAGAAAATGTCTTCGATTAAAATCTGTTTAATTAAAAGCCTACCGAATAAGTACAGTAAAATCATCTGTCAATTAACAACGAGAACAGTTGAGTACAGCACGTGAATGGCCATTATTAAAAGTCATGTGCGGAATGTGATATCAGGCACCGAAGTGCAGTCAGCAGAATTATGCCGACTGTTATGGTAGCAGCGTCGTATGGCGATGAGTATGACTAGACTTAACTATACCTTTGTTGTCGATATTATAGCTTGAAATTATTTTTTGACATTACATTTTGTATGCTTACTAGACAGCGATAAATTTACATTGTTAATGATCGGACTTTACATACGTGTGGCTTTACATTTTTTGTTATAAAGACCCATTTTGGATTCCAAAAAAAGTCCAGACATAACACATTTTCTCAACTGATACATTACTTCATTACAAAATTATTACATTACATTGCTAAATTCTTGTTTACATCTTTAATTTTTACACACTATTTCATTTAGCAGGTTTAGCAACATTTGGAAGTTTAAAATCCAGTTACACTGATATGAGATGGATTCTACTAATTTAAATAAGGTACTTCAATAGGGCAAAACATATTGCGCTAAATGAACATTTAATATCCAACACTAATGATTACGTACATTCAAATATTGCCCATAAAAGATCAGGGAAGTGGGCATAATAAGTAGTCTCCTTAGTTTAGTTGTACAAGTTGGAAAATGGTACAAATAATTTAACTTCATACAAAAATGTTTCTATTAGATGCACATTTTTCATTTGGTAAAGAAGTTATTGGCGGGTTATACTTGTAATGGTACTCTTTATAACATCTATGACACATAATCATTACGAACCCGTATAAAGGTATAGTTTCTTTGTATGAAGGCAACACTCGAGCAATTGAGTCACGCATGCTCCTTAGTTCACCTCTGTAAAAGTATGAGTCGTGAGCTAGCTTCAGAGCTAGAATGTCCGTGGGGTGGTCAATCAGAATGTCCTCCCAAACTAAAGCTCCTTCCAACATTCGCCTACAATTGAATATAAGTGTAATATTTAGTACGACACGCATCACTTGTGTGTACATCGCCAGCCACGTTACCTAGGTTAACTCTTTCACGACTATGAATATTTGGGTGGTTTTGTCATACTTGAATAAAACTGCCTATTACGGCTTCTGTGAGATACTAGTGCAGAGCTAAGGTTTCCCGAAAAAGAGTAAAACTTTTTTCCATCACTCTAAATTTAACGTTTCGATTTTTTTATTAATGCAGTAATTAAAAAGATAATTCAAAATGCCATAGAATTTTTATTTCAAAGCCTTCTAGCTTCCAAGTGATCAGTTGTATCTAAAACTGTAGAGCATTCATTTCTGCAGAAAATGTTACATTCTGTGAACACACATCCAGATGACAATAAAAATTACCTTGGCATGGTAATGAGCACAGGGTAGATCAACATTCGCTGTTCTGATGAGTTGCTGTACAAGCGCAAAACAAATTTTTATCCACTAGTTTACAAAAAACTTCTTCAAATACTAAACCCGAAAAATACAACAGCACATTTTTTGTTCTTATAAATTTACCTGTATGCTAGCTGCTTCTTTCCGAAATTTCATTAAATTTGGAGAGTGGAAACTTTAGTTAAAAAGTTATTGTTTTTATCCGTCACAGAAGACAGGTTACTGTATGTACCCATCGGGATGGAGTTAAAAAGTTAGTCGAATTACCAGAATGTCTAAGTTAATGTTGCAGATCCTAAAATATGTATTTTCTATATAAAAATAGTAAACAAGTACAGATTACAAAAACTTTACTATGAAAGGCTGTTGATAGAAATGGGTGAAGAGTATAACTAAGTGTTCACAGCTCCAAAGGAGGGATGATACATACATCTTGCCACAATCATATACATCAAGTAAGTGTGTCACTGAGGACTGAATCCACATTTACGAAAACTTACAAGACCATACAAGAAAAGAAAGACACTCCTGCAATATATTGTGCATGTAACAGACAGTGTTGGCAGGTGTACAAATATATACTTCGATGGAAGCTTGGCAGTTTGAGGTCTTGGAAGGATCTGGCAACACAGTGTATCTAGCAGCAGTACAGCATTATGATCACTGCTAATATAGAAATAGAAGAAAAGATCATACAATTAAATAAACTATTCTATTACCAACATACCCTTCTCCACAGAGGCGAATTGCTTCCATGTGTTGTTGCTCTCTCTTAGTCAAATTTGATGTTTGCGCCAGATTTGCCATTTCATCTAATTCTTTGCGAAAAGTTGGATCCAGTTTAGGTGATCGGCCTGTACCCATTATTTCCAAGCCATTCACGAGAATTCGGCCCATTACTGGAAGCAAACAAAATTTTGATAAACCAGAAAGATGAAATTTATTCACAGTTAATGCTTCTGCAAACAGTGCATGAATGACACTAACAGCATACGAATTAGTATCATACAGAAAAAGCTAAAAGCTATAGAGTTAAAATATTAAAAAACGTTGAGAAAAAGTAATGACATTGATTATTATTTACATCACATTTTAATTACACAAAAATGTTTACCAAGAAGAGCTTGGCAAATATTGGAGCCAGCACTTGCTGACAACAGCATCATGTGATTGGCCAGTTTACACCATTGACTGCTTCCTGCTACATGCATCGACTCCAAAACACTATTAATTTAAACTTCAGACTACAAGCCAGCAGGTTTCACAATCTAGTAAACATTAAACAGCTGCCTAACTACAGGAACAACACACACACAGATTTGCGCAAAAGAAACGAAACATCATGTACAGCACAATGCTATTTTATGTAGTATAATAGTCCATAAGCCCATAAATTTGAATCCCTACATAGTTTGAAAGACTTCTTCAAGGCGGAAAACAAAATTCTTAATAATTTAAAATATACGCACTGCCTGATAAAATGTCACCCATCCACATTCCAGTGTGCACCACCGATTCACCAAAAAACAATTTATTGATCTTATTGACAATATAAAGTTATTTAAATTTTTGCTAAGTAAGTGAAGAGTAGGCTACAAATGGTCTGATTATTTCTCCAAACTTAACTCACTGTCATCTTCATTTTTCCAAATGACTTAACCATTAAAATGGCTACGTATAAGTTTAAATTTACAAGTTTTCTAGAGTGTTACTGCTAACGCAAGCTCTGCATACAATGCAACATCATGTAAGTGATATAAAATTTCCAAGTCAAATTTTTTAAGCTTTATTTATGAAGAGCGTTTTCTTGTGCTTTAAATGTTAGACTTTGCTGCAACTAGTTACAGCATAAACAATACTGCTCATGCAAGATAATTGCCACATACTTCTCAAAATGAACAAGTGTGGTATGCAGTAGGTATTACGTGAAAAAGTTTAGAAGGAAAAAATAATACTTATTACCTCATAATTGATGCGATACATGGGGACTAAAGTTTTACATTCCACCTGCCAATACCAGAACTCCAAGAAGACAAGGCCAAGACCAAAATGCAACACCAGAACTCCAATTTGTGAAAAATTAACAACGAATACTTTGAAAGTACATTTATAAAAGCAAGAATTTGAAGCACACAAAATAACAGCAAAATGTGCATGGTGATAGAACAAAGACGTACAGAAAAAGAAAGAGTGAACCACAGAAACAAATGGTGCCATAACATCAGGTGCCACACTCTTACCAAAACTTGGATCAGATAGGACTAGTCTTTCCGCAGTACCTCGAATTCCTCCCAAATGCTCAAGCTCATGCCAAGAAACCCACTACGTGAAACAAAAAACCATTCAAAATCAATTAATATAGATAACACCGATCCTTACCAAACTGTGGATCAGTGCTTATGATGGCCTTTGCTGTACCTTCCATTCCGCCAAGGGTTTGCTCATCATACCAACCAACATACTATATAACAAGCAATCATTAAATTAATAACATGAGCATTAAGTATGCAATCTTAATAGAATTTTTTCCTCACATGTGGATAAGGAAAAACTATGTCTATGTGGTTGTTACAGTTTAAGCTACTGTTACTATTGAAATTACTCAGAAGTTAATTGGATTCCACATCTAAAATGGCTTTGAAGAAATAACTGATTAAGGAAATGATTTCTTTTAGAGGAAGTTTTGTAAAAAAATCATAATGAAAACTAGTTATAGCACATGCCTGTTGTAAACTGTATATTGCATATAGGTTGTGAAACTGGAAAAAAACATGATCAAACCTGCTAGTAACAAATTCCCAGTGGTTCATACCTAATGCCTTTGCAACTGTTCAACAATTTTACTACGAAATTAGCTGATTTTCATTTTTAACTATTACTTGCTAAGTTTAAACCACTTGACATTCACATACTTTGGGCTATTTCTTGTGCTTAATGTGGTGACATAGTATTTGAGGTATGCTATAACAAATTTAAAAAATACCTAGGCAGCAAAACTACTAATTTATTCTAATTAATTCAACACGATTTACAATTGTGCACTTTAGTTTGGTAGTAAAAATCAATCAATATTTGAAAGTGATGCAATGTTAATGAAGTAAATTCGTACAAGTCTGCTTAGATTTAAAAAACAAGTGGCTGCAGAAAGCAGGCAACTGCATACCAAGCAATCTGATTTTATACTTATACAAACTTGAAGTCTGTTAAAAATTCCTTCTGTTAATGGATGATGAGCGTTAACAGTTACTTTTTATATAGTAATAATTACAGGCGCAAGTATATCAGTCTGAATACTTCAGTGCCATGATTTTAGATGAACTAATACACTGCAATGGTAAATTTGGAAAATAATTGTTGTATTACATTGGTAACTTTAGCCCATTTATATAACTTTTAGAAACTTCAATTTTGTAATTATAGTACCTAGCTTTAATGCTATAGTACTGCAACAGAATATTTATCCATAGTCTGCCACATCATTACAAGTGATCTTTTTTTTGCTATTTGTATTCAAGTCCTCTCTAGGAAGTGTTAGCTATGATACCTGAGTGAGCAGAGCATCATAGAGTTTGGCAGCTTCATTATTTGTCGTTGATAACTCCAGACCTTCTTTCTTCCATTCCTGTGAATTCACGGAAACAAACAAATGAATTAAACATCAAATATCACATACAGAATTCATTTAAAGGCTGAAATTAGATTAGAACAGAGTGTTTAAAAAAATAATAAAACAACAAAGTAAACAGTATTGTATTTTTTCTAGTCATTGTAAATGGGACTGATGATAACACACAATTTTACTTTGAAATAATGGGTTAGTAAATAAAAAGCCAAAATGTAATTTGGCATTCTATCTACAAGGCCTAAATTAAATGAACTCCTTATAGCTGTGACTAATCAGAACAAATGGTGCTGTTAGCACATTAAATTTTGATACAATATCAGTTTGCAAAAAAGTTGCAGGCACACAGTTACTGTTTCATTGTTGTGAATATCGTCAATCGGGCTAGAAATATGTAGTTTTGCAGATGCGATAACTGCAATCTAAGAATTGCAGATACAATAATTGTAATCCAAAATCTAATAAGGCTGCTAAATACAGAGTTACATTGAAAAATGACGAATATCTCTACTTAATTTTAAAACTTAAGATATTCGAAAATCTATATTCATTAAATTGAAATGACAAGATGGAAAAGTAAACTTACCTGACAATCACGCCAATTACAATGCATTTGAAACTTCAAACTAGAAAGGAAAAATGCAGTGTCAAAAAAGGTTTATGTGATAGCCCCAGAGTAAGCTAATTGTGTGTTTTGCTTGGGTACAATATACGACCTTATTTCAGTATTTTTTCTGCATTAATAATTCTTTTTAATAGTTATTACTATATTAGTTATATTGCTACACACTACTGAGCAGGAGGAAGCGCCTGTTTCTGAAGTAGCCGACTCGAATACAATTCACAATTTTTTTATTAATTATTGAAACAGTCGTACATTCAGAAATAGCGCTAAACGCCTCTTACGCTTAGTTGTTTACACGCATTTAATCACGACGTGTGCAACAGGCGAAACCAGGCAGGCTGAATCAGCTCATTTAGTCGGCGAAACTCACACTTTAGTGTTTACACTTTGCACGTTTCTCCAGCTGAGACAAAAATATAGAAGTTGCAACAATTAGCCGGATGAACAAATCTATTTCAATTTTGCTTCATTTTATTTATTAATCCATTTGCACATGTACACGTAGTGGGCTGCTCATGGCCGCTCACGAAAGGGCCGAAACTTCTATGCCGAACCATGGGGATTTAATAATTTCCCTGAAGATTGCCGCAAAGGAATGATATAATAATTCCCCTCAGTGGTAGACGTGAGTGATGCATTTCAAAGAAGAACCTACAGGAACATTCTAGGAATAAAATGGCCAAAGAAAATATCAAACCAGGATCTGTACAATAAAGTCAAGGCAGAGAAATGGACAATTAAAATCCAAAGGAGAAGATTAAGATGGATAGGGCATGTTATGTGACTACCAGATGAAAGTCCATTAAAGTTAGCTTTCAAAGAAGCACTACAGAAAGAAAAGAAACCGCGAGGAGGACAGCTGCTGACTTACATCAATTTCATCCAAGAAGATCTTATCAACACACCATTAGGCATCAAAAATACAGAGGTTGCAGGTGACAGTGCAGCATGGAATAAAATGATCAGGAGGGTCATGTCAAACGACGTGTGACTCCAGAGATGATGATGATGATAGACGTGCATTATTCAGAATCAAGTTGTCAACACCGTACTTGCGCTAAAGCAGCACTTGCCAGTCCTACATAGCTAACTGCATGGCCAAAACTAGGGATGAGCATTGAACGTCCGAACGTCCAAAGTACAAATTCGATTGAACGAGTTGTTTTAGTTTGAATTCGATACAAACTAAAATTATAGATTCGAATAATTTGGCTTTTCAACCGCATAATTTTAAAGCACAGTTTAGCCTTTAATTTCTGTATACGATTTTTAAACAAATTATTAGTGTCTTTACTGCAGAACAAAATCGAGTAATATGCATGATCGTTGTAAGACCACTTTTTACTGACTGTTTGAAAGTTTGTTCGAAATTTTTTTTAAACTCATTTCAAATTAGGTTTGAATTTGCAATACCGAAATTTGGTTTAATTTGAATTAATTCGAAAGTCACATATTTGAATTCACTATCTGGTAGAGAATGCTAATCTTCAACCAAATAGCCAAAACTGCTATATTACCAAGCTGCCACACTACAAGTCTGCCTGTGCTGCTGAGCTTGTTAATATGAAGTACTAAGCCACTGGTTCCCAACCTTTCGTTGATGGTGACGTCTTTCCAGAACATCATTATCTTTCGCATTTATTAAAATTAACTTACTATTCAACAAATCATTGAACAATAAGTGATTGTTTCATTAATTCATTAATGTTATGGTTGCGCCTGTTCCTCAGCAACCAGTATTGCAGTGCAATAGGTATTCAAGCATATCCGACGTAAAATGAATACCGACACACTTTCGGGCAGTGTACACTATACACAAGTGTACAGCATGAAACAATGCACATTTTCATTTTCCCGGAAAATCAAACACTGGTATACTGTATTTAGAGTGGGAAAGCCCTGTTTAATTTCCAGAGCAAAGTGATGTAATGAGAGACTGAGGAAACAAGATATACTTTTCATGAAAACTGCATTTTTTTAAATAAAAATGTTTTACTTTAAATAAAAATGCATGTTTTTGAACTAGCCCGCGACCCCATGAAAAGCGCTTCACGACCCCAACTGGAGTGACAATCCCAAGGTTAGGAACCTATGTACTAGGCATTGCTAATATGTAACACGTGCAGGCCTGACACATATGGACATATATAATACCATCCCCATTTTCATGCATGTTGAGTTTAGCATTATACAGTGTACTATGGCTCTATAGGTTTAAAACAACTTAACTCAATAGCATTGTTTTTACCTATTAAAATGGGTTGCAATTCTGAAACTGGTATAAGTTGCAATCCAGATTTGACTCATCGTAAAAGTTCGAGCCTACACTTTGCCTATAGGTCCCAACTGGTTAACTCCCATGGGGGACGCCAACATAGGACGCCACCACGATTTTTGGTGACCCTAAACTTGGAGGATTGATGGAAGGGCACCATCAAGTGTGATTCCTGCATCAGGAGCAAGCTGCCAAAACAAGCTCAACATTAAGTTGCCATCTGGCTGAGATTTAATCCCAGACTGAGGCTGAACCTGCAGCATCTCATACTGATAGCAAAACTGTACTCCTACCCACTTGGGGTGCCAACCAGCCACATTCCAGTGACAAGTGGCTAAAAGGAGACGCAGCATATCTCATGGTGACCCAACATCTCGGTTGGGTGGAAAGGAAGGAGCAGCAAAGCTGCTGGTTTCAGGTTCTGTACCCCTTTGCTGTGGGCTAACTACTCTAAGCGGCGGTCTCAATTATTAGTTGTTAAACAATATAAAAAATACTCAGCTGGTACATAGAAATGAAAAGGTAATGGAAGATGCCTCCACATCCACTAATGGTCTGTTTATGGAAAACGAGACTCAAACAGCGATAACAGTTAATTATCCTGTGCAGGTCAATGACTGCTGTCCCGAGTGTGGGAAGGTGAATCTCGACTGGAAGTGACGTGACCACATATGAAAGTGAGGCGTGGATTGGGCGTCCATAAGCTAAAGTTTCAAATTCGATGTGAACCTAAAATTATAGATTCGAATAATTCGGCTCTTCAACTGCAGAATTTTAAAGCACAGTTTAGCTGCACTTTCTGTATACAATTTTTAAACGAATTATTAGTGGCTTTACTGCTGAACAAAATCAAGTAATATGCATGGTCTTTGTAAGACTACATTTTACTAGTGGTTCGAAAATCTTTCAAACTCAATTCGAATTCGACATACAAAAATTCGGTTCGATTCGAAGTCGCTTTCTGGTAGAGAATGCTCACCCCTACAAACTTGGCAATCCACAAAAATAATTTAATTACAACCTCTCAACTGTACAGCTTCGATCCACTTGGTTTTTGCATCATTTTTATCTTATAGCTTTAGCCTTTGAACTTTCAACCAAATGGAAATCCATTCGTTTCCAATTCTGTAAAAACATTTTAACGGCAACACATTATTAAAACTTGTTTTTTAAAGCCACGAAAGGCAGTTGTGTAGTTGGAAAAGCTGGAAATCAAGCCTAACTGAAACTGTTTTAACAGTGCGTTTTTATTTTTGTCAGTCTTGTACTTTCGTCAGCCATTTACGTAGGTTAGTTTTTTGGTTAAGTTTCACATTTAATCATTTGTTTCTGGCAGTCGATGATTATAACTCAACCGAAATTCAAGTGAGGCAAAAAATTAGCATTCATTTATATTTGTGTTTAAGCGTGTGAAGACGGTTTTGTGCGATGCAACGAAATAAGACGAATTTATTCGCATGTCTGGATTTATAATTTTTTTATAGCTGAGTATAGCTATAGGTAATAAACAACTTTATTGAATTAAATTGTTTTAAACCTATAGAGTCATGGTGCAGTGTGTAATGCTAAACTCAATTCATGTGAAAATAGCGACGGTATTTAAACATCCAACAGTATAAGTAAATTTTACGTGTTATTGGATTGACATTTTTGGTCATTTAATGATGGACAATTTCTAGTAACAGTGAAAATTTCTTCTGCTTTGTCATGTTGCTAACTTCGTTTGTTTGGTGCTCTGTGGTTTTTGTGTTATAACTGCAAGCTGGTTACTGAGTCAGTTTTGTGTCAGTGACCAGAGTCATTTTAGCTAATGAGTAATGCTCACTTTGAGATGTTGGGCCACTTCCTTTTGAATCAGTTGCTTCACGTTTTAATGAAATAATTAAAAGTAAACTGAATTATGCTTCACGTTAGAGAACTAAACTGAATTTTGGTTCACACTTAATTTTAATTTTCCACCATTATCTTATTCCAAAAACTATTCATATCGATTAACATGCATTTGAATTTTATAGTGGACCTATAAAAATATGCTAAAATTATTTTTCTAATGATGAACTAATCATGACCTGTTTTATGTTGAGCCAAGCTATCAAAAACTAAATTCTATAAATGAACAATGTATAAGGGCTGTGTTTTTGGGACTCCTATGTACACTGCCCTCACATTTTCTTTTATAAAAAATAGTTTCATTAGTGGCTAATTTGCATTCTATCACATGTGAAATAAATACGTCTTATATCTTATATCTAGTAAAGTAGTGTGCATGAGAAGAGGTTTGATCTTTTTTACAAAGCAGGGTGAGAAGTTTATTAGATTTTTGCAAATGACCATCAGTTAGGTTTTCTTGCTTATAATGCTTCCCAAGTTAACATACAGAATTTTGTACTTAGCTGAATTCAACATCACCGGCTATTTCTTGTGTTCAACTGTTTGATAGCATCTTTTAATTATGTACACCATATAAATACTTTTTTATAAAGAATTATTTTTCCCTAGACTCTAATCTCTCAACATTAGTGAGCATACAGAATATTTAGCAAAACTGTTGAACGTATGGTCCCTTAAAAATGCTAATTGTTTTTGACACGAGGCTTATTGAAATCAGTATAATGTATAGATTATTTAAAATCTAGCGGTGTTAGCATTACTTTCTGTTTTTTTATCTGTGGTTTCTTGACTACCAGTTGTCCCATTTTAGTCAATCTAATATAACATAGTTGCCAGATTTGCAGAGTATATATGAAACCCATGTTACAAGATTGAAAGTTACATGAGTGTTTAGTTGTTGCATTTGTTAATTACAATTCTTTAATCCTTTTTATTATGTTTCTTTTCATTTAAAAAATGGGTTAAGTGGAACTTTTCTCCAATGATTATTATATTGGCATACCACTCTCCAGCAAAGATTTAAATTAAGCCTACTAACTTATCAATTGTGATGTTAAATATGTTTACGAAAAAAAAATTAATGCATTTTTACCCACAAATGCATTTTTTGTTATTTCGTGAATAACTTTTATTGATCAGCAGTCGCAACTAAACAGTTTTTTGTTTTCTGAAATAATCAGAAATAATAAATAGTGTTATACTTATACAGTCTTGAACATTTTAAAGCAAAAGTCCCAGCCTGACCATTGTGTTTTTCACGTAAGTTCACGAAACATGTTCTGAAATGACATTCCAACAATTCTGTAAAATAACCAACTAATTAGGTAAGCCAGGTGTTTTACACCTGACATGAATTCTACATAATTTTAATTACCGTGCACCTCTGTTTTCCCGAGTGCACCACTCAGTTTTGTGTTCATATGGCCATTGATTGCAGACATCATCATAGAAAAGCTGGCAATTTGTTTAGTAGTTATCAAGGGTGGTCTCGCTCACCTGGACACCTAGTTTTTTTTACTAAACAAAGTAATTTATTCCAAAATAATCTGAAAATTCTGCACATTTTGGTAAAAAAGTCATTGTCGTAGGATATAAGTTTCTGAAGTTAAATGAAGTTAAATTGCACTGTGCCAACTGTTCCAGCATGTTAGTGATTAGCTAGTGAAAGGTACCACCTAGTTTTGTGGCTTCTTATCAGTACGACTTAAGGTACTAAACATAGTGCAGTAGTACCCGAACAGTTACATACATGTGAGAGCAGGCACTGGTATAAATGTGTAGCTTCTTGTACAGACTGGCAAACACTGACAATGAATAACATAGCACTTTAGTTGACCATGTGCCTTACTGTGAATTGAAACCTAAATTTTTAACAACTTTTATGCAGTGATCTGACTTACTGATCTATACCAACTAAACCACAGTTTATTGATTCGACTTTATTTATAATTGTATTGTATAGCAGTTAAATTTGGCACATTGTTACATTAACATTCCATTACAGTAGTAATAAACAGCTGGGTACCAATTTTAATAATTAGACATGTAGATGGAAGTGTTTCCTGTATTAAGCGTCGTGTAAACATTTAGTCAGTTTAACAAACATGACAACTGACAGCCCTAAATGTATAGCAGTCTTATCCTAGTAGCAATTCTGGATTAAAATATCTGTTTAACACTTTCATACTTCCTTTAAATATTTTAATAATTATAAAGCTTTTAGTCCAGTACATGTGCTAACGAATTTCTGAGGAGATAAATTAAGTCTTTTATGAATTGTGCTTGTTTCTGCAAGAACCCCTGTTTACTGCTGTTCCACTAATTTCCGCTGTGACATAGTTGTCGCACGTAAAAATGCAGGGAATTGATTTTATTTTTCTCTTCTTCACAAATTGATGGTTTTATATGATAAAGAATGACTGGGACTTGACTATAAATGGAGATATAAGTTTTTTAATTGCATTAGTATCAGCTTCACAATTTTTTTATTTACTAATACATCCAGAATAACGACACCAGATTTGTATCATTAATTGTATTAACTAGTTTTTGCTAACTAGGTTTTTTATTTTATTTTTTGGTATCTGATTTCTAAAAGATACTTGTATGCTAACTGCTTCTATATTCCACTTAATCTCATTTTATTGAATTTCTTCGTCAAAAATTCATTTAGCAGAATTCTAGAGTGTTTCTAACATCATTAAATGTTTTTAATTTTCTGTAGCTGGTTTTTACTTATTGTAAAATTAGAAAATTTTGGTCTTTGTCAGTTTATATCTAGCAATGAAAATAATATTTCTAAATAATTTTAGATGTAAATTTTCAGCTAAAAAGTTGATGTTTTTAATTTTAGCAAATTGTTGTCATGACTTTACTAGTTGAAGTATACTCTTAACTTGCAATGTAAAGTGAAATATATAATGTGTGATTTAAAAGTGATGAATAGCTATTGTTGAAAACTTATGTTAAGTTAGTTAACCTGGCACGTGAGCATATTGGTAACCTGTCAATTTTCTATACAATTCCTAGGCAGAGATTTCCATGCTATGAAGTAGTTATGTGGTTTATGTTACATAAATGCTACTGATCATTTCAGTTCAAACATTGTGTGAAAGGCTGCTTCGTACGATTTATGACAAACCTATGTAGGTTTGTAATGTTCACCCTGCCATAATGTTTGGCACAACATCCATATAAAACTTTGTGCAAAGCCAAAGTTCATGTGCCTCAGGCCATAAATTTGCCACACATTTTACATAGTGTTCCCAATAACTGTCAGCGTGCAATGAATAATGCTTGACTCACCTGTTCAAATAATGTAGTGTCTTCGTGCTTGTGTACCTACTAGAGGTACAAAGGATTTCCGGTTTTAGGTATCTGAGATTAAAGGTAGAAAAATATTCAGAGAAAAGAAAAATCTAGCTCTGCTTAGTGTGATATACCTAAAATTAATTTATTCAGTATTAAAGCGATACAAAGCTTAAAAGCAAAATAACAACAGAAGATGGTTCGACTAATTAAAGTAAGAAATCATTTTTTACTATAAGCAGAAACAGTAGCTCAATTTTCATAAATATAGAAGAATAATAGACCTAACAGAATGATATTTACAGATATTCGTCGACTTAACAATCTATGCAACAACTTACGACCGCTTGACTCAACCACAACTTGATTAATTAATTATAAAACTAATTATAACTCACATTTCCTTCTATTTTTAGCAGATTAATTTTAAGTTGCTGTCTGTTTCAATAAATTCACGTGTACACACTGACAGACTTAATGAGTGTTTTACCCACCCAACATCTTAGGTGCCAGGGCACACCACTTGAACATATTGGTCCGATGTGCGTCAAAGTTTTTCTGCGAAGTTGTCGGCTATCTGTAGTGTAAACTTACAAATTGGTTGCTTAATTGTGTCTTATACATCAACAACGGTTTTTATTACGCTTGCAGAAATCAGGTTTGGCAGCACTAAAATGGCAGAGAAAACGAAACTCTGATTATTTTCAGGTGTAACTTATCTGAACACATGACTGCGCGCATGAATTAACCTGGCTTTTCAGTTATGCAACAGTAATGAGATTCAATAGAAAACGATCTGAAAACTATTTGCAAGGCATTGCTAGCACCTACAAACGACTTTAAATGCCATAACAGAACGAAAAATGCACCAGCCTATATTTTGTGTAAATTCAAACAGCACTGCTATGCTGCATATTTGTAACATTCGCTTTCAGCTGTATTGTTATTGTTTATTTTTACATTTAGTGGTTTAGCATGAGGCTGACTAGCTGGTCCTTGTTTTGTATCCGGTGATCACTAAACTAGTGCGTTGATGCCAAGATGCTGCCATCACAAATAAAGAACTTTTTTGGAAAAAACCCATCGTCAACACAGAGCAGTTTTATCGGCAAAGATTTTATCGGTAAAGAGTTTTCGTTGGGACGACAGCGGGTAATAGTCGAAGATGTGATAGCGGAAGGTGAGTTTTTTTAATGCAAGTTTTCATATCAACATATGTAATCTATAGAAATTTGGATTTGTCTTGCTTTTGTTTTTTAAACATTTGTTTGCAAATCACATGGTGGATTTTTCTTACTGGGTGTAACATAGCACATTGATACAACGATGCTGCAGTTACCAACTTCAGGCAGGCAGTAGTTGAATTTACAACATTCATACATGTGAACATCTAACTGAAGCCATTTCCAGTTTACCACGAGTGTTTGGTGTGTGATGTATGTTTCTTTGAGCACTTGTGATTTAGTTTTGTTCGCATTTGGTTTCTTCAAAACATGCTACCAGTCTAACACTGGTTGCCTGTATTTCTAGGGCCGTCAACCATGTGACACTATGTATTGATACTAAATTATTATTTTTAACAGTGTTTATCTTTCCTGGCGCATTTGATTTTACCAACAAGAACAAAAGGCTGTCGGAAAAAGTACACAAATCAGAATAAATCACATAAAGAACTTCACATGGTTGATGCCCTAGAAATACAGGCAACTTGTGTACTGATTCTCATCTGTTAAAACCTCCAGGCTGACTTATTCTCTGACTTGATCTATGCTAAATCCTTTTTATTATCATGGCAGCTAGAAAAATGAACAGCGGTAATAAAAGAGCCTATAATTTTGCAGTTTTGGTATATGTTATAATGTAGTGGTGAATGTTGACTTGAAAAGTATTTGAATTTTTTTTGTGTGTCTAGGTGGGTTTGCTATAGTATTCTTAGTGCGTAGCAACTTTACGGACAGAAGGTATGCACTCAAGCGCATGTTCGTCAACTGTGACCACGACTTGATGGTTTGCAAACGGGAAATACAGATTGCGGTATGCTTCATGTTATTATTTTTTGGCAATAAATGCCAATAATAGAGTTAATGTATGGTTAGCCAGGGATCAGAATTTTCTGCGGATATACGGAATTCTGAGTTTTAGGAAGACCAGTAGTACCATTTTTGTAAATCGCGTAAATTCGTTGAGAAAATTTTTACGGACCCTGTACATTATTTCACAAAGTGACCGCTAGTTGGCGGGCCGTCACTTTGTTTACATCATGTACATCAGTGTAACCACGTGTATATCTCTCTGTATAAAAATATAGAATCAATTGTGCAGAGTTATTTGAGTCAATTGCAGACAGTTTTTGTATACTTTTGCATAGGAGCGGCCAGTACTTAGGCATTTTTGAGACAATTAGGTATCATGTATCCTTGATAGTTGGGCATTTTAAATTAAGCAAGTCCACTTAGAGGTTCTCTACGGTCGCAAAATTGCAATTTGTAGCTGACTTCAAGAGGGCTTCACCCTAGGTGCCATTGGGGCCCTAGGTGGCCCCAAAACCCCCGGCCTGTTTCAGAGTTTTTTGCAATTTGTCATTGTCATCCCTGTGATTAGCTCACGAACTTGTTTTTGATAACTGTTAGAATACATTAGCTTTTGCTTTTGTTTATTCAGTATAACTTAGATAGTTCTAGGTTGATTAACTTTAGCGCCTTCCCCTTGTCATAATTTAAAATTGTGAATTTTACTTAAGCGGTTAGTGGAAAATTAGTGTCATGTATGAAATGTGTTGAGGTTTTATTAACAAGTGTGATTTTAAAATAAATTCTGATTTGCCGAGTGTCACCTGTTTGTTGTTTTCGTTCACTATTTTGTTGATTTTAATAGAGCACTTTGGGTGGCCAAAAGAACATCGTTAAGTACATGGATTCTCGGATAATTCCACAAGGCAATGGGGTCTACGAGGTGCTAATGTTGTCTGAATTTTGTCAAAGTGAGTATTTTTATGTTGTTCTGGCTTGACTGGTCTGGAGTGGCATAAATGAGATTACCTGGTAGATTTACTCTGATTGTGAGACAATGTTTTATTTGGGTGGACTAAGCACTTTCAGTTAATTCAAGTTTTTTTTAGTTGATCTTATTTTGACATAGAGATTAGAAACTCGTCTTGCTGTCAGTGAAGTAAAGGAAGTAACTCTTACTGCTATAGTGTTAAGTTTCTAAGGGATTATTAGTAGTGTTTAAGGGCATACAAGTGTAAAAATGGCTTTATGGCATGTGAGTTCTGTGTTACACTAATTTATACTGTTGCAGTTGCACCCTTTTGTAAATTTTTCTATATGAAATGCTGAATGTTCACACTTCATCATATTTTTAAATTTGTGAGTGTGAAATCAATTTGCTATTTTTATGTTTATTTTTGCATTAATGCTTTCACATTCCCGAATGTTGTATTTCTGCTTTTCGAAGGCTAGAAATGTGTTTAGTAAAATTTTAAATAACATGGTGCCAGAAAATTGCATCCTTGTGATCATATTTCCCCAACAAATACGACGAAACGGCTAATAAGACGGACATGATTAGTAAATTTTGCCATGTAAGTTTTGTGCAAAAAGTGATAAAATGGTAATGATGAGAAAGTGAGAAGATGTTTGACTGTGTAGTAGTATCTCCTTTTTTGTGTTGCATGTAGAGTAGACCAGACTACAGATGTCTGTGTTTTAACTGATACATGTTGAACAGGTAGTTAGGTTAATGTGCACATTCATTTGGTCTCAGCTGTCCATTATTTGGTTAATCATAATTTTATTGATTTGGTAATTAATACATCCACAAATAATAATCTCAAGCTTCCGCAGTTTAGTGTACCAGATTCTGGCTCATGATTGTTTACGTAGTAGTAACAATGGTTACACAGTGGCAAATAATTTTAGGTGTCTTTAAAATAACTTACAAGTTGACGATGAACATTGCTTGAACCACAGGAGCTCTCTAAAGTATAATTAAATCTGCTGTCTTGTATAGGCAGCCAGTTCGTATTATTGATTGCGAAGTCTTTTGACGTAACAGCAGCAGTGTACATTTGGGCTTTGTTCATGCTTTTGCAGTGTTTAATATATTGCTTTAATACAGTGTCATGTCGTTAAACCATTTGAGTTATTTTTTCCTATTTCAGAAAACGTTTTGTCCATGATGAATGATAAGATTAACTCTGGATTCAGCGAGAGAGAAGTCTTGCGAATATTCTGTGATACATGCGAGGCGGTTGCTAGGTTACATCAGTGCCAGACGCCCATCATCCATAGGGACTTGAAGGTTGGTTGATGGTGTCTCATCTTTAATGTGAAATCTTACTGAAATGTAATCAGTATCAATCGATACAAGAAACAAATGTCATTCAATGCAAAAAAAATGCGCACATGCTGGTAGTTGAAAATGAGAATTAATTTGATTAACTGTTATTGTATGTACAGGCTATAGCTAACATTGCTAAAAATTTTCATCTATTGTTACTTGACCTTTCAATAAACTCATTGCTGAAAATATAATTATTTGATCTGACTAACAAAATCCTGGTGCATGTGACAACAGTACATAAGTTTGTAGCATTTCTTGCTTTTCTAGATTTGTTTAAGTTCTTGTGTTTTACTGTTTAGGGCGTATTAGATGAAATTTCCAAGATTTAATTTTAATCGTAATTTTAATTAATATTTGAATTTGACATCGAGTTGTCACAACTTTGACGAGAAAAGGCTTGTGGCAGTGCCTGAACCTAGCTTATTGTCTATGGTAAGACACTGAACTGACAAAAGTGTTCTTATAGCCACTTTGGATGTGTACATGTTTGCCTTTAATAGGGCAAATACAGTAGGAGCAATACGACAAAAGATATTCCTTGTTATAGGGTCATTTGATTTTCCTGGATAGTCTTTTACGTTATTTTATATTTAAGCTTTTTCTTCACGGGAATATGTCCCTAAGTCATTTTCGTATTTCTGCCAAACTTGTACTAGGCTCGAACTATCGTAAAACGTCACGACTTGTATTAGACCCAGTTTTTGTAATCACTTCCTGGCTCTCCCCATGCATAGTATCTGCTATAAAAAACAGTTCAGGCATTAAAAAAACTGAAACTAGAGAAAGGAGACAGTGTAGAGCGAGTTGCATAGCTTCTAAGTTTTGGTATAGATCGAACAATGATATTATTGTTACTGTAAATTGGCTTGGGCTAGTGAACTAATTATTCTGTCTTCCAAGGCATTCATCAAAATAAATGAAAACCATTCTTTCTCTAGACTGAGATTCTAAAGTAATTTTTGTTAATTTATGACTCTGTCCTTTTAATCTGACCAAAAGCTGCAATACACCATCCTAATGGCGGTAGCTTCCAAATAACAGTTTTACGTGGTTGCCCATTTATTTTCTAACCAGAGTTATTGTTGCTTAGCTGTACAATGTACAGCTAAGCACATACTGTGATCAATCAGGTGTTTCTCTCTTGAAGCCGTGTTCTAAATAATTACTGCTTTTTAGGGACATGACTAAATAGTTTCTGTTATTTGTGGTCTGTTCTTTTATAACTTTTGTACTTTAGTCAAAACTTGCTGTACAATTTGTGCTGCTGGGTGTGGTTTTTCATATAAATGTTTTTTTTCGGTTAGATTTTCAGCAAGCTGTGTGTATGAGTAAATTGTTTGCACAGTTTAAACAGGATTTTCTGAGCTTGTGTTAGCTTTTTATTTAATCACAGAATTTGATGTGTAAAAATGTACATAGTACGTTGAATTTGTAATGCATACTAGCCAAACCCCACAAAAGCATTTTGCACACAATCAATAATGTGCAAACATTCTGCACAATCTTTTGATAAATAGCAATGAATAGCTTAGCAGACATTTATAACGTTTGTTTTAATAGAGCACACTCTGTGACGCAGTAGAGAAATTTTCACACCAAATAGATTTTGAATTCAATATGTCATGTTCCTACTAGGCTAAACATACATATTTTGCTTACAAAAATTAGTTGTTTGTCTATCTAGGAAGCGCAAAGTTCTTGAAGAAAATCTGATCTAATGCTTATTGATACCAATTCATTGGGTGAACGTACGAACATTTTTGTATTACTTGCACTGCATAATTTGCATTAATCACAGTGCAGCGAAAAAACAAGTATTGTGCAAATGCAGTTACTGTATAGATGGTTTCATAGACATTTCTGCAAAAAACCATTGATAATACCCATGCACCCAGCACGTGCAAAGTGTATTTAATGGTATTTGCTAAAGCTGTTACATTATAGTTGCTAAGGTAAATAATCTTCACACTGTCACCATTCCAATGGCTACTTCATCTGCATCTATTTGTATGTTGTCAGTTAATGTAATGGCAAGAGCTAGTAGGGCTTTCCCAAACTGTTTTCCAAATCTAACCTTGTTGTCAGTGCCGTTGTTAAAGTAAACAGTAAGCGTGGCAACCAGTTTATGTGCGTAACGTTTTGCATAATTAGCCATGTACAGTAACCTAGGCTCGATGGCATTTGGCGCCCATAAGAAAGGCCTACGGTGACATTGGTAGGCTAACCTACTTGAAAATTTGCTTTTGCCAGAATGAGTACCTCCCTTGTGCGCAAGTACTCTGTTGGAGTACCTGATCTCATGTAAAGGAGACAAGAATTATTCAGCACATAAACTGGAAAGATTTCAACTGGTAAAATTAAAATAAGCTGCTTTGAAAGTCGGACGTTAACACATTTTTAGCTATAATCGAATGGGACATGGTGCATTTTATCACCAACAGGCCATAACTGTCCAACAAACTAATATAATATACTGTTCTGACAATCACTATGGTTACTTATGCGGCATTTATGAGTAAGTTACATAATGTTAGAAGATAGTTAAATTAAACAATGTTTTATTTGAACATCCATATGTTTAAGCAAACATGGCTTTTCGGGTGTGGCTTCACAAAACGGCCTGTGCTCAACTACTGTCCCACTCTCTATAACCACTGATGCAGTGATGTTATGTAACGATGTCTAGAGTATTACACCATATAGATAAAAGCTTATGGTAGGAGAAAGAACTAGTATAAGAAAAATAAACGGTCTCAATAATTATGTTTTTGAGCTATGCTGAGACGGGACTGTTTTTCAAGTAATACACCATGATGGGCCATTATACTCATATTCATATTGGGCCACAATGCAGATGGTTACAATGGTCCATTGCATAATACTAAACAAAGTAAACATTTAATGCCTACATTGTTACGACACTGTGTAGCCTCTTCCTTCCCCTGTAAAAATTTGCCCTAATATTGCTTTTGGGTGATGATCCCAGAAAGGGCCTGTACCAGCACTAGTCTACTCTATGGCAAGGGCCATCATATAAAAAACATTATCTAGAAATGTATAAGAAATAAAAAATTGCAATTAGAATTTGTCCCTCGAGATGGTACCAATATCTGCTCTTGCCCAAAGACTAAAGGCACGTTTCTTTCATTGAGGAATTCGGCCTACCCAATGTCTACAATAGAAGTAATGGGCATATGATATGTACGATATGGTATATTTATAAAACTGTGGTTGTTTGTTGCAGATTGAAAACATACTCTTGGATAGTCGAGGCAATTATGTACTCTGTGACTTTGGCAGCGCAACGGCAAAGGTTCACAATCCCCAGAAATCTGACGTAAAACAGATACAAGAAGAACTAGAAAAGTTTGTGTCATTATTCAGTTCATTTTGTTTGCATGATTGGTTTTTAACTTCTTTAATCAGCATAATGGCTAGCAGTTTTAAAATCTGAAAATAACGTATGAAAAATCTTATCTTCACGGGAAATTGAACTTGTTTTTTTACCCAACTACACTAAGAGCTGAACATGCTGGTAGTCTCCATGCATACCTGCATAGGGTATGCTGAGTATTTATAGTATTGTCTTTTTTATTTACTCATCATACTTACAATGATCATCTTTTAGGTACACAACTCTAGCATATAGAGCACCAGAGATGATCGATTTGTACAGTGGGAAAATGATCACAACTAAATCAGATATTTGGGTATGTTTATGAAAGCGTCATTTTCTTTGGCACTTGAACTTTCATTGTTCTGGAACTGACTAGTTGCCTGTTGTGGAGCCTGATAATATGTAGTTGTTCAAACAATTTGGCAGAACGTTCTCTCATTAGCTACTAGTGGATAAGTGACATAAGCATTGGCAATTTTTAGGTGATTATTTATTCAAGTGTAAGGGATTTATCTCGAGGAAAAGATGATGTACTTGTTCAGCTTTGGTTATTAGGTGAATTTGCCCATTAAAGGATGAAAATAGGCCCCCCCATTATTGCCTCCTGTCGTTTACACTTACCAACTGCAAAGTATTTTAAATTTGAGACGCAATTTAAATTTGTATCTATTTGAATGTTTCACATGAGAGCAGTCTGAAAATTTGACATTGAAACAAAATTTGAATATAGTAATAATAGTAATTTGCTGTGTTTGTTTTTTTTTTGTTGCCTTGCAGTCATTAGGGTGTCTTTTGTACAAACTGTGTTTCTTCTCTTTGCCATTTGGTGAAAGTACTCTAGCCATTCAAAATGGAATATTTAGCATACCAGACAATTCGCGGTATTCTCATGAGTTGCATAGTATTATTCGTAAGTATTTTTTCGCGTAGATTCTTTAATAATTTAGCCAACTTTCTTTCAAGTTATAATCTGAAAAATGTACAAAACTGTTTATTTACAAATTGAAAATTAATTAATGGTGTAAGTTATGCTGTTGTTGTCATAACGCATAATTGGCATAAAATCATTTTCTGTAATTGATTTAAACACATTAAAGGCCTTTACTGTATTATGCATTGTCTCTATAGGTTACATGTTAGAGCCGGATCCAGACAAGCGACCAGATATCTTTCAAGTGGCTTATGTGGCCTTTAAGCTCGCATATCCCAACATTCCTTGTCCTGTAAATAACTTATTTGTACGTATAATATTGATTTTTTTGTATAGTTTTTTAATAAAATTACTTTTTTGCTGTAGGTCATATATTTGTGTTGTCTTTTTGCAAGTTTTTAATTAAAAGAAATTTAATTGCTTTTGTAGTAGTGCAATTCTATTTAACATTGTTTATTCATTTGGAGCTGTTCTAACAGCTATATACGAATACTACTGTAATATTCTTACTGGAATTGTTGCCACTATTGCTATTACCCCTGCTGTAGTCATCACTACAGCTACGAACTACCATTACTATTACTACTACTGTTACAAATACAAGTGAACAACATTACTTTAACACATCTTGTTTTTTTCTGTTCTGTATATCTTAGCAGGTGACATAAGATTATGGCTTGTGTCTGTTAAGCTAGCTTTTATATAGATGCCATTGATATTCCTTTGAATTTGTGTTGTGTTCCTTTGTTTTTTGTTACATTTCAAATTATTACTAGGTTTTAGTATATCTATCTACTTCATTAGCCAGCTACAGATGCCTTAAAGTATTTTGGATTTTTAGAATGCCACAGTGCCAGATCTAGCGAAGCTTCCACAGCCGATGACCGATAGTGAGAGTAAAAAGCAGACGACTAAGCTGACAAGGTAAATGCTTGATAATGTTAGAGGTGATATATCTACCTAAAACAGGGCTGGATTACCCTATAGGCTAGTATAGGCTGCAGCCTAGGGTCCCTCAAAGTTGGGGGCTCATACTTTGCATTGCTGAATAATTCATATAACTTAAAATAAAATTTCAACTTTACAAACAGTCTGAAATCATCTCAAATCAATTCTCATTTGAGGTAAAGGATCCCTGTTAGAGGCCTTTTATTTGAGACAAAGGGCTCTTGTTTGACGTCGTTTGTTTGAGATAAGGGCCCCTCTTTTAAGCCCTTTATTTGAAATGGGGGGGGGCAGCTATGCAAATTTTGCTAACATATCACAAGTAAAAAATATTCGAGACGAGTGCAAGCAAATTAGAAAGTGGCTCCATCTATGGGATGTCCATAATTTCATTAACCTAGTGGCCTCAAAAGGTCATAATCTGGCCTTGCCTAACACACATAGTTTGAGAATGCAAGGGCTTCTGTTTCTACTGTTTCTGCAATTCCAGATCCATATTTTTTAGGTTTTGTTCAAAGTGGAAACTGTTTTTTATGCGTTAGCGATTTGCGATTTTGTTTGTCACTATATGTATTCTTGCAACTATTCAACTATGTCACTATTCATTGTTTAGGCCTACAACTTTTCCTACTCAAACTGAAACATCAGTGGCACCCCGGCAACGTCCAAAGCCAACAACTCAGGTGAGTCAGCTCTCCGGTGGACTCATTAGTGCTCCTGCACAGCCAAACATGAAGAAGAGGGTTACACCGACCACACCACAAAATTCTGGACCAAGTATGTGTATTGATGACATTTTTACGTTGTGTTTTAGCAGTTGTTGGTTGTTTTCTAGCATGAGTGTTTTATGATGAACACATGTTTTTGAACATATATAAGGCTTTGGGAGTAGTTCAGAGAAATGAAATAAGGTAATATCGAATGTGTTTTCAAAATTAAGAGAACGTATCTTTTTGATAATCAAAAAGACTTGGAACAAATGCTATTTCCCTGGTTAACTTAATGATTCGTTAAACAAATTTAATGCAATTTTGTCACCTGATCATTTAAATTAGAACCATGATGTAAATTTTAACCAGTTCTTGTAGGAGCATCCAGTTGCTGGTACTTTGATGTTTAATACTCTGTTGCCTGTTGCTAACTCTGCATTATCTTCCAAGTTAAAGGAGTGCTGTGTAAAAGTTTCCACTGTGTTTCCTCCTAGGTTCAACTCCAACACAACCTGCAGTAGCAGATCACCAGTCTGAAGAGAGTTTAGTTGCACCACAGGTTGTGCCCGCTGTGCCTACACCAAGTGACACCATTGAGCAGCAGCCAGACAGGTTTGTCCAAGCACCGCCTGTAGCTATGCCGACCCAGATGGCAGCACCTGCCACTCAAGCAGAGTATCTTCAAGTGCAGAAATGCCTTTATGAAGAGTACCAAAGAGCTATACAACAAGTAATATTAATTGTTTTATTGTGACTAAATGAATTTGTATTTTGTTTTAAAACATGAAGAAAGAAACTGGTTATCTGTTCATGCAAGTTAATATTTATTTCTGTTTTATTTTTTTGGGGAGGTATAATGGTAACAGCTTAGCATTATTTGAAACAGAAGAACCAAAATTGAAATATTAATGACAAATTGTATCATTTGTTGGCCTTCACTTGTAGGCCTTGACGTTTCTTTTAAGTTGTTTTTCTATACTAATTTTCTTGTTCAGCAATTTTTTTGGCCAGTATGTATACAAATGTATTACATTTTACTATAATTATTTAACATAGGAAATCCTGAACAAGTCATGCTAAAGACTATCTGTTTTTGCACTTAACGAGGCAGCATCATTCCTGAGTTTTCGTAATAGGACTAGAGGGAATTTTCAGAATTAATGGCTCCTTCATGGCTATTTAAGACCTGCGTGTTTGGGTATTGCTCCAATGTTGCAGAGCACACCTTACCACATAGTTAGCATAGCAGAATATTAAATCTGTACCGACAAATTAAGCATTCATGAGCCCTACATATTTTCTTAACCATTAACTTGTCACCTTTTTAAATCTTGCCTACATTACTTGGTTTGCATCACCTGCTAGTAAGTCATAATGTTAAAAAAATTTGATCTGTTGTCAGTTCTTAGATTAATAGTGATTTTATTTAAATATATTAAAAACTGTGTTTTCAGTATCAACAACAACTGACTAATTGCCAGTCACTGTCAGTGCAGCAACAGCAGCAGCTACAGCAGAGCATCTCCTCAGCACAGCATGCATTGCAAACTGTTGTTCAGCAGGTGAAGGCTGTTCAACAGATGTCACCACAACAGTATCAACAGCAGGTGAACTGAATGTTTATTTTTGTCAAAACTGTTGATGCTGATTTTCAATAAAAATATTTTGATGACTTTTTTAGCTTAAGAGGCAACATAGAATGTTTTAGTCAATTCCAAAATAAAACAATGGCTTTTAATTTGAATTTAGATGTTATTAAATTGTAAAATTGGAAAAGGGGAAATTTTCCCTCTTAAAGGACAAGAAAAGGGGTACTTAAAGTAGGCTTCACAAAAATCGTCTTAAAAAATTACATTACTTTATAGCAATTTTATGCGTATATCATGCTCAGATAGATTTTTTGTTTGTTTTCATTTTAAGTTTCCCGTGATACTGTTCTGATGGCGCCATTACATGACATCACCTACGCACAACGTAAATCAGGGGAAGAAAAGTAAATGTTAAACTATGTACCAAAAAACTTCCATGCAATCTTATTGACAAGATGCAGTAATTTTAAATTTTATTTAGTTAATGACGTGTGCGCTAGATGCCCTGATTATTTTTTCAAAATTTACGTAATGTTATTTTAACTTGTTTCAAATGACACTTCTCCAAGATGGCTGTGCCTAACTGTCATCGCGGGAGTTTAAATTTACATGTTTTATATAGCGTTATTACCGACACAAGTCTAATATGCAAAAAGTCAGTATAAGTGGTATAAAATTTCAAGACGAACTTTTTAGGCTTTATGTAAGCGGAGGGTTTTCTTGTGCTTTAATTAAAGCTTTTTAATTACTAAATTATATTAGAGTTTAGTATTTACTTCTCTTTTTTATTTCCAATTTATTTTCCTAGCCAGTGATTGGTGCTCTTTAATTACTTCCTGTTTAACACTTTTGCACAAAGATTTCTTTACATATTCTCAAAAAAAAGAAATTTGATTTATTTTTGCAGGACTGGTTGTGGGAATATACTCTAAATTTGAATGTAATATGGTTTCAAATTTTTCAAAATCCATAATTTTTATAGGTATTTCTGCAACAACAACAGCAACAGGAGCAGCAACTGCAGCTGCAACTGCAACAACAGCAACAACTTGTAGCTGCTCAACAACAACAACAGCAACAACTTGCAGCTACACAACAACAACAGCAACAGCTTGCAACTTCTCAGCAACAACAGCAACAGCTTGTAGCTGCTCAGCAACAACAACAAGAACAACAGCAACAACAACAACTTGCAGCTGCTCAGCAACAACAACAGCTTGCAGCTGTACAACAACAGCAACAATTTGCAGCTGTTCAGCAACAACAGCAACAGCTTCTAATTGCCCAGCAGCAGCAGTTTGCAGTAGCACAGCAACAACAAGCTATGTCTCAATCACAGCAGGTATGTAGCCATTCATTACTGGTGCTTAGAGTTGAGATAGTTGTCGTTGGACACTTAATGCAGTTGGTTTCAGTTATCTTTTTTTGCTGATTTTAAACAGTGTATGTTTTAATGAGCTTTACTTGATTTTAAAGTCTACAGTGCAAGATGGTTTCTTCCAAGATTGACATATTGTTTATTTATTTGATGTTGATGTTGAATTTCTTTTAAAGGAAGACGGGATGATTTTTCATATATGTCCCCATTTTAAGTCCGATAAAAAGTATACATTTTAACACAATTAATGCTGCAACAGTGTTTCTGATATTTAAATAAGAGATTAAAAACTTAATTAATGGCGGGCGAACCCAACTATAGATGACATCACAAACTAACATAATTTTCAACAGCAAAAATATTCCACGAGCATGTTGCATGTCTTTGCGAAAGCCAAAATTGAAGTGCAGTACTACTGTAAGGTATTCAGTGCATTGTACTAAAACTAGGCGAGTTTTAAAATCAAAATTCAAATTTTAAATTAACCGTACACATTTTAACACAATTAATACTGCAAAAGCGTTTCTGATATTTAAGTAAGAGATTAAAAACTTAATTAACGGCGGGCGCGTCCAACTTCAATATTTCTTTTCAATATTTTAAAGAGTAGATTGTTTTGACATACCATTTAAGATTGGGTCCGGATTTGCTTTAAACATTTGTACCAGTTTTGCTTGGCAAACTTGATGCATTTTTTTATTTGCACTATTGCACTTCTAAGTATCTTGCCACAGATTTTGATTTTTTCTGTATCTTTTTAGTTTACTCCAAGTGTTTACTATGTTTAGTAGTTTTTCCATAATGTTTATTTTCCGAATCAGTTAATAATTTTTACATGATTTTGAAAGAGCTGTGGCCTGAAACAGCTGTATTAAAGGTGCTGATTAAAAAATTCTGAATTTGATGTTGGCTTTTTAGCATTTATTGTTTATTAAGAAGTAGCAAATGACAGGCTTTATTTGAAGTTTTAGTTTCTTCATTTTAAGTCAATAGAAAATGGGTTAAGTAGATTAAGTTTGAATTATTTTAAAACTTTTTGAAATTTTAATGCCAATTTACTACAGGTAACTTGAAGAAGTTCTCAAAACAAAATGAAACCTTTGCATTAGTAATTTAGAGCCTTGTGTGTTTTTGATCTATAATGTGAAAGTATACACACACTCACACAAATTACTCAGCATACCAAATTATTTTGTCAAACTTGTTTGGGCTATTTTTATGGCTCTTTAAGCTAAACAAAATTAACAGGTCTGACAAAAAAGTTTTTCTACTAGAATGTGAACCCAGGATTGAAAACCCTACACCACAGAGTAGTTTCAGTTTCTTAGGTCGAGTTGGCTACATCAGTTTGTTTAGTACTTTGTGAAGAAGCATCACAACTCAGAGAAGTATTACAATGCGTTGCATCTACATGCCTATATTTTTTTTTTACTTTTCAACAGGTGGCAGCAGGGGTAGCTCCTCAACAGCCAGGTAGTGCTACATCGCCACAAGAAGCTATAATGCAGCAGCAGCAGCAGCAACAGCAACAGGCGTATCAACAACAATATCTCACTTCAAGTCAGGCAGAATGCTTGGCACAGTATTTTGCTAGCGACCCACAAATGGCCTTGAACTTGGCAACAGAGTTGGTGGCCAATCCGAAACTAGCTGAGAAATACGTGTTAGCATATCAGCAACGGCAGTATTTAGCTCAGCTGAAGCAGGTAAATGGACTACATTGGATTGCAATGATTTTACAAGTATGTCACTAACAATAGAAGTTTGTAGGTGTGACAGTTAAAATGGATTTTTTAAGCAAATATTTTTTTCACAAGTTATTTTATGTGACTCGCAGTTTGTTTAGGAATTTGTTTGTACAGTAAAATCATATGTGTAACTGCTTTACGCAGAACACTAACATCTCTATTCTTGTAAACAACAAAGAAAGTCTGTAGTAAAACCCAATAAATATTTTTTCTTTAAATGTCTTAGTTTTTGTACTTTAAAAACCTTCGTCAGGGTTCTGAAATAGAAAATATGAAATGAATAAAATGGTTGAAACACAACCAGCCAAACTAATCCCATGGCCTTAAATATATCTTTATTCTTGCCTTTTTGCTTGAGATATTTGCAGCTTTTCGTCTAACAGATTGAGAAATATGTGAAATAATAGAGCTTCAGTAAAACAAGGTTGGGATACAGCTTAAATTTGAAATTGATGGGTTATCAGACACACCCTTCTTGTTTTGTTCTATTTTAGGGGAATCGCTCTTTTGTGAAGTTTTATTTTGCGCTAATAATACATTTTTGTTCCTAATAATGCTCAGCATCAACCCAGTGTTTGTTTTAAAAACACCGGTCGTGGTCAGTTTTGAATGTGTGTAATGTTCTTCAGCATCACCAACAGTTGCAACCTCAGCAGCAGCAGTTACAGCCACTGTATGTACCAGAGGGCAACCTTATTGGTGACCTTACTCCTGACCTCATCAGCATGGAGGAATCTCCTGTTGCGAAAGCAGGTAATACTGAAAAACATTGTGTATAAAATGTATTTGGATAAGTATAAATTTCATTATAACAGTGACAAACACTAGTTTTTTTTATTAGAGTTTGATGATAAAAATCATATTGAAACAAGATTTAAATTGATGATTCTTCTTTTTCTTTTTTCTTTTTTTAATTAAGTGTATTTTGAGAAATTACCTTAGCTATGACAGTAAAGTAATTTGGTTCCATGTTTACCATATCTTGAGAACTTCTAAGCTACGACTTGTTCTACAACAATATTTAAAGATACAGTCTGGTCCAGTAGTAAAGCGAGTCATTTTGTCGAAACTGGTGATTTGTATTGACGAGTTAGGTATTGACCAGTCAGTTTTGTTTTGATTTTTTTGTAATCAAAAAAGTTTCACTGAAGCAATAACACTACTTACTGGTTTATCTGCAATATACTTCACATCGAAGGAAACGTATAAGTTTGTGTGTGAAGTATATTTTGGTAGAAACACTCGGCAAGACACTAACGAAATGCAGAATTTTGAAAACAAATCTAAGTGCGATGCAACAATAACAGCTAGCAACACTGTAACAGAAATAATCAGAATTTTATTTTGTATTTAAAAAATTCGGTAAATTTTGGTTTAAAAAACATTATTTCTTTCTAACTTTGGTTTTTGTCTGATGTAAAGTTATATTGGAATAGATGTTTTACTTGGAAATATGATAGTCCTCTTTCTCTTTATTAATACTGACGTTTCATATTTGTTATGGTGATATTCGCCATATTAACACTAGTTGCATTTTTTTGTGCCAGAATCTTCTATGCTGAAACCTCCTTCCCCGGCCAACACTAGTCGGCAAGAGTCCATCCCCGACGAAGAGTTCGACCCGCGAGCTGGTGCAGATCAGAAACCATCAACTGCAACGTTTAATGGTGACTTTTCGCTGTTGCCGTTGCCCAGCACGGCTTCGCAACAACCTACAGGTCCTCGTCAGAAGCATCCTTCACAAACTTCAGTGATTTCCGGTTTCAGCGATGATTTCAGTTTCGCTTTGCAGGAGTCAATGTATGTTGCGCTTTTGGGCGATGCTAATTTGCCATTGCAATATTGCTTTCGTTATAAGAATGATTAAAACCATTGCTAAATTTTTTAATTGAAAGGTTCTTTTGTTTTTCTTGGTGTCTAAAACACGCATTTGTTTAATGTTGCTTTGTGACGTTTGAAAATTTAGTTTTACATTCAGTCGTCGACTTACAACTTATGCAACTTATGACTATTCGATTTACGACCCAAACACAGCTTAATTACTTAATTAATTTTACATAATTAACCATAACTCATATTCCTTTTTCTTTTTTTAAATAAATTAACTTTAAAGTTCTGTCTGTTTCGATAAATTTGTCCGTAAACACGCACAAACTTGCCACACATACGCACACGTGCTTTACTTGTAGGGGCGCGCTGCTTGAATATACTGGTTGGACTTGTGTCCAAGTTCCTTTTACGACTGATCAACTAGGATCAATTTTGGTCGTAGCTGTACGTCTACCTGTACTGCATCGGTCTTATGTAACAAATAGATTTCTCTTATTCTTATTTCATTTTTTGCAAGATAAGTCTGTTTGTGTTTCTTTTTTCACTTAAGTATGTGTATGTGACCACCAGTTTGGCCACTGGTTTTAATAAAATTAAAAGAAATGTAATGTTCAGTGCATTTCAACACACAATTAAAAATATTGAAATTATTGCGCAATACATGCATGTAAAAAGTCTTGCTTAAAAACACAAAGCAGAATTATAGTTGTCTTTTTCCTAACGCCAAACTAATGTGTGGCATTTCGAAAGTGCCTGTCATTAAAAGTGGTGCAAACTTCTGCAGCTTACCTTATGTTCGCTTAGAAATATCACAAATTTAGCTATTTAATTTTTGTAAAAATTGTGGCAGCCTTGACAGTGTGCTGCTTTTCTTGAATTGGCCACATGACGTCACTACTCGTTGAAAACGAGCATGCCCAGGTGTGAATTGGTCGCGGGTTTAAGGTGATTTTGCTAATTACTCAAAGTGCTTACTTTGTTACCAAAAGCCTGACTTCCTGAGAGCTTTGGCTTTTTCATTAAGTGTTAAAGGAACGTGGCTACTGCCCAAGTTGCGTGTTCATGTAACTATTCTTTTTTATTGAAATTTTTTTGTCAGTAGTAGTCCTTGTTAGGATGAGATTATGCATCATTACTGAAAATTTTTAATGGCAGTGAAAAATTCGTTCTTGTATGTAATGTTTTTGTATTTAGTGCAGTGAGTGAAAAGCTAAAAGCAACACATAATTTTAACTTTGCTTTTAAATAAATATGTGAATTTGTATTTAAGTAATTGTTGTTTTTTCAAGTTCTGAACCAAAGATAGATACGGCTGTGCAAGAAACTTTAACAAGTCAAGCAAGTAGTGAAACAAAGCCTGAACAATCTCTTGAGCCCAGCGAGGAACTTCTGGTTTCTCTTTCTCCGGAATCGCCATCTAGTCGACTTGGTCACAGACGCGTAATGAGTGATACATCAACTTTACTATCAGATACACCAACTAGGAAAAGTGCCTTCAGGTAATTGATTGATTGTTTTAAATTTTATGTGTGACGTGTGGAAGATGAAAAGACCTGTTAGTTCTTACCTGACAAATGTCGTATATTTATTTATACTTTTTATTTATTCCCATACTCCCATGTCTATCAGTACATGGAGTACGGGAATAATTGTATATTGTAAGTCAGTGCAGTGATTTTACATTAACAATAGCAAAAAGAAAAAGAAACAATATTAGATCACAAGTACATGAACGAAAAATGTTGTGTCCCAATGTATGTTATTAACTAAAGTATTATATACATTTTATAGTTGGTATGCAATTTAACATACGTATTATGCATTGAGTGTGAGTATATGATAAATGTCATAATAGCGTAGTATACATGTAATGAATTCGTAAGAATTGTTTAACTTTCACAAAATTTTGCTTAGCTAAAAAGTTTACACACAATCTTGGTATTTATATCTTGTACCATTGAATTTGACAGATTCTTCAGTTCCATGTAGAAAGCAGCTATTAGCAGTTCTAGTATTTTGAAAGGTTGCATATTAGTAAACAATTTGGAACTTAGCAATTTATTCTCAGAAAACATGTTTCTTGTCTTTCTTACTTGCAAGAGTTGCAGACCAGTGACCATGTTTCTAGGCAATTGAAAATTTGTTTATTTTTAATTATACAATACATGTTGTCTTTAAATGCTTTGATTCTCTCTGTATATGCTAATTTATATCTTACATGCTAACTAGTCCATTTCTTAGTGTTTCAGTTTTTTTACATTATTTTTGTTAGAAATTGAAATTTGTATGTTTTTAAATTCATTATTGTTGCATATAGGCCTTACACCACTAATCTACTTTCTCCACTATCTTCATCAACAAGTGAACAGTCACAATCCAGATCTAAGTCTGCATCGGGTACGCCATCTACATCACCGATAAATAGCGGGCAGAGGACGCTGTCAGCTGATATTGTTGAGTGGAATCCATTCTCTGATGCGGATACTTTTGGTGAAATGAATGAGGACTATGTTTTCGGCACTGAATTTGACCGGATTCGTCGGGGCTCCACGGGCAGTAATCTAAGTAAGTTGTTTTTGACACAGCATTTTTATCAAGCTTCTTATCATCAACCACCTGATAATTACACCATTCTCGTAATGTCTTTGTGTTTAGCGAAAGTGATTTGTTGTGCGGAAGCCTTCAGACAGGAGAACAAAGTTTGCAACATAACAGCTTTTATCAGACCGACTTTTTAATCACCAGAAGTTGATTTACTGATAGTTGTTTAGACATGTCTTTGCCTATTTCACACTTTCAAATTTTATTTTGTTAGAGATTCTGATGATGATGGCAATGGTGATGATCAAGTATTTAATTCGAAATGTCAAGCCTGATTTATGCTGCAAACTTTGTTCATGTGTGCCATACGTTTCATGTTTGTAGTCGCTGTGATTAAGTTGACACTTGACATTGCAGCAAATAATGCTGCATCAGATCTGCTTCTTAGAATTATATAATCTAATGCTGCAATGCATTTTGATGCCACTTACTATATTACATTCATTGGAATGAAATCTAGCATTAGGTGCCGTGAAATTTATTGTTTTTAAAACAGGAAAGGTCTAGACTAAAGGTATGTGTCAACTGAATAAGTCTAAAAAATAAATTTAAAAAACGATTTTTGGGGCTGTTGTAATGTTGTAAGATTATAGAATGGTACTCACCTTTTTTTTGTAAATTTGTTGTCTTGCATGATAAGTAGAATTATTCACTCTATTCGCCAGAAAATAGAACTGCATATGATAAAATGCGCAGTTTCGTTTCGGTTCAAGTAGTTTTTTTTACTCTAAGAAAAACTAATAATAACGAGTATAACAATTTCATAAACTTACATTAAATATGCTAAGAATCATGCTACAAATTGTTTAAGTTAAAGTTAACATTTAACAGTAGTGAATCAAGGCTACATCGAAAAAGTCTTCAAAAGGAAAAACATCACAACTTCAAAATCTTCACTAAGGAATAGGCCAACAAATAGTCCTTTGTTAAATGCCGATTAGGTGAAGGGAATAGCTGCTAGGTGATCAGAATAGAAATGTAGATCATTTATGTGAATCGAGCATTGCAAAATTGGAGGAACTCCAACAACAAAAAAGAAATAATTGGACTAATACATAAAATGTTTCAAGAATTGTTTTGACACTTGTTTTAAAAACATTCACTAGTTTTTCTGACAATCTCTATTTAAGGATTGATCATGTGTTATAGTTAATTTTGTACAATTTCTGGAGATAATATGATAAGTTTAAGTTATCTGTCTGAGAAGCTTACATTTGTCTGTAAATTGTTTTCAGCAGTGTTCATAATTCGTTTTTAGGTAATATAAGAATTGTCTGAATTAAAGTAAAATTCTGCATTTTGCGACAATTCAATTTGAATTTGCGGTATTTGGCAAACTATGTATATTTTCTGGTTTGAAATTGATAAAATAGACTATTATTTTGTAATTGTATATCACGTATGCAATTTTCTATATACATGTATTTACTTGTTATAATTGAGGTTAACTCAGCTGATGACATTATTTAACTCACTGAATGTTATATAATAAACAGCTTTATCTAGGGTGACCAAAACTGACCATTGTTAAACTAACAATAAACTCTAATTTAATGACTATGTGAATCCTGAATTTCTGCAGATTCTCAGGCAAGTGGAGAGACATCTGTTACGATTTCTAATAAATTTACCTAACTGCAAAATGACATCTTTGACTGCTGGTTTTCATTCATTCGATTACATCATTATCTAGACATTTGCAGACATTTCCAGTCACGCTGCTGTTTTACATGATTTGACATTTGTGCTCTTATTTTTTTAGGCACATCTAATGTGAAAAGCCGTGAGAGCCTGATCATGAACGACGATGCAGTGTCGTCTGACCCATTTGGTGCTGCCCCGTTTCCTAAAAAAGGTGCGAAATATGTTGAAGTTACGTTTAGTCAAAAAATGGGGATTTTAATTTTGAGCACTGGCAAAAACAGAAGTAACTACCAAAATGTTTGTTCTGGTAGTAAAACGAGAATCTGAACTAAAATATCTAACTTATTATTATTGGTGTAAAATATAAGAAATTTTAAGTCACATTTTATGGCATTGATACTAAGCAAACGTATTTTGTGAATGTCTACACAAAAATGATTTGATTTGCTACAGATGGCCTGCTGTTCTGCTACATTACTTTTACTACGATTATGTTAAATATATATTCCAATCAGTTTTTCCTTTCAAATATTAAAACAAACAGGCAGTCTGTAAGTAACATAATTTCTTGTGTGGCTAGATGACAACACCTATTTTATTATGTTGTCTGAATAGTAAATTTTTACAGATAATTTTGATTGAACTTTTTTGTTTTTACTTAACATTTTCTTGCTATTAATAAAGATAATATCGCTTTGATACATTGGTCTCCTAGTGAGATTTATGTGTAAAGCTTCTCAGGATATTAATGGTGTAACCGTGTTCACAGGTTCTCGCTCTAGCCACAGCAGCTTACCTAGCAGTGAAGGCCCAACACGTAGCGGGTCGGCAGCCACTTCTCAGCAGTCTGAGTACTCCTCCGAAGGTAATAAATACAGAAGGCATGTGTATGTCCGTCACTGATGACGACTACTTGTCACTGCCACCTGGGGCTTTTCTTACAGTCTGAATGAACTCATTCAGCAATAGCCACAAAAGGCTTTGCTTTACAGAGTGGGATGTTTTTTCTTTTAAATAATTGCAGTTGAAAGTGTAAATTTAAAAAAACAACTATTGTGATGGAGAAGACTAATTGAGTGTGGTTTCTGACAAACTTTTAAAAAATGACTTTTTAACGCACTCGGAACAATGGCCATTGTTAATAACAACATGGTACCTTGTTATTGCTTACCTTTCGATGTAGTGTTGTATCATTTTCTGAGCACTTTTCTCTAGAAATGATGCAACACTGCACTGAATTGTAAGTAATAAAGAGGTACCACGTTTATTTCTTACTTTAACTGTTGTGTTTATTGCTTTATTGAGATTCAGATTCCCGGGGAAACAGGGAAGCAAATCTGTGACTTTTTGTTTGTTAGCTTTACGATTTTCTTTTCTTTCATATAATATAAATGAAACTTTTGTATTACACTGTCTCTATTGGACTGACTCGAATTGTTTGCTTAGCTTAGCCAGTTTCGTTGCCTTCTGGGGTTTCAGAGCTTGCATTTCGTTGTTGTCTTGGTGACTAAAACTTTTTCTTTTTTCTTTTTTGCTTTCACCACCAGGGGCTCTGCCAGGCGGTGACCCCAGTAAGTTAAGTATTTACTGTTGGTTATAGATGTACTTGTGCATGCCGTCTTGCAAAAGCTTTGCAGTATAGCTGGCTTGGTATAGTACAATTAATTTTAAAGTTTGTAAATGCAGAACTTATAAGGAATACAGAGATTAGCTTATGTTTTAAGATAGTTGTTGGGTTGTAGAAAATAGTTTAAAGCCAATAGGTATGCAAATTATTAATTTAGGAATTGTACTTAGTTTTGATTTGCCCATGTAGCCTTTGTTGCTTTTTGGGAATCATTTTTATGCCATTTTGAGATATTGACAAATCAGTAAACAATATTATTTCTTTGCATTGTGTACTGATTAGATTGCACCTGCACGCCACCAGCAGCAAGAATTGCATGTTGTGCAAAATTATTTTTTAATACTTAGTATCCATTTCTTTTGTTGTTTTTGTACCTCAGCTCACTAATTGTACTAGTGTTTTTCCCACTTTTTGTACTATGTTCACCATATAAACTAAGTGTTAGCTTTTGTTTATTGAAATGTGTTAGCTGGCTTACTTTGACCTTCACTTTACTGTTACACTCTCAAGGTCAACACTATTTCATCTTAGCTTGACCCTCGCAATCTTGAAAGCGACACTAATTGCCTATTAATTTTTTTGTTAAACCGTGCAGTTCTTATTTTCCAATTTTGTAGCTGATACAAGTGCATGCCTTTGCAGACACGAATTTGGCAATACAGAAATTTTTGTAGAAAAAAATAGCCTCAAGATATTATAAGATATTGCCTAAAAGTTTGTCTTTGGTTAAATTATAAAATAGTAACTGAGAAATGGATGTAGCAACGGTATGATAAGACCCCACATTCCTTAGCAGTTGTTGGCAATTTTTGCAGTATGTGTTGATCAGTTTTATTAATGGTGGACAAATTTTGCTAATTTTGCATAACTGTACCACATTGCTTTATGTTACCCTGAAAAATTTGTGAGAGCAAATGTGAAACTTTGTGCAAAATTAAAAATAATGCAGAATTCCGAGTGAAACCTGCATAGTGTAATCTTTAATGTACAGTGTAAAAAGTGCTGCCTGTTTAAAAGATATTGTTAAATTATAGCAGCCATTATAGGAGGACTGAATGTAGACCGTTCTAGTAACAAACATTGCCTTCATGTGTACAATATTCTCACAGAAAGATTATGACCATTAAGAAATGTGAAACAAAACGAGTGAACTGTTTGCTAATTTGTTGTGAATAATGTGCTACAAAGTACAATATATATATAAATTTTAACATTCATCGTTTGGTTAGATAAAACTCTTTTGTAAACGTACGTTAGCAAATAAATATTTAAATTCGTGTTTCGCAATCTAGTGAAATTTTACTCAGTTTCAGAAAATTTTCAGTTAAGTATTGTTGCCTCATGTATGAACAACAAAATTCAGTTTTTAGCTTGCATTTTCTTTTTGATTAATTCTATTGTTTACACTTTTTTGTTTTGTAAAACTGTGTGAAAAAATTAGCCTCTATCTCTCTCTTATAGTATGAAGACTGTGGACATTCTTTACTTAAAACTAATTCAAGAACTTTGTGCATTAGCCTGTTTTTTAGTACTTATTCCATCTTCATTCTGCATTTGACCTGCTTGTTGAAATTGAACAAAATATTTGAAGATTCTGTTATTCCCTCATTCATTTACTGCCATAAAATTTGCAGACGAACACTGCTTGTGAAATAGTTTTTAGTGTAGACAATTTAGCGCATTTTTTTGTTTTCTCATTTTTGCATTGTGCCAATATAGAATACAGTGTGCAAAAAAAACTAATTGTCATATTTAGGCTGCAAAATAGAATCAAGATATTAACAGTATTTGCTTTTTGTGAAATGTGTGCTTAAATCTATGCTTTGTAAATACTTGTCAGTTACTGTTGCTTGTTTTTTAACAGCCAAAGATATTTGCTGAAGTTACTGAGCTTTGTTATAGCTTTCAGATTTTGCTTTTGTTCCTTTTCAACATAAATTATGTGGTATTGTTAATTTTAGAGTTCCTATTATAATTGGTTACTAAAATACTCAACGACAGAACAAAATAGAGTTCTAATTCTTTTGAATAGCAACTGTGGGACACTTTGATTCTGTATTTTATGTGCTACAGTAAGAATGATAAAATTTATGGTTAGCACATTTTTCTAGTGCCAGCAAATTGTGATGATATAGAGCATTTTGTTATGTTTGTTTATTTACTAATCAACTATTTGTTATTTTTCTGTGATAGTTACTTATGTGTGCTGATGCATAGAAATTTTTGTAAATACTTATCTTTGTGATGTTTGTTAATCCTTGATGCTAACTGTCATTTTTTGGTTAGAATAAATGCTTGTTTATTTGCTTAGTATTTATTTTGTTGGCTATTTTGTTGTGGTGTTTGCATGCATTAAAACAGTATGTCTGGCGAGATGTAGCAGTTATTGCATGGGTCATTTATTTAGTTGAATGACAAATGCATCAAGCGGTTTTTTAGTAATCAGTAGTTTCTCCGAGGGCATGTATTTTGCCCTGGTTGTTGTTGTACCCTTTAATTTTGTTTTTATTATGTTCTGCACTTTGGCAAGTTATTTGTTTTCTGTACCTAGTGGATTAATAGTTCTTTAATAATAAAGGTGACTTTGTACAATTTTTTGCCTTGTTTCTAAGTGATGACGATCTACGGCTACTAAAAGATGTTTCTTCAATGGCTGTCATTAATATTTTCCTCTAATGCTCCATAACTTCTTCGAAATGATATGGCATCAGCTGTCTTTGGTGGTGATTTCTCGAATTGAGCAGCATGTTCAGGAGTAGTAAAAGACATTGTCTTATGTTTTAGGTGAGGAAGGCTGCACCACTAGCGACGAATCAATGGAAGTCAGAGGAGACGTTCCTTCCCCTAGTGGACATATAGTAGACTACGACAGTGCTCCATATAAAGCTACACCAATGTCTGATCGCTCTCATTATGAACAGATTCCCGAAGCACAGCAGGAAACAGAATTCAAGATGCACACAGAGTTTGACAACCAGCCTATCATTGGTGATCAGGATGCGCAAGTAGATGATGAGTCGAGCGTAAGTGAGGATGATAATGCAAATTTTCACGTGTCATCTTCACTTACCGGCAAAGGAAATGCAGATGCTGAAGAGACACACAGGACTTCCTTCATTCGGCATATCCCTAAGAGCCGCAGCATGCCAGATCCGGGACACCTGGCAGATGCAGCAAGAGGCAATGAGCCGCTGCTAGCAACTGATCATTCAGATGATGAAATGTACCCTGTCAAAAATGAAACTGGCGCAGGGTCTTTTATGAATACTGCAGCAGTGTTTCCCAAAAGTGCTTCGGTTGAAATGATCAGTTGTGACCATCGGATTCCAGAAGAACAAGATGTGTTTAGTGCAGCACCTTTTGACAAAACATCTAGCTTAAAACGTGTGGTCCAACCTTCTAGTGCTGAAATCGCATCGGATCCATTCGCCCACGCACCTTTTCCTTCTAAATCAAGGATATCTGCACCACGAATAAAAACACCACCAATACATGAGATGGAACAGCCAGAGTGTTTAAAATATGGCATTAAAGAAAGTGTAAAAGGTGTAGTAGGAGTTAGTGCTCAATCAGCAGAACTTACTGTTCATTCGCCTATTATATCTTCAACTCCTTACAAGCCAAGAAGCAAGGAAACAGAAAATCTTAACAAGTTTGATGACAGTTTTACCAATTTAGAAACTACGGATGTTGCTTCAGCAAACTTTAAAAATCTGCAGCTAAATGCTACTTTTCCTTCAGCAGCTGCTGGTGCACCTTCTGCCAAAGCTTTGTCAGAAACTGTAGAGGCTAGTCAACTGACTGTAAAACAAGATTTGTTTGGAGCAGTGCCTTTCCACAGCATAACTTCATCTCCTGTTGGTGCTGATAGTGGGGGACAAGGGAAATCTATTTCTTCTAAACAGAAGTTGTCTACTCAACCTCTACAGAAAAATTTTTCCGGCGGGTCTGGTGATAAAATAAATGATCTTCCTCTAAAAAACGTGAAAAGAAATGCACCACACAGGCGGCCACGCAAAGGTCGGTCACGAGAAGATTCAGCAGAGAGTAAAAGTTCGACAAACAGCGATGATAAGCAGTTTGGTCCCGCTGTACTGAAAAAACCACCAGCGCCTACTTATCAAAAAATAAAATCTACTGACAAGAAACAACATGGACATACTAATAGTAGTGCTAACAACAGAGAACAGGTAAAACCTGGAAAAGATGAGAGAAAGGTAAAGAAAACGAAGAAGTTGAAGAAGTTCAGTGGCAATGCTTTTTCTAATATGAGCTTTGATGATGCATGTTTGGATGAAGAAGTAGGCCCTTCTCCTAGAGGTGTTACACCTGTTGATGTGACCAGTGCACATATTCATCCTGTCGTAGATTCTAGCAAGGTTGTGACAAAGCTTTGAATGGGACGTGGATTGTAAAGTTTAATGCTTGATCAAACTCTGTCTTTGCAGCTATAGCTACGTATATTATTTTTAGGTTGTGTATATGAAACTCAAGCTGTTGTACTCTGTGGTCATTCATCATGCAATAATTTGATCACTTTTTTCTAAATTATAGTTCTATAATTACATTGTAAACTGTAATTTCTGCTCAAATTTGTAAATGTAAGTCAAGTTGTAGCACGAGTGCCACATTTTATTTCTCGTAGAAAAATAGTTTACTGCAGTGCAGACATGTATTTTTAAGCAGTACATTAAAAACACTAGTTTGCCAAAGGTGATCATTTTCAACACTTTTAAAGCCTTACAAACAAATTTATAATTATAATTTATAATAGTGAGATCAGTATATGGGGAAGGCAAAAACACCTACCGTTTGAAGTGAAGAATTTAAATATTGGTGAAGGATCTGTGTTTTTATAGTGATACTTATCGGGAACTGTACATTTAATACAAAGAACAGAGCAATTTAATACTGGCCAAGCCATTATTAATCTGCTTTTAGGTGTTTGTGTTATGTCCTGTATCTAAAAATTGTAACCAGTACATTGATTGTATTAAATAATCATGCTGAATGAACCTGATTATAGCATAGCAAGCTTAATGTTGTCTACATAAACTGATACACTCTGCATTAAAGAAACTCAGCATGCTTTCCTGGACATTTTTCAAATTATTTGTATCAGTAAATACGTTAAATCACCTATATAGGCGTGGTACATCTATAAAAATATGACCTAGCTGTTTGTGATTTTCCCAGTGATTAAGTTTTACTTGTGTATGTCTGCTATTAATAATTTGTGATGTATCTGAAAATGGTTATGACTGCTAAAGATATTTATATCGGTATAATTATAGGGATGTAATGAAAATATTTATATAATTATTATTTGAATAATAATAATAATAATGTTGATACAGAAATTTTGTTTTGGCAGCTAATGACTTGATGACTAGTAGAACCGTAGTGGAAATAAGATCAATATGATTCTTTCATCATTTTGCTTTAATTTACTTTTTAAGTGAATCTGCTCAGTTCTGATTTTCTGTGTTAACTTGTATCCAGCGTTGGAATAATTAAGTCTACATACAAAGTAGCTACTTAGCTCATATTTCATTTAATATATAGGAATTTGTTTGATCCCCAGTTGTAACTTAAATGCAGTTTTTGCTCTTAAAGTACATATGCTGATCTAGAAATAGCTAGGCGTCGATATGGCCACACATCTTAGGACAATTTGTGAGCACCTGAACAATAATGTATGTACAAAGCTTTGATGTTACTAAAAAAGTTAACCATGTCTTCTGCTAAACTGTTACTTCGTGAAAACTATAGATCACATAAAAGTTTATATATCTAGAAAACTCGAGAGTCTACTTTCCTTGCACATTTTATGATGTTTACATGAAACATTAAGATCGCACCTATAGGAATTTAAAAAAAAATTGCAAATTGCCTGAACACTGGTGTTTATATGGGATCATATAATAAGCGAATCATTTGGTGGACAGAACTGCTCATGATTCAACTGCTTTATGTGGTATGTAGTTTGAAATTCAATTTGTAAAGCTGTATTTTTATATGTAGTGGTGACAAAATCATTTATACTGCATTACTCTGCAATGCCAGACACACAATCACACCTTCTGACGTGAACATGCACTCAATTTATCACACCTTTTGATGTGTACATGAACTAATATTATGGTATAATTTAGTCAGAAACTGTGCAAACAAAGCTTCATTTGTTCTCAGCTACCATTCTCATACACTGCCATGTGTAATCAACAAACATTGCCTGCTGAGTAAGTTTGTCAAGCCTTTGAAAATGTTTTTCAGAGTAGGGCAACAGCGCTTCAACTACAGATTTCATATTTGGCATCTGCATTAGTTCATCAGTACTTAAAGTTGACAGTAGAATTGCTAAAACAGTCTGTGCTACGTTACAGTGCCTGCTGTTTGTATTCCATTCAACACTAAATCTCAGTAAGGCATCCATTTGGTCCATTCTCAGTTTCTTCACTATTTCTGCCAACTGTACCTTACCATCCTTTTGGTTCAAAATATCTTTCATTATTGTTAGCACTTGAAATGGCTGTTCCAAAGATATAGCAAGCCCGATCGCTTTGGAATATTTCTTTTCACGGAGAAGATTTGAAAGCCTTTGCTTTTGCTGTATAAGATCATCTTGCTTGGCTTGTAGCTCAACAGCTGCAGATTCGGTAACATCTTCCCAAACAATAATATTGGAGTCGTCTGCTCCAGTGACAATAACTGATTCACCTTTACAGACACATATTGACCACAGCTTACCATCATGTTCATCAAATGTTTTAGTGCACTCATTGTATTTGATTGTCCAAAGCTTTAGCAAACCATCAGACCCAGAAGAAAGTAATTGCATTCCTTTGCTAATGAAGTGCACTTTAAGAACAGAAGCCTCGTGGCCTTCAAATGTCTTAACACACGAAAAATCAGACAATGCCCAGATTTTGACAGTACCGTCACCTGATCCTGTTGCAACAACTTGATCTACACTAGAGAAACACACTGACCAAATGCCACGGCGATGACCATTACACACTCCAAGAAGAGAACCATCACTGCCAGCCCAGATTTTAGCAGTTTTATCATGTGAACCAGTTGCGATGAGTTTATCATTCGGTGAAACTGCGACGGAGTTGATCATTTTTTCATGGGCGCGAACTGTGACGTGAGCATGTAACTGCTGAACTGTGCTTCCAAAACTAGTGGGAAGCTTCCAGATCTTGTACGTGTTATCCTCGCTTCCAGAAACAACAAAATTTGTTGCTAACTTAGAACTAGCTACACAGTTGATGGCATGTGTATGGCCATACCCTATTGCAACACAAGTAATCTGACATGTGGAAGTGATATCAAGTACCTGCCAAACTCGTATGGTATTGTCTTTAGATGAGCTTACAAGTATAGAGCGGCTTTTAAAAACATCTAACGATAAAACCACATCCATGTGACCCTTTAAGAGATGAGAACTAAATGTGCTTAGTTCCACAATCTTGATGTGTGGGCTATTTGTCGCCACTGCTATATGGCTTTCGCTCTCACCTAAAAATTTTACATCTAAAATGTCATCATTAAACCCAATAAACTGTTTGGATTGTTGCATGTTTTCAATCTTATAAGCTGTTATGGTATGGTCAAAAGAAACAGCTATCAATAAAGATAATTGGCTATTATAAAATAACTGTGTCACAGACTGTGGTGCGGCTTCAGAATCCTTTTCTTTTGCTATCTGGTTATTTTCTAAATGTTCATCTTTTGTCTGGCTAAACACACAAGTTGAATGGACAGAGTTCCAAACTTTCAAGACACCTTTTTCACCAGCAGTTATGAAATGAATATCATTGTTTGCTTCTGGTATATTTAATTCTTTAAATGTTTTATTCTTTTGCAGTAACACAATTCCTTCAAGACTCTCATATATAGGAATGGTCTTCAGAGACACGAATGATTGCAAATCCCATAAAATAACCACTTTATCTCGAGAACAACTTAATAAGGTATTACCATCATCACTAAACTCCATACCAGTTGGTGAAGAAAAATGTCCTTCCAAAGTGGTTCTTGACTTGCTCTCTTTCAAATCCCACACATGTATTTTACCATCTGCAGCACCTGTCAGCAATAACAAGCGAGTAATATCGGGATGGAATTTTGCTATTCCAACAACTCCTTGATGATTTTTAAAATTGTGTGTACAATATTGTTTCTGAAGATCCCAAACCTTTACAGTACTGTCAGCACTTCCTGTAGCTAACAGGGTAGATGTGATATCAAAACACATGCATAAAACTGGCGCGGTATGAATTGCTCTCCAGCTGCGCATACATGACGCGTCTTGCCATTTCCACTGCTTCAGCAAAAGATTCTTTGTGGCAATTACAAGATGTTTATCATCTGGAGTAAGGCCAAAACAAGTAACATCAGCTTCATCGTCGTCGCCTATGGTATTTACAATTTCACCACTGTGAAATTGAAGTACTTTTATCTTATTTCCGCACGTGGTAAATAATACATCACCCTTACTGTCAATTATAACGCGCCCACCTGTATAAAAAGCTCCGTATTTTCTTTTAACCACAAAATTCTCTTTCAAAACAGGTTTCAGTGTGCTTGCAAAGGAAGCAGCCATATCTGCAAAAGTGGTCGCAATAAAGAATACAAGCGGAAATGTGAAAGTGTCGCTTTGCATTCAGGCTCGTTTTATTTATATTATTGCTGTTCAACGATTCAGTGGCTCCGCCTCACCTTTTCCAAGATGAGCACCAACCTATTTAGTGTGCAAGAGCAGATTATTTTCTTCTGACGTCATTATATGGTCATTCCCAGTTCTGCATGCGAGTGTCACCTCACTTATCTTTGTAACAGCTATATATTTTCTTTGATTCCATAATTTCTCTAAATGCTTTTACTAATCATTGAAGGATATATATGTATGTTGTTTAGTCTCTATCCTTACATTATACTTACTTATTATTCTTTTCGACTTCTCACAACTTAATGCATGTTCTGTTGCATCTTCCTGAATCCTGCAGTTAGGATACAGTAAATCTTCCCATTTGTTTCCTTTGTAGTTGCATTTCAATTCTTTCACATTTAGTTAATTTCGTTATATTTATTATATCTGCAAGACCACACTCTCTGATATATCGGTGTTTCTCATATTTCTCACCATCAACCCATACTATTGGTGAGCGTAGGCCGCATAGCACCTAGATGATGTTATAGTTTCTGGTAAACGACAATGAACTGAAATAAGTGTGTCAGTTCTTTAGGCACGCACGCAACTCAAACCGCAAAAATGAAGATATGGATAATTATCATAAAAATTATGATACTTAGCAGCTTATCAATAAATTAGTATATACGATTACGCAAGTGTACGACAGATTAAGCTACTTAGTAGGCTAAGTTGGAGTGCCTGTAAAGGGCACGTTTTCCTTAATTTTATCAAATTAAATCACTTTTTAAAATTTATAGATATTTTTCATTATAATATTCATTCAAATAGCGATTTGAATAGTTATGTTGTTTCAATATAGAATATGAATCAAATAGTTGATTCAAATAATGATTCGATTTGAATAGAAAAGTACCTAATTTGTAATCATTTAATTATGTCTGTGCTCATACAGTAGTAGAAAATCATAGGCCTTATACGACCTATTTTGAATGGTGTGGTCCTGAAGGAGTTAATTATGCCAGATACTTATTTTTTCCGTTTTTTCTTAACTTAAAGCAACATACCCGTGATAGTTTATGAATGATAAAAATTGCTAATATTGACAGATATTGGTAGAGTTATTATTTTATCATCTTAATAATCATACTGTTATTTATGAAGGCCTTCTTATCTTTTGTAAAAATAAAACAGCTTGCCACTGTCGCAGTTGTTGTAGTTCTTTACTTATCAAGCCTTTTCAAGATCACTCTCTCTTAGTCGAGATGCTGATAGTTTGCCTATAGGTTACATTATTTTCGCCTTTTTGCTGGCTTTGATATTTTTGCTTATAGAAAACGTCGACCAAGTAATCTTTTAAAACTGAATAATTTATTTGACTACTGCAATTGTGATAAGTATAATTTTATTATTTTCGTTAATACTGTATGATGTTATACAAATAGAAGGACCCCGACGTCAACGTTTTGTGTTAAACTAATCAGTCACTTAGCGGCCATTTTAAATTGTCGAACTTTTTCAAGGTCGAGCTTTTTTGGTTGCCTCGTTCACACTGTAGTGCTAAAACAATAACATAAATTTTTAATCATAAAAATTCAGGTGTCAGGCTCAACTACATAAGCGATTACAGGACGTGAAATTATCAATCCATCCCGACGTGTAAATGATGATAATGGCGTTTATACGTTGACTAGTAAAATTGCAAAAGATTTGACGCCGCGTTCCGTAATTGAACCGCACTTTCAGACAGTTGAAGACACAATTCATTCCTCAGTTTCCAGACAGTTTCTCCGACTTGTACAGAAAGGCTGTCATTGGGCATTAAACGAAGAACTGTACCCACTTTTCCGACAATCTAAGAAAAGTAAGGTTAAAAAGATTACGTTGCAAAGCACACCAATTAAATAAAAGCGCCCAGATGAGTAGTTGCACGACAACTGGTTGACTTATTAACAGTTTTCCTTTGTTACGTAGTACTTGCAAAACGTTCGAAGTTATTTTAATGTTGATCATTGTGATTTTCATGTGCATTCGTTTGAAATAATGCTACTATAATTTACCATTTTCATAGATTCGGTCCAGATGCCATTTTTCGCTTGAACGCTTCTTACTGTTTCTAAATTGTCACAAATGTGTACCATGTCGCCTACTTGTAGCATCTAGGAATAAACAAGGTATTGTTTGTTTAAGAGTCTAATAGAGTCAGTAACAGAGTATATTACGCCAATAATATAATATATATTTGTGATTTTACGTATGACGTTGAATGTCTGACTCAAGGTTGTTAAAAGCCAAAAGTATATAGACGGATAAGTCAAACTACATGACATATGTGAATGAAATTAACCCGAATTTGGTGCAGGCCATTTGGAGGGTATTTCATAATCGCTTTCACAATGCGTTTGTCAGCCGACAGGTTACGGAAAGAAATAGGCTGGTGATCTCAGTCCGCCCCGGGAAGCCAGATTATAGATACCTGGTAACTTAGTAACATGCAGACTGAATCTTGTAGGATTTGGTGCTGTTGTTATAAACAACTTGTTGATTGGGACTGAGCCAGAAACCAGAGACTTGAATTTTGCATCTCTGGTAGACAAAATTATTCAACTGCAATGCTATACGAATTATATCGTGTAATCTTTTGTATGTTAAACGCAGCAGAGGCTGATTTGAATGCAACTTTTTAAATTGTGTAATAATTATTTTTTTGCTAGAAGTATGTTGTATTATTGTCTACAACTTTTTGTTTTGTTTTTTCAATATTGCCTAGAGTAGTGTTGGATTGTAATCTTCATGTACTTTAACTCACTGTAAAATCGTTTATTAAAATTTTATTATATAATTATATTATATTATGAAATAAAATAATTAATTAACCAGCTACACATTCACAACAGCGATAAAAACATGTTCTAATGCCATTCAATACCAGTGTGAACATTAAAACGGTAGGCTAAAACTCGTAAATACGGCAGTTGTAATAGCGATGAAGCCAGTTATGGCAGCAACTGTAGCAGAAACAGCGTCAACAATAGCAAAAGTAGCAGCAGCAGCAGCTTGAGCGACTATCAATATCATCAACGTCACAATTTCGCATTGTGTGTGTTTAGCAGTAACGATGCAGTACCAATAGTACCAACAGTGACGGCAGTGGCGCTGTTGCTATTACAGTGCAGCAGCACGTTACATTACACGTTTGCATTTACCTTCACAAAATTACTTTTTCAACAAAAAACTACTTACTGTTTTTTTATGTTTAACTTTTAATACTGAGTTTTGATCTACCATGGTCATAAAACTGTAGTTTCTTCGGAACTTGAGTGCATCTTGTTGCGTTGCTGGAAATATTGACAATAAGTCATCAAATTGATGATATTTTGGTATTCTTGTCAACAGGCAAGTCAACCATACCAAACAATAGCCAGGAAAACATATTAAACAGTTTTTATAATGTAAGTAAAACAAAACATAAAAAACTATATTTTTTCTTTCTTTCTTTGGAGAATTTGAACTTTTTTAAGCCGCATTGAAATCTTCAAATATTGCACTGTTTATTTTAAATTTGGCATTATTCAGAATATATGCATCTAATTTCATGGAAAAATTATTCTAAGTTGAAGGGAAATAAATTTTTCAAGACTTTTTTAAGAATTTAAAGAAGGGGTTTGCCTTTTTGTGTCCACCTGTTAAATTTTTACTAAGTGATTTCGGTGACGAAGATGTTGGAACTTCATGGCAGTACTGGGTAGAATGAAGCTGGTACTTGATGGGATGAGTACCATAATGATAGTGATTGTAATGGCACACATAGTTGCACACCTGACCCGTGATGAAAGGCATAACAGTGATAATGGGAATTGTGATGAACACGCTGACGTGTAGAGATTGACAGTGACACCGTGTTGGTGTTGCAAAACCTGTTTCTCCATAATAACGGCAATGACAATGACACAGTAGTGGTGATGTGAATTGCCTGTCCCTATTAATGACACAGTGTTGTTGTTGTGAAATTTACCTCTCTCTAATAGTGACAGTGATAATGACACAGTGTTGGTGTTGTGAAACCTGACTCTGCCTAATGATGACAGTGACAATGACACAGTGTTGGTGCTGTGAAACCTGACTTTACCTAATAATGACAGTGACAATGACGTAGTATTGATGTTGTGAAGCCTGCCTCTCCCTAATGACACATTATTGGTGTCGTGAAACCTGCCTCCGCCTACTAATAAAGTGATAAATGATAAATGTTGATCAAACGCCCGTATTGATTCATGTTTTTTGCTAACACTAAGACTGGGTTACCTAATTCTTCCCACTGTGGCAATGCGGCTGGATAAATCAAGCAATCTGGATTAAAAGTCCAACTTCTTTTCCCAAATCTGACTTGAACGTCTCCATTCTTGTCTGTGCTTTGGATTTCAACCGTTTGTCCCAGTATCTTTAAGAGAAACAACATGTTAGCTTTGTGTAGGGCGTATTTTCACTGTTAACTATTTATTACCGTGTTTTAAACAACACAGGTTTGACATTTGGCGGCGTTTTTTGAATCCACAATTGCGTCTAGTGCCTCATAGTACAACGTCTTAAACTTACTGATAAACCTTTGAGAAACTGACTTATCATAAAGTGAAAATGTCAACATTCCTGGGCAGGATATGCATGGACGGTGGCTCAAGCATTTACTTTCGTTGCTAACCTGTCGGTTTAACAAAGCTGTCACTAAGTTAACGATGTCGTTATTATATTCACTTACTTATTAACAACGACGTCGTTAAGTTAATGACGGCTTCCTGAAACTGGGACCTGTTTAATAACTACATTCTATACCACATTATACTGTATCGTACCGTATGGCGCTGTGTCGCACCATACCGTACCGCATGGTATGGCAGTCACTATACCATGTCCTATCTTGCCGGCACTTACCTCTGACATACCATCCTGCCAGCCTCCATGACCATATTGTAATCTCCTAACCCTTTCTTCCCTGTTGATAACTAACACGATATCGTTTTCATCAAATATCTACAAATGAATGAGTTTGTGAATACATGGACATAATTACGTGGCATGCAGGTATGCCAGTGTGTTGTCATAAAATTAAAGTTTTTTATGAAGTTGATGTCGGTGGGATGGTGATATTTACCGGTGTTAAGGCAGCTGGATTTATTGAGTAAGTCTTCCTTAGACCAGAAAATTCGACCCAGACGTTTCCTGTCTGATTTTGGGCCACCACTGTGCCTTTTCTCCCTAAAAAGTACCTCGTTTGCTCATACCATGCGCCATGTCCTCCCTGAAGCATTCTGAATACAACTGGGTGACTGATGCACTGAACTTTACTATAGTCAGTCAATATTCGTTCTCCAACTTCTTTACTAAGATGAACGCCTGAAATTAATAACTGAATTTCAACAAATCGCGAAACAAGTAATTAATTGCTTTGATGGGCGAAGGCGTGTACTAGCTCAATCATTGGGCTTTTTTGGTCTGTTACTTTGTTTGTTGTTGCCGTACATCAACTTTTCCGTAATTTGTAACGGTTGCTGAAAATTATGCTGCCTGTCTTCTTTGACACACGCGTTTCAAATAATTATGAAGAAATAATAGGAAAAGGAGGTGTTAACACAGTCAAGTTTTGAGTCTTTTTTTAACCACACATGTAGGCCTTGCATGAAACATAGGTATGTATGATAAACAGCTCCGTACATACATGATACATATTTTCAATGCACAAGAGTCACATTTCGTTAACAAACTTATCTCATTGTATTTATACAAACGCATTTTCTTTTTATAATGCATTTTAGCCTATGAAGTGCTTCATAAGTAAACCAATTTTAGTAAGAGTAAAAGTTAAAGTATTCCTAAGAGTAATTCTTATTATTGCAGTTTCAAACGTGACGTCTGTAATAATAGTTTTTAAGTTTAATCTACCCAGTATTGCTAGGTGGTCAGGATAGTAATTCCAACCAAACGTTGCCGTCTTGAATTTGAGATCCACTTTTCCTTGAAGACCTACTCGACTGCTGGAAATCTTGCCGGATGACTTCCAAATTACCATTACCTTGCTGCGTGCGGTATGGATGTGGTACTTCTGGCTCTGAATAAAGTCGTGTGGTTCGATTGACTTTACAAGACCACCATCGGACGCTACAAATAATTAAGAACTGAAGTCTACTAAAAAAACTTGAATTCGACAGCCGCAACAATTTTCACTCTTGTTTTAATTTGTATTCTCCTATAATGGAAAGGAATTGCAGATAAAGTTCATCAATGCAGCTGTAACTAAGCTAAATCAAACCCTTCGTTATTTTTCGTCATATCTGGACCAATTATGCTTTGCACCGTTTGACAGAGAGAACATACAACAGAGCTTACTTTAGCTGGAAACTTGATATTTGTTATGTTTATTTTGTAGACCGATCTGAGCTGTCACACATTCTATACTGCTGCCTTCGAAATCTAGTATTGTGCACTTTGATCTCTGTTTGCATATTGAACCATAAAGAGAATTGTGCAACTATGCGAATACAAAATGATTGTCTTATATTCATAGTCTACTAATATGAAGTATTTTTTTGGTTTTAGTTAACAGTTAGTTAGTCTTATTGTCTTAGAGTCTTATTTAGAGCATATGTGGATTAAATAGTTTGAAGTTAGAGATTTATAAATATTTTATTAATTTCAACTTTTATAGTTAATTGTTGTGAACTTATGCACTAAACTTTTTATTAGTAGAGAGCAGTACTGTGTGGTTTTTTGTCGGGATTAGCATTTTGCATTTCGTAATGGTGACTTGTTGTAGTTATACGATGTAGTAGCTATTATACACGATTCTTTGCTACTAGATAGCAGCACTGCAAATGTTTAGACTTTAGATCATTCACGTTTGAGTTTTGACTGGGTTTTCACACCTCATTGCAGTTGTCTTTTTATTGTAGCTGTACACTTTCATGCCCCGAAAGGTGTTTATGAAGTGAAATAAATTCGTGTTCGTAGATGTCTATGCAATTATTTAGAAAAAAAACAATATCCGGCGATATTTTACCGTCGGAATAGTCGCCTTCCCAATCTAGACCAGGAACCACTCCTGCTCCTAGGAAAATTCCTTTTGCTCGGATAGTAGCACTGTTTCTTCTTCTGGGAACTTGTACTCTGCATTTAAACAGCAAAGTAAACATTTATGTTAAAGTGCTGGCAATTTATGCAGTCTTCCTTTTTGTGCAAAGCTGGCGCTAATAGATACTAGTGAAATCTTAACAGTCTATGAATACAATTAGGAGCATTAAAGTACACCTCCTGGTATGGGCGATCGGTGTCTCTTTTCTGCTAAAAAGATAATTTCTAACTTATGCGTTCTTCGAAAATGATACTGTTTGTGCTCTATATATGCATTTTTACCTCATGGCGTATTGATGATCAATTCTAAAAAATGCGTGGTCAACAAAGTGTTGATTTGACATATAGCACGGCGTACAAAGGTCGTAGTTCGGACATTCCACACAAGTCCATCTTGTACCTTTTACCCCTATTTCCTGACAAGCGGCGCAATTTACGCCAGTATGTTCGACACCTGGAAAATGACGTTTGATTTAATGGTATAGCGCAATTAAGAAAAATTAGTGCATTTAAAATTTTTTAACAAGACGCAAGGAAATGCGCAAGTCATACCCGAGGCAATTGCACAGGTGTTGTGTGGTTTTGGGTTCCCAGTAGTTTGTTTTTCAACAAAACAGCATATTACACGGTATCAGTTTGTCACTTTAAATGCCACTAAGGTGTATTATGTGTAAATAAAGCAATTTGAATTTGACTCGGTAGTAAGTTCAATTTCGTCATTATAGTTTATATTGCGTCATTAAAAATCTTATATTATAGGTTTGAGGTGACCACATATGAGAACACAAATTGAAAAACAAAGTTGCTGTATTAACAATGTTGATTCACAATACCAAACTGAAGTTCCTTTCTTAAACAATTTTTATTTACTTTTAAGCCCCAAAGCATGTCTGACCAGAGGTCTGTCGGGGGCTGGTCTGTGTGAGATCTAATCCATCAAAGATCTGAATGGGCTGGATTTAGTCTTCCAGACTCAACCACAGACTATTTTTTTTATAATGCAGCATTTTCTGTGACATAACATTGCATTGCTACACGACAACCGGTTTGTTACGTAATGAATTTAACGGTTTTCTACCTTTCTGCGCCGAGTCATAAAGCATCAAGTCATACTTTCCATCCGCACCAATTCTGTACTTTCCAGTAGTTCCAGAATCCCACAGGACATTGACCACACCTGATCGATCGTCTGGGTGAGATTCCTGCCCTGTTAAATAAATGGTTGTTCCCACAAAGCCTTCACCACCATCCTGGTTGTCATAATTCCAATCCGGACCACGAACAACTCGAATTCCTGCTGGAATCGCGTGTATGGTTCCCATGTTCGCTTATATAGCATATCGGTTAACTGTCTTGACAATCACATCAGATCGTGTTGAAAATTGTCTTACCGCAATGTGTAGCCTAAATAACTTTTATCAGAGGTTCACTGTGTGTATATCTCATGCAATCAAATATAAAATGTAGACGACGGTCTACAGAGATTAATTCTTCGCGGCCAGATGTTTTGAGCTTTTTTAAAACTCAACTGTTATCTGTTAATAATAAGCTTGACAGAAGCAAAAATAAATGCTTTTGCAGGCTGCATGTGAGACATTTTTATCGAACATTTATTGATTTTTGAAAAGCTCCTTTCAAATTGGCAAAAATGAATAATCGCTGGATTTTAGAAGTCTCATAATGTGAACTCACTTGCACGACTTTTCATATCATGTGCTGAAAAGCATTAAGTTTTTGTAGCGCTCACAGCTTTAGCAATTTACACAAGTATCTTACAAGTAAGTATAACGTGTTACCACAGTACTCAAAAATTGCGGATTTGTGCATTCATGTATCATTTCGCCTTTGATCACGAAGCTTGACACACCTGTAACATGAATATAAACGCAAACAACATTACTTTCGACAGCTAGGATTTTAAGCGATAATGGTTTCAAAGTACGTGCCAGTATCAGCAGAAATGATTTTAGTACAAGTACTGTCAATCATTTATCTTGAAATGCCCATTTATATGGCAATAGTTTATCTTTTTTCAAGGTTATTCGGCAAAACTCGGCATACATGCCATTGAAAGTGAAACAGTTAATTTATGGACAAAACTGATAATTAGTTGCTAAATGAACTATAAACAATGCTGAACAATTCAAATAAATGAAACTGGCTGCTGTCGCGCACATGTTTCATAGAGAATAGCGCTAATAATTGCTATGTACATATATGTTACAAATGTTGAAAATAATATTTTTTACATATTATATGTGAATGCTCATCAGATTTTAATAAAATTTATAATATTAGATCAAGGTGGCTGCCTTTTGGTTTTCTTTTTAAATTTTTATTACTACTTACAAGTGACAATAAAAAATTGTAACGTTGCTTAATTACTTGTGGTGCCTAACTTAACCTCTGAAGTGCAACAAATTGTCGACAGATGGCGAAGCTATCCAATGACTGATTGATCATTAATCTACTTCGTCTGCTTGAGTCCAAGAAGCCCGGAATCTGGTTTTGAGCTCTTGCGGTTTGCCGACATTTGACCCCATTACAAAGTTGATGATTTGGACCGATTATGGATATTGCCCTCTTTGAAGTTCAGAGCTGTTACTGACGTTGCAGTAATAAAAACTGCTGTACAGTTTAGACATCAGCGCGTTTTAGCAGAAACAGAAATATGTCAATAAAAACTCTTCGAAAGAGAAACTATAGTGAAGCAAGCTGATACTGGACTTTTACTAGTCACTTTCAAAAGTGCTTTATTTTTTTATTACAAGAATTGTCGATCTAGCTCATAATGTAGGTGTTTGTGTAATATGATATCTTTTGCTTTAAAAAATATTATATCATTTTATTTTGTTTAAAAAATTCGTATGACCCGAAAAAATTATTTGGGTATTTTTCTGAGCACTTAACAAGTTGTATATTCACGAAATCCAAGATAATCCATTGGATTGGACCATGCATTAAGATTACGTCAAAAGTCTCTTCTTCCCATATAATTACGTAAAACTCTTGAAACGACAAAAAAGCCGAGGCGGGGGGGGGGGTTCCTGCGTATATAGAGACACCGCAAAAACATTTAGCAAATACAACTCCAGATTTGCAGGTGATGTATCGTGGGCAGTGGACAGGAGTGCGTAACATCAGCACTTAGGGCGTACCATGTTTTAGAACATATAAGCACGCATATGATGATGATGACGATGATGATGATGATGACGATGCTCAAATTAAACAACGATTACATTATATTCGACAGTTAACTGCAATACTTGCAATTGCTAAGGCTTCCGTAATTTAAAATGACAAGAAAGGTTAAACAGAACTGTCTTTTCGGTGTAACATTTGGCATGAACAAAATGCTATATTAACGTAACCATTATAACTGTCCAGTGATTTTAATCTGTGGTCAGAAAAACAAACTAGTTTCATGAATGATTTATCATTTTAGCTTGGAGATTATTTATTTAAGAAGCAAAGTAAATAAACTCGAAATTATTAAATTTATGAGATCAATGTTGCGATTTCAGTTCATTCAGCTGCTGCGGTCTAAGAATTAGCCTATAAAAGGAGGCGACATTGAACTCGTTTTTCTTGAAAATTCGACACGTTTTGTGACGGTCTTGTCAACAGGCAACACGAAATGTCTTCGGGTTGTTCTAAAAATAACAAACGAGCCCTATGCCTTATGGGACCCCAGCGTTTTTATATTGTCTATTACGTTAAACCTACTCATTAACAACGAAACCCATTGAGCAGCTTTTACTATTCCATTCATACAGACTTGGTTTACTCAAATTTGTTTCTTTATTTAAACTCATACAGATTACTGACTACTTGAGTTGCACAGCAGCAATAGCAGTAGCAGTGACAACAACTATAATGACAATGACAGCAGTGACAACAACAGCAGCAACAGTAACAAATAACAGCAACAGCGACAACAACAACAGCAACAGCAGCAACAACAACAACAACAAACAGCAGTAACAATGTCAACAACTACAATGACAACGACGACGACGATTACAACAACGACATCGATTTATTGATTTCAACAGCTGTTGTATGTTCCAGGTTCATGCGTATTGTGTACAAGATGCGCTGGTACACTAGAAAATCTGGAAACAATGAGGATTTGTGACGAAGATCCACCCACGCCTGTACCCTGCAACCAAACTAGAAATGAAAGATATTGCATGACCGTCCGCATTTACCATAATGGTAAGTACATAACCAGCCGACGGAAACGGCAAGATGTGATTATTAGCTGACAACTCATTCAACGGCCTAATGCTATAAATTATGCAGGGACATTAATGCTTCACACCTTTAAGTGCTTTTTTCTTTCTCAACATTACCTTTCTGAATTAATTATGCTCTATATTGGAGTTCATATGCCCAAGTAGTCGTTTGCGACGTGCCTAGTAAACTATGAATACCTCAATTATCTTTGTAAATAATTTTAATAGTATGTTTTAATTTGTTAATATCTGCTAATAGTATTTTAAACCAGACATTGCATCTCTGCTCCACATTTAGGCTTACTGCTATTAATGATAATTTCGTTTAGGACATAGTGCAGTGATAACGCTTTAAGTAATTCGATACTTATTTCTAAGGTGGTTCCGATTATTATTACCCGAATGTTACTTCAATAAATCTGCGTGCTTAGTCGAAGAACCAGCGGCACCATTGATTCCACAAATATTTCATAATTGATTCACCAACCGCAATTAATTAGCACTAATACATAATTAAGTTTAACCAATAACCATTAAACTTCCTATCTTACATATAAAAATAATTTGCTTGTAGTGAGGCTGAGCCCATTTTCGAAATATTTATATTTAGCCAGGAAACGTTGTGTTGACTTTCTTTGTCATGATTTTTCTTTATTGCCTCATGTGGCAGACATGAGAAGCCTTTGATTGTTGGACCTCTGCTAGTTGATCACACCGCTAATCTTTTGCTTCTAATGGAGCTGACCCTTTAAAGTAAAACCGGATCCAATCTTAAACTGTAGGTCATAACAATCTACTCTTTAAAATATTGGATGGAAACATGTTATTTTTTCAAGAATGGCTTAAGTGAAAGAATTATTACTACACTAACACAATGTGCTGTGCTCAAGCATGATCTGTCGAACGTATGTATTTCATCACAAACTAACATATCTGAACTGAGAGGTACAGCACATGTTTTGTGTGCAATGCGTTTCCGAAATGCAGGCCCTAGTGCCCGTCTAATTAGCGAATGGCGAAATGCATGAAACAGTGAAGAACTAGTGCGTTAGTGTAGAGTTCTGATTAATCCATGTGTCTGAAGCATTTGTTTTCGCCTGTCTGCGTTTATTATTTGCAGGTTGTCTGTCTTGTTTGAAACGAGCGCTCACTCAGATATCAGTGGGGTGATGCCCATTTCCCCTCTTGCAAAGGTAAAGTTTTGACCAATGGCAGAAGAACGTAAAAATGGGGCATCTTCTATAGGGGAAGCACCAGCACTGCCAAGCGGATAAATGATGATACAAAAAAGGGCATTAAGTGTCAGAAAATCATGAGCATGAAAGGAAAAACAGGAAATTAATACGACATGAGCACTTTATCCAAGTAAAAACCAGAAAACATTAACAAAACTCAAGAACATTTGAATGATATTAAAAATTGAAAACCTAAGAACAATTTATTTACAAATTATTTAACACAATTTTTGACTAGCAGTTACTATAATTTCTGGTGAACAAAAACATTAAACGCGATCTTCAATCATTTGTTGGCTTAAATCTATGCACAGTTCTAAACTCTGGTATCAGTAAGGTTATTCATAGTCAAGCGATATTTTTAAAAGTCGATGATGTTGAATAAAACACGTTCATTAGGCAAATGTTTATACTGTGAAAAAACAATATTACACCGATTATTAAAAAATTTCGGTGGAGGCATTTAAAAGTATACAATGCAGTTTTTTATCACTATAATCCCTTTCGTTTGAGCATCAATGCAAGATTATTACACCTCTTTTTCATTAGCAATTTTTGCAAAATAGGATAAGAGTGGTTTCACAGATGCCAACATAAAGCCCATTAAAAACAGTTAACTAGGAACCAATATTTATGGCATGTCATTTTTGAACAAAAGCTTGGTAAAGCAAATAAGGGGTCACCAGTAGGAGTGACAATTAAGGCAAATGTACAAATTATACCAAAGTTTAATAAACGTAAAAGCCAAGCTTAACAACCCATGCTTTGTTTTAACATTTATGGGTAGCATTGAGTGATTTTGCAAATGGAGGATCAACAAATCAGCGACATTTATATAGTCATTTGGAAAAGTTTTGCACAATCTCTGACTACTCTATGACCACTAGAAGAACAACATATTAGATAACTACAATGCATAGAGTACAATAATACCATCAACTTAATGACACAGACATTCTATAACAGCAACGAATTTAAATTCTAGGCAGCCAATAATAAATTACATTGAATAATAAAATCTTTTCATCACACAGGCACCACATCACATATTCATCTATAAGGTATAAAAAAATCTATCATATAATTATAACGCCATAATTCAACAATTTATCTTCTATAAATATGGTGCTTGGTGCATTTATAATATAAACAAGTGCGGAAGTCAAACGTTCATTCCGAAATGACTGCACAATACAGCACATTGACAATGATTATGTACATCTCTCATGCATGATTATTACTTACAATCCGTAGCAAGAATATGAATGCAAACAAGATACTGATAAAACACGATCATCAGCATAGAATAGATGACTTAGAAACAGCACTTATTAGAGTGGAATAAAACACCATGTACTTTAAATTAAAATGAAAAGACTAGAGATTAATAGATAAAAGTTGTTAGGCATACACAAACTTCAGAGTAGAGTCATATGAACCTTCATTTGGTATGAGTTGTGGCTCATCATACAAGGTTCATAAAGTCACCAAATTTTATTACTAAAAATTTTTTCGTGTTTCAGCACAAGTGTCTATCTTCAGCACAAAGTAACACTTTGAATTAGTGTATTCCACTACTACAGAGAAAATTTGTTTCTAAAAACTGTCAAACAAACATGTATGATTGGACTAATAAGACAATGTTATACATGTAGTACACAGCCTTTTTCTAGGGGTGTAGAGAAACAATGAAAAACTGCATAGAATAATTAGTACATCATAGGCCTGCTGAAATAATAGAGAATCTGTCATGGCCGCACAGTTTAGTATGAAAGTCTCATACACCACAGCCTGCAGTCTGGAAGCAGTGAGCTGAAAATTCTGTGATTAATTTATTCAATTGAACTAAATAACCTGGAAACTGACCAGACCTCAACCCCTCTAAACACATTTGAGCTATCCGGAAAAACAGACCGGAAGGTAAGACGATAAAAAACATACCATTAATCACTACTCAACAGATAAGCTTGAGGTATCGCTAACTTGAGGGAGGACATTCAAGTCGCTGCTCCAGCCACATCCTCAAGATTGGTGGCTGTGCGAAACATACGAGGCTTCCATGCCAAATTTTGCGGGTGTGATAGATTCGCTACTCTTTGGGCAATCCTTTGATGTAATAAATTGTTTTACTTGTTGTTTTTGTACTCCATCAGCAAGAGCTTATGAACCACCCTGTATATGATGTTTAAACCTTTCTTGTGTTGCTGCAGTGACTAGATATTCCACTACAGGAAAAACTTAACCAACTACAAAAAATGGAGGATTTAAAGAAAAGTATGAGTTTTTACATCGAGATAAAGCATTATAGTTGCTAGGGAGAAGTGAATAAATAACACTGCTTTATTTACAAATGAAATTAGCGATAAATAACAATAGCTCACAACAGACAAAATGACACAACGTACATTATTAAAAAGAATAAAAACAGGTTATTTTACAGGATTATTCACTCATTGACTGGTCAAAGTTTTTCAGTTCTGCGAGTTGTTGCTCCTTCTTTCAGAACTAAAGGAAACATTGCAATACTTTGGAATTTAATGAAACGTAAATCAACCGACGGAACTGAAATTTATGGGGCACTTGAAGACACAGTAAATCTAGCTGAAGCCCATTTCACTAAATCTGGCACAAGTTCAATTATGGTAAACTGTTCAAAACTTCTCACACAGAGTTGAAAGTTTGCAGTACAAGCATTGTTTGCAATTTGAGTTTAACGTAATTTATGTTACATTTCTGTGAAATGCAACCGTACTGCAAAATGATTGCTGACAAACTGTATTACAGAAGAATTGCTGACAAAATAAGTGCGAGAACTAGTATTTCCAATTTGCTGATGGAGGCAGGAAGCCCGCAGTACTGACAAACTCAACAAGCATTTCAACAATACAATAACAATGCATTTTAACAGGATAAATTTAAATGTAGCAACCTTAACCATACCAACCTAGATGCCCCAACTTTTGTTATAGTATTTAGACAAAATCTAGTAAGCATGCTAGGCAATAAGTATCGCTGTACCCTATAGAATATCAAGTAACTCCCAGCATTTATCATGCTACTCACAGCATTTATCATGTACTTGCAGCATTTATCATGTACTCACAGCATTTATCATGTACTCACAGCATTTACCATGCTACGTACAGCATTTATCATGCTACTTCTCAGCTGATTGAAAGTCATTAAGCTTGCGTAAGAAGAATATGTAATTACATAATTAGTGCACTTTGTTCAAATAAAAGTCATTTCATAGGGCACCGCGATACTTACATTTAGATGGACCCCAGTTTCTCATCTTCACCGACACCAAATCAAAAATCTAAAACATAAAGAACAAAACAACGAACAAACCAAATAGACTTGCCAGACATCAAAAAGAAACAAACACAAACAATTGCAGAGCTGGCGCATGTATGCTGCTCCCAGGTTTCGAAAAGTTGGCAGCAAATTCTCTTAATTTAGTATGTTACAAAGATAATTTTCCAACTTATTTATCAAGAAACGATCAAGAGCTGCAGTATTATTATGACTGACGGTGTTGCTGCAATTGCTGAAAGAAATTTGATGGTTTTTGCTATTAAATGCAGATTGATGAGATGCAGCACAAAAATGCGTAAACGTAACACAGTTCATTAAGAACAAAGCAAAACAAAGAAATTTAATACTGATAAGGCGAACAAAAAAAGGGGGGGGGGAGAAATAACCACAAAAGAACACAGCCTACCGTGTCGTGATCATTCTTAAATACACAAAGAACACGTGCAGTTTGTACAGCACAGACAATAGATTTCCAACGCAATGAGGCAAAAATTTCAAATTTTGACGTTAATTTCGCACGTGATACGCTGCATTTCAAGGATCAAATAAGTATTAGATGAAGAAAGACCCTTGGAGTAAGCTAATCCATCACTGCACTGGATTGGGAGTTATGAATGTACTGTAATTGTTTCATTAATTTCACAATTACATTACGCAATGTTCTTAAACCAACAAAGAAGCCAAGAAATGATTCAGCTACGAGGCCAGCTATGACATATACACAGATACACTGCAAAAACATTTTGCAAATACAGAATTTTAGCATTTGAACGACAGTGTATCGCGGGCAGCAGCAGCAGATAGGAAGGCATCCAGCATCAACAGATGAGTCATGCCATGTTTAAGAACGTATAAATATAAAAACGAAGATGGCTGCACTTTTTTTTAATTGAGTTAATTTTTTCGAGGTTCCAGAAACCGAAATCTAGATAAGCTTAACAAACAAAAACGATAACAGCCATGTCTTAACAAAGGAAGCTGTGCCCATGGCACAATTTTTCTTCGAATAAAAGTAGGTTTGGTGCATACTGCATTTATCGTAGGCACAAAAATTAATACATTATGTTCAATACTTGGCACTCAATTTTTTGAAAAATCCAAAAAGGCATTTATTTACTACCTAGAGGTATGAACAGGTACCAATTTTCTACAAGTATGTTAAAGAAAAGCACACGGTACAGCGAAAACGTGAGAAATTTGTGCTATGCGTGTTCAAAAATTTACAACGAACATGATAGGATAGCATAAGATGAACAAAAAATAAGTTTCAAGAAGGTAAAAACCTTTTTTTCTTAGGCACATTGCACTTTAATTAATTTCTCTTTCTATCGTGTGAAAGAGAAAAAAATTATTGAGCAAAAATTTTGCAGGCTTGATAAGATTTCTTACTGCCAGTCTATCTTCAAAATGAAAAAATCAATTCATACAAGGTAATGGTACGCAGATTTAGATATGATTACACAGCAGTCAGAAACCATTGCCTGTGCTGCATGCTGCACGGGTCTATATGTACGTATAGGGGCCATCGGTTAAGGTGCTACAATGCAATAGTCAGGCATCCGTCTCGCGATTCACGGCACTCCAGCGTGTCTTCTGTTTATTGTGCTTCTCTAAGCATCCCTTTGGATCAAACTGCTGCAAAACAAACACCTGGAACGGAATACAAAGTGTGACTACTATAGATAACATTATTATAAAGTGTGACTAGCACAGTTAACATTAAACAAACACACAAAAAAAACAAACACAAAAAAAACAACACAGATAACATAACAAAAGTTGACTACCACAGATAACAAAACAAACACTAACATTAATACAAGGTGTGACTACTACAAAAAATATTAATACAAGGTGTGATTGCTACAGATAATATTAATACCAAGTGTGACTACAGATAACATGAATACAAAGTGCGACTGCCACGGATAACATTAACACAAAGTGTGACTGCTACAGATAACATTAATATAATGGGAGTACTACAGATAACATTAATACAAAGTGTGACTACCACAGATAACATTAATACAAAGTGTGACTACCACAGATAACATTAACATAAAGTGTGACTACCACAGATAAGATTAATACAAAGCGTGACTACTACAGATAACATTAATACAAGGTGTGACTACTACAGGTAACATTAATACAAGGTGTGACTACTGATAACATTAATACAAGGTGTGAATACTACAGAAAATATTAATACAAATTTGACTACTATACACTCCCTTTATTATGCCAACCACGCTATCGCCGAAATTTCTAGCAAAACAAAATGTCTATATTTGCATAGTATATGTATGTATTAATGCATCCGTTATTATGCCGATCTCGCTATAACGGTAACTTTTATGCAGTCCCTAAGTGGGAGGTATAAAGACCTTTAACTGTATCTGAACATGGCAACAATACTCCTGACATTTCCAATGTGTCTCTATGAGGATAACCTATGATGGTTAGCTAGTTTCCCGTTCTGCCACACACATAGGTATCACAAGCAAGCAGGGTCGGATGAATGCTGAAACTCGTTTAACATGCGTGTAATTTGCCCACTTATTTGCCTAAAGATTATATAGTAACATTGAAAATGACAAAAGTAGCCGTTTTTAGACCATCCAGTTCACGAAAAGAGAAATATGACACCATTTACTTACTAGGTCAGTAGGATACAAAGGAAAGTCTTCGGCAGGGTTGGTGATCACATAGCGCTTTGTGCAAGTCGTAACCTGTCCATTATTCTCGTGGGCGTCACGAAACCGATATAGGCCTATACACAGCATGCCCATGTTCTTTAGAGCGTACACAAACAGGTCTCCATAGCGACCACCGTTCTGCAAAACAAAAAGGAAAAAATGCAAACTATTATTCTTCGATTGCTATTAAATGGCATTGCCATACTGCAAATGATTTAATACCCGGGGAAGAGTAAACAATTTTCAGTTTGGACTGCCCCAACTTTTAACTAGGCACAGCTGCCTGGAAAATAGAATGCCTCGGTTCCGACTTCCAGGTGACGTGCGAAACATTTTCAGATGTCGTCGCGATTGTCGCCATATTTTTTATGCGAATTTCGGGTTTTTACTTGGGCGCAAAATTCCTTGCGAACTTTTAGTGACTTCTACGACAAGGTGAACATTGCACATATTACTGTGATCATTTTGCGACAATCTTATGGAATTTTTGAAGAGAAAGTGCGGGACCTACGTGGTTCGCCAAAATGTGGAAAAATAGTCACAAAAGGTTCCTCAAGATTTCATGGATTCTGAATTGCTGCGAAAGTTTGCCGACAAATTTGCAAATGTTTAGCACATGTTATGACAGTTTAGCGAAGTTTTGGCAAAGTGGCAAGTTTTGCGTCTCGGGCGACAAAGTTTAAACATTTTAAAAAAATTTTCTAAAACTGGCAACAACAGCAAACACCGGCGAATGTTTTGTGAACTTTTGGCATGTTTGGCGACTGTTGGATAAGTCAACTGTGAACTTTTTATATTTTCCTTTCAGTCAAAACTGATTTCAAAAAATCAATAACCATGGATCCATTTTGTTGCCAAGTTAAGTTTAGGGATATTCGGGAAAAATGAGAAGGGTTGAATAAATCGATCATTTTGTGTAGTCGTTTATTTTAATATATTAATTTGTGTTTTTTTTGCTTTTGTTATGGACACCTATATATCTCACTAGATGTTATGTTTATTATGCTGTATTGTTATGTTTTTTCATATGCAAATAAATCTCTAAACCTGTGAGTAATTTAACCCAAAATATAATATCTATAGTATTAAATAACACAAAAAGACAAACCCCAAACTGAGCAATAGGCCCGTCGCACAAGGTGATTTGAGCCACTTTAGGTCGATCTCGATTAGCTAAAGTTTCGGGAGTGCTGTAGCCTCCCCGTAGACCCGCCCCTTCAGCTAGTATCAATTCAAGCTCAGGGGTGGCGCCACCAGTAATTAGAGTCCTGATTAGCGTTAATGCATTGTCATTGAAGTACGTCTGCAAAAAAAGTTGTTGAATTACCGTGGTTGTAAATATCTAAACACGCTTAAGAAGCATAAAAATCAACTTTTTTATTAAACATAAATTTAATATAACATATTATTAATACTAAAGTGGAACTTTTTTTGGACAAATAATTGTTTATATTTTTTTATTTGACAAAAAATTACAATCACAAATGCATTTATAATAACTATAATGGGCAATTAATCAAACACTGACTGGCTAACGAGGATTTTCTATGTAAAAGCCTTGTTCTGGATTGATTACTTTAAATTTTCAATTAGTTATGCCAATTCGGTTGGTTGTATCTGGCTTCCTGCATGATAAGCGTACTGCTGGATATGTACGGACGAAATGATCTGTGTGCGTAATTTCGAAAATAAAACACAAAAATTCCTTCTTTCTTAAGAACAAATATTTTAATCTCTGTGCTTGTACGTACATCATTTCAGAGAGTAGAAAGATCACTTATAAGTTTCACAGACACACAACTGCAACTATTGCTAGTTATTCTACCGGTAAGAATGACGTTAAGAAAGTTATGTAACTTATTTGCTGCATAGCGGCTGTGGGAAAGGCCGGGACAAGTTGGTTATGATGTGTTTGATGTTGAGATAAAACTGCAAGAACAGAATGAGCGATGATGAACCTAATGAAAGAAAGATGAAACAAGGCGTTGGGACCACACATTAACACAAGAGTATAAATAATTTGTTTTGTAAAGTAGAAATCAGAGATTTTAACGTACTATAGATTTAATGTTATTAATTTAAGTCCCCACTTTGTGTAATAAACGAAATGACAGCAGATACTACAGCATTGTTAGAATCAGAAAAAAATGAGATATCGCCACATTTGGATATTATTCCGAGAGAGCGAGTGCATTTATAGGATAGATATACTGTGTACAGATTTGTCGGTAAAGTTTATAGTGCAGAAGAAAATGGTTAGTATCTTCATAGGGAGCGCCACAGGATCACTGAAGAGGAAAGGAAATGAAATTACAATGCATATGTGCTTCTAGTAAACTGTAATTCATTCTCATTCTTGCCATGTAAACCTGGCCAACAAAGCACTAGCAGCAAAATGAGATGGTGGCTTAGCAAACTCATTCTAACTTGTCCAGCTTACGTTTGAACTGAATAAGAATAGGCATAGAATAGTTGAGTTCTGTATGTTTTGCCCACCCTGTAATTCAAATATTCTACAGACCACAATGCACTATCACTAGTTTCAGCTAGTTTCATCACTTGAGCAACTGTTATTTGAATAATATGGATTAAATGTTCATTCTTGCTCCAGTTGATGCCCATTCTTGCTTTTCAAAGCAAAGCCGAACCCAATCTTAAACTGCAGGTCAAAACAATCTACTCTTTAGAATATTGAAAGGAAACATGCTATTTTTTTTAAAAATGACGTGCGAAAGAATTATTACCACACAAACACAATTTCACGTTCACGCCACTAGTTCTTCGCTGTTACATGTATTTTGCCATTTGCTAGTTAGGCGGGCATAAGCGCCTCAGTTTGGAAAGCGTTGTGCAAAAAATAGATGCTATACCTCTTAGTTCAGATGTGTTAGTTTGTGACAAACTACACACGTTCGACAGCTCATGGGTGAGCACAGCGGTAAATTTGAAATATGAATTTTTATCTTAAAACTTGTCGAGTTTTAGTACAACCTACTGAATATCGTACAGTAGTACTGCACTTCAACTTTCGCTTTCGCGAACACGTGCAACACGCTTGTGGAATATTTTTGCTGCTGAAAATTATGTTAGTTTGTGATGTCATCAATAGTTGGGCTTGCCCGCCGTTAATTAGGTTTTTAATCTATAATTTAATTATCAGAAATGCTTTTGCAGTATTAATTGTGTTAAGATGTATACTTTTTATCGGACTTGGAAATGGGGTAGTGTATGAAAAATACAGTCTTTTTTAAACTTTTTTAAGTGAAAACATTTGTGCATTATATTACTATAGGGATCACATTCTGACAAATGGTAATGAATAATATTTCAAATGCTAGCTGGCATAATGAATCTTTTCTGCATTTGCATTAATCTCCCATCTTCATGAAGAACCTAGCAATCCATTTTACAGGAAAATTAAGATTGGCATCAGGGAATTCTTAATATCCTGCTACATCTTACCACCAAGCGATATGATGATTTGAAGGTTACTAAGCAAGCGAACTTAGTAAGTCGACTGGAGAGTCTGTTTCAGCCAATCACCAAGCGAGTGGCAGTTATGCTGCTATACAGACAGTTCAACCCTTTACAGGTGAAGTAGTAATATGACCCTATAATTGAAGTGTGCACTGTTCCTGCACATATGAGGGTTAAGCATAAGTTTAAATAGCAGCTTGCACTGTTCCTGCATATACGAGGGTTAAGTAGAAGTTTAAAATTGTTTTGCATATAAGAGGGTTAAGCAGAAGTTTAATTGGCATCTCTGCCTCAGTTCAGAGCAAGCAGGAACAAGGTAAGCCCCGTTTTTTGAAAGCCGCCCACATGCACAGGCTTGGCATTTTCAGTTCTGCTTCAGCGCAAGCTACTAAGTCCGCTAATTTAAAAACTGCCTTAAAAAGATAATCATAAATTTACAGACAAAAAGCGCATTACAATGAATTTCTTTACTAATCCGGAATGACACATTTTCACAGGAAAACCCACATTTACATTTATAAATGTTCTAGTGGGACTTTGTGTAAAAGAAAAGCACAATGGAATGGACTACTATATGCACATACCGTACTCATGATTGAGTCTAACACACTAACAGCAAAAGCTGTACCACAGGCAAACGGCTGAGTTAAATACAGTTCCGTATCCGGATCGTCATCATCATCCTGGTCCAGGAATTGTACGTTTGAGTCATTCACTGTAAATGAAAAAATGAAATCACTGTGAGTAAATGTCGAAGAGTTATTTGGTTTACATGACAAAATGACATTTTCTGCCTTTATATTTTAGGATCATCAATGTACTAATTATTCCTTCATTTGCTTGACTCGTAGTATTGAAAAAGTCTATGACAAAATGACATTTTGTGCCTTTATATCTTAGTATCATCAATGTACTAATCATTCCTTTTTTCGCTTGATTCGTAGTATTGAAAATGGCTATGACAGTCGAAACGATCATCTACGCTCAAAAAACATGTTAATATACACAAAGATAGTAAGTAATTTTTTGTGAGTTCCTTGTTTCCATTGTTAACTCTTGAAAAAACAATACAAGCATATAGGAAAAATAACACAGAAGGACAGCAAATAAAAAACAAGGGAGGAACACAGAGGTATAAAATTTAGATTTAGATTTAATATTACATTCTTTAAAACTTCATAAAGTCCATATACACATCAGTGACACAATAGAAACGAAGTTTGTGCTCTTTCTAGATGCTTGTATTATTTTTAGGGTGATATCTTTTTTGTGTGTTAATAATATAAGCAAAAAGGCAGAATCACAAAGACCCACCTAACTCGGTGATCATCGGCACATTAGCACCATGAACAGATCCTTTACGTTGTAAAACCAACGGCGATCCGAGCTGCACGGCTGATTCTTTACCTTCACCTGAAAAGAAATTAGTCAATGCTAATTGGAACTTTTACCTGGTAAGATCTTTATCAAGGAAGGTATTTGTATAATGAATCTGTATAATTATTTGTATAATTGACTTTCCACAGACAGGTTAACTAACATACTTTTTACACAACAAGTGTAAAAAGTTTTACAAGACATTGTGAATGAAGCATCTGATCACGGTGACACTGAAACAATTGAACTGACACATGAGTCACATCTCCAACCAGAAATTGTTATCAGAGGCAGAAAATGAGACAGGGACGAGCTGTTGAAATAAACGAAATAAAGACATTCATTAGACTTAGTATTTTAACAAGACTTCATACATCTTGTCGTGAGCCTGTTGCATCACTGTTGTCACATAAAGAAGTCAAACCAATCTTTACTGCAACCATACCTAGAAGTAGACTCAGCAGTATTTTGAAGCACCTCAGATTTGATGTGTTCATGGGGCAACCTAAAATGTTTTAAAAACATTTTCACCAAAGCATTTCCAAGCTGCCCGAAAAGGTTCAATCATTTTAAAACCGTTTTGCACCAAAATCCTTCGAGGGGTCAGACATCAACCATGCACACAATGTGTCTTCTGTTTGTTTTGAAAATTGTTTGTCCAGTGACCATGTGAAACTGTCTGGCCAATTGAAAATGCTTATACATAGACAAGCAATCTTGATTTTTAGAATGAAATAATTCAGAAAACATCATAAATATCACAATGTCAATGTAAGTGGTATGATCGAAAATGTCAAATATGGGTCCCAATGCTGCCATTTTTCACAAAATGCAGCCAAGGCCAGAATTTTTTATAGACATGTGTTATAGTGCAGATTATAGTAGTTTATGCTAACAGGTCAAAGCCAAGCAATATTTAACTATCAGAATTCGATACTGTAGGATGCATACTATTTTCGCAAGTTGCGTTACAAACTTTTTAAAGGTCAACGCTAAGAACATTTAGCCTTTAGAAAGGACCATTGGTACTTTTGCTGAAGATCAGAGATCCAACTAATGACAATAGTGAAAGATGGTGCTTGCAGCAAAAGGAAATTAAATTAACACCAAGCTTGAGGTGTCAAACACTGGTACAATTAGTTCAGCGTGGGAATGGTAAGTGTCTGGGAAGTGGTAACACTATAACTCATTAAGATGAAATTTAGAATACCCAGAAGCTTAAAAACAGTACAGAAACGAACTCGTCCAAAACTCAACTTTGTAATACACACTTTCACAAGAAGAAATGACAACAGAAAACAACAACAAAAAAAAAACAAGTACAAATCATCTCAACTAACTAAAGCAGGATAGCAACAGCTAAACTGTATACACGAGTTTCCATAGCAACATGTTATCAGATTCATAACAACCGACAGACAAGTAAGTATGCTGCATGATGCCATAGTCCGCAGATGCTTCATTAAATTTTCAGTAAAGTTTTTTATTGCAAACGGCTTAGTACTGGCAGCCTGTGAAGCACTGTCGATATGCAGAGATTACCCAAATGTCTCTATACCAGAGACAGCAGAAAAACATTACTGGTACAAATTACCAACACCGAAAGAGAATGAAGCATTCTTTGGCAAATGGCTAACTAATTATCCAACGGTTTTTTCTATTAGCAAAAAAACTAATGGCATATATGTTGTTGTACAAAGAGACATCAGAACATGGCTTACAGAAATGTCCGAAGTTTTTGACCCAGGAACAAAACTTAAAGAAAAGCCAATCAAAGTAAGTGGCAGATGCCGTTCGGGACAATTGAATGATGACCACATTGAAAGAACCATAGAAATCGAAATAGTGATAGTAAGCTATAACTTCTTTCCGCCACAGTTTTTAGATGATACGCCAGACGTGATCATTGTACCTGAATTCACCTCGATTGGAACCACTCTGCAAGTAGTAGAAGCAAAAGACTCCGACCTTTTGCCACCGAGTAACGAGATCATCTTCACTATGGGTATTCAAAAATCTTTTTACTTTGACGTTGTTCAAACAGGAGCTTCTCAAGCCAAGGTTATCCTGAAGAGAGAAGTAGACTATGAAAATCATGCCAACGGTACGCTGCATCTGTTTGTTCAACTTAATGACAAAGGCGTAACTCCAAATTCAAAACAGAATTCAGAGCGGTTCACGATCAAGCTCATAGACGAGTCACTAAACCCAAAGTTCACAAGTGTTTGGTATCACACAACAGTAAACAATGATGCACATACATCAACAGAACTTGACACCTACCCAACACCAGTGAGAGCGGTCGATGGAGAGACAATGAAATACGATGGCCGTTTGACGTACTCTTTAGTAAACACATCCCAACACTTCACAATGGAGCAAAAAGGTGAAGGAGCAATAGTGAAGGTTGGCCCAAATGGTCTGCCTGAGTCGGAATACACATTAACAATTCGAGCACAGGTGGACGAGTACCATTTCACTGATGCATTCTTGACAGTAATAGTGAAGCAACCGAGCAAACCACCAATATTTCTACTGAAATTTTACAAGTTTAATGTTTTGGAGAGCATGCCAGTAGGGAGGTGGCTCTCGACAATTCCCATCATTAACCAGGGACCTGACACCATTGCGTTTACTCTTATCACACGTGATATAAATGCAACAAATAAGTTTATGATTACACCAAAAGGGTTTCTACTTGTAGCAGCTAAGCTGATTCCTGGCGTGTTCAACCTAGCCGTAAGAGCAGATGTTGGCCAACATTCGGGGTTTGTGAACATTACACTTACTGTACTAGAAGGATTCGATAAAAATCCAAAGTTTTGGAAACCTGAATATAATTTCGTATACAAGAGATCACTTCCATCAACTTTAAAGGTAAACGCAACTTGCGCAGGGACAAAAAGTGCTTTGGATTACTCAATACTTGGCTACAGTAACCGTTTTAACATCAACAAACATGGAGAAATTCTAGTAAAGGTTGAGGATTTGAGCAACACGGCAGACCATTATTTTGAGTTCAGCGTAATTGCGTGCTGCACCCGTGGGGTGCTGTCCGCAGGGGAAGACCAACGCTGTAATTCAACTCTGGCAAAGCTTCTCATTGCATCAGGAGGATCGATTAGAAGAGGTCACACACGGCAACAGAATGAGCAAAAAGTGAAAAGGACCAAGAAGGAAATTACAATTACAGTATATACTTTTATTGCAGTAATGATAGTTGTCATAGTTCTTAACACTGTATATTTATTATACTTAAGAAGAAAGAAGCACAGTCAGCTGGAATAATCATCAGTTAACACTTGGATAAAACTATCTGAAAAAAATAATGTTCCAGAGCAAAATTATGGTATATATAATCAGCTGTATCTCTGAAATGTTGGGCCTTCATGATGGAAATCATGAGAATTGTAACATTAGCAGACTTTGTAGTCTTATACTGCAATTAGGGGAAAAAACGGTTTATTTTTTATTTTTGGCATCAAGACAAATCGAACTGAATAAGCCTTTTCACAGTTCCAGCGATTGATGATGATCGTTAAAAGGTCAAAGGTTAAGTGTACCAGACAACATATTTGTGATCACTTAACAAAGCCTTGCAGCCCATGCTACGGTAATAGTAATAGTTTTAACAGCTAACTAGAACCTTACCTAGTTCATTTTTTCTTGATCCCAAGTAAGATCCCATAGTAAATCACTCTATGCAGAGACTAATGCATAATTAAGTAAAGTTTATATAAAAAACTGACGGTTGCTGAACTGATGTGGCAGACGGCCTTGGTTTACCCACACATCACATGACCATTGTAGTTAAGACGCATTGCTGTGGTGCACTTAACCTTTCACCTGCAGCAAATGTGCATGCGCACAGCAGAACTGTGAAAAGGCTTGTTGCAACAAACACACATTTTGGCCAGATCTATTGTAGCAGACCAATAAAAAGCCGAGACTGAACACAGAACATTTCAAGTTAACAACAGTGTTAACAGTTAGGCTAGTTGAATTTACTAAAACGAAGAAAAAATTAATGCTTGTAATACTGCACAGCCACCAGAATTTTTATTACATTAAATCAAACATTCGCTTCATCCCAAGGTGCAAATAGAACACACTGTCTTCCTGAAGTTGATTGTAATTGTTCATACTTGTTCAATACAGGAATGCGTAACCTTGAAACATCACGTTAATTGAATATCACATGACACTGACGATAGTCACACACACTTACTTAATATAAAATATTCAATTGTTCCCAAACTTATAAGGGGTTTGCTTAAACTATAATGCTTTTCTTGGAATGAAATACAATCATATTTGCTTTGCCGGAAATCGCATTTATGGATGTTGGAAAATTCGGACAAAATCTGGTCCGAGGAAAGTCCCGCGTACTACAGACATAGTCCATTATTTCGCGAGTTACCGCTAGTTGGCGGGCTGTCACTTTGATTACATCAAAACAGCATGTAACGACACGTGTAGCTTGTATGTCAGCGTGTTTAGAAATTTTAATCAGCATTTGTAAGTGCTTTAGAGTCAATTATGCGGAGTTATTTGAGCCAATTGCCGACAGTTTTTATATACTTTTGTATAGGAGCGGTCCATACTAGGCGGTTTTGAGTCAATTAGACAATTGATTCTACATTACCGCGAGTCTAATACACGGCAGCTAATATATTAGCTTAGTATCGGAAAATACGAACAATCGGCAAATTCGGACAGACATTTCATCACTTTTGTTCGGCAAACCTAAATATGTATGTATTACAACAGTTAAGTTTCTGCTTTACAAAGTTCGTGAAGAGGCTTGGTTTCGTACCTTGACCCTGTAGTAGTCCCAACGTGTCATCAAAATGCATAGCTTTAATATTCAATGATGCCAATATAGCTTCCTTATCTGCAAGTGTTGGGTCTTCTATTCCAGCAACTTTTGCAGACAGAATCACACACATATCACATAGGTTAACATTTACTGCACGCAGATCAGCCCTGCTCAGTGGCGAACCCTACAAACAAACGAACATTCGTCAGAAATCAGAAATTTAAGTGGTGAATTTGAAACGAATTTACAGTGAACACCCAACTTACGAATAACGGTAGCACTTTAAAGTGTTTGCAATCAATAGTACAGAGCAGTACTTGAGATTATCACAAACAAATAATTACATTTTTGGTACTGTAGTGCTACCGGGTGGCATAGTTACCGTCTGTCTGCTTCCATGTTGGGAACTCGGAGTATTTTGCACATGTATAATGTACAAAAGAGTTGCACAACACATAAACAATATTCTGTATTACCAACAGTTCAACATGCAAAAGCTCATCAGACAAGTTAGTGCAGTAGCTACTGTATCATTTACTAGTAAATACAGGCACAGGCAACCCATAATGCTTTTCGGACAATCCTGCCGCGACGTCATTCGCAATATGCAGCCGAGGTCTGGCAAGTGCAGATACAGAACCGCAAATGTTCAAAATGAGATGAGATCTAACACGTTTTATTAATTCATATAGTTGAGCGCATAAAAACTGGGATATTCGATTTCATTGTTTCTTTTCTGCTTACGTTGTTGATTTTCATAATTATAAAAAATGACTGGGCATTTACTTAAAAATGTTTAAGCAAACACATACCTTGGTGTTTAAAGTAGTTTACCCACATTATTTATTACCCAGGTCTAATATTTTTATCAGTTAAAACAGAGAATTTAAATTTTCTATGCCATCAATGAAGCATGCAAAAGAAACAGCAAGCAGGGAAATAATCAGGGAGATGACAGATCAAATCACTTTTGTTGTCGGGTTGACTTACAATAAACAAAGTATGATTTCTTTACCGTGAGGTTAATTACCCAATTAATTGTTTATTAACAATTAGAAATATATTTCAGGCCACTAACAAAGATATGAATGAACGGACTGATAAATTTAACAGCACACAAAAAGATAATGTATATTATTATATTCCCGTAATCACTACGTTGTACTGGTAGTGCCAGGCGTAGTACCTAGGCCGGCGTAGCTGACTCATTGATAAAGCATGCAATTAAATAATTAAGAAGCTTGTTAGATAAAAACTCAGATAAATGCCTTGTGTGGGGAAAACACTAACTTTTGTGACTCACAGTTCGTGTGATCAGGCTTTCAGTATGTAATAACCGATTGTAGTAACAGCGCAGTTAATTAAAAAATACCAGTGCTTGCTTTTATTTGTGAACACAAGTGGTTACAGTTTCTTCACTACTGCTGAATCTTAGCATTCGGGTACCCGGACACCCAATGGATCAGGAATGGGGTGCCCAAGTCTGATTTTAGCTGCCTGTGTAAACACTAACGTACACAAACACTATTAAAATGTAACTAAAATACCTCCAATATGGAGATCTTAGGTAAATTGTGCAGGTTTTTCCATTCACGTTTCACATATTCAAGATTGCCAAGGATGACTACGTGCTTTAGCTCATGGTAATGAAAGTTCGAGGCTCGCAGCGGCATGACTAGATTGCGCAAACCGATCAGCGGCGAGTCCTCGTCCGCAAACAGGCAACAAACGACGTGGCCGTTTAATACTGTCATGGCAGCCTGGTTTCGATCCTGAAATAATTGCAATAAAAGCTGTATGATAATCCACCATTAGCTCATGAAAACTTAAGCCGAAGCCGTATTACAGTCAGTTTGCTTTAATTCGTGGTAGTGCTCATGTATGTTCACTGCTGCAATGATATAAGATTTTTATCTTTTTGATTGTCGATTACAGTAGCTGGTCATAGTATGCGTACTGAACTTTGTTATTTAACATTCAATATTTCTGGGCATTTCTTTTGTCATCATCGGAAAGTTGGTAGTTTTAACGACATTTTGAAAAGCAGAACAAATGAAAACAAGCCAATCTCAATTTTCTTTTATGCGGTTCCCAAAAGAGTTTTTATTATTATGACCTAGTCAGTTATTATGTGTTAAAGCACTTGATTACGGTGCTCATAGTTCATCTATCAATCAATCAATCAGTGTTAATACATCTCGTACTGACTGATTGAAAATAATAATGATAATACTAATTATATAATATGCCGATGTCTCATTGTTATCAGCGCATGAGATAAAGACAGACCACCAGTGAAACATACAGAACAAAAACAAGTTGAGTTGATAAAACCGCTAGTATTGCACAGTGGTACAAATTTTTAGGTCTCTAGATGATAAAAAACCTGCCCTTTTATCCCTTCACAGTCACTAAACAAAGAACCGAAGATGTGTAAACAGTGGATTTCAACTCACTGCCAGTCCTTTCAGCGCTTGCCACACCAAATGCAATGCGAGTAAAAGGAGTTCGACACTTGGTTTGTGTACAAAAACGTAAAAGAACATGAGTTCTAAAGCCGAAATCAGCTTTCCAGACTTTCTAAACTTATTAACTCTTAATTACATTATTTCTACATTAATCTAAGGTACGTTTGCAGAAAATATTTCAGTCACGCCTACATGGCTTCATTACAGATTCTCATCTTAAAAAATATGTTTACGAAATGAGATATGCTGGCATGAAACAGGCATAAAAATTATCTTCCTACATTGGCAACAGCTAGGCCATAAAGTTTTTTTTAAGTTATCAAATCATGACATGATATGCATAGAAAATCATAGTATTAAATACACAAAAGAGCCAGCTTCTAGGAATCTATTTAAATTAAATTAACAAGTTAAATTCTAATCTGTTGTTTTGTAGTTTCAGTTTGTATACATCCTTTGTATTATTAATGTATTATTTATTCTTTTTTGGCTTGATTTATAGTTTGATAATGGCTTCAGCAACCGAAATGATCGTCACTCAATAAACATCTTAAATCAAAGTATTGATAAGGAGAATGCATTAGTACCAAAATGCATTCTTCTATCGGCCGGTCAGGGCACCAGTGAAACATGCCCGTCGAGTCGAACCTCTTCTGTTGCTGTTCGACTTCTACGATTGGTATGGAAGTGTCGCCGAGTGGCGGTAAAAGTTGCACAGATTTGTCATTAGATGGCATCACACTGTTGTTTCGACTAGGTGTCCTGCAAGCATAGAAGAAACAAAATTTGAAATTCATGTATTCATGTTTGCATATTGAAACATTGAATAAATACACTTCTAAAAAGATACATAATTTATTAAATGTATTGTTTGGTGTCAACATTTAAATTTTCACAGGGAACTTGACATTTTTACAAAGCAGCATATACAAAACTCAAATTGATATTGAATTGCTAAAATCAAAATCAAAATAATTTTTTGGTTTGGAAAGATGCGTCATTACATTCAATAAACAAACAGAATGAGTAGACTTTGAATTCGATAAAACTTCTTTAAAAAATAATATTAGCAAACAATTTGGGTAAGAATGATATTTTATGTAGTCCGTACTGCCAAAATTCTGGCAAAACTTTGCAGCCCAACGTGGTAAATAAACTGGCCAACTGGGCCAACAGGACCGGTAGCACTGCTAACTGTGAACTAACACCACAATCTTATATAAAGGCAAAGCTACTACTTTCAGTCGTGCAGTTTTATGCTAACAAAAATTATTAAGAAACACTATATTGATTTCATTCCCCAGAATTAAGACAGCCACAAGAAAGAATATTAAAATATTTATATGTAATAATGTATCTAGACACTACAAAATTTCATCTGACTAAAATAAAATAATATATAAATCTTAAGACTAGCTAAATAATTAAAGAAGTGCAGCTAATTACTAATATAAATGTATTCAATAATTTTTTCGGCTGATGTAAAATAAATAATTACATCACTATAAAACTATAATTATGATATTTACAGAAGAAAAACCTGACTATAATCCTATTAAACAAATGGAGAAAAAACATGTAATTTGAAGGTTGACAATAGAGTACTAACATTTTAAAATCTACCTCTGCTCTATTTCAAGTGAACAAACATCAAAAACAGCATGAATTAACATATTCTGCACCTGTATTATGGTAGGCTACAGGAAAAGGAAAACTAATTTCGCAGGAACTAGAGCTTTTCAAAGTTGTAATTCCTTACTTTTTCTTAATACAGCTTTAAAGAAGTGAATTTATTAGCAAGTTTGCAATACTAATCAGATCTGCCAACAACTGTGAATCATGGAAAAATACGACATTTAACAAAGAGATGAGTGAAACAATTAAAAAGATGATAAGTGTAAAATGTTCATTTGCACAAGTTAATCTGCAATATCAATTTTGCAATGAACTTTAAAGCAGATGACATAGCTAACAAGCAGTTAGTTTAGTTGTGCATTACTGATCAAAGTTAAAAAGCGAAAAACCCATGGCATTTTGTGCACAGCATATTTAACAAAACATCAAAAATACAGTTTTGATTGCAATAGTTAGAAGATGGCAACAACATGCACGGATAATGGAAGCACCTAGGTGGATTCATAAGCACGGATGGCAACTAGTGCCCTCTATGTAGATCCGGCGCAGTAAAAACAGCAGTTTCGAAAAGAAATTTAGGCACAAACAAGGGCATTTAGCAAGCAAATTGTGTCAGCTGAATATATGTGTGGACAGTTCTGTTTTCTAATTATTTTAGTATCAAAATCAATCGTTCCATCAATTTGATGTTAATATTTACCTCATGCCAGAGAATGCAGTTTATTTCAAATATACAACAAAAATTGCATAATTAGTGTATGCCAATCCAAAAATGCTCAAGAATAATCTATAACTTTTTAATCACTTTAACTGTGCCATTTCAAGCGGTTAATCATAGCAACGCAAGCAGTGCATATTTAATTTACTACAGCACGACTAAGGCTGCAGTGCCATCTATGGTGTAAATAAGAAACATTTTTACATTGCAGTGCCATCTATCAATGTTCATGTGAAGTGTTATATCAACACATGCTGCCATCTATCTACCACTATGGTTTATTTAAGCGTGCAGTGTTGTTACTCGTACGTGTTTCCGCTGTTTCCACCAGCACGATTTTTCTCTCTGTCTCTATTCTTGCGATGACCAGGAGCAATGGGAGGACTAAAAAACGACACATCACTTTGAACAGAAACTTCTACAATTTTGCCTAGAAATTTCAGTAGAAGTTTCCTGCCATGCAGTATTAATAAAGGCTTCATTAATACACAAGAAAACACTCATCAGAAATAAAGCTTAAAAAATTTGTCTTGAAATTTTATATCACTTAAGTTCTGTCTTATCACACACCAGCAACACTGTATAAAACTCGTAAATTTAAATTCTAACGAAGATCTTTAGGTGCAGCCATTTTAACGGAAAGTTGTTTGAAACACAGCTTTGAAAAAATAATCAGAGTATTGGTAGCACACTCTTTGCTAACTAAGCAAAAGTATAAATTACTTTATATTGTCAATAAAAGCGACAATGTGTTTTTGTGAATCAGTGTTGCATACTGGGATGGTGATGTAGACTTATTAAGAATTTCCATTTTCAGAGTCTTTCTAGCAGGTAAGCGTAATGCTAAGTAGTATAACTTTGTATGGAAAGTTCTTTGGGATACACATTAAAATTCCCTTTTCATCCGAATTAAGTAGGTGCACATGATCTATGGTAAGTAAAAAAGGGCAGCAGGTAAACTTTTAATGTAATCAAGAACAAACATTGAACTGAATTATCTAGCATTTGGCAAAAGCCCTGAAGTTACATTGCAATTATAATCTGATTTTATGTTGTATTTAAAAATTGGCAGAGCAGATGGCCAAAATGATTCTACTCTACATTAACCAATGGACGATGAAAAAACTAGAATACCATTAATAGAATAAAGCTAACAGTATTAATTAAATATTTATTAATTACACCCAATTTTGAAAAGCAGTAATTATAAAAAAATTTAATAAACTGAAAGCAAAGAAGTAAATTACGCAACACAAAAAGAAGTTTGTTAAAAAAGGAAACATTTTGGTTTTATAAGTTTTCAAAAAGTATAATCAATTGTTAAAAGCGTTAGCCAAAATTATCAATTAAATATTAATCAGATTTAATAAAAAATAGGTCAGATAAGGTAACTGAGATCATAGTTTATAATTTTATAGAAGATCTGGCCTATTTAGAAACGTTTATGCAAATAAAAATGCATCAAGAGCAACTAAATTAGAACGATGAGCATGTTAAATTAGGAACAGACTTTGACTCAGCACTAAAATAATTAAAATTAGCATTAAGCAAAATGCACAAAAATTAATCTATCTATTATTAGAAAGTTAATGTAAAAATAAGCAATCTAAATAGAACTATTTTGGAATTAGTCAGAATTATTAGACGATGAATTAAAATACGATGCTGAAGTGCTAGGAATGCAACTAGTGAATGATGATTTAAACGGTGATATTTATTACCCTTTATCGGTTAAAAACGAATAAGAATGGAGAAATGGTAAATAAAACATTAATGTATAAAATGAATTAAAAATACAAAACGAAGGAGCATCTGTATAGTTTAGATAAAAAAAAAGGCAAAATGCTTCTAGAATAAGTTAATGTGCCAAAAGTTTCAACTAAAAAACATGACTTTTTTAACCTTAAAACTTAGCTAAACAGTTGGCATTAGTTTTCTTAAACTTACGTCTAGTTTTCTTTGCAAAACACAGTAAGGCCACTTCTTACAAAAGTAGACAGGTAAACTTTTCATAAAAATTCGCTTAATCTGCAGGAGATATACAACAACTACATCAATGTTACCTACTTCACTTTAAAAGACCTGCAGAATTACAGTAGACATGTACACGGAGTGTTGACATTCATTTAAAATCTTATACCACCGTATAAATAACAAATATATGGCAATGGTTTTTCTAACCAGAGCTAAATATCTGCACTTAACGAAATCTGTATTTAGCAATTATTTACTTCTTCAAATATCGTTTATTCTGCAGTAAAGCGCCTCTTACCTGGCCCCACCGGAGCCGACTCGCCCCGGTTTCTTGTTAGGAGTTGACGGGCTGTTCTTGCCATCCTTCTGCAGAGATTTGAGGGTGTTCATCAGGGTTGGAGTGCCAACTGTAACACAGAAATGAGCCTGATTTCGACAGAAATCAAATTTGCATTGCCATAAATTTGAGCTATATTATCTACACTACAAACTAATTTAATTTCATAGTTGCACACTTGCTAGGATTAATATAACAAACAGGTTCTTGTGGCACAGGATTTCAATAATGCTTTAAAATACTCAGACCATGATGGTAAGGTTTCAGCATTTACTGCACATTGTCTGACATAAGACTTTTCAGCAAAGCTCTTCAGTGTCTACTTCTACAGTCATTTGTAAAAGTATCGGACCACCTCCAGAAATATGCCAATTTGGCAACCCTGTCTATTCATTGCATCAGCCGTGATCCCAGCACTAGTTGCCGCACACAAAGATGTGTGGGTGGAAGAAATCAAGAAAGACTATTGCACATCACTTGTAGCTAGTATGCCTCACTCACTGATGCTCATGGAGGGCACACAAAACACTGAAATATCTTCAACATTACTCTTAAATATAATATGAATATGAATTTGAACATGCTGCGTTAATTTTTTTAAGATTTGATAACAATAAAGAATTTTATGTTTCCATAAAATCATGTTTTCCTAATAAATGCCATTTTCTGAGGTGTGGTCCGATACTTTTGCAAATGAATTTACAATTATAGCAAAATATTAAGCGAAAGCACAAAACTAAAATTGTTGCTGAAAGCAACCATGTTTGTTACTGAATCAAATTAATAATATTTTGATATAATTGCAGAAGTAGACACTGAAGAGCTCTGCTGAAAAGTCTTACGTCTTTCAATTTAGATACTGAATGGCTGCATATACCTGTGCACTGTGCAATAAATGCTAAAACTTTACCATCATGGTCTTAGTATTATATAAAGCATTGTTAATATAACAAAGTTAAAAATTAACTTGATTAAAAGTGATAGTATTACTCCAAAACAGAGGCAATAAGAATCAGTGCAGTATTAATAATAATAATAATAATATTAATAATAATAATAATAATATTATTATTATTATTTTATTATTATTATTATTATTTTTATTATTATACGTCAATTTCGAAAATTCGGCCTGATAAAGGCCCATTTTATAATTAAGTTCATGAATAATTACTAAATAAACTGTCTAGCATAAGAAAGATAACTGAACTTATTGGGAATTAAGAAAAAATTCGTTAAATAAACTTGTTAAAAATGATAAAGCAGAAAAACCCAGAAAAACAATAATTTCCACAATTGGGGTAGCACAGAAAAAATGTGTCGAAGTTTAGATTATAATAATCTTAGAAGCAAGTACCCAACAACGTTAAATTTCATTACAATACAGTTAAGTCCTCGCTTAACGACTCCCTGTTTAGCGACATTTCGTTTTAACGATGCTGAACATTGGATACCTTTTTTTCACTTAATGACGTACCGTTTCATTTTAACGATGACTTTTTTGCTTTGCTATTTTTTTTTACTTAATGTGATGCCTTAAAACAGTACATATTGCAATATTCTAAAAGACATTAGTAATATAAACACTGCAATTCTTATATAAGTACATACGTTTTTGCTTCCCGACTGACCACTAAATGCTAGCTGTTTGTATCAAGCGAGATCTGGGAGCAAACTTTATGGGAAGGAATTTTGCCTACAACCTGTTGTTATAGCAACCAGACTAGTGCGTACTAAGTCTCTATATAAAATTCCCAAGGCAGCCCCAGGGCTTGGCTTTGACTATGCTGCAGTGTTTATTGTTTAACCGCTACCTAGACTTAAATAGTTAAATGTCAACTAAAGAGAAAAAGCTAGCTAGGTAAGTAAGATATATAGGTGGTTTCAAGCAAACAGAAAGAAATTAATAAGTTGAAATATGAGTAAAATTCATAAAACATTTAATTCATACGATTAAGCAGCATTGATTATTGCCTCTAGAACGTATCCCAATTCTTTTACATTACATTTTTATGCAAATCTTGGCTTCGTTTAATGACGTTTCACTTAACGTCGCATTTTGCTGGAACACATTAGGGTCGTTAAGTGAGGGACTTAGTATACATTGTTTTTTGGCTGCCAAAGTTACAAGATTGTAGCTCTAATGGTTTTTAAATTACGACCAAAAACTCTTTCACGTATTAAAAATTTAAATGCCAGAACAATGTCGCCAATCGTCAACTGAAAAACAGCTTTTTTCTGACTTGTTGATTTAGAACTTTTGTAGGAATGGACAAACAAAAGGGAATCTCCTAAAATTTTTGCTGTTTATATCTAATCGGCTGTAACATCAGCATGATAATTTTCCATTATTTTCTTCATATAATATCATTACCAAATCTTTGGTTGGCACATTTCTTGCACCACCTAATATATTATATTCCAACTTACCTTGCTTTACTGTGGCAGCACAAGTCAGTCGGCAGGAGAAACCAAGAAAATGAAAAGAAAAACAAATGCAAAATAAGAAATATTCTATTAACAACAAAATGGAAAACTTAATGTATTACTAAGATAATGGTATGTCTAGGCAACAATAAATCTTGTAGATCTGGTTTCTAATCTAATTTATTTGCAAATATAATATACTTAAATAAATACTTTCAGCCAGAGAGAAAAAAACCATAAAGTTTACAATTCCCCACACACAGGAAATTAGTTCGTAAAGCAGATTAGGGGTAGGGTTAGGATTAGGGTTAGGGTATAAGGATCAGGGTTTGGCTAGGGTTAGGGTATTTAAACTGTGTGGGGAATTGTAAACGCCTTCAAATCATGTACATGGGTAATTGTTGAAAAGAGCACTAGAATTACGGATGTGAGATGGTAAAATGCCACAAATGAAACAAAACAAAACGATAAAAGAAAACGAAAACAAGATGAAAACCTTTACAAGAAAAGTTAGAAATAAAAATGCAAACGAAGACTAAGATGTGCGCAAATTTGCGTACAGTAAATTTTGCCTTATACTGATTTACCAATCACTTCAAGATAGAAAAAATGATGCGTTTATTGTAAGGTAAATTATGTTGGTTAATTGTACTGTTACCTTGTAAATCTAGAACCAACTAAAGTATAAGGTGCCAACATTAAGGTGTTTTAAGTGGAATTTGCATCGAACATGCAATATGATGAATAAAATGCACAATTTTATCACCTAAATTGAGTTTAAAATGGGCTGGAAACTTGAAATTCAAACAGTAATGTTTTGAAATAAAAGAAAATAGACAGAAATAAATAAACAGAAGCTTAGAAAAATGGGAAATAATAGGAAAGCAGAATATATCATAACTGTATGTGTAATATTATAGTAATAATTAAATTCTCATGTGCAAAAAACTATTTTCTAACTGGAATACAATATCCATATACACTATTATACAGACTAAAAGTCTGATGTAAGATACATCCAAAATGCACAAAATAAATAAACAAACAAATAAATAAACTAATTTTTCAACACTGTTAATAAAATTGCAACCTAAAGAATCACTAAAAGAATAAAGTATTATCATTATTATTATAACTAACTAACATAAAACTTCTATATAAAATTGTTAGTTACTTACATTGTACTGTGTCCTTATGCATGGCATCTATGTTGAAAGTATAAAACACAAAGTACAGTGTTATTCATGCGTATATAATACCGATTATCATTTTCTTTTAACAGTCTAACAGCACCAAAGAGTACTAATTATAATAAAAAAGGACTGACTATGCAATTAATGATTATTCAACATTTTTTCAAAATGCACAAATCATGTGACAATCAACGAACTACCAAGCATGAGACATGGACAAAAACATCTAAGTTATAGCCAGATTAAACCTCTTAGTTTTTAATACAAAATGTACGCTGGAAAACACATTTTTTGTCTTGGTATTTTCACAAAAATTGTTGCTAAAAAGTTAGCTAAATAAAAGTATATTTTGTATAACGCAAAAATAATATTATAAAAATAGACTGATTAGAATTAGAGCAAAATATGTTAAAATACTTAAATAGCACCAAAGTCTAAAAGCAGCTGCTACATAAGAAAAGCTGTTATCGTGCTAAGAGCAAAAAAATCAGAAATATTTCAAAACAAGCACAGCACTGTAATTAAAAGAACACACATTAACAACTGCAAAATCTCCAACAGCAAAATGCTGTTGTTTTTTGAAAAAAGAACAGCTTAAAGAATTGCAAAAAGGAAGGGGAAAAAGTCGTATCCTATCTTACATTTTTTATAAATTCTCTAACTTCTATTGCGCACTAATAATTAAGCATTATGGATATGTAAGAATTCAAAGACTTATTATCGCTATATATTCTTAATAGTATTTCGTACATATGGTAGATTTTTGTAGTTAATTTATATGTATGTCACCGCTTTCTTGGCAATAAAAAAATCCATGTAAACTATTTAAATTTTTTGAACTTATATATACATATATATATATATATGTATATATATAAATTTACAATTCAAGACTTGAAAATACTAGTAATCATAAACGATACTAAATTAAGAAGCCTGAAAAAAGCATGTCACTTTCAAAATGTCTTAAATTCTATAAAAAAATAAATTAATAAATGACAGGACGAAGTTTTTCCTGTTTAAATAACGACGTGATGAACCACCACAAATGTAAGTGACATTGGTAACTTACTTTAATTATGTGAAAAAATTTTCTAAAAAGTTAAACAGACCATTTCTGAAGGATACTAATGCAAAAAATTAGATCAAAGCTAAAAATCAGCAAATTAATTAATTAGAGAATAGGTTTACTTATTATGCAGATATAAAACATGTTTTTAATGACGGAGGTTGCAAAGCTGTGCAAAATACCATCACAGTAAATGAACTGCGATTACAAAAAAAGTTTTATATAAAAATAAATAAAAAAAAGTAAATAAAGTTTTTATTTTCCAGTCTCATATTTACGTACTTTGAAATATCTATGCCATCTATAACATTTCATTGGTCTCTTGTTATGTATAATGATAATTTGCTTTCGCACAACTTCAAATCATATAATTGTTTATCTTTTCAAAATTAACAATTACATTATCAGTCATCTAAGTAGTAAGTACGAATTTCTCTTTATTGTCCAAAATTTTTCCAAAACTGTGTCAAAAGATTTACCAAAATGCCAAAACACAGTCACTACTATGTACAAAAACATTCTCAGAAAGCATAACTTTAGAAAAATTTGTAAATAATATGCCATGTTAAAATTTATATGTGGATGAATTATAAGAAAGACGTACAGGTAGTCGTCAACTTAACACCACACTCGGTTCCGGGTGATTAGTTGTAAAATGAATTGAACATAAGTTGGACCCCTACACATACGAGGTTGTGTGTGAAGTAAGTATGGCGGCACCTACTTATGAATTTATCGAAAGAGATAAGGAGTTAAGATGAGCTTGCTCAAACCAGAAAGAAATTTTAATTACTATTATTTTTGTGGGATAAATTAACCGCTGTGCGTTTAGTTCGTAAAGTCGTGTGGTCGTAAGTTGCACAGATCTTAAGTCGAAGACTACCTGCTCAGTAAAATGGCATAGAGACGTGATGCACAAAAATATGATAAACCAAATAAAATCATGTTTTATATCTAATCTTCCTGCAGTTTCAGTTATTCCACCACTGCTGGTCAAGCCATAAAAAGCATTAAAAGGTATAACAGCAAGGTTAAAGAAATAGGAGTTAATTTCAGCAACAGAGCAAGCTTTTACCTTTTGTATTGTCATCATCTGTAAATAGTAAGTTATCGTGAACTAGAGTGTGAACAATAAAAACTAAAACTAAGTCAGTTATATATATATGCAGAAAATATACTGGCTCTGTTGCAAACTACATCTAAATGAGTCATAAGTGAAAAACCATGTTGCTCTGCTACAAGTGTTGTAAGTGAAAAAAAATGATAGCTCAAGGGAAAACTACACCTAAGTGAGTTATAAGTGAAAAAATATGGCTAGCTCTAGTGAACACTACACCTAAGTGAGTTGCAAGTAAAAAAATATGCTAGTTTGGCAGAAAACTACACCTAACAGCATTGTAAGTAAAAAATATGCTAGCTCTCTTGAAAATTGCACGTTGAAGGTTTTTTCTCAAAAGGAAATTAACTGCAACAATCTTTAATATCAGAAATTTGTGCTTAACTTTGGATAATATTTAGGTTTTAATTCATAATTGGTGTTGCATTTTTGGCCTAGAAGAACTTATACTGATATTATCAAAACAACAATTGGCAGCCTACGTGGTTCAACAAAAAGCTATAAAACTAAGGCAAGAATTAATTTCTTATTTTGTATTAAGAATCTATTAATGCAAAACAAATTAGGCTTGATTGTAAGTTGCAAATAAAAATACATGTAAAATAATAACTATTCATTTAGCAGCTACAAGAAGCTTGGCAAAAATAATCTTCAATGCATACGTATGTGCTATTATATCCTCAGAATTTTGAAACACAATATGAAAATCGAATGGCATGTTGTATTTGTAAAAAAATAAACCACACTAGCGACTAAAGGTGAATATCTGCTAGCAATATATTCATTTAGCAGCTACAAGAAGCTTGGCAAAAATAATCTTCAATGCATACGTATGTGCTATTATATCCTCAGAATTTTGAAACATAATATGAAAATCGAATGGCATGTTGTATTTGTAAAAAAATAAACCACACTAGCGACTAAAGGTGAATATCTGCTAGCAATATGTTGTCTGGTGCTCAAAAACTGTAAAATTCCCGTCAATAATTAGTATCAAACTAGCAATAATGAAATAAAATTGCTCTAACTACGATAACCCATAACTATTTAACGCATATTCAGCACGTGCTCTATGTTGCTAAAACATTGCAAAAGCATGTGGGTGTGCTAATTCACACCGTGGTCAGTCTATACCTGTACTATTTCTGTCTTCTGTGCCATACAAAATGGTGGTTGAGTCTGCAAAATTCAATTGCATCCTTGTACGCCGATGATATATGCTTTATTGCACTATTTAGTTTTATAGCAAGAGTAACGCCTCAACTACTTGAACGTGTTGCGAATGCGTTTTAGTTTTTGCTGAGCGCAAGTGCATTGCAACTGTTGAAAAATTGTGTGCTGTGGTTTGATGACTTATTTAATTTATTACCTATCGTAGAATAATTATCGAATAACACAAGATATAAGATATTTTCACAATTGATAAATTTATGATATCTGTTATGAAGCCATGACAGTCTTCTAAAATGCACCCAAATTAAGTGAAATACCTTGTAAAATCTGGATGATTTGTGAACCCGTAGTTGTTAATAAAATTCGAGTACTTGTATTTAACTTAATAAGATAACTGGAAGTAATTGCAAAGAAGTATATTATGCACGTCATTGAATCAATTGTTACTATACTTCAGTTTCACCAATTTTCCCAAAGTTTTAACGGGAGTTTGCAAACAAAATGTTGCACACAAGTGAACAATTTTGCAAAAGCTTTAGCCATTGCAAACAAACGGTTTTGGTGGCCAATTCTCGATCTCTCCTTATTAAACTGAGAAAAACATGTTGCTCAAATAATCTATTGTTAAGCATGATCTTTGGCCAAGTGCTCTAAAGATCCAAGCATACACACAGAAAAGGAAATAAAGCCAAGACTATCCGTAATTATCATACAACATAGACATGCAAAATGACGAATAACTATTTAACAATGTAGCACACCATTCAGTTTGATGCTCCTGTGATTCACATTCAGTACATGCAAATGCTTAGTAATATGTACAAGTATCACACATATATATACAGAATACCCCAAAATGCATTAGCGTTTTCATTGACAAAATGAACTACTGTAATGAATACTGTGTACTGGCAATTTACTTACTAAACAGCAACAGCTGGAGCAAATTTAGTATTCTTAATGGGACGGCATATCTTGTTCAGAACTAAAGTGCAGAAAATGGTCAAATTTTAGTGAAACAGAGCCAAAGCCTAGGAACTTCGTCCAAGCTCCAAAACTCAAGACAAAGAAATGGAGACACATCTCACACATTAGTTAAATGGAAAAAGAGTAAGTTTTGTAAACTCCGCTGAGTTCCAAGGGACGAGAAGCAATTACAACAAAATACCAAGGCACCTCATACCTTAATCAAAAGGACCACAAGCTTTCAAGACACAAAGGCTTCAGGACTCAAGGAAAGACACAAGTAGCTAAAACCTTCAAACCTTATTCAAATGAACCCTTCCGATTTTATTCATGTTCCAAGTAAAAAGAAATGCGACGTCAGATCTTCAACAAATTGAAAAAGCCAAAGGTAAAAAACTCATCCATTTCCAAAACCAAGAGGCAGTTTGTGTTTTGTGTTTAGAACGAATGCAACAGCATCAATGAAGCCAAGATTTAATATAAGCTCACAGTCGCTAGTTCAAACAAGCTTGAGTCTCGTTTTTGTCACATTTTGTCCCGTTCGATCAACTATGGTACCAAAAACTTAATTGTGGGTCTGTTCCACCAATAAGCCAGATTATAAAATACCTGGGCTACAGCAGCTGCTGTGATACAGTTGAATGTCATCATAATAATAAATCCAGCGATTCAGATATCTGTTCCAACGACTGTCCGGCATTTTAGTTTGGGCTAACAAAAAATTTATGAGGCAAGCACGCCTTGTTACTAATCAGTTTTACTGTGTTCGAATGATAATCACCTGATTGTCAAATATTTTTAAAGGAAAACAGGAAGATTTAAATAATAGATTAAAATCTTAATCTTAAGGTTTTAATCTTAATTTTATGGGGGAGCCCAGCAATTTTCAACAGCACAAACATTCCATTAGCATGCTGCACGTCTCCGAAAGCGAAAATTGAAGTACAGTGCTCTTGTACAACTTTCAGTGTGATATATTTATAAACATTTGGCATATGTGAAGTTTAAAATTCAAATTTCAAGTTTACCATTGAGCTCACGCCTGAGATCTCGAACATATGCACTACGTTGCAACTGGACACCCCTGGACTGAGAAGTAAGGAACTTGCTTTTTGCATAACGCGTTTCCGAAATGCAGGCGCTGGTGCCCGTCTAACTAGCAAATGGCGAAATGCATGTAACAGTGAAAAACTATAACCGTGAATTTTCTGTTAGGTAGGTGAGTTATTCTTGAAAAATATTAACGTTCTCTTTCTGTATAGGGCAAATTGTCTTGAGCTATAATTTAAGATTGCGTCCAGTTTTCCTTTAAAAATGGACAATGGGATTGTCTTGATTCTTCAAAAGCAAAATAGTGAACAATTTTCTTGCAATGCACGACAAAACCAGATCCACAGATTGGCAGCCATTGAGCTTATTTTTAACTGAGAGGTGAAACAAACATATATTATTAGCAATTATGAAATTATTGAAAAAAAACGAACAATTATTAGCAATAATAATAATAATATGTTGAAAATAGTATTCAAAAGTAACCTTTCTAATTATATATTTCACGATTACTAACAACAGTAACATGTTGGCCTGCACATGAAAGAATAGCTACAACAACAAATTCTAATACAACAGTCAGTGCAACAGTCTTAAAGGCATCACAATAATACATCACGAGCACAAATGGACAACCAGGCATATGCAATGGACAACTATTTACTTTCAAGATCACTCTATATAAAAGCACATGAAACCTAGCTAGACATTGACAATATATGCCTACAATTTACACTGCAACAACAATCTTAGCAATACTCTACACAGATGCTGAACACTCTAGTTAAAAAAAAAGCATGGAAATGCACAGCATTTACCGTGCGAGTGCATTTCCAACACATTCCCACTACAAGTGTACGACACTGACTAAGACAAAGTAATATTACCTTTGTGTTCTTTAACAATGGAAAATAAAAACAATCGGATAAAACAGAGGTTGACTTCATAGCAACTTCAGTTGATCAACAATGCACAGCTTCAACTACATTGTTCTACTAAACAATGGTTATTAATCTAGACATAATGTGGTTCTCATATACCCAAAAGGGAGACTATGAAACAAGTACTGGACAAGAACAATGATTGTTAATGCAAAATGCAAATGCAGGTTTAAATCACTCTATTGTTATTTTTTCATGACCAGTAGCTATTTACGCAAAGCAATTGTTGATTATTTATCACACATATTTTGTGAAAATATTTCACACAGCACTGTTATCATAACACTACAATACACAAAAAAAAACTATTCAAAACAGCTGCATCTATTTTAACTACATCGGACGAGGAAAAGAGTCACATTTACTGAGAATGGTGCACAGGAGTGGCAAGGAAGTGATTAGTAGTTTAATGTAAAACGATGAATGTAAATATTAATGCAAATAAATGAAATAAAAAAGCAAAATGGACGTGCCGCATTTATTAACCGAAATTACAAAAAATTATAAGCGAAATGAATAATGGAGACTCGTGGCAAAAATTGGGGCAGCAATCATGTACGTAATAAATATATTTCAAAGCAATAAGCTTTTTTCTGATTGCTAAATTTACAGGTCACTCGGTGCCAAATTGAAATGAAAATCTATCAGTTAAATTAGAAGTATGTCACATTTGGATTTTCGGATAAAAGTCGAGAAACCGAATGACGGGGCAAGACTATCCAGTTGCACTCATGTTTTGAAATACCATCACCAGGGCAAATTTTATCCTTTGAAAACAAAAACATTGGGATTTATTATTTAAGCAATTGTCTGCATCCAGAACAGTGGCGGCTCGTATATAGGCTGCTGTGGAACTTCAGCACCCCTTATTTTCACTCAATATTCTCGAGTGAAAATTCCTCTTTAATTTCAAAATTCTTTCTTTATACTTGTGCATACTTATACAGAACTAGATGACCTAACAGAACCGTGCTCTTCAAAGCTCCAGCAATGTAGTGTTTGGCTGTTGTGCACATGCGGCCATGCACACATGCCTGAGACAAGACACTGCACGCTAGACAGAGAAAGTACCATCACTCACGCAGTGTCAATAAAGGAGAAAATGACTAATCTTTTTTTACAAAGTAAAACAAGAAGAATGGATTTTGTTTTTAAATTAATTTAAATTTAACTTAATAGATTAATCAATTAGATTAATTTAACTTGAACTGTAACAATTTAGGCTACTAGTAAGTAAAAATATTTATCTATTTAATCAATTAAGATTTTATCAAATTTATATATAAATATTCTTTTTACAAGATTATTTCGTTTATACAATATTAAAGCAATAGCTAAAAAATTTTTGAAACAGCAACCCCACCCCCACTAAGAGACGCCACTGATTCAGTGACCCATAAGCACAGTACTTATTTAAATGCAAACATTCGTTAACCAGTTGCGTACAGTTAAAAAAATTATGTATTAACAAGGATTAAATTTGGAATCTGCCAACCCCTTACACATGAACAAAACCATCCAACAATTTTTACTGAAAATTTATGCAGGAGAACTTGTAGTTTATAAGCTTTGCAAGTTGCCAAGTTGTACAATTTTTTGACTTCCTCCAAATTAAATAATTCCAAAGAAAATGCATTCAAATATCGAAATTGCACAATTTGGATAAGCAGAAAGAAATTTATAATAGTTTTTTGGTGATACAAGAGGTGAATTTGTAAAATCTCAGTTGATGGATTTTAGTTTTAGAGATACTGCTGAGTGAGAGAGACTATTAATGTTAAAGGCTAACAGAGCAAATTACAATAATCTCTGTGGAATCAAAAAATCTTGGGAAGGCGCAACCGTGAAATAGCGCGAACAAAATTTTAATTTTTGCCTAAATTTATTATCATGAAGTTTAAAAAAAATAAAAATAAGAAAAAATGTAAAGAATAAAAATAAAGAAATAAATTTGAGAAATATTGAGAAATAAAGAGACAAATGTTGCCAAACATACAAAAACAATGTATTTCTACATTATGTATGTGACGTGTATAAGCTAAATAGTAATAATTACAAGAAATGAACAAATTGGAGGGCTGGGCAAACATTTCACAATTGATCCATTCCATTTTAACATAAAAGCTATTAAAAACATCTTATTTTGAATACAATTTCAACATGCTTCCCGCAGCTTGCAGCATGTACCTTAAATGAATTTATAAGTGCACTTATCAAGAACGATTTTGTAACGTTAGACGATAAACACTTCTTTAAAGGGGGCAGAAATGGGATCACTGGTTATAAAAAGAATTACCCAGATATTTAAAAGAAAAAACAAAACGGTTGGCCATTATATTGATGGCTGAGACAGAGACCATACTGCGCTGCTGGACGATGAACTAGAAACTCGTGTAGAAAATAATACATTTCTCTGAAAATTTTTCACTGCAAATGTATCAATTGTGAAAGAATGAGTTACTGGCAAACTACTCAATATTGTATTACCACAATTACTGGAAAATGATGCAATTCTACGACCGGTGGCTGACGTAACTGGGAGAAGAATGGCGGTACACAAAACGGGAAGGGGCACACAACACTAGAGAGCGTAAATGCCACGTAAGTATACCTACTTGATCGGTTACCTCCGATTACTTGCACGGCACGAACACCCTTCCGAAACAGTGCCACTGTCAGGGGAGATTAATGACACAGCAGATTAGCAACAATGAAAAAGAACAATGTCCAACAAAGTACTTGTAAACAAGGTAAAACAAGGTGTGCATGTTTTGGCATGTTATCATCTGAGCACGGCTTCTGCCGTAATGATAAGCAGTGCCAAGGTTTAAACTGTGCACATGTTTAAGCACGTTATCATTATCGATCACATGACTGTTGTCCTGACGACAACATAGGCACAATGTATGTCTCAACCATTCGTGTTGATCGTTGCGACATCACAAAATTGTTTATCCGAAGCCGTTGCTATAGTAACCGTACAGTAATAACAATCATGTGAACAAGGGTAACAAACGATCATTTTACCGATGATAAAATGTATTAAGATGATTTGGTAACAAGGGAACAATGTGCAAGAGTTAATAGTCATTACACAGTGATATGATCGCTAGCATCATTAGCAGTGATAGCCTAGTAGCAGCTTGTTAAATTAGGTTAAAATAGTTGATGGAGCAGGAATGGAAAAATCATTTAAAGTTTAACGAATTATGCAAACTACTTTTCACGCAAAAGCTACATTCTTTTCGCAAAAAATAATTCATTTCTAGTCATCATTGTCATAATAACATGGACAAATTCTCAATGGTAAGGTCTTAACGACCACATCGAGATAAAATGAGGGAAATTATCTGGCTTCGATTTTTAAAGTGCACGTTTTGCACAGCAGAGGTCGCTCCTGATGGTTGGAAGAAAATAACTGACAATGTTATGCTTGTTCAATACTTGAAGAAGTGTACCATGACACCTTTAACGTTGGAATAACTGACAGGTAAAAAATTGGTAACGATCACATCACTGATTCATACCATTTTGTGGTAAGATTAAACTGTTCTTACTAACATTTGAAATAACACGCACTCATACACACGCACGCGCACACATGCATATACACGCTGCCGCTCAGTGATGTAGATGCAGCGTGAAACGTGCATGGAAAGACGTGATAACTCGTGGTGCACACATGGTTCAAAACAAGTTAGTGTTCAATAGGAAGCATCGTGGCACTTCAGCGAATGTAAAAATAGGGGAAATCTTCTAAGGAAAAACTTGGGTAAAACACGTCTGCTATTCTGTGTTTGAGAATTATGGCTGGATAAAATGTTCACATATAAGGATTAGAGGAAGGTAAATGTTTAATTGGAAAACAGCTTGCATCATTCGACTATTTGACTAAATTTCATTTCACGAAACTGTACAACGCATCGCACACAAAAAGAATAATGCTCCACATCAACCCTAATAATGCACCATTTCCAAATTCAGTAATAATTCACTGGTTAAGTGGAAAACAGATTAGCACGGGCCTTTCTTACAGAATATGTCTGCTAGTTCTGAGTAACTTTGATAGGTATCATAACATATCCTTTTTCATTCTGACGTTTTGCATGCTGACAAGTCTGTTATCGCAAGCGTGTAAATTTCTAAAAAAATGCACAGACTTAGTCTACATGCCCAAACCCTTCTACTGGTACATCATCATTTGCAAGTGAAGGGGTGTTAAGGCAAGAATGCACCCTAGGATAGGCCCTGCAGTCTCTTTTTCACGGAATGCCAACAGCGACTCTACGCTTCTTTTGCGCTTATGAAAATGGTCCTGGGACCTCTCGTAACTGGTTTCTGATAGTCAAAGTTTGTTCGGCACACTCACGTTGCCGCTACTTCTCATTTCCACAAGTCACACATTTTTAGATTAGCTCTTACAGATCTAGTTTTTCTACATCAGACCTCTACTCTGAAGCATTTTTTATGAGAAAATTATTTCACTTGTAGCTGCAACCTCATTTGCTTCCATGAAAAGCATGAATTGATATCACTTATCACTAGGAGTAAGCATTGGATTCGATTCGAACCATGTTTTTAATTTGAATTTGATTCGAGCCTAAAATTATGAATTCGAATAATTCAATACTTCAACTCCATACGTCCTTTATCATTAAAACATGAAATAGCATGCAGGCAGTTCAATTCAGCTGTGAGTTCCATGCACAATTTTTAAATAAATATTAGTGTTTTTACTGCAGAACAAAATCAAGAAATACACATGTTTTTGCTAGACTGCATTTCACTAATGATTCGAAATTTCATTCAAAAATCTTTAAACTGAATTCGATTCGAATATCCTTCCTGATAGAGAATGCTCATCCTAAATTTTATATTAGATATATTCTGATTATATCCTTGTCAAGAAGTATAAAAATTGAATTAAATATGAACAGTAACTCTTGTTGATAAAGATGTACATAAAGAAGTACAAAGGCACTGTTGACAAGTTACAACGGTCAAATGCATTGTTGACACGTTAAAACAGTTGTTCTGCAGTAAAATCACTAATAACTTGTTTAAAAATTTGCGCACAGATATTGTAGCTAAACTCTGCTGATTGCATGCTGTTGAAGTGCTAAGTTACTCGAATCCATCATTTTAGATTAGAATCAATTTCAAATAAAAAAAACTCATCAAAATCGAACTCAAACATACAAAATCAATTTGAGCATTCAAACTCGAACATGTCGATACTCACTCCTAACGTACAACACTATCGAACACAAATGTCAATTATTACCGCATGTAATATCATAATCGTTATTGCCTGTTTTTATTAACACTGAATGGCAAAGTTACAAAAGCTTGTGAAATCTTCAAGTTCATTGTTGCACAATAGTCAACCCTTATTTCAGGTGGCAGGTTAGTAACAATAACTAAGCAAGCATATGCACACCGTATTTATAGTATATTAAATAATGTACAATCGAAAGCATGAATTCGTAATCAAAACCAGTACATTTAACAGTATTATTTAACATTTTAATAAAACATTATGTATCTTTCACTCTTATACTTCGTAAATCGTGCATATAGTTAAAAACACTTTTGCCACAAGAGCATGGCGTGGTACAATACATAGCAATTCAATGATGCACAATTTTGCAGTGCTCTCCAAAATTAAACACGCAAAAAACATTTCCGTCGACTAAAAGCCACTTTCGTGTTAGATCATGCATTCCTGAAGTGTTGTTAGTGCTGCTACCTGCAGGCATGTTAGCTAAATGACAAGTCCCGCGTGCAACCCAAAGCAAGCCGTAAACCAATATGTCAAATTTATGATAATATAAGACTACGGCAATCAATGGTATTATAGTTACAGTTGATACATGGAGTATATTTCCCTAGAATCCCAAGCGGGCAGTCATAATATGCTCATTCTAATTTTTAAAAGTGATTGATAATAGTGATGTGAGTAGTACAGAACATGAGGCTAATGGAAATGAATCTATGACCTTTCCTGCATTAAAGAATCCAAAAAAGTGTATTAGTGGAAAATGATTTTCCAAAAATGAACACGCTCATATTTCGGTTTGCTGGACCTCGCTTTTTCGGATATTGGAAAATTCAGACAAAATCTGGTCCATTAAAAAGTCCCGCATACTACAGACACAGTCCGTTGCTTCGCAAGCTGACTGCTAGTTGGCAGGCTTGTATGGCGCCTACTGTATTAGCTTAGTATCGATAAATGCGGACAATTGGCAAATTCGAACCGACGTCTCTCCGCTTTTGTCCGGCAAACCGAGGTATGAGTGTATAATGGTTATACAAATACATAAATGGTTATATACATATAAAAGATATATGATATATTTGTTTGTTATTTAATACCATTAAGGTGAAATTGCCAACTCAAGTAAGTTGTTAGGCTTAAAACTGCTATTTTCTTGCTTGCAAAAATGCTGATAGCTTTTCATAAATACCCAATTGATACATTTTGTTGCAGAAGGCCACATTCTTAATTATCATCCATTGCAATGATATTATTAAAATGAACCTGAATAGCGATTTGTTTGTATAGGATATGCTGCATGTATTTCAGTGGAGTACATCATACTTTAATGAAGTATTTCCACTAACAGTGCAAAGTAATAGTACTAAGTCACACGAGTTTATTTTCAGAAGTGTATATTTACCCTAAATCAAGACAGTTAATGACCATGCTGTTTGTAATATTACTATTGTAAAATATACTTGTGTTCGCTAATAATCATGGTAGATCATCTCTTTTAAAGCTAAATTAAATGAAAACAACGCGACTTCATTATTCAAATCTTGTTCAATACATGTTGTTATTCATTGAAAAAAGTTTTGTACCACTAATTTTTATCTATGACTACAATACTCACAGTTTTTGCACTTGCATTTCTTTATTGTTGCTGGATCTTGTACGTCTTCGTGACAATGTTTGCAATAATACCACACCCTAAAAGTAATGGCACACTGTTTATTTTTGTATGACAACATTTATGTCAACATTTATCATCTCGTGCCTAAATGCATTTGACATTGTGGCAGTTCTGTTCAAAAATTGTTACAGTAATATCACATCTTAGATTTAGAAGGAATAACCAAAATTATTTACTTTAGCAAAAACCAAAACAGTATGTATGCTATTATTTCTTTCAAGTAAAAGTTATGGTTTCTTCATATATTACAGCTTTACATCGGTATTATTATAGAATACAGCTAGGAGATTTAACTTGTCAGCATTGGTTTTATAGTATAGGAGTTCAGTGCCAAGTTTGCGAGCTGCTTGTCAACTGTACCAACCATTGTTATGTTTGTGTGACAATATGCCTAAGTGGAAAAGTAAGGTGGTACTTTTGTATAACATTTCTTACAGTATCAACATGCCAGGGTGCGTGCAAAAATTGGCTGTAATACAGCAACAATAATGCCAGAGAATTACATTTTGTCAATGCATGTAACAGTCAATGTTTTCATGGCAGCATAAGGACGTACGCATTTCTTTTCGCATTCCTCTGTTCACACAAACTGTGCATATAATTCTTTGGTACCACAAACTTGGCACACACTGACTTGGTACCCGCAAACCCCAGGACACTCTTCCTAGGTACTCACAAACTTGGCATAGACTGTATACTACAACACCTCTACTGACAAGTTAAATCTCTGCTAAAACTTTATCCTACAATGATATCTAAGTAGAGCTATAACTTACCAAGAAATCATAACTTTTCACTGGAAAAAAGCAAAACCATACGTCCTGTTTTGGCTTTTATAACTGCTTTCAATGTTGTTTTAGCAGCAAATTAATCATCGAAATGATAAGCTTTTTGACCTAATTTTGTTAATTTTGCAATAATGATAAATCTCTTTTGGTGATTTTGAGAAAACAACATTTAAAGATTTTAAGCTGCTCCACAAAATTAGGCATTGCACTCTGCAAAGTGAATGCTAAACATATTTAAGATAGTATGACTCTCTTTTTAAATTGTTTGCAATTTGTGCTATTAGCATATATATATATATATATATATATATATATATATATATATATATATATATATATATATATATGCAAAAACAGCCAGAAACTGGACATACTGCATATTTGGTACCTGATGAGCTGACAGTAATATGACCAGTTTTGGACATGTTAGTTCTGTGCTCAAGACCCTTGAATATGAAATTCATCAAAATAGACGTTTAATACTTTGATTATATTACAGTTTCAAAAGGACTGACACTGATGTTTAATTGTAAATTGTAAATTTGTTTGTTCTATAGCACAGAATTGTACTTGTAGAACAACTCATCATTCACAAAAATCAAATAGTGTGTGCGTTCACCACCAGGAGGAACGTAACACTCCTATAAGAAGTTGACCATGAAACAGACTCCTCGACAAATCGTCTGTACAGTTTTGCGCGTCGAATAATGAAAGTACGGAACTGTTTGCCATTTGAAATCGTAAATATCCTAACTACTTTTAAAACTCGCCTTCACAGCCATCTCTACCAAAACTTATAATTTTTTTATAATTTTGTACTTTCTGTTAATTACTATTGTCATACGTATGTAAAGTTTAGTACTAATGTTGACATCTACATTATTGTACTGTATGATATGCTGCAAAATGTTGTCCCCTTAGTAAGGCGACTACTTTGCGTAATTTAAATTATTGTATTTTGTGGTACTTTAGGTTACCAGTGAGCTACCATTACTCATAAAATATTCATAATTAAAAAAAGTCTGAGTGTATTTCTCCAGGATTTTGAATTACCCCAAAAATATCGTACCTTTTCACTTCGTCCGCCGATTGTGCGATAAAAAAGCCCTGAGTATTTGCCTGTATCTTAGTCGTCGGCTTGGGATTTATGGCTATTTGTGAATCTTGACCATCCTCACCACCTTTCACTTCTATTGCTATGACTAATAGCTCTAATTTTGTAAAACACAATCTGAAACATAAAAACCACTCTTTAACTCCTTCAGGACTGCACTACTCAAAATAGGTCTTACAAGACATGTGACCGAGTTCCAGGAAAAACCAACCGGTCGGCAAAGGACAAATTTTCTCATCTTTTAACAGAAATTTCTCCTTAGAAATAGGCTAGTCTTGAGGCCAAAATGCATCAGAGTGTTGTGTCTGGGCAGTTGAAAGTTTCTGCATTAGTCAATTTCATAGAATCGATACTGTACATTATTACATAACTACGTAAACACTGTAGTTACTGAAAGCTTTTTTCAAATTTTTCATCAAAAATCGATTTTCAATTTGTCTAAGGTAAGCAAACTCATTTCATACATAATTTTGCATGTAACACCTTTGTGTGAGGACTAGAAACCTACAAAAATTATCAAATATACTTAATAGTTGCTTAGTTAGACTAATTTGTCATGAAAACATGCAAAATGCGTCAAACACTTATGATCGTGAAGGAGTTAAATGCTTTATTTATTACTAATAGAGATTAATCTTCATAAAAATGTATTGTTATGCATTACATTTATTGGTATGTAGTTTATACATCAAGATAGTTTGATGTAATTTTGTCTGATGTGTTTAACTATTGTACTGTATTGTGCAATGTATTGCATTATGCACCTACTGCACTGCGAAAGTGTGTATTAAATTATTGCTTATAGTTATAGTTTTATGAACCAGTAATTTTATGTTTCGCACGAGACGCGTTTGCCTATAGTAGTATTTTAATATGCAAAAATATTTTTATTTTACGATAATCCAATTTTATCCAATTAAATAAACTAATATTATATTAAATTACTATATTATATTACTATATATTAAACTACTATATTACATGATATATATACGAGTATTGGAGTGTTATGATCAAATTTCCAACAGCGAGTGATTAAGCTAGCAGCTGAATTGTATAAATGTTGGAGCTTTTGAATTTGGTAGAGAGGAAGACCATATGATAAACAATTGCATCTACTTATTATATCTAGATTGTAATACTAATTACATTATGTAAATGACTTACTCTGCAGCTTGCGGGAAAGTGAGACCGATGAACGCATTGGATAACGTCTCGGTGTACATTTCCATCCCCGATCCGCGTAGGTAATCATTCTGCCATTGTTGAAGCGTACTTGACTGCAAGTAGAAGGAAAATTGTTTAAGCCACATGGATTCGCAAATTGGAAACCGAACTGACTGGGTAGCTCCTCTTTTTTAGAATATTTAAATTAAAAACTAATGCAAAATGCACTTAGATTTAAACGTTCGATTATTGTTTCCTCATTTAGTATGGCAAACGGAGAAAGATACAGAGACATTTATACACTGGCAAATGACATGAACTGACACAGTCACTTATTCAATGAAAATAGGACCATTTTTCATATCTTACCCATTTTGAAACACAGTAAAAAAATGCACATTTTAAGAAATATCAAAGTGTCTCTGATAACTAAATAGTAGGTTAAAAATTTTATTAATGGCTGGTGAGCCCAGTTGGTGATGATGTGACACGCTGTGCCAATGCATGAGCTCTTGAATGTATTTGTACCACATCATAACTGAACTGAGAGGTACAGTGTCTCTGTACATTTTTTGTACAATGCATTTCTGCCCCATCTAACTAGCAAAAATTTTTTATTACCACTAAGTCAGTGCTGACATCTGCTTGTACACTTTGAAGTTTTCAATATATCTATGTACTTGCTACTGCTATATGTTTGTATGCAACTGGGTTACTTGGCTTCTCTGTGAATGTAGTAGTTTTTTACACTTGGTAGCAAGATGAGAAGGCAAGCAATGGGCTTAAACAGTTGTGTGTTCAAAACAACATTTTGACTCAGATGCCAGAATATATTGGCTGACAGATTTACTTTACCTTTTTTCTACTACTGTTGATTACATTTACCATTTTAGTGCATATGTGGATTGACTATGGGACAATGACTTTGAGTACAATACAGATCGCAAAGCTAGACCACGTTTTCATTCACTTATTTCATAGTGTGTAACACGAACATCGCAACTTCAAAAACAGTCCAGTAAACCTGCCAACGTCGGTTCTTGGTTCTCCCCAAAACACCCCAGCGACTACTCTAGCATCACAACAGCATCTCAGAAACACGCTGAGCAAAAAACACGTCCAGTTCAGAGTTGTCCAGTTGCGATGCAGTCATCTGCAGTGCACATTGTGACGAAAGCTGATGCATAAGCACAGTAGTAAGCTTTAAATTTGAATTTTAAACTTAAAAATTGCCAAGTTCTTGTATGACTGCATCGCATATTGTGATGAAAGCTCATGCATGAGCACAGCAGTAAGCTTTAAATTTGAATTTTAAACTTAAAAGTTGCCAAGTTCTTGTATATCACGCAGAATGTTGTACAATAGTACTGTACTTCAACTTTCATTTTTGCAAACACGCTTGTGGGACATTTGCACTGCTGAAAATTATGTTCAGCTGTGATGTCATCAGTAGTTGCGATCGCAGACCTTTAATTAAGTTTTTAGCCCATCATTTAATTACCAGAAATGCTTTGGCTCTATTATAGGTGTTAACATACATGTATACTTTTTACCCATACTTCAAAATACAGTAAGATCTGAAAAGTCATCCTGTTTTCCATATAAAAATCATATGAGTAATACAGTTAATTTGCATCGATGTCAGCAAAAATAACAAATGACCAGAACTAAAAGCCAAAGTCATTTATAACCGCCCTAAACTGGTGCCACCACTACTTGCCACAGATTGAAGTCTATTCAAATTCAACTCACCGACTTGAAAGATCGCATTGCAAATAAGTTAGCCATCATTGTTGAAAAGCCCGGAGCCAGGCAGCTTTGAGCGATAAAACCCAGCTTGAGCTCGGCTAAGCATATGACATCATCTCCCCTCTTCCAATCCCAGCTTGGAATATTGAGTAGATATGCCTGGAAGGAAAAATGGAAATTCCATCAACAAAACAAAAAATGGTGTACAATTCATGATGTAAGTTGCAGGCATTGGGACAAAGTTATAGGATAATAATATAGGTTATAGTAAGCGTAAAATCGTAATTTTTGAGAAAAACGAAGAGCCGTTCTGCTGCTAATTGCTTTCTAATTAATATCTATTCTGTGCAAACGAAAAAGCCGTGACATAGTGACTGCAATTAATTAGCCTTACGGCTTACATCAGCTGCATGTACACTCATATCTTGGTTTGCCGGACCTCGCTTTTACGGATATCGGCAGAATTGGACAAAATCGGATCCGTTAAAAGCCCCACATACCATGGACACAGTCCTCTGTTTCGCAAGCTGACTACTAGTGGCGGGCCCTCACTTTTGTTTACATCATTACGTCAGTGTAAAGCAAGTACAAAAAATATAGTCAGTTATGCAGAGTTAGTTGAGACAATTGCCGACAATTTTTGTATACTATTGCATAGGTGCGGCCAATACCAGATGTTTTTGAGATAATTAGGCGATTGATTCTACATTACCGTGAGTCCAATACACGGCGCCTACTGTATTAGCTTAGTATCAGTAAATATGGACAATCGGCAAAATTGGACCGACGTCTCCCCGCTTGAATTCGGCAAACTGAGATATGAGTGTATTTATTCAATAGCTGCAAATTGTGACTACAGTCATCTGGCCGTGACTACAATGCTGATACAGTGCTGCACACATCCAACTTGTTTTGCCTATTCACAGAACACATAACTTATCTCAAAAAATTCAAATTTTTAATAATCATTTTGCTTACTAGATGGCAGCATCCGCACCTAGAAACACATTCACTCTGTTACAAGCATCAGAAATCCAAAAACTCATACTTTGCCAAAAATACACAGTTAGATAGGAATGGCATTAGCATTGAAACAACATTTTTCACAATTCAGAAATGTAATCGTTGCATGCCTTTGTTCAAAAAACGAAGAAACGGAAGGAGCTTTCAAATACAGAAAAAAGACAAAACATTGTGTAAGTATGAGCATGAGGGTGGCGTGAAGTGAAACAACTCTTGCTTGTTGTAACATTATAGAAGCCTCACTAATGATGAGAAACTTTACTCTGAGAAACTTCTTAGCAAACACACCGATCAGGACCTGCGATGGACAAGTTCCACTAGAAACGAACTTGTTCAAGTTTTTTTAGGAGTTTAGGAGTAAAAACAACTTCACTCAAGCTTAAGTTCATAATCGAATTTTGGCAAAGTTCAATTACCAAGTTGGTAGTAACTACCCAAATGGCTCCACTAATGAAGAGTACGCAGGTTTATACAAGTAGATATTTAACTAACATTCTAAAATTTGCCTAACGAATTTGGCTTATTTTGGCTACTTTTCACATATAAATTTGGCTGAATTTGGTTGTGTTTGTCTTAAAACTGTTTTATTACACATTTTTAGCTCACAAAAATGTGGACGAGGTTGTCATATCATTCTGGACTTGGCATCGATCTTACAGCCAAATTTTGCTCTAGACAAAAAACTGACAAAAACAATGCATCCAATTTTAAAATAACATTTATCATACTAACCTTATTGTGATATTGCATCAACTGTATTATGACCCGAATCTCCTCACAGAAGTTTTTTATTGATATCACTCGCATGATGGCAGCAGCGTCTTCTGCATCCGGATCTATGCTATACCTATTAGCTAACACTAGGCAAGCATCCGCCTGCTTTATCTGGAAGAAATACATGGTTTTACTGACGAAAATTCAAATTCAAATCTCTTTCCCTCTCCCTCACTCACTCTCTCTTCTCCTGCCCTCCCTTTTTACACAAATTGAAGTGAGAAGCGCAGTGGTGACTCTAGGTAACAGACAAGGTTGAAATCAGAATGTAATCTCATAGCTAATCTGCTAGCGATAGTATGCATAAATTTGTTAGCACACTTCTTGAAGCAAGGTGGTGGCTATGGAAATGACTGATAGTCTGGTAATGAATTCCACAAATAACCGGTCCGATGAAAAATGGGTTTACAGCAATTTTTCTGCATTTAAAGATGACTAAGGTAAACCATTAAGAAGCAGCAGAAAAACCGCAGGTACACTGAGAAAAACTGTTTAGTCTTAACTTCCCTCTTCCCTCCCTTCTCCACCCCGCCCCAACTCTTCTTTGTCCCCAATTCTGTCACACACACGCACGCACGCACTCACTCACGCACGCACGCACGTACGCACGCACACACACACACACACACACATTCTTCCCTGCTCCCTGCCTCTCTCTCTCTCTGTTTCTCTCCCTGCTCCCTGCCCCCTCTCCTCCCTCTTGCCTCTCTCTCTTCCTCTCCCTCCCTCCGTCCATCTCTCTCTCTCTGGCCTTGCTAACATAACAGCTACGTCAACTAATTAGTAACAGCTACTTACTTTCACCCGTTCCAAATCATTGGGATCCATAACTGATCCTTGGAAAAACTCGACTATCGTAAAATGGCGCTTGAACAAGCCTTGAAGATCTAAATCTGGTAATTTCCTGTATAAATATAAATAGGAAATAGTATTTTTTGATTAATTAATTATTAATTAATTTGATCTCCTATGCCATGTCATTTGCAGGTGTTGATTGTAGAATTGGTGATACTTAATGAAAAAATATCCAAATATCTTAAATCGAAATTTTATAGCGGTATGAACAATATGGTTGGCATCCTTCTGTCTCGGAAGACAATGGAGTGTGCGACAAAAGAGTCAGTTATTGATCACATTGATGGAGCTGCAGTGTCGACTGTGGCTGAGCAGTGCAATCCTTGAACGTCTCCAGGGTGCACGCCTGGGCAAGGTGTATGGAGATCCTGAGTAGCCCAGACAACAGGAACCCCCTCTCTTCCTCGCTGGTGTAGTCCAAAGGAAAGCGGAGCGATACGTTTGGCACCAGGTTGGCTGCAGGAGCTCCCAGAGTCAGTGAGCATGTTGCAGTGGTCCGCCTTCGTGGCTCCACTCGTGATTTGGAAGGTTTATGAACAATAAGGCACTTCAAAATCCACAAGGTGTTGACACGAGTTCGATACTGTGCTTGGGTGATCTCTTTCACATCAGCTAAAATCTGCAGCAATGATGAATGCCTTTCTACACATTTTAAAGCTATTTAGTAACTCACTTAGTCAACAAACTTCTCTAGGGAGTGTTTTGCAGACTTGGTGTTTAGAAAACATGCACTTCCAGCAAATTTCATAATCCTGCAAGCGGGAAAGCTTTTCACTCACAAACTCAAGCCAGTGGTTTAAAAACTGGGCCATGTGTGTGCCTCATATATCAGTGAACTCAAGGAACTGATGCATGAACTTTCTGAACTAGACTTATTTGTCACAATAAAACAAGAAAAATGAGACTATCGCCCCCAAACTTGCTTTGAAATAATACCTTTAAAAACAGGGAAAAGGATTTAATTAATATATGGATAATGACCATTTTCACGATACTGTTAGCTTTCTAAGAATTATGAAAAGTAAGAAACATGTAATTATATGTACTACACTATCATTATATTAACACACATAGCCCTCATATGGAAAACAGGAACTTAACTGGCCATTTGTTAGGTAGGAAACAGATCTAATGCTAGTGGCGGCATGTGCATAGGTACTATGGAACTGCAGTACCCGCTATTTTCATTCAATATTAACAATAATATTCAATGTATTAAGGCTTTTTTTCTTTAGTTCTTTCTTTATACTTGTACGGAAACAGAGTACGTGAGGGCACTATTTCACAGCCCAGCACAGTGCACTCCAGCAATGCGGTGTTTGGCTGTTGTGCGCATGCGGCCATATGCATGTCAAAGCCCTGGCAAAGAAAGTATTGTCCCGCGCACAGTTTGTTGTCAATTGTCACGTGCTTACCGAGAATGGATCAAGCTTGAACTGCAACATTTTAGGCTATTAGCAAGCAAAAAAACATTTTTTGTTTAGGATTTTATTAAGCTACATATGTTTGTTTCGTATTACACAGTACTAAAACAATCGCTAAAAATTTTCTGAAGCACCTCCCTCACTAATTTTAGTTACGAACTGACACTGTCTAAACGCGTAAACACAAATGCTGCTCCAAACCGTACGAAAACTGTCAATAATATAGCGTAGCCTCGTGCAGTGGTATCGACTGAAATTTCTGGAAAACTTATAAAGCAACACTAAATAATGACTTCTGGTTAAATCAATGCATATGAGGAAAATATGTCTCCGAGAAGTTATCTGATTTTCAGTGTGACAAAATAAAATGAAGAATAAATACAGGCAGACAGAAATTGATGCTCAAGATAACCAGAAGTTTCAGCAAACGATATGATTAATCTTGTCGTATTACTATTTACATGTCAATCCATTTGTGACATATTTGACTAATGCTATTACTTGTCAATAGGTACGTGACATGCTCGACTCACGCTTTTCATGCAGAAAGCAATTCTGCCACAAACGGAACATTTTATCAGCAAAAACCGAAAGCAACTTCTTCAGATAAGTTGACAATGAATATGACACAATTAAATTAGATTTTTGTTGGAAGAAATCACTACTGAGTGAACCCACAATCATTGTACCTTGAAATTAAATTTGTGTGAAGGGAAGACATGAAATGAAAGCTAGAAGAAGAAGAAGAAAAAACAGAAGAACGGACCCATGCCAGATGATGAATATACAAAAAGAGAAGTCATATCCATCTGCCAAATCTACATGTACACATCAAACTGGTAAAATTATTAACACAAAAAGCATCTGGGGTAGGGCTCGATGGATACAGCACCTACAAGTGCCTCAGCAAGCAACACAACATGCGGTTGACACGTCACTTGGCCACAAAAGTGAAATGGAATTTTTGCAACAATTGCATGACTGTTGCACGTAGAAAGAGCCCCGATCAAATTTTACATCCATTTCCTCTGGTATACAGATTAGATTAGATTTTATTCGTCTCATTTAAAGTTACACATATAATAATATACAATGTTTCTTAAACATGATAAACACTATATTGAGGCGGGGTGCCAAAACACCATGAGGTCACCCAGCAGCCACCCTTATTTGTTCGATATTAATATTTGTTTAGTTAATCAAGTGACACTGCTAACAGCTTCTTGCAAGACATGTTTAATTAATTTAATAATTATAAACACAGCATGTTTAATACTTATAATTATTATTTATTTATTAGATGCATTTGCTGTGAGTTAAAGGACTGTATAACAGTTACAAATGTTGTCTGGTTGTGTACATCCAATGAGATGCAATATCCAACACTGTTTTTGTTTATGTTTATTTTTTAGTACTACAATCCAAGCAGAATGCTTACCTGTTTATAAAAACAATTTCACATTCAACATCTTCCCGATCTTCGTGAAGAAAGTCCGTAAGGAAAGAGTTAACGGATTCGTAGGTGATGTGTCCACACACTACAATGTGCCTAGAAACAAGAGATACACCTTGCTAAAAGCTGCATATTTAATGAATCAATACAGGTAAAGCAAGAACTGTTTACATTGCAGTGTGGCGTAAAAACTGAACATCGAGTTTAGCGAAGGTCGGCTAGCTCAGTTAAAATGGGTGTGCAAGAGTAATCTTAAAGGAAAAAATGATGATTTTTCATATACTACCCCATTTTCAAATACGGTAAAAGTACATATTTTAGCACCAATAATACTGTAAAAGTGTCTCTGATAATCAAATAAAAAATTAAAATCTTAATAAACTTTGGGCGAGCACAACTGGTGAAGACATCACAAACTTAACATAATTTTGAACATCAAAAATGTTCCACGATCGTGTTGCACGTGTGTTTGCGAAAGTGAAAACTGAAGTATAGTGCTACTGTAAGATATTCAACGTGTTGTACTAAAACTCATCAAGTTTAAACATTCAAATTTGAAATTTACCGCTGTACTCACACATGAGCTGTCGAACGTGTACAGTTCGTCACAATCTAACACATATGAACTGAGAGGTACAGCACCTGTTTTTTCTACAACGTTGTCCGAAATGCAGATGCTAGTGCCCGTCTAACTAGCAAATGGCAAAATGAATGTAACAGCAAAGAACTAGTGACGTGAACGTGAAACTGTATTTGTGCGGTAATAATTGTTTTACGTAAGTCACTCTTTAAAAAATAGCATGTTTCCTTTCAATACTTTAAAGAACAGGTTGTTTTGACCTACAGATTAAATGTCTCTGTTGGGCTGCTCTACATAAAAGGAACAGCTCTATATATATAATAATATCAAGTGGCAGTAACTAAAAATATTTTCAGTAAGAGCACTTGTACATTCCTATGCAAAGCATTGAGTTGTTCCCTAGCCACCACAAGCGCACGCGCACATACGTTTTGCCTGTATGCATTTGTAAATGTGCAAATTTTAGTAATATACCATGTTTCAGATGATGTTGTTTTCTCCTTCAAGTCATTTAAGAATTTTTATGCAATAGTGCTACATTGTGATGTCAATAAATTTATACATATGTTACTAAAATGCACAGCAAAAATGTCCTCAAGTCGGCAATTAAGCTTTTCTAGTATCACATTCTGAATTTGCATTTCATGAGGATCATTTTGATGCCAAGCTCATCACTCTAAGTTATTTCTAAGCTGAAATAATCCATGCTACGCACTGAAAAACGTAATCCTGAGAAAAACGCTGTTAAAATCCGCCATTGTTTTATGTCGTGTCTCTAAAAACACTTAGCAACCGTACGAAATGTGGTTGCTATGGATTATACATGAGCAATTTGAAGTAACGTTTAAATTCAGTAGATGGCTCTTCCTGGCAAAGATCTCGGCTTCGCAGCAAAAGAAACCTGAAACAAAATGACTGCTTCCACGAGCTATTATCGAAGTTTGAAAATAAGTTTTTTTTTATAACTGCAGTACTGCTTTTGAGGCCGAGAAATGGGTATGGGATTATAAAACTGGATTTTTAATATTTCTTAACATTTTCCTAAGTCCAATATACTTAGCATTTGTTTTTATGCCAACCTTGTAAACGGTCGGTTTGCAAGCATGCAATATGGTTTTAAAGGTAATCAGGCAATAACAAGCGTACTGCAGTTTCACACCGAAATGCTACAACTAATAACAAATACCCATGTACGCTATACAACGGTCAAAGTCAACTTTGTAATTAATTAGCACACCTAGGCTTAATTAATGAGCTTACAGGAGTTTGCTGATATTGATTAATCAAGGCCATAAGATTTGCTTTGTTAGCAAATCATTAGATTTGCTGCTGGGTGCAGAACAGAATGGAATATCCATATTGTAACAAGCTCAAATTAAACATGGCGGATGATTACTACACCCACCGACCTGTACAAAATGTAATTACTGCACAATTTGTGAGTTTCATGAATCATACTTGTTTACTCATCTTGTATACTGTATCTTATAAATTAAGATAGTTTGCCCCCCGCCCTCTCTCTGTCTCACTCTCTCTCTCCCATCCTCCCACTACCCTCCCTCCTTCATGCACTCACTCTGTCCTACTGCCCCACCTACTCTTCCAGTCTCATTTCATCATTCCCTCTGTCTCTCTCTCTCTATCTATTTCTCGTGATCTAGTTAATTAAAACCTTGTCTTAACACCACGTTACAAATTATTAATTTATGTAATTATCCATGTATATAATTGTGTGGAATCTACTTCACTCAATCACTCTTTCTCTCTCATTTTCAGTCCCTCTCCTGCTCCTCTCTCTCTGTCCTCCCCATCTCTCTCTCTCCCCTCTTTCTCTCTCTCTCTCTTCCTCCCACCCCCTCTCTCTCTCCTTCCCTCCCTCTCTCTCTTCCTCCCTCCTTTCTCTCCCTCACATTCAGCTCAATCTGGCAGGATCAATATTTACATAAACGTGTCTGCAAGGTTTTCCCTCTAATGGCTGGAAACAATCAGTAAAACCACGTCTATCAGACGTCCGTCACAGCAGCAGAAAACAGCTCTCAGCCTCCCAGTAGAGATTTCAATCTGACTGAGTATGACAAATGCGCTGGAGAGCTTGATGGAAAAATTATTCATTCCGGATGAAATCCATCCGGTTCCCAGATGAATCTGTTTTTCACGTGAAGAGCTCATAACATCTATTAGATTGACACGATTATTCTTGCGAGTCATCCATTACGGCTATGAGTTTCATCAGCCATTATTAGATCAGTTTCCTCACTTGAGATGTGCCCAGTAGATGTTTTGCAGAACGTGAAAGGCGGCAGTGGTGCTTTCAATGCAGGAATACATCAATGCACTTTCAACTCAATGCTATCATCATCTGACTGTTCAGTCATTTATTTATTTATTCCGTTTATGTGAGCTTAGTTGACGAATGGTCTGGCCAACGTACAATTTATTCCAATTATGTGCACTGCCACACGGTTGCCTCGATACCTGCTTTTACATATATTACATACATCATCTGAATATTCAGTTATTTATTTATTTATATCATATTTAGTTTATGTAGTGTGGTCTGAAGAGTGGTCTCGCCAATAAAATGATCAAACGACGTCATAGGGTTGCCGGGATACGTGTTCTTGCACATAGTAGCAGATTCTTATCCAATGCCTAGCAAAGTTACAAAGTGGGCTGCAGAATTCCCATCCATTCTGGAGCATTTTCCAAATCGAGAATGCACAGCGATAAACATTGTAATGTCAAATTGCATGTCTTGCTTTGACGCTTTATAAAGTCGAAATTAATTTAAGTAATTTTCTAATTGTTTTCTAGCGTGTTCAGCCCTAAGCGTTTTTACAATTTTTAAGCGTTTCTACACTGATTACAGATTTTATCCCTATTATTATATACTGAATAAACCAAGAGGCCATGCTTTCTGTTTATTGAACCAAAGTCTCGTGGTAAGCACTGCTGGAGATGTCTTCAGAAAAATTAACTGAAACAGTTCGTGTGATTTAACTGCTCAATGGTACCTCTACATCTTCTGCAATCGTGTTTTATCCAGGCTTTTTATCGTGCTTTGTTCGACAACTTCTTGGCAAAACATGATTGCTGTAGGTGTAGTTAAATCAGTAGTCAGTAGTCAAATCATACCAATCTTTTCACTAAATTTTTCTCAAGACATCTGCATTGGATGAAATTTTGGTCGAATAAATTCGAAATGAGGCCCCTTGATTTATTCGCTATTGACACATTTTTTCTATTAACTGTACGTATTTTTACTGTAAATAATTTTTGTAGTCTGTTTTTGAATTTTTTATGGGTGCCGTGTAATTCTCAATTAAAAAAGTCTTCTTTATTCAAAATTGCATGCTCTTTCTCGAGGTTTTTTGATTATCATTTCCTCACATTCTGTATACTATTCTACAGTATCACCTGCAACAGCTGAGCTAAATTCAAGGTTTGCCCAGGGATGCTGAAAACATGGCAAAAAGTTTTGAAGTAAGAGTAGTTTAGCAGCTGTTACTGTCTTAAAATGCGCCTCTAAAATGAAGTTATTCATTGTGTGCTTTGACTGAACTTGTGATGTGGTGTTGCTGAAGACAATGATATTATTATTGGTGACGTTAAATCTTCTGTTGAACAGCAAGAAACAACGATCCGTGGATTCACGAAAATGTCCCACCATCAAGCAACAAAACTTGAATAATAGATTAATTTCATTAACACTAAAGTTCGCCACGCAGATACCATAAAAAGCTTAGCAGGGTGAGAAAAAAGTTCGGGCCAGTTTAACTTTGACAAAAATATGTCATGAATAACTTTGACATGAATGAAAACCAATAACCAAAACAAACTTAAGAACTGATATACACACTGGTTAGCATGAGCACAAAATTAAGATATTACGAAAAAATAAAAATCCATAGCTTTTGTTTAAAGGGGTTATGCATGAGCACAAAATTAAGATATTACGAAAAAATAAAAATCCATAGCTTTTGTTTAAAGGGGTTATCTAAGGAAATCCTGCCACACACGTCTTGCAAAATGTCACGCATTTAAGACAATGTCGTCAAACAAAAGCCAAATATAAGGCAGCGTTTTGCAAATGCTTTAATGTGTCCATGTGTAAATGTAAACTGGATAACACAGAATAATCTCTTACTCACAGCGAATATGATAGGACGAGAGCAAATAGATGAATTTTCAACAGGCGAATGAGAAGCCGCTAACCCATCAAGACATGTTAACAATTGCTTAAGTTACAAGCACAGTCTTACAGCAAATGCTGCTATTGACGGAAACTCTGAATACGAACGAAAGCGCTATAATCGCACTTATATCGCTTGCCCACACAAGTTGAGAAAAGTACAAGAAACCCCAGAAATCACTAACGTCTCGGCCTACATTTGTGTAAAAGCAGCATTTTGGCAGACTGTCTCTTGTTCAGACCGTTTCGAAGTTTCTTGACTGGCATGTCTTATCATGCCCACGCTAATTAGGTTATATCACGCAGACAGAGCAAACTAACAACTGAACCATGGTAAGAATCGGGATGTCATTCTTAACAAAATGGATTAGGAGTTTAGAGAGAGTACGCGTTGTGAATGGTAATAAATCCATCACTTCTCGTAGCGTGCTTCGATGCAATAGCCAAACCGAACGAACCAACACAATGCAGTAATGACCTAGCAAAGTAGTTGTCTATTGCATGCATTTCGGCATTCACTAGTTAGAAGGGCACGAGGACCAGCATTTTGGAAATGTAGTGTGCAATAAAAAGGTGTTGTACCTCTCAGTTCAGATGTGTTAGTTTGTGACAAACTGCACACATTCGACAGCTCATGCATGAGCACAGCGGTAAATTTGAAATTTTATCTTAAACTTACTTAGTTTTAGTACAATACACTGAATATCTTACACTGAAAATTTGTTCATTCATGGCTTTATTTGTTTATCCAATCATTTATTTATTTGTTCATAGAGTTAAGAATGAGTTGCACATTTGTTCATCAAATCAAAATGAAATCTTGGGACATTTAATGAATGAAGATACAATGGAATAAAAATGCGTTAAGAAAAGCAGCACTAATCCTGAAAAATAACAATTTAAACACGGCAAGAGAACAGATCTCCATAAAGCAGCCATTCCGCTCACAAGAAAAGTGCATTAGCAGCATTTCTCAGATCTTACTTACAGTCACACATTTCACCATTATGGCTAACACCACTGCCACCTGGTGATAATGAAAGCAATAGTGGTAACCTTTGGAGAAATTGAACAAAATATAGTTTGGTACACGAGTCAATTAGCACTCGGGGCTTTTAACAACTAAAAGACTGTTTTAATGCTGATCTATTATAATATTTTTACGAGTGGCAAACCTTTCACAAACAATGATGCAGCCAAATGGTGCAACCATTATTAATAGAACCATAAATAAACCACACTAAACTTTATGGCAACCCCTAACCACTTTAGTAACGGTTTCACTCACTTTTTCCCCTTTTCGGCTTTGTATTCCCCGCCGTATTTTGGTCTTGTACCGACTAATTCAAATATCTCCGGCAGATAGCTTGCAAACATGGCCTATAAAAAACGTAAGAAAATCAATCATGTGCATTATCTCTAACAAAACAATGGACTCTTCTCAGCCATTAAAAACACGCCAGTCAGTAACAATAGGCTGCATACGTATAAAGAAAAGAACATGTACATCACATGATCAAATAACCCTCAGTCAGTAATTACACTCATATCTCGGTTTGCCAGACTAAAACGGGGAGACGTCGGTCCGAGTTTGCAAATAGTCCGTATTTACCGGATACTAAGCTAATACAGTAGACACCGTGTATTAGATTCACTGCAATGCAGAATCAATTGCCTAATTGTCTCAAAAATGTCTGTACGGGCCGCTCCTATGCAAAAGTATATGAAAACACCACATAATGGACTCTATATTTTTTCTGCATATACTTAAATAAGATACTTTTAAGTAAATAAGATACTTTTAAGTAACCAAAGAGCTTTTACTATCTTTATGTCGTCTTACTTCGCTGTTGTGCACTACAATATCTGCAGAAACAATAGCTACAAACTGACTAGCGGTAAGCTTGCGAAACAAATGGACTGTATCCGTAGTGTGCGGGACTTTTTAAGGGTCCAGATTTTGTCCGATTTTTTCAAAATCCGTAAAAGTTAGGTCCGGCAAACCGAGATATGAGTGTACAATAATAAAAGCAAAAGCCGACTTGGAAATAGTGAATTGGCTGGCGAGTTTATTGGATTGAATTTGGGACATTTAGGGCACGCCTTACTCATAAACAGGCTATGTGTGGGTCTAATGGTCACAGCATTAACTTGCAGTCAAAAAGTTCCTGGTTTGAATCCTGGCTCAGTCCCAATTGTTTCACAAGTCTTTTCTTTTGGTTAAATTGGTTTCAAAAGCGTAAAAACTAAAGGTGTATCTCACGCTTAATAACACTCAATGTAATTACCATTATGAACAACTAATTATACGTAGAAAGACCAAGATACGTTTCTAGCATTACAAAACAAATAGAGCAATGCTTTTTCATGCAAGAAATGTAAAGGTATTTAAGAACACTAAACTAAATGTTCACCATCAAAGACATTTACTGCTTATCAAATAAAAAGAATTTATTTAAATTATTAAAACAATTAATACATAGGCAAAAAGAAAGATTTATAGCAAATTCACAGTTCAAATAATTAATTGACATTTGATAATGTTGGGGACCAAGAAGCATTTTGGCTTATTAAGGTAACCAGATATAATCTATAATAATGAGTTAATAAAACGTATCCACATACAGCACACAACAATAGGAGACAATTTGACATTATATTAAAAGAAAAGGAAAAAAACAGACACAGTATAATACAAAAATATATACATATTTACAATAAAAGCAATATACAAAGTAGTACATTGAAACTAAAAAAATTGACAAGATAGCTTGATCAACAATACTGCTGGAGAAGAGAGTGTTTATGTTTATAAATTTGAGCAGTGTTTTTATTTCTATGTTAAATGAGCATAAAGAAGTAACTGGTTGATTTACGATCAGTTCTCTCAGACAACATCTATTTGAAACATTATGTCAAATAATTTTCATAATTTCGTTTCTCCCAGTGATTACCAAAGCTAAATACTAGAGGTTGTATGGATATGAATCACAAAGTTGCTCAAGTTACTTTTGCTCATACCAACAAATGATAATATAGGCAAATTATAACTAGACGCCATCATCATTGTCGTCATAGTAGTCATCATCATCATCATCCTTACCACCACTACCACCATCATCATCATCGTCAACTGTTCTTTACGTCTATTGCAGACATTGGGCAGGCAGAATTCTAATACAGAAGAACTCCAACCTTAAGACAGGTAAACACAGAAGTAATCCAGGAAAAACCTAGACACTGCTATGCCAAATGGAATAGACTGCAGCTCTGCAAAAGCGGCCACCTTGAGAAATTAAAACAAGGCTGTGAATATAAGGAGCAATCTTGATAAACAGATAAACAGCAGCAAGCGGAATAATAAAAATACACAAAAATGCTGACGCAATAAAAACGACAATGATGACGACAGCCTGGTGAAAACGTTGTTTATTAGTAAAAACCTACGCAGAAGTCTGTGTGCTTGCTACAAGATTACGTATTTCATGTAGGATGATGCCATGCTATAACAGGTAAGTCACATTACGATGAAATTCTAAAATCTGACATTAGGAGTGATTAATAATCGTGCCGCTATCATGCCTCGCAGCTGCACAATAGTCTGTAAATATTTGAAGAGAAAATCAGTCGGCCATGCAAACTCGATAGAGATTTGTTTACGAATCCTGTGGAAACAGTTTCATCGACTGTCAGGTTTTGCATCAGCTGCATCCATACCGGGAGAGAGAGAAGCTTTTTCAGCCCATTTGGCCAAGACAGTTAGTTCTTCCTAGAGGCGCTTTAGTTGTGGCCCTGAGTTTAGGAACTAATAATTTTGTTATTGAACACAGGTAAACTACTTTTACATCTAGGTTATTTCTAAAAACCTTGTTTCAAAAAGAGGTGTGTAGCAACATAATAAAGGTATATTTCTCTCGTATGGTGAAAATGTTTCGATACATTATTATCATTAGTTCCCGAAATTCACATTAAGACTAGAATGCATTTAACGCAATTATTAAACCAAAAGTGCCATCAGATGCTAGCATAAGGTTAAATAACTCTTGTATAGGTGGCGCATAGGTATATTCTATATAGGTATTGCAGCTCAATTGATGCTGCTGAGGTTGTTGCAGCTTTTGTTTTTGATGCCATTGTTTTTGTTCTTCCTGTGTCTATTAATTCTGTTGTAATTTTTTATTATTTATACGTACACACAAAAATACTTACCAAGCCACCCATTATGAAGAATGTGATGAAGAATCGTCCCAGGATAGTTTTGCAGGAAATATCCCCATATCCCACGGTGGACATTGTTACTAATAGGAAGTAGATGCATTCCCAATACGTCAGATTTTGCTTGTTCTCAAAGCCCAGGAATGGATCTCCCGAATTCTCCAACTGCAAAACCAAACTAGCATCAGTTCAGGAATACTACTTTATTGCTTATATGTATATTTAAGTGTGCACTGTGGAAATTTACTACAGTATAGTCACGTAATCACAAATTTGTGTGCAAAGCTAACAAAGTTAAGCACTACTGAGCTTATAGTCAGTAAATTGATAGGTGACATATCTGCCGTAATGTCCCCAGCTATTTCTTTCCTGGAGAAAAGTTTGTATATCCAAACACAGCAAGGTCACTCGATCATGACTAGGATATTGTGCCTTCAGTATTTCATTTCACAGGATTATGCTTCATACGAGCAGAGTCCACGAATACGTGCATTAACTACACAATGCCATTGAACATCATAAATGCAAATTATACCAATAAGAAGTTTTGACAACAGTCACCCATCCATTTAATAGCAGGCCCGGCACTGTTTCATTGTCTAGACCCGACACGTTCCTCTGCAGAAATTCCAAAATTTTTCCAAGTCAGCAGATTGTAGCAGGCGCGCATGCATAATCGAGCATTATGCTTTTATAGTGAAACAATAATGTCGCTCATATTGAAAGCGTCAGCCGTGCCCGTGAAACCTTTCAATTTAGATTTATTGCATCCATTAACATAACTTGAAGCGAACAAAGCAGTAATTATGTTGAGCCGTAAAAGCAAAATTGGAAAATTGATGATCATGAACACGTAAGGAAAAAGCATGCCGTGAAGAAGTGGTTTCCTTTCTAAGAAAAATACTCCTGCTGTAATAGCTTTGTTGTGATGTTATAAAACCTGATGTTGTAACGTTATAAAATCCTGTGGCCAAAGTTTCATACTACAAAAATTACTCAGTGGCAACGGCGACTGTCGCCGTCTTGCACACGATGCCGTAAATTATCATTCACACGAACGACTCTTGTTAGATTTTATCTAAAAATGTCTAGGCACCGTGCAGACATTTTGTACTTTAATTTTTCAAGCATTGTTTAGCATAATGAGGTGTGTTGAGATTAAATCAAATACAGCATTATGTAAGTAAATTTTACACTACGCAGCATTTTTGTATGTGAAACAGAAGTCTTGGCATTGCACAGGCATTTTGTAATTTAATTTTTCACGCACTGTTTAGCATTGTTCAGCATGTTGAGATGTCTAAATCAACTACAACATTACATAAAAATTTTTACACTATGCTACGTTTTCTTACGTGGCGTAAGAAAAGTTTGTTTTTTGCTTGCTAAGTGACAGCTATTACGACAACCATGAACTGCACATGTCATTTTAGTTCTTTTACTTCAAGGGATGTACATTTCTTTACTGACTGTAATTGATTGATCGATCAGTTATACAAACATATACACGCATACAATAAAATTTAAACTACAGCACACAATGTTAAAGATCTATAACTAAAAAAAAAATCACATAAAACTATATATTAGGGCAAACAATTATATACAAAGTAAAGTTACCGTATACGCAGAGGTTATATAATTGAACCTGATAAAAAGAAGTATCTGTGAGCAGAGGGCAACACAAAGTTTGACCTGTATCGTACGTCAGATACGCTAATAAAAACACTAATAATGAAATTATCAGTTTTTCGTTGATTCTTGACCAACTACTACATGCAGCTTCTCTTCTTACAGCAGTGAAATGTGGAATATGGTTCACTGCACACATATACGAAGCTCTAGTGCCACATTCATAATTAAAAAATTTGCTAACAGCAGTATTATGTCTAACACTGTAATGTGTTAGAAAAAGTGTTTATATATGTAACACACGGCTTCTACAAACGGCTTCAAAAATAATTATCACTTTTAGCAGGTGATAATAGTGCCTACGTGAACTAATGTTTTGTGTACCTCATAATCGACTTTGTATAAACTGTGTACTAACTTACTACCCACCACGGGTACCAATATCAGTTTTTACAACTTAGAAAAGAAAATTGTCTAGGTGCTGACCCATTTGATGAAATAAATATACCAGAATTAAACTTTATCCACGAATTTTACTAACATTTGATGATTTGATTATCAGCCTAATATCATATGACATTAAATACTTGAAACAATTCAGCTTTCAACTGAAATTTAAGCAAATACGCATCATTTGAACAACTTTATGTGAAAAAGCCCGAGTGGCAAAATAATGTGGAAAATGATTTGAGACCAATTTCACCCGCCGTCGATTTCTGAAGCTGTAACGATTAAGTTTACCAGCACAAATTTGATATAATAGGACTTTTCTGAGTCCACTGAAAACTTAGAGTTTGCCAGGGTTTGAGTCAATTACAAAATGTTTCTAAACTTGAATCATCACGTGCGAGTAACAGCATCAACTCTGAACGCAAATTAATAAAATAAAGTTTGGTTTTTAATTTGTAATTTTCGCAAATCTGCTGAAATTTATTATTAGCGAGTGCTTAGTGCAAAAAATAAATCAGGATTGCGACTTAATGTTTATCTACTGCTGATTGGGTCTGCTAGAATTGCCAGTCAATTTCTAATTAGAATTTGAAAAGAAATGGTGTTCAAAGAAAGCTACCAGATGTTTTTGCCATATCCAGCAGGATTCCCGCAATAATAAGACAGTTTTTGGAGCAAAATGGAAAAGCTCTTAAACAGTCTGTCACTGAACCAATGGTCACTTCTTTTTACTTTTATGACAATTCAAGTCTCTTACTGTTATTGGAACCTGGACGAGTTCATTGGAACTCGCTTCTTACTGGTGAATATTCCACTACTTCTACAACAAGCAGAAGGCAAGAACATGAGTTGTATGTCAACTTATAAACTGCTGTTCAGTCACCTTATAGGTAACAGCAACAGGTAACTCATGTTAGCAGGTTAAATGTTATGCAACAAACGTGATCTGAACATGTCCTTGTTATAAAAATAAAATAATGACACAACAGTGATGCTAGTTCATACTTACTAAATGAATAATACCAGCTCCAGTAAGCCATACACTCAGGAACGTGGACGCTAGCTGAGTGATTTGTATGGAAGCGCTCGTCTTTAGTAAATTTAAATACTGTAGTATGTCTGGAATAGTCATTAGCCTCAAAGCTCTGAGAAATCTCAAACCTACGAAGCAACAAAACAGACGTAATTAATTAAATGGTTACAAAAACCCAGACTGTTACTTTCAAAACTTTCTAAAATTTATAAATTCAACTTTTGGTCGTATACCCGAATCTTTTAAGAGTGCGAAATTAGGTAATCTAGCAATAATGTAATTATGTCTATTATTATATGCTCCTTGTCTTTTATTTATGTCTGTGTAACTGCATTAGAATTGGTAATTATGTTTATTAAAATTGTATGTAGTTGTTTTTCATTATGTGTAATGCGCTTAGATTTTGTTACTATGTATTAAAATATGCTCGTAGTCTTTTATTATGTATGTATGTGTGATGCATTATAATTTGTAACTATGTTTATCGTATCATTCATTGTGTGTAATGCGTTAGAGTCTAAAATTATGCACATGATAATATATGCTTAATGCTTTATAAATATTTTTAGCAATTTTAAAACATATACCTGCAAATAGAGAGAATTTTATTGTAAATAGGTTTTTAAAAATAAAGGACCGTAATAAAAGAAATTCAAAACTAAAAACATTGGAAAAATGGAGTTTCAAATCTGTTGTCAGCTTTTTACATTAAAAGTGCAAATGCAGATGTCATTGTCTGCTCTTTTCTGCACAATTTCGATAAAGTAGAAATAAACCTACCATTGTATTTATGTGCACTGCATTGTTATTTGTACTTTTTCTTGTTTTATATCACTTTTTTGAAATGATGCTGATTTCTGGCACCAAAAACTGTATTGTTTTTTCAATTTTCAATTCAATCGATCTATTTTGCAATAAACAAATATTTATGCAACACAAGTGCATTGATAATCAATTTTTCGTTAATACAACAAAATCAATATATAATTCTCGAATTCTGCGCTACAGACGAGCTTATTGACAAAATATAGGTGAAGGTGTTTGTTTATTTATTTGGGGCTTTTGCACCTCTTTACTTTAGACAATATTTTATTTCAGCAAAAAACGTCTCCAATTTTAAAAAAATTACATGTATGCAATTTTTTATGTTTTGTATCACTTACGCGATTAGCCGCTTGTGTAATAGGGCACATTGTTCTGACATAAAAACAATCATTTTCATCAGAATGTAAGTATTTTTACATGTCTGTATGCGCCAACATGTAATAGTGATTGGAGGAACTCCACTTACCTATCCAATTACGATCAAGATAGATTGCAAGGAATGATGGAGGGATAGTAAAATAATCAATGAACGAGTGAACCTCCAGTAGGAACCAGATTTTGTCATTTGCAGCTATAAACTGAAACGAAGCAAAAACAGTATAAAAAAAGATATTCAAAACTATGTGTTCACGACAGGTTTACATTCTAGCTAACACTGTTATCTATTATCAACGGTTGCAGTCGAGGCCAGATTATGATCTCTTGGGGCCCTCAGACGGAGCCATCCTCTAACTCGCCCGCACCCGTCTTAAATATTTTTTTACTCGCGATTTGTTTTAGCAACATTTACATAGCTTGAAGTAAACTTAATGCAAATTCTTTAAATAAATTAGTACAGCTATCTTTCGTATGTCAATAAAAATATTCTTTAAGAAATACCTCTATTTTACTATTTAGTGAAAACCAAATTAGCACATATGTCAACACAGCCGTAGGAAGACAACAGATTTTTTACAAATGTTACCAAAGCTTGAGGGCCCCAAGGTTACATCCATTAGTAGCCTATAGGATAATCAGGCCCAGGGTTGCCGTTATAGATTCCTGGGAACAAACAATCATTTATTACACGCTGTTACTGGAATGAAAAATAAATATTAAAATCTCCTTCATGCAGTAAATTTACATACTTCCCGTCATCACTAAGCCTTGACCAACTCACAATTCTAAGACACTGACCAGCTTAGAAATAATTAAAAGCGAAGCCTGTCATTTCCCAGACCATGGAACATCAGCTTATAAGCCCCTTGGGGGACATGTATTCATTATGCAAGCAATTGGTCGCCAGACTTCAAATTTCTGATGATAATCAGTAAAATGCGAGTAATTTACTGGAAATGAATAGTCTTTATGAGATTTATAAAATTCATCTTGGGTGAAACAAGCATTGAATTTGCTCTTTAATAATGTAAGATGTTGCTTAAAGGACAAGAAAAGGGGAAAATGAAGTAGGTTTCAGAAACATCGCCTTAAAAATCATACTACTTTACATCATTTTTATGCATATATCATTCTCGCGACAAAAAGGAATTTTTGTTTGTTTTAATTTAAAAACTTCCGCAATACTTTCCGACATCCGATAATGTGACGACATTAAACGTCACCTACGCAAACGTAAATCAGGGAAGAAAAGGCAATGTTAAATTATGTCCCAAAAAACTTTCCATGCAATTCTATATTACTTAGCATTTCGCTTACCTGTTGGAGAGACTCATGTAACTAAAAATAATAATTTAAATGATTGTGCCAATTGGTAAAATGTCGCTGGCTCACCCTCCAAGGTGCACCATCACATGCTAAAAACGCATTTCTAATCTCATTGCCAAGATAACAGTAATTTAAAATTTTACTTAGTAACACGTATGCTGCGAATGCTCTGATTATTTTTTAAACGTCAAGCAATGTTATCTAAACTTGTTTCAAACGACCTACCATTAAAATGGCTGTGGCTAACCTGCAACGCGGGAGTTTAAATCTACGTTTTCCACTGCGCTATTGCCAGTGGAAGTTCTGCAGGTAAAAAGGCAGTACGTAAGTGGAATAAAATTTCAAGACAAAATTTTAAAGCTTTATGTAAGTGGAGGGTTTTCTTAGTGCTTTAGCACTGTGACGAGACAATTCAGAAAACAATTCAGAAAGATTTTTTTTACTAAATGAAGGACTACTGTTCCGCTACTTGGCTAATAATTCCTTTAAACAATTTTATCTAATGTTACACGGCCAAGAAGAAATTTTAGTAAAACATTGTCTGCAAATGCAATTCCACGAAAATGAAAAAAACCCATCAACATTTGGACATAAGTTTATCCACAAACTTTGATAACGTCACTGTTCATCAAAAATTAAGCAAAACTGCGCCCGTCTTTGTCGTTAAACAAGAAGTAACTTGATTACGTCAAATTTTCTTGTGGCTAACATGCTGAACAGGTTCTGAAATCTAATAATGTCCGCGCCTGGCTTTCCTAAAATTTTGCGAAATTTTCAAAAAAGTTCTGCCACCATGCGGCCGGCTGCACGTATCAGCCATTAGATGTTAACAAGCATGACACAAAAGGCAGGCTGTTTTTTTTCTGTGAAAGTTGGATAGTGTCACTGAAACAATAGTGTGAAATGCTGTTGCAATATAACTCTTTAAACTTAAAGCACAAGAAAACCCTTTACTCGCAAAAAACTAAAAAAAAATTGTCTTGAAATTTTGCATCACTTACACGCTGCTTTGTTGCATATAGGACTTGCGTTCGCACTAACGCTATATAAAACTTGGTTAGATTCCTGCGATGACCGTTAGGCACAGCCATTTTGACGATAGGTCATATGAAACAAGTTCAGATAACAATGCGTAAACTTTGAAAAAATAGTCACAGTATTCGTAACACTAACATTCACTAACTAAGCAAAAGTATAAATTAACGTGTTTTGTTAATAAAATCAAAAATAATTTTTTGGTGAATCAGTGGTGTACAGTGGGAAGGCAAGTCAGTGGCGTTTTATCAAATGGCATGAACATTTTAAATTACAAAGAACTTTCTCTTTTCTATTAGCATAAGTCATTCTTGGCAAGTGCTATGCCAAGTAATATAACGTGTGGAATTTTTTTGGGACATACTTTAACATCGCCTTTTGTTTTCCTTTAACTCTGTATGTGCCGAACCCTTCTTTTTATATGCTGATTGCAGCAAATGCAAAATACTGTAGCCTTGCATGAAATCGAAATATAACGTTACATTTTTTTGATGAGAAAATCCGTGCCATATTGTACCTCTAGTCAAAACGAAGTGCTTTAAAGTACCGTTTACTATACCGTCTGACATGCGTTTATGCAAAGTTATACACCAAGATACGAAAATAATTTTACTAATGCAAACTGTAGAAGAAAATACCTTAAATATTCTTCTCTAATGCAAATAATATTTTGCTAAAAACTTAATCAAGGATTTATTTACATCTGAGATTTATATTAATACCATGATCTGTGCTCCGTAATTTGGCAAACAATTTAACCAAAACCAAGTTACGCTAGGTAGCTACATGTACAGAGAAAAACTTAAACATTTTGCTTGGTAACTGCACTGAATAACGCTGTCTTAAATTTATATACATCATTTAATAAACGTCTTGTTTCGCTGAACATGGCAGGGTGGAACGAAAGACTCCTATAAATTACACGCAGCAGCCAAAGAGATGCCTGAAGCCAGATGGAACTTGACGTCATAAAGCTGTTTTAAGGCTTCATAAATACAGGCGTCCACATCGTATCTCTTTCTTGCACCATTAAATTATTGGTGATCAACTGGCGGCTATCAATATCAAAGGATCACAACTTGTGCATATCAAAGCAGTTCTTCAAATGTCCTTGGGCGACTCTTACTGGCACTGTTGCCGTATATTCCTCCAGTACAAATCAACCTGTACGCAACGAGATACAGAATGCACAGATCCTGCGGTTGAGGAGGTATGGAATACACAGATTCTGCAGTTGAGGAGGTACGGAATACACAGATTCTGCGGTTGAGGAGGCACGGAACAGACAGATCCTGCGGTTGAGGAGGTACGGAATACACAGATTCTGCAGTTGAGGAGGTACGGAATACACAGATTCTGCGGTTGAGGAGGTACGGAACAGACAGATTCTGCGATTGAGGAGGTATGGAATACACAGATTCTGCGGTTGAGGAGGTATGGAATACACAGATTCTGCGATTGAGGAGGTATGGAATACACAGATTCTGCAGTTGAGGAGGTACGAAATACACAGATTCTGCGCTTGAGGAGGTACGGAACAGACAGATTCTGCGATTGAGGAGGTATGGAATACATAGATTCTGCGGTTGAGGAGGTACGGAATACACAGATTCTGCAATTGAGAAGGTACGGAATACACACATTCTGCGGTCGAGGAGGTACTAAATACACAGATTCTGCGATTGAGAAGGTACGGAATACATAGATTCTGCGACTGAGGAGGTACGGAATACATAGATTCTGCGACTGAGGAGGTACGGAATACATAGATTCTGCGGTTGAGGAGGTACGGAATACATAGATTCTGCGGTTGAGGAGGTACGGAATACACAGATTCTGCGGTTGAGGAGGTACGGAATACACAGATTCTGCGATTGAGAAGGTACGGAATACACAGATTCTGCGGTTGAGGAGGTATGGAATACACAGATTCTGCGATTGAGGAGGTATGGAATACACAGATTCTGCAGTTGAGGAGGTACGGAATACACAGATTCTGCAGTTGAGGAGGTATGGAATACACAGATTCTGCGGTTGAGGAGGTATGGAATACATAGATTCTGCGGTTGAGGAGGTAGGGAATACACAGATTCTGCGATTGAGGAGGTACGGAATACATAGATTCTGTGGTTGAGGAGGCACGGAATACACAGATTCTGCGATTGAGGAGGTACGGAATACACAGATTCTGTGGTTGAGGAGGTACGGAATACACAGATTCTGCGATTGAGAAGGTACGGAATACACAGATTCTGCGGTTGAGGAGGTACGGAATACACAGATTCTGCGATTGAGAAGGTACGGAATACACAGATTCTGCGGTTGAGGAGGTATGGAATACACAGATTCTGCGATTGAGGAGGTACGGAATACACAGATTCTGCGATTGAGGAGGTACGGAATACACAGATTCTGCGGTTGAGGAGGTACCGAATACACAGATTCTGCGGTCGAGGAGGAACGGAATACACAGAATCTGTAGTTGAGGAACAATAAAAACGAGCTAGGCAAATCTGGCGAACAGGTTCAACCGACATGCTGTTGGTAACGCCTCAAATTGAAAAAAACGTAAATGATTCCAGATGTGTACAGACAGAGCAAAAACTCCGTAAAAAGACAACAATTAGTTTTTTTTGCTATCCATTACAGTTTAGAGTCCCATTATATTGACAATACAAATGGAAGAATTGTTAAATATTAAATGTCCATCCTTTTTAACTGACGCTTTTACATTTGTACTTATGATAAACTGTTTACTCAAAACAAAATTCCAGCTTGGTGGAATTAAAATTACATAGAATTAAATTAAACCAAACATGGTTAACCACAGGTACAAAATGTCATGACAATAGTTATCACAATTAATCAAATTTGAAGAATCGCAGCTGCCTTTAATAATAAATAATAAAAAATCTACACAAATGTGCTGTACAATATTGGCAATATAAATTCTCTAAGAATTGCCTTATTTACATTCGGAATCCACCCAGTTCATAATTCTTTAATTACAGTAAATAAAAGCAAAATCAAATATCACATTCTGCTTAACTAAGATAAAAACTAATTAAGCTAAAATTAGTACAAACTTAATGAGTATAAAATGCACACACTTCATTAAATAGAAAGGCAGTTATAAATCTTAGTTTACTATTAGTTTGTTAGTGATCAATTCTAAACGTTACGTTTACTATTAGTTTCTTAGTAAAAAGACATCAGACAATCCAAGAGACAGTTAGTCTTCCAGTTGAAATGGAACAAATCTTACAAAATTAGCAAAAAAGGACGTTTTTAAAACTTTTATAGAGCGAAATAAAAAATGTAATAGCAATGAATTAAAAAAACAGTGCACGTCAATTTCTTTTCTTGTGATTTTTCTTCTGTTAGCTGTTCCCATTCTCTTTGTTAACAAATATGTCTAGATTATTTTTTACTATGTAAATTATATGACATCAGACATGTTTATTTACCCAGTTAGCACAATGTTACAATATACAACAATTACAAATACATGATTGACAATGCATGCCACTGCTATGACCATAGCAAAAGAAATTAACTTAGAAGCTACGCTCAACATGAATAGGCCTTAATTATGTCAAAAACTAACGTTTCTTTTTTGTATGTTTGTATAATTTTATTTTTATGACAAAAAAGCATTTCTACACCCGATGGACTATTTTTGGCTTTTACACATTTACTATAAAATTTCCTTGTCAGCCGATGGCAGAAAGTTAGAAAAATATAGCAGCAAAGATAAGAAATTTACAAAACTACATGGAATTCCTCAAGGCTCTATATAGGTACCATAAGTTATTAGAGCATCGAGTTTATATACAAAGTTTTATTTATGTTCTTTGCCCTTCAAAACTCCATGTACATATACAAACAGAAAATGAATTTCTTGATTGTTTAATAATAAGTTATTAAGAGAAACGAAAGAAATTAAACGATAACTCTCAGCCGTCATTACTCATAAAAATTTGCAAATTACGCATGTTTTTACACAAGTACGAGAAAAGGATTTTTCTTAGAATTACATTAACTTTTCATTTCAGCTTATTAAGCATTTATCGTCATAATTTTGGAGAAATAAAGAACGCAAATAAGTTTTATTAAGATTTTATCGTTCTAGGGAAAGCACGGAAATAACTTTTCGCAATTTGCTCACATGATCAAAACCATAAACCCAAGCCAAAAACCAATAAAGTTCAATTGAAAGGAACTGATAACGTTGTTGCCATTGGAGCCACAGGAAGTGACATTTTGATTTTCAACGTATTGCTAACTGAAGGAAGTAACAGGTCTTTTCTTGATAATCACATAGAAACTACTACAATGATAAATTTGGCTAAAGTTTACAATCCCGCACGCATAAGAAATTTGTTCCAGGGGCGAATTAGGATTAGGGATAGGATTAGGGTTAGGGATAGGGTTAGAATATTTAAATTGTGTGGGGAATTGTAAACTCCTTCCTTGAATTTTTTATTGTATAACAACTCGAGTTATAAATGTTCGAGACGCTATATTAGTAAAAAAAATTCCAGATTAATTGTACAGGTATTCCATAAACTTTTAAACCGAAACCATTATTGGTAGAACGAAGTTAAACGATTCTCAACATTACAGCATTATTAAAGGCTACGGCATAAGAGCAATAGTGTCACTTTTATTAGGTTTACAGCGTAGTTAAATAAATCTGAAGTAAGTTTTAACTAATGTTTAAATGTTTTCAACTGTGCTGCTTAAGCTGGGTAATCATATGACCTTGTTTCTAAAATAAAGTTTTAAAAACTACACTACGACTGTTTAAAACTACGGAAAAGCAACCTTTCCATACTGCATTTTAGTTTCTTGAAAAAATCTGCACCAAGCTTTTAAATGCGCAAAATATCAGCGCACCAGGAACCAATGGATTTTTTTCTACAAAAACTCGCACAAACACAAACATATCTAGTTTTGTTATTGTTAGCTGAAGCTTCATGATGCTATCTCAAAAGTGAAGCAGCCAGAGCATCTGAAATTAGGGCAGCTAACAAGCTATTTTAGGTTTTTACGAGACACAGTCAGCAGGCCAATCACACGGATGCGGCAAACAACACGGGCAGGCGTCACTTACCCGTATAAAAAAGTAAATTAAGAAAAATATGTTAAATGCGAGATCAATTTGCTGGGTCGTACTGTGCGTCCATTTCGGACACGTTTCCACATTTTCATGGCGTCTGCAAAACATTCGAAACACAATTTACTAGAAGACAAATTTACATTTAAATTTCAACATTCATAACTAATCCTATCCACTTATACAGGAAAATTCTGCCATCCAAGCGCAATCAATACACAACCTCTTGTTACAAGACCAGCATTTTGGAGGCAATAAGAACAATCTCTGTAACTGACTGCACTAAATTCTCGAGCGCCACAAGGTTCCATTTCTTGACCACTTGTTTTATACGTAAAATACCAAAAAAGTGGCATAAATAATTGCTAGAGAGTCACGCTACTAGCACATTATGTCAAAACTGTGGATTTTATCAAACTACAAGCACATCTTCACAGGACTTAGGTCGACCTATTCTACCACTTCCAGCTCTTAATGAATCAATTCAAAGAAATGAAATTGAGGAACTGAGCAGAATTCTAATAACAGTTCATCGAAATAATATGACAACAAACTAACATCATCACTGAAGACGAGATTAGACAAAGTCCGATGTGAAGCTGTGCTTGGGTTGGTATACAACATCTACCATACTTACCCTGAGAAAGAAGTACAGAAGAAAGAAAATATTGAAAGCTAAATCAATCTGTTGTGTTATGCTCTCTGCCCATGGCTCACACGTCTCTACAGACCTAGTAAAACAGCGTTAGTTGAGTTAGTTAAAATGTTAGTAATAACAGACCAACCTGTAGAACAACTGATAAGCCTACTCAAACTGCAGAAGTATACAAACGATATTAGAAACAGATATTAGTAGTGTTAATTGAATAAGCTGGCAATACCAGTAGAAAAATGAAAGGTAGAGCTACCTATGTTCATTTCATGTCATCACAGTACTTTGTCATTTACCATAAATTCAATTCAATTCAACTTTATTTTCTCAATAACAGTTAAAAATTCCACATGATTATTTTAACATTTTAATGTAACTGAGAAGGAGCAGCGATATTATATATAAAGGGTTATTAAACTAGGTTATATGACAAAAGGGTTACAAATTTTCAGACACTAGAATTTGTATGTAAATGTTTTGAGGATCTGATGGATGTTGATGTTTTGCAGAGGATGCAAGAGCATCTAGTAGAATCAATTAAGAGCAAACTCAATTTACATTAGGATGAAGCTAGGAACTGGTAATTTCAATTTAAATTCCCGAAGGTGTTTCTTTTTTTTTAAAGTATACGTTGAGTAATAGAAAGAGAGTGAAATTAGATGAATGTCAAAAACCAGAAAGGAAACTGCTCGGAAGAGTAAGTTAATCTGAATATCTCGGTATTTTATGCAGACACCACGTTAACTAAACATATTTCTAGCACAGGGCTTAGGAAACAATGACAAAACGACCTTTTTCAATTCAGTTCTGAATTAGCAGCTAGTCAGTCAGATTAAATGCCCACATTCTGTGAACAAGATTTCATCTAGCTTGAAAGAACAGACTGACGAAACATATACATCAAAGATAATGAAAATTTGGATACTTTTTAATGAAGACTATTTCAACAGCATCCGTATCAGTGCCGGAAAACTGTTCATTTTTGGCATTTTGCTGAAAGGCAAGCATCCATAATGGATAAGAAGAAAAAGGTGCAAGTAAAAGGCAGAGCTAACCTTGCCAGCACTTTCTTGTTGGAAAGTTAAGACAACAAATTCACTCGATGGCCGAGAAGTAAAGCATCAGAGTCATGCGCAGACGGAAAAAAACATAAAACTGACTTTATCTTTAACTCACCTCACCTGAAATGGAGTGCCGGGGGACTGTTTGGAGCCAGTGATAGTAAAAAATCATAAAACTGAAAGCAAGATAAGGTACAAAAACTACCTAAGAGCTGCTAATAAAACATCTACATTATCTTTATTACATGGCTATTTTCGAATAAAGTGCGAATCGAACTTTTCCACTCTTTCATAAAAGCCAAATGATGGTGTTACACTCTTAAACGTCTAAATGTGCGAAATCGAGCAGCTTCTGTTATCTGTGCATGCTGTTTAGCGCATCTGCAGATCTCCGCAGTACCAGGTGAAGATTCTGGAAGAAGCATATGGGCGGTGAGTTCTCAATGCATGTGTGAAAAAGCCATAAAATTAGCAGAAAAACTGCCGATGATTCAACTGCAGCAGGCGGAGGATTCATTGTTGTTTATTTTCTTAAGAAAATTGTTGTCAACAGAAAAGTTTAGATGGAAGATTGAACTACCCAAATAAACGGCTTGCATGAGTTAGATAAGACAGAATGTTCTATGCACTAGAGCTGCGAGAAACGCCGAAAAGAACACGATTTCATCCAGTTTGAAAGAACGGACTGACGAAATATATACATGTATCAAAGATAATGAAAATTTGGACACTTTTTAACGAAGACTATTTCAACAGCATCTGTACATCATTTGCTTCAAAAACCTGCAAAGCATTATAGAAAGCAATCAAGGATTAATTAGAGAGTCATAAGATCACAATTCACCGTGGGAGCAGCTGCGAGAAGATAAACAACTACACATTGAACTTGCTAATATTAATTATCAATTGACTACTTGCCCAAGGCAATAACTTTGAGAAAGCAGGATACTTTCAGGAAAGCAGCAAGAAGTTCACTACAAAAGCAGCTCTGAAGAAAAACGAATAAAGCCATGCGATTGAAAATAATGCAATTACAAGTTTCATTGTTGTGCCTGATTAACTGGCCGGCCATTGAGAAATTTCACTTTTTACACAACATTCGCTAATATTGTTACAATAAGTATTTGCTTGTAAAAACAGCCAACGGATCTATTAAGAGGAGTTCTTAAGCTTTGTAATTATCACACTTTTGTGTCGAGACATTTTTATTTTTGTGCATTTTTGGTAAATTTGTTAAGTGTTTTATGCTGCTTCGTTCATTAAATGAGGCGTTTTTCATGGGACGTGTGTGGATTTTTCTCAAGTAATTAAATTACTTGCCTACTTAAACACAAACAGCCAACATCCTCAAATAGCTAATGAAATATGCAACCAGAACAAGCTATTTGTGCAAATGCAGGACATAAATTTTTTGTGATATTTCTAAAAGAATTGTGTAAAATTTCACCCACAGATTAGCTGGAACAATTGGTTGCCATGGTGTTTGTGACATGCAGCTGCTATGTTCATTGTCCTGCTGTAGCTTCTAGCATCACATGGGTATTGCTAAATTTGGTGTTACTATGGTGACTGAGCAACTTTTTGTCTGCCATCTAGGTTCGAGTTAGAAAAACAATACAAGTGTGTAATTGCACTATTTGCAGTCGTAACGCATATTGGGTTTTTGCACGACAAACAACAGCATGATTTGAGCAGGTGTAGGGATAAGATGTGTAAATGAATAACATGCATGCATTTCACATCGGTCATCAGAAGGCTGCTAGTTCAATTCCTGACCTGGGAAATGTCTAATTTTTCTGATAATGTATAATTATATAATCAGACGGTAATGACATTGTTAATTAGCTACTTAACGTGTGTGAAAAACTGTTGCTGAAACTTTAATTATCCAAAAACCAACAGTAGCCTATTATAAACACACATAACACATCAAACTCTTAGTAAGTATAAGTTACTAGTAAGCAATCATATGCTTAATATCCAGCATTAAAATTTCTCCGATCTTCAGAGATCTTTGCTCTTTTCTGATGCCCTCGGCCATCTCAATGGCTTCAAAGCCCAGACGGAATTAAAACCTGACTGACGCTGTCATCTGATTTGTCATCAAACCTGTGAAGGGATTACGCAAATACCTGTGAGAACCCAACAGCTGCAACGAATGTACCCTTTCTGACGTGAAAACAGAAAGCACCACTTTCAAAATAATCAGAAGTGGCGGCTAGACATCGTAGTATGAAGGACCAAAGTGGTAGATGCCGATTCACCTGACTGCAGCTTAAATTAAGTAATTTTATATTGAACTATGGTACTGGTAGAATTCCACAAAGCGGAAACTCTGGGAAACTGCACAGTGTATGTCACAGTTTGGTCCGCTAAATTTCTATGGCTGATACAGAAGCAGCAGGCTGGATAAAAAATGACAACTTTTCATTAGATTCCGTAAAGCCCACTCTCCATTTGCCCAACAAAAATTGAAAGGCTGACATCAATGTAGCAGGATTATAGCTGGACAATCAGCAAAGATTTTATCTAATAGCTACAACTGATTAGCCGACTTAATGGAAGTATAAAAAGCTATCAGTGAATTGGGAAGGGTAAGCTCTTTAAAAGACCAAGTAGTTGATTGATTGATAGCTTCAGACTAGAGAAAGGCGAAAGTGGTTTTGTGGATCAATCGTTGATGATGATCGATTACTGAAGTTTTTACAATTGCCTACCACCAATCTGACAGTTTCATCTGCTAACATTAAACTTAACTGCTTACTCTGTCTTAAAAACAAGATGTCATTATCTCTATCCAAAAATGTTCAGTTGTTAAGTAAAGCACTAATCCTATATAGACAAAATTATTGGTACGTCGTCTTTGCTGTGTTAACACCGATATCCCTTTGTACTTTTGGTTCTTTAGAGGAGGCATCATCATGCATGTTGCTTTCTTGTCATTACTAATTATCTAATTTTTTACCAGCCCTTTTTAAATTGCTGCTAATACACGCCTATTGCATTTTGTGTTGTCTTTTTTAAGCTGCTTTAATGCATTGTTGAGTAGCTTTTCTACGCCTTATTATATTTCTTGTTGCCATTATGATTCTAGTCTTACACCCGCAAACTATTATATTACATAGCATGACTAGTGATTTAAATAATAATTACATATGTTATATTTTCACTCATAATTTTGCACTTTTTCAATTCATATTTAATTTAAGCTTGAGTTTTTCACAATGAATATCAATTAAATTGATCTAATTTCACGCCCTTGCTTTTCAGGCACTACAGTTCATTGTTGATTTATTTAAGGTAGGGGTGGCTCGACTCGGCAACCGATTGGTTTTTCGCCACCCCGTCTCTGTGTATATATTGTATTATAATTGCATGTACTGTAATGTAATGTGATCATCGAGACAAATAAAACGTACTGAGTATTGAATAAGCTAGGCCTTGATAAAAGTAAAGCATGTTTAAGTCCCCAGTCATTAGACTAACCTATTTATCGAAATTGAAGTGCCACATAAAAATTGATTTTTATAATGGCTGAACGAACAAAAGTTGACATTTTTTGCACAAGTAAGCCGTTAAGATTCAAACATTTGTATGAGCAAACTTGAAGCATTACAGTTTTCGATTTTCTAAAAATACATCACTTAGATCACTGGCAGTCACCTAATGTCTAATTCAACATTAAGCAGCCAAAGACACATGCTTGCAGCAAATTTCTGGCATCAAACTGATTACCCATGCAGTCTCAGCAACTGCATTTATACAATAGTGAGGCACATTTAATTAAACGATTGGTTAGATACTTAATTTATATGTTTAATTAATTTTCATGTCGTTACTGCTGGAAAGAATTGCAAACCCTTTTAGATTTTTTACTGAATTCAAAAAAATGTGAGTCTCCTCCCCAAGAATTGAACACAAGACCTGGGTGGTGGTGAGAAGGACAAACCATCACCCTGACAGATTATACTGATCGATTTATTCATTAATACACAACACAATGCTCTCGTTTTTAGATTTTTTTTACTGAATTCAAAAAATGTCAGTCTCCTCCCCAAGAATTGAACTCAAGACTTTCTGGGTGGTGGTGAGAAGGGTAAACCACCACACTAAACTACCAGGTTATGCCGTCTGATTTATTCATTAATACACAACACAACGCTCTCCCTGAAATTAATGCTTGTAATTCTGACAGTTAGAAGTCAGTTTATAACTCACTCAATTGCTGAGAATTTCACAAACTTAATTGTTTTTCCAGGAACATTGGTTTCCTGTGACAAGCTTAATTCCATCAAGTAACTGTAGATTATATAATTATTTGTAGACAAACTGGGCTGAAGTTGCAAGGAGCAAACAACACTGCATAAACTGTGCTTTTAACAATGAAAAAGTACTGTGATTTTTGGATGCTACATGCCACTTTAGCTAAGAGCAAAACCATGCAGATGTATTAAATTGCAAACAGTAACTAGATATTCACATAGAAACAAATACTTACTCAGAAGCATCGATGAAATAAATAACTAGCGAAGCTATGCTGAGCACAAATACAAGTACCACCTGCAAGAGAAATAAATAAATTTAAAGATACTAATTAACAACCTTTTTTTACTTACAGTATTTTCAACTTGTACATCCTTAACTCATTAAGCATCTGTTTGTCAAAATTTCGACAAACAAGTTCACAATAAATTAGTGAAGTAGGTCAACATACATTTCACAAATACCAATTTAGTTTTTGGTTTACAAAGAACAGAACATTTTCTTATATAGTGTTACACGTGTATTTGCCAATACATGTCATTTTATTGTTGTCCAGATGAAGTAAAGTTACCAGATGCCCCGTTTTCCATACAATCGTCCTGGCTCTTATACATTTGCGAATTCTCAAGAGACTTAGCAGACTTTTCCAGAATTTTGTTTTCATGTACCAGATACATATTACTGCTGTTAAGAACTTAGAATACACTTCAAATTTAAGAGAAAATAAGTTTCAGTGTAATAATATTATAACTTGCTGAGTAAAATGACATTTCATGAAGACTGTCAACACCAAAGTAAATATGACAGCTTCGATGGCCAAGTTGAAGTTATTGTATGATGCCACTATTTAAATTTTTTAAAAATAATAATGATTATGATTCACGACAATTCAAACAAATTTGCTTGCCATGTGGTGCTTGTAACAGACTAATTCAGTAGGCTACATAAGTTTACGAGCAAGTTGCGGAAGTTAGTACGACATTAATTGTGTAACACTAACAGAACAAAAAGTCGTAAGTTCGGTAGCTTTTTTGCAAAGAAGCAGAAATGCAGAAATTTTTGCTAAACGCAAATATTCATTCATTCACATAAATTTGCAATAGCTGCCTTTGCAATATAAGCAACCATAATTTCAGACGCACTATTGTACCTTATTCTTTATAATGAACGTTAATACGTTTTGTGATTAACATTTCATTTAACCAAAGTTATTTACAAAAATGTCAGTAATATCAGCAACTATATTCTTCAAAATGTAACCACCGAGGTTCAAAGTTTTAAAATAATTAAACAAAGAGAGCAATGACCGAGGCAGACCTTTGTTACCAGCACACAAAGTAACCAGCAAAAAATAATGCGTATTGGCAGAAAGCACTGCAACCAAATAGTTCACATCTAATTGTGAATCTCGTGTTTTAGATTAACACCAATATTGGTGTTTTAATTTTGTCCTTAATCGCAAAATCTTAATGAAATTAGCAATTAACCTGCCAATTAAATTCACTAAACTCTAATCAGCACAGCTCAAAATTTCATAACAAGCAAAAAAAGAGTGCAATGACCTGAATAGATATTTTGTCTAGCAAAGTGTTCATCAAATACAAAAATTCCTGTCATGTTTGTTTTGTTGTCTGCACAATGTTTTTGAAATGTTGTGTGTGGATTTCAAATTTTTAAAGTACTGGCTGCGGGACAAGAGATAAAACATCGACAGGTTTTGGCGATAAATTAACAGATTTGAAAAAAATAATTATGATCACAAAATGTCAGTGATAGCTTTAATGAAAAAGGCGGTTTGCGAAGTTTGTTAGGAAAGTGTGCAAAAAGTTTGAGGGTTTCATTAAAATTAATGGAAAATGTGCTGTAGGTCATGATGGATTGATTAAATTTTAGTGATGATGTAAATTTTAGTAAATGAGGAAAGAAACTCTTAATGATTAAACATGATTTTGCTTGGGGGAAATTTCAGCGTGATGCTATGGCAATTAGTATGTGCTACAATATAAACAATTTGATAGGCACAGCCAGCATGACTACTGCTCCTGAGTGAAAACTTGTAGTGTTAAATTGGCAGTCTTGTGCTCACAGAAGTGCATTTATCATCTTATCAGTTATTATTATAGCGCAGTTATTATGTCTGAAGTCATACTGTTGATGTTCTGATGTTCATTCCAATACCAAACAATGTGTCCTGAAGAAATAACGAAATGTAAGCACGTTCTTTGCATCATTAATGGAAAAAATATCCCGCAACAATTGGGATGTTCCGTAATCTAAACAAGAAAAAAGTTGTACTGCACTGTACCTGCCTTCTTGATTAATTATTTTGTAATAAGCGAACGTTTTCATCATAATTCATACCTAACAGCAAGATTTACTAGTGCAAGATATAACACCAGAGCAATAAAACTATTAATGGAATTCGTTATCAATGCTATTGATGTGCACAACTCACGTCAATTTCATTTCTGCTACTATTATCACAACAATGTCGACTACCATCACGGGCAGGGCATTTGCAATTTTGAATAATAATGCTCACCCAATAGATGCCAATTAACATCAATGTTAAAGAGTAACAAAGTTAGCTAGTGCAAGTGCATTCAACTTGTCATTGTTGGTTCCTAGCGATGAATAGCTGTCTAGCACGATTTCAACAGAATGAATTGTTTGACCAGAAAACATTGAATTTGTAAATCTCAGCAGGTGTGGCTTTTTCGGCACTAACAATTGCAAAGTCCGTACTTTATGACATTAGTTCTAATTTATTTTGTGAATACAAGATGTTCTAAAGTTTATCTTAACTCATTAACAGGGCTCGTACTCTAAATTTCAAAAATTTAGAATTTAGGACATTATTCTAAAAAAATATAGGACATTTTTTGAAAAATATATAGGAATTATAGGTCATTTTTCCTTAAAAAGGAAAATTTATAACCTTACACTACAGCGATTTTCACAATTTCTTTGCATAAGTAAATGATTTTTTCTACCTGTAACAGGAGAGCATTCTTTGGTTGAAGTTAGTATTGCCATTGAGCAGCTTATACATTGAGCGACAGACAACTGTTATTTACATTCTATAAAATGATCAAATCATGAAGATATGTACTTATAATATCTAATTGTAGTTATGCGATTTCACATAACATTCACATTTCATTGAGAATTCATGATTTTATGGGAATTATAGGACATTTTTATAGTTGTATCAAGTTTTATAGGAATTATAGGACATAACCCCAAAATATAGGAATTATAAGGCGTTTTCAAAAAATATAGGAATTATAGGATGAGTACAAGCCCTGTATTAATAAAAAATGACTGTAGAAATGTGCGGAATGGCAATGACGAGATAATGATGACGATGACAACGACATTTTATAAACACAACAAAAATCCTGCTTAATATATCATAAAAAACAACAAAAAATTAAACAGTAGGAAAAACAAAAGACATAATAATTACTGCAGAACAAGTCACGGCTGAGACTTTACCATTCAGATATAATCCTTACTTTCACTTGCAAATGAACTGTGAAAAAAACAAAAAAATTCATGCTCCAATTGGGAAATCTGACTGTTCTCGAGATAAGCTTCGACTAGCTTGGAAAAATCAAACACGTAGGCTTGCACACAGAAAACAGGCTAGTTATATCTTGCTGGTGCTATTAATCGGACCAATAATTCACAAAATAAGCAACAAAGTTTTGAGACTTTTATAGATAACAAAAGCATTGATATACATCACACCATGCCATGCCCCACTTGACAGTCATATGGTTTTATGAGAATCAGTAGCTTCCATAAAAGTAGAACAAATTTAGAAGTAGTCTAGAAATTTAGAATTTGTTGATTTATTAAGTGCTTCAAAGTGGAATGTGCCAATAATGTGCTAGGACGGGTTTGACTATTACAGAGAAAACTGAACTGGAATAGTAGATTGGACTAATTGGGCTGCACTTGTAAGGAGTGGATTAGGCTGGATTGGAATGGACTGAACAATACGGGATGTGATTTACTATTATTATAAGGCATTTATTAGTTTAGAAAATCTGAAAAATTTATTGCACATACAGTCGAAGACATAAAGCCCATTATTTGAAGGGACACGTTTTTTAGACGATAATGTAAAAAAATATTGAACATGATGATACTCTCGAAATGAATTAAGATACAGTGACAGAATATGAGGCGGATGTGTGGTGAAGGACTTAAGGGAATTTGGGTAGTGACGAACCAGATCTCACTACACATTGGAAGTTTTGGACGGTAAAATAGCAGTCTGCAAAACTTTACTGCACATAACGGGCTGCACTGATGGGAATTCCAGTTACAATTAACCAGCAACATTCCAAAACCTATTTACCAAGCTTTTGATTACTGGCTTTTGTAAACAAGTGAAGATGATGGTCTCCTGTGGTATTTTCGCGTATGTCTCTCAGCACGTCATCTATTATTTATCTATCTTTTCCAAGTTAGTTTCACAATACATGCAAAATAATAAAGCCAGCGCTCTCGTATAAATAATGAAATGTAATTTTGCTTGCAGCGTATGCAGTTATTATCAACTGAATCGATGCCTTTGTTGCGTTATGCGAGTACCTATTCTAATTAATGTCGCCTGAATGGGTGGCTTCGCTACAGATAATGGCCTAGTAGCGCAATGAAGCCATGCAATCCAGACTGCCTACGTTGTAGTAAGGTTTGTCTTCATTTTTATCTTTACAGGAAACCACAAAGCCCTAGATACAGGTAAGGATCTTGTGGCTAACGAGAAGGAAAATAGCTCCTAAAATTCCCATCAGGACGGATGATTAGGCTCTCCTACACGACTGTTGGGAGTCACTTGGTATCATTCAATCTTAATACAGGAAGAAATAAGATGTGCTTCAGTCGAATTTAGTAAATTACTAGAACGACTATGACGTGAAATGAATTAAGAATAAAGGCTATTATCTTCACAAACGGTCAAATATCCAGTTACTCAAAAAATCGCACACTTCTAAGAAAATCAGTACGAGCTTCCCTTTTTTCTCATTATTTCCCTCATTCTAAACTTTTCTTCACCTACACATAATTGGCTTGTTGTTCCTTGCACGTGACACTACATGTAACTTTAACCATAACATAACAACCACTAAATCTATAAACTTGTAACTTTCTCACCCAAAATCTTATGTACAGTAATATCAAGCACTGAAATTTAATTTTGTAGAGCACTTGCTTCTAATATTATTGTAATACAAACTTCGAATAGCATATTTTTTTCTGCACAAACCGATACATATATAATACATTTGTACAAGATTTAGCTTTTTCTATAATCAATTGCTGACCAGTTGACTTACAAGAAAGCCCAATTATCTGTTTTCCAATGAAAGAAAATAAATTGAAGCCATCTTTTGACCACAAATTAAAGCACGTGTAGAGTCAAACTTTGCAATTAATTTAATGAGCGTCCATAACCAGTTTTACCTGAACTACGCTTATCTGATCTTCGATTGAAAAATGCAGCATACAAAATTTTTTCGTGAAGAGAGACGTTACAACTCTTTTCTGCCAAATTCCTGATAAGCTAAAGTGTTGAGCCATCAATTACAGTCAGTCTATCTGTCTCATCCGTCTCTTTTCTAAACAAATGCGAAAGAATTAATCGAACAGAACTAAACCTGTCAGCCTCAGCAATCGAAGAAAGATCAGTACAGCTTCGGCAAATGGTCAGGATTCGTCAGTGACGTCACAACGATTCAGGCTTCTCTGGGGGATCGGTCAAATACCTACTATGACGCAAATTGGTACTTGACGAAGTTCTGATTACTTTTAAGCTTGGCAACCAAGTCCCATGTGTACAATTTACAGAAACGAACAAAGAGTGAAGCCATCTCTTCCTATCTGTCGCTGTGAACGACCGAAAATCATAAAAAAATTACATTTAATTTGCATTTAGATTAATAACCTGTAAAACCGCTGTTACTGTAGTAGATATGACTTCTATCTATATGTTACCTATTCTAAAAATGGGCTTAACCTAACAGTGAACAGCTTGCTCTAGCTTTGCTATGTTCTGTACTACTAGTTGGCTGTTACAAGACGTTACATGCAGACATCTTTTTACTTATATTTCTGTTGAAACTCCTACATCAATGAACGTTTAAAGTATATCGTATTGTTATACCACAAAATTGGTAGCAGAGAGTAATTTGCTGCTAATCAAAGGGCTGACGTTACTTGATTGCAGTCTATCGTCTACTCGCTAGAAATCTGTCTACCGGGTAAATAATTTCGAGCATTTTCGTAATAACTAATTATCGTCATTACTTCTTGTGGTCAAAGAGTTGCAAGTAGGTTGACACGTGACAGCAGCGAACGTTCGTGGTGCATAAACTGTTATAGCTTTTGTCAACAGGACACTATCTCGACTCCCCTTGCCTCTCTTCCTCCTGCGCTTTTTCTCGTTGTCATTCCGCTCTTCCTATACTCCCAGTTCCTGCTCTACACACTTATTAACAACTAACACGCTAAATAATTAGTCCCAGACTATCAGAACTCGCAATTTCCTCATCTGTCAACAGTTGAAAAACTGTGTCAAGCCTTCAATATTTGATCTATCCGGGATTAGTGTCAATTTCCCAATGAAACAGATCCGCGAAAAAAATGCAGGAATTTCGGGAAAGTTGGAGAGAGGCGTATTAAGAGTGAAATATCTGCGGTGTTCCTTTACACCTCGCTGTACAGAGTAATTCAAAATAAATATTCAACTCAGTCATTGTGTTTGGGGCTACAAAGCTGGTCGATTTGCCCAATGAACTCGTGCATTAAAATCGGGAGGTAATTGGTGGACTTCGTGACGTTTCGTAAACACCACGTGGCTTTATGCACGTGCTGCTCAGGCTAATTCAAACTTCTGCACATGCAAAAATATCAAAAAATTAGCTATCCATTTTTTCCGTAAAACATACTTTTGACGGAAATTGGCAGTGCACCACTTTTCTTCATCCGATGAATGACGTCATTGGTGGAAGAATGGTCGTTCAAAATGGAAGCACCCAAGCGTGAAAGACTGATTTTATCAATTATACGGGGCGCTTGTCACACTTTCATTACCAAATCTTTCAAACACTTTTTGCGAGCACTGAAATAGGGCCTAACCTCCCAGGAGGCTTGGCCTTTCCTTTAATGGCTTGGCTGGAGAGTTCATCATCACTAGTCAACTGGCTTACCCGGTCAATATTAGTCCATCGGTCAACAAATAACTATTACAGATTTATGTTTGTTTATAGTCTGGTTCTGTGTCAGCGATATACAGTTAACAATAGTTCGCTAATGACGGTATGAATAATCAGCAGAATTAATAATAAAGGACAATGAATCTAGACTGATTTCCAAAATTAAGAGACTAATGACAAAAATAGTTACTGCGTCTAAACCTTAGAGATGCAAAAGCGTTTCTGATAATCATAGATTAAAACTTAACTAATGGCAGGCGAGCCCAACTATTGATGACCTCACAAACTAACATAATTTTCAACAGCAAAAATGTTCCACGAGCGTGTTGCATTTGTTTGTGAAAACGAAAATTGAAAAATTGTGCTACTGTAAGATATTTAGTGTGTTTTACTAAAAGTACGCAGTTTTAAGATAAAAAATCAAATTTCAAATTTACCGCTGTGATCACGCATGAGCAGTTGAACGCGTGTAGTTCCTCGCAAACTAACGCATCTGAACTGAGAGGTACAGCAACCTGTTTTTGTGCAATGGGTTTCCGAAATGCAGGTGCCAGTGCCCGTCTAACTAGCGAATGGCGAAATGCATACAACAGTGAAGAAATAATGGTACGAAAGCGAAATTTTGTTTGTGTGGTAAACTTTGTTTCACGTAAACTATTTTTCTAAAGAAAGAGTGTTTCCTTTCAATATTTTAAAGAGTACATTGTCTTGATCAACAGTTTAAGATTGAGTCCGGTTTTGTATTAAGGAAAAAACGCCTCCAATGTTTCACTTTTCTGAAAATTGATACCAATCTATTATAAGAATGCAGATAAGATTCAAAACAAAAGTACGAACGAAAGAACACTTGCTGTTTAATACTTGACTGACATTATCATAAAGAAGTAAATGAATTTCAAATTGTGACCAATACGACATCTGTCAGTCGTTCAAATTGGTAAGGGTGAACGAACGCTCAAATTCGATTCGATTCGAATTCGTCTTTTGGTAGAGAATACACAGTTTTTCGTTTGCCCCTACAAATTGCAGACCTGGAAGAAGGTGCAACAAGACATGCAAGAATGTCAAGTTCACATTGTAGCTGCCTAGTTTCTTCGGCAGGCAACACAGATTTTACTCAAACCTATTTTTAGGGCAGCGCCGAGGATTCTGCTGCTTTCTTTTCACCCTGATTATTTACGTTGTTTACTCTTTTCACCCGAAACTGTTTTTGCAGACTCGCTTAGCTACAGCTCCGCGAGTTATTTTGTGTTTTCTCTGCGAACAGCGCTGCAAGTTATTTTGTGTTTTCTTTGCGTTCATTCCGCCTCTGCAGAGCCTGGCAGACGATGCATTTAGCAGCGCAAATGTTACTGTAAACTATAACTGGCTTCAGCTTCGGCTAGTGTACCAACCGATGCGGGCGTCGTAGAGCCTTGCCGAGCGCGGAAGCCAAAACTGACTTCTCTCTCTACAACTTTCTGCTGTACGGAAGTTTATAATTACATATTAAACATGTGATTTTGCAACGGCAAAGACCTTTGTACGAAAACCGGGCTTCGTCTCCTACACATATGGAAGTATACAAATTTTGTACCTAACAGGCTTGTAAGGCCCTTTCCCCTACGACTGACGTTATTAATGCCCAACATGGTTTTCCTTTTTTCTACCAAATGTACTTACGGGAACTTAACTGTAGCAAAACATGACTTCTTTCTTCTACAAGACTGGAGATACGCTCTCAAACCCGTAAAAGCTTAGTGGTATTAATTTATTGACTTCATTTTTCTGCATTTTTCTACGAAAGTCAGACTAAATACGGCCCTTTTCCATGTTCTTTCTTATAAAACCATAACTTCTGTTTGCCAAAAACGATGGAAGCTATCGCATTAAGCACGCCTCTTTATTGCAAAACGACGGAAGGAATTAAACCAGACTTCTTTTTCCAAGCATCATTCCCCCTTTCGTATCTCTCTCTCACACACACACTCCCTCCCTCCCCCTCTCTCTCTCCTTTCCCTCTTCTTATCCCGCTTTCAAGTCTTTTAAGTCTTCTAAGACAACTGCTAATTCGAAGAGAAAGCTAATTGCGCTAATGAAATCGAGTAATTAATAATCCCGAAAAATATAACTTTTTAGTAAGATTGGCTTCAGGAATTACTCGGCGAAATTCCCGAACGTGCGTCATAATTATATAGAAAAAGCAGTGGGTTTTAATTCAGTAAATCCCTTTCCAAACTGACTAGAGAACAGAGCAAAAGTTCAGCGTCTCATTCTACCCAAACCAGCGGAAGTACGACGACGCTGCTCAGAAAAATGTCAATTATTTTGCTATAAGTTCGGTTTTATGAGCCACATGTGTTGTAGGGTTATTGATTTTCTTTGTCAATAAGAGAATTTTCCTGTTCCTTTATATTTATATTTATATTTATTGTATGCAATGCTAAGGCGTACCACTTCCTTGTTTGGAGTCGACTCGGACACTGATCTAGTAATTGCTGTCGATCCATCCGCACACCAGAAATGTCCCTTGGTAAAAAAGCTTCCTAGTTTAGTGAAGCATTAGCTGTTAAAAATATAATAAAAAAGCTGATACTCGCAGTAACTCACTGGCAGTCATTCAGTAAACTCTCTGACTAGGTCGCTCTCTTGAACTGCCTTTAAGTTTGGCAAACTTGGCTCATTGGAAGAAGTTGTCTCTCAGCACATATCTTTTATCATTGTATGGTATTTGGAACAGTGAAGTTAGAAAAGTGAGCCATCTTAAAATAAACACGTCGAACACAAAACCTGCTGAACAATGCTTTTTCTCACAACGCAATGTACTGCCAAACGATGGTCACAGAGAACAGTAACCAAGAGCTACAATAACAAATGGAACTACCCACGTCAAGGTCACTGTGCAGTGGAATTTGGCAAGGAGGAGAGGTGGCCGTTCGACACGATGACATGTTGCCAGGCAGAACCTGGGGCAATGGTAAGTTAAGTTACCAGAGAACATCTCTTCTCGCGTCCACGGATTTCTATTTTCGACAAGTGGTAACTGACTGTCCCAAGAGAAATGAATTCACTGACAAAATTTCAAAATTAGTTTAGCGGCTTCATCCACGTTCAGAGAAACACATGAGACGTGTTCACAATAGTTCTTATCAGGGAGAGTAATTGGCTTCGTGCGAGTTTAACCTTAACCTTGGCATATAAGTCACTTTTCCGTACATTAAAGGAAAACCGACGATTGATTAGACTCAATCTGACTTTAATTTACTGTCCAAGCAATACATTTTCTTGCATATAAAAGTTAGCAATTGTTTCTAATATTTGAATAATTACCGTGGACAGTTAATTAACGGGAACCGAACACAGCTATAGGTTACGTCACAAACTAACCACAGTTTCGGCAATGGTAGGCATCTTCTGTGTGCGTCGAGCATGTCTGCATAAGCGAAGATTGCTATAAGATGCTGATATGATGTAACGAAAATGAGCTTTTCGACACATTGATGTCACACACGAACACGGCAGTTCACGATCGTGCTTATCACGGTGCTGCGCCTATTTGTCGGCCACGCGAATGAGACAAAAGGCACCATTGGCAGACTAAGTGGATTTGCTCAACCGCGCGCAGCTTTGAAAGTTTAACAAAATTTAACCATCAGAGGCAATTATTATTTAACCTAAAATCTGATTTAAAAAGCTATTGCAGTTTTCAGTACTTTAGAGCATACTTTATTTTTAGTTTATCCAGTCATTTTAAACAAGTCACCTGATTGCATGGAATAAAAACATGGGGAACAATTTACGCACTTGTTGGAATCGAACTCTGAGTTAAGGCATTACGGTTTCTGTGCTCAATCTGGCAGACATGCATCTAATCTCTGAAAGTATTTTACGGTTTGCTGTGGCGAACACATAATCTGATTAGGGTGAAACAGCAAACTATAGGCGTGGTGGAGATGTAAATATTTTCCTATTATATAGCCTCTATTGGCGAGAAATCCAATGGGCTTCGGGAGGTAATGGCTCTCTTATTGGCTTCAGGAAGTAATGGTGCTTTATTGGACCGCAAGAAGAAAATACAAGCACTGCGAGATTCCAGCTCAGATAGGTTAGAGTTATTGCTGGGAAAAATCAAAAACAGACCAGAGACAAAATGCTATACAGAATAACAAGCAAACTGGTGGAGCCAACAGAGTGTAGAGACCACAGTAGGGGCGCTGATATCGGCACAAAGAAAACATGGAGCATATCACAGAGGAAACGAGGAAGGAGACATCGAAAAAAATAACAAAGAAAGAGGAGAGAAACAGAAAGGAACGAAGATGAGGGGCGAAAGAGTGTGAAGGGGAGAGAGAGAGAGGGAGGGAGGGAGAGAGAGGGCGAGAGAGAGTGTGTGTGAGAGAGAGAGAGGGAAGGAGGAAAAGAGGGGAGAGAGAAAGGGAGAGGGAGGAACAAAAAGAGTGAGAAGACGAGATTCAAATTATTAGGCCCGTGAGTAGCCATGTTTTTGCACAGAGGAGGAAATATCCCTGTTTCTTAATGAGATAGTGACAGAAATTGATTGAAAGTGCAGGAAAAAGAAAGAAGGGAGAGAAGGAAGTATGGAGAGAGATACGCGACAGTGAAAAGTTGAAAAAGTAAGATGAAAAAGAATTGGGGCTAAACAGGAGATGAAGCAAAGAAAATACGAAAGCAGGAAAGAAGGTACAAAATAATACAGGTAGAAGTCAGTAAGGTGTTTTACGCATAGTATATATAGTACTACGGTATGGTACTATGATATACACACACACACACACGCACACGCACACGCACATGCACACACACGCATATACACTGTTTGCGAAATTATATCTCCAGAATTGTAATAACTATTTGCACATTTTTTACATTTACATAACACAGCAAAGGCTGAGCCACTTCTTATTCCAGACAGTCTACATCTTTTTGAACATTTTATACACAGTGAAATTGCCTTATGTCTACGGAGCTTGATAACCTCTATATAGATCATATGGCAGCCAGCCATCTTAACTGATTAAAGCAGCATGTGAAACTCAACATGTCAACTGGCGAAGGGCGATAATTATTTCTAAACTATACCAGTATGCTTCAGTTGCTATCAAGACAGAGGCACTGAATGACAGACAACGGCCTGAACATTGAAGCTTTGAGCTTTGTGGCTCTGAAGACATAGTAACCTCCTCAATAAAGATAACAAATTTTATTATGAGATGTATTCTTGAGAAAGACAGAGAGACAGAAACAAAAGAAGACGGCGAGAGAGAGAGAGAGAGAGAGAGAGAGAGAGAGAGAGAGAGAGAGAGAGAGAGAGAGAGAGAGAAAGAGCGACAAAGAGAGAAAGAAGGAGGTAGAAAGACAGCCAGAGAAAGAAGTTAAAGCCATTAGGCCTCTGAGTAGGCCAGCATGCGTTTGCATAATAGACAAATTGTAAAGAAACTATATAAGCTTACAGAAATCTGACAACTAGTTTCATCTGCTTAAAATGAAAATGAAACATAATAAGTGAAGTCACCATGTCCTCAAGCAAGGCCCTTCTCTCGCTATTCGTAAATTTTTGCAAAGTGCTGCAGCTGTGCACGATATTTGGATGCTTTTAAAGTGCAACTTAAAAGCCGATCAAGAAGTCATTAATCCTGAGAGAAAGTTCGGTCTGAATGCAAGTGGTAAACCATTTAAAATAGTGCCACCATTTATCAACTGCCAAAGTAGTGGTTTTTTCCACAAAGCAATGGTTCGAACTCACAAGAAAAGTTCAGTATTAAGCTTGAGAGTTTTTCTTAATCAGTAAAAACGAATTTAATAATCACTTTACTTCAAGAAGCCATTCGTCATTGGCGCTACTAAAAGGAGTCATTCATGGTACTTGGTGATTATGCTTGGGTTGCCAGAACTCGGAAAGGGAGAGGCAACTTAATAATACGTGAAGGACATGGAGTCGTCTACTATCGTGCAAACGAACTGACTACATTAAATTTTCATCTCAATTATGTTCCCCTAGGCGGTGTCAAGAGACCTTTTCTGATAAACACACACAGAATTTAACCAGCTATAATATTTAATGGGCAAGCCATAAATACATTGATAGCCTGTGGGTTATTTATTGTACAGTATCAACTAATACAAATTACAAATCAACAACTACCCCTGAAAAGTATATGCCAGCTTTAATTAATTATCCTGACAAGTATATAAGCTGTCACTGTATCTTATTCCCTACTTTCTTTGCTAACATCCCTTTTCACTTCACCTCCTGTTTCGTTTGATGTTTATTATTAGAATACGCCTACAGAGGTAATGTATCTCATACTCCATACTATTTTTAGTATAATTAAGCTGATTATAATCCACTGTATTTTTTACTTTCCTGTTTCGAAACCTGTTTGTTTATTGAGTTTTAGGTGAAGTTCGATGGAATCTGGCCTTTCGTTTCTTGCTAGATGGTTTTTCTCTTTAATTTGAGTGTGTTCTATTGCTAGATGTTTTCTGTAGATCTATATCTACATTGGTTTGTTTACTGGGCTGTTTACTGACATACTGAGTGAGTGAATGACGAACCAATTTTCTTTGAATTAAGTTACTGCACAAATGCCATTTCTCTTGCATGTTGGCATGCGCAGTTGGGTAGCTGGACAGTGTGATACGCCTTGCTAGCAGTGCTCCTAATCACACCCCACGTGAGCATAAGCCAACGATATACGCCCAAGCGTATAATTAGACCTATCCTTAAACAGCCTGACTGAATCTGTCATGACCAGATCAATACTGGCTAAGCTAACAGATAATTATAAAGAGTAGTTTTCATCTATCCCAACTGATTCGGCTGAGTAAAACTGTGATAGAGTGCAATGAATTATAGTGATCGTCGTCGTCATCATCATCACATTCGTTCACCAACAGCACCATCAATATCATTGTTATCGCCACAATGATAGGATAATTCAACCACCATCACGCATTTACTGACAGTTTTGTAATTGCTTCGAGTAATTGTAAAATTTTAGTAGAAAGGGATCCGTGATTTCACCTTGAATAACACCGTAACACAGTGTTACGCGGCACTAACAACGAAACACAGCCAAATATTGCAAATTAGCCATGACCTTCCTCAATCAGCGACTTTCCTGAATTTGCTTTGAATCATGACTGAAACTAGCGTTGCCACTCCACGCAAAAAAAAAACACGACGAAAATTGATTCTGATGAAGTAGCCTGAGCCGCAAGGAAAAACTCGCAGCAAGTGGTGAACGTGGATCTAAAATTAATGCAATTTCAATTTGTCGCCGCTCGTTTGGAAGCTTATTGGATTTTCAAATTTTCATCTATCAGCGTTTGAGAATTCAGTGTATAAATGTGTGTGAATTTCAGCAACTCCGTTCAAATACAGCAGTCAGGATGGCGACTCAGAATAAGGATTGACATCGGGGATGTAAGTGACTTAATAGCATTGCATCACTGGTTGCGAAATTCAGGAGCAATGAAAAGGAAAAGGGAAATATCAACAGAAGGTGTAAAAAACCCTGCTATTTATCAAAGAAGATCGCCTGTTCGACCAAATACAACAACGAGCGCACCCCGGGACAGCTCAAGGGCCTTAAACTACAGTATTTTTGACAGAATACAGCTTTCACGTTTCACATTGCACTTATCTTTAAGAATAATCTCTGTGTGTATTTAGAGAGTACAAAAATCGATATGGTGATGAAATGTTAATGAAAATGATTGAAGACTTTGCTTTAGCAAATGCCGATGGCATTGAGTTGAAGAGTCAGTAGAAATGTGAGACACTGAAGATAAGAGTTTGCACAGACCCTTATGACGGGAAAAAGTAAATTCATGCAGAAGTACAATGCCATTGATTATATCAGGCAAAAGCTATTAACTTCATTCAGAGAAGCAATGCATAGGAAATTACTGCAAAAAAGCAATTGGGTTCGGTAATGTGGAGAAAATTGGGAAGTAGAGAATCACGCGCGAGAAGGGAAGAGGGGGATATCTAGGTGGAAAAGTGACAAATGGGAGGGAGAGAGAGTGGAGCAGATAACATATAGGCATGACAGAATGGATCTAATACAGAAAAAGAAATACAGTTCTCCATGGATGGGAAGGATAACGAAAAAGCAGAAGGAAAATCTGGCGGTTCTGGGTCAGTAAGTGGAACAGACAGGCAATCAGACAAAGTGAGAGACTGAGATAGACAGATACATCGAGAGGGCAGAGAGAGAGCGGGAGTAAGAGAAGGAATAGAACAGACAGAGAAGACAGCGAGAAAGAGAAATAGAGCGACAGAGAAAAAGAGAGCTAGAAAGAGGAGAAAATAGACAATGAGGAGAAATAGGAAAACAGCGAGAAAGAGAAGTAGAGTGAGAGAGAAAAGCAGAGAGAGACAGAGGAGAAATAAGAAGACAGCAAGAACAGAAATAGAGCGAGAGAGAAAAACAGAGCAGAGGGGAAATGAAACAGTGAGAAGAAATAAGACAAACAAACTCTTGTCCTAAAGTTAACTATCTACACAGGTAAACCCGAGAGTGTACTACAGTAGTCAACAGCCGTATGGATTTACAGGCTACTGTAGATGAAGCCAAACAGCAACTGTTTTTGCAAAGTGTCTAAACTGCCTGGAGCGGCAGGTGGCGGCACTAAACTTGTCTTTTGAGCTTAGCAAATCTATTTACAAGAAGCCACACAGCTGCAGTAAATATGACAAGAAAAGAGAGGTGTCGAAATTCAATACCAGGACGCCCTTAAGGTGCCTGCGTTGTCTGACCATCATACATGTTAACATGTACGTGTTAAGGAAACTCGTGTTTAAGTAGATACTTACACAGCGTATGCTCTTTGCCAGGAACAAACAAGAGTTAAATGAAACAATGAAAGTAAATTGTTCATTTTGTATTATTGACTGCAAGGGAAAGGAAATATTTGATGTCCATGGCATGTACTGCAACCACCCTACTGAACTTGAAAAGGGAACAAGTGATTAACCATATATGTAGTTAAATTGCGATATCACTTTTCACAGCCATCAGATTTTCTTGTTAAATCTCGATTTTTTTCATGTTATTCAGCATGCTGTCAACAAGAGAGTCTAAAACTAATGATAAATTGTTGCGAGACCCCAAATTTATCTCATTCTCAAGGATAATCTTCCAGGATGAGACAGTGAACAGAGCTACATCCACCCTTAGTGAGGTAAATAACTGGCAGCAGTTTCACAGATTCAACTGCTAGGAAGCGGTCACCTATCCACTTGCAAGCCGGACTGTAAAAATGAGCAATCCATTGGAAAAATCATCAATTCTTTCGTATTCAACTCATGGAACACGTCATATGCAGTTTCTGTTTGTTTTTTTATTCATATCAAAAATGACAAACCAGCAAGATCTGTAACAGTGTAAAACATCAGTGCTTTCTGTACCTCAAGATCTGTAACAGTATAAAACATCAGTGCTTTCTGTACCTCAAGATCTGTAACAGTGTAAAACATCATTGATTTCTGTAGTTCAAAATCTGTAACAGTGAAAACGTCGATGATTTCTGTACCTCAAGATATGTAAAAAGGTAAACAGCTGTGCAGTCTGTACTTCATAAGATCTGTAACAGTGTAAAACAACAGTGGTTTCTGCACCTCAAGATCTGTAATAACGTCTTTCAGCTTTGTTTTATAGTTACATCAAGATCAAGAATTTGATTCGGTTCTGTAATGGAGTAAACCAGCCGAAATTTCAGTATGTTGACGCAATATAGTAATTTAAAAATATATTTTAGAACTGTGATTCACATCTGCAAAGTACTAAACTAGCTGATTTTAATTCAGATATGCAGTACTTAAAACAACAGCAATCCTTTCAGCTGTACTTTCAGTTTTTCTATAGAAATCAAGGATGGATTAATGCCTTTGAACAGTCTACGCGCGCATAATTTCAAGAATAGCATCTCTGTTGTGAAAACTGGCCACTTTTGCATCCTGCTCTCAAAAATGCATCCTAAAAATGTCATAGCAACGGATCAATTTACCAAACAACAAATCCAGTGTATGAAACGCTTGCTGTGCAGTGCATAACAAACCCGTCAGCAGTGCCACAATCTAGCGTTAAATCGATGATGCAGAAACCATTCAGCCAATACTACGATTTCACATACACAGCCTATGCTTTAATACCGCAGATTTGCATTTCCCGCATATAATACCATCTAATCCACGTAAGCTGATAGCTGGGAGCCTGGCGTTTGTGACAAGCTCCGTTGTCTGCGCAAATTCATCGTCCCTCCAGTCTGCTTTCTAGAGATGCTGCTCTCTCTCTCGGCTACTGTAGTCATCAGAACTATCGCTGTTGTTGCTGGTAGTATTACTGCTATTGCAGCAGTTGCTGCTACTGCCTCGCCCACATAAGTTTAGCGAACGTGTTATAACAGTTATCATTTCTCTGCACCATACATCAGTTTACATTGTAATTATGAAATACTACTAACCCCATCTGCAACTCACACTAACTATTAGTAATATATTGTTAATTTTTTTCTTACTAATTCTAGTGGCCTAACAAAAACTAGCTTCTTAGTTCTTTAGTGCAGAATTAATGAATTGTATCCTAACTTTGTTGTATTAACAAAAAATTGATTATCAATGTACTTGCAATGCATAAGTATTTGTTTACTGTGAAGTAAATCTATTGAATTAAAAAAAACATAATCTTGGCATTCAAGAATTAATGCTCATCTGACCATCTAGCCAAAATATACGATTGATATTGTTGTTGTTACGGTGGTGACGGTGGTACACGCAACGACTAATTCATTGCTAAAAGTTGCACAAGTGAAAATTGCAGCAATTTTACTAGTGAACCAAAATCGTGCGCGCAGGCATGAAATTTTAAATTGTGCAACTTCAGGTATAGGTATTGAAGCTTTGCTTATGTTCGTCCATTATTAATTCTCAAAAGACAGAGAACCGTGGGAAATATTGTACCCACCCAAGGACTAGCCAGCGTTTACTGAAAGAGCAATTTTACAAACCTATAACGACTTATGGGCTCATTCGAGTTTTTACATTTTTTTATTATTGGATTGGTCCAATTAGGGTTGATGAACTGTTGAGTTATTTTTCCATGCTTAATGGTTTTTTTCTCACGCTTAAAGGAAAACCGGATGATTGTGTAAACATTATAAACATTAGCTCAGAATAAAGAATGCTCTAAAATATTGAAAACTACAATAGTTTTTTTTCAAATCAAAGCTTAGACTAAATAATAATTACCTCGGATACTCAAATTTCATTAGACTTTCAAAGCTACGCCCGGCTCAATGAATCCACTAAGATTGGCAACGGTGCCTTTTTGTCACAATCGCGTGGCCGACAAATAGAAGCGGTACCGTGATAGCCATGATCATGAACTGCAGTGTTAGTTTCTGACGTTATATGACATAGAGCCCATTTTACATCATACGACCATCATAGAGCCCATATGACATCACGCGTTTAAGCAATACGGTAACACTTACGCAAACGTGCTTGACGCGCAAGGGAAGATCCCTACCATTGCACAAACTGTGGTTAGTTTCTGACGTAAGCAATAGCTGTGTTCGATTGCCGTTAATTAACTTTCTAAGCTAATTATTCAAATATAAGAAACAATTGCTAACTTTTATGGGCAAGAAAATGTATATTTTGGACAGTAAATTAAAATAAGATTGAGTCTAAGCAATCGTTCGGTTGTTCTTTAACTAATATGTTTTGAATAAAAGTTGCACAACTAAAAATTGCATGTCTGCACGTTCACGTTGAACACAGTACACTACAAAACATTGCGCAACTAAAAGTGAGCCCAGTTAGATTGTGATTTTTAATTGCACAATTTTAGTTGCGTGTAATCTGCGAGCTCTCAAAGACTTGTATTATTTACAGATTTTCCAACTTTCAATTGCACAACTAAAAATTGCATGGCTGTGCGGGGCCTTGCAGTAATGTCGATTGGACTGGTACGATATGGTCAGATTTTTTAAATAAATTATATTGGACTTCGAGGGCATAGATGATGATAATAAAAAATGATTAAATTATATATTAAAGCTATTAAAACACAATTGAGATAATTTTGAAGTTTAGCATGTCTACCAAGATGATAATAAAAAATGATTAAATTATATTAAAGCTATTAAAACACACAATTGAGATAATTTTGAAGTTTAGCACGTCTACCAAATACATATATAAGTCTGCCTCAGTTTATGATACCAAGTGGAAATAAAGCACCGCGTCTTCAAGTTACGTGCTTTCAAACTAGTGAACGATATTTAAGACATGCGCCTGGTCACAGCAATAGATCTGTCATTCGCAAATCTTAGTTTCAACAGAAATAAAACAGCTACAACAGCCAACGAAAATATAATTTTATTTAATACATGTACTACCATCAGCCTAAACGTTTGGCATTTTCGGTTCTTCAATATTTATTTGTAAATTTGAGTAACTAAAGCATTTGTTTGCCATTACCTATTCTATTATTTGTATTTAGGGCTGACGTACTTGCTACTGATGACGGCAAACGTAAAATGCTGAAACATTCAGACAAAATGACAGAATAAACAATCTTGAACCAGTGTTCGAGATCGTCACCCATCCATTTACCACTCAAGCTAGCACTACTTTTAATGCTTCGATGATGACATGATGACATTCTCGGTGACGGTTGTAGCAAATGTATATTATCAATTTTCGTACTTTTTCTTCCTAACTATAGCCCTTTCAATTCAATCCATTTTTATTAAAATAAAATCCACATAAAATACAAATACAGTGCTAAAATGAAATGAAATACAATGAAATGAAAATTACAAGAGTAAATATATATATAGGGTTCGTAAACTAAAAGCTAAATAAATTTTAGAGGCTAATTATGTAATAATTCATTCCATTTCACAAAAAGCAAGAGTTGACGAGTCTATGTGAGCTTAATAATAGCAGTTATAATACTATTCACCCACGTGGGCCACTAGCTTTGAGGGCGGCATGTATTTTTTAATAAAATTGCCACTCCGCACACCGTGATCCAGTACTCAATGACAGTGCCTACTCATAACTACACCAGGACAGGTACAGAACATCCAGAGACACTGGTCCACCAGAGACGTCTCAGCAAATTTTGGGTGTGCATACATCCCCAATCGTCGACTCGGGGAGCTTACAAAAAAATGAGCGAAATGTAGAACATTTCAGTGAATTATGTACAACATTTAGTTTTGCAAATGCTCAGTTTTCAGAAGTAGCCGACGAAGTCAAGTTTAACGGGTCGGACGTCTAACAGCAGGAAAATATTTAACTGAAATCTTGTAAACGCTGCCAGCGAACTGATTCGACTCCACAAATTATCTGTCAGTTGAGCTAGATACTGGTCTAATTGTGCTGTCTGGTATGCGAGCTGTGTATACTACTTCCAATCTTGTGGCTGCAAACTTTTGCTCCGTTTCACTGTCCGAACTGGAACAGTTTCTTTCTCTTTCGTCACTCCCTTTCTCACCCAAAAGCAAAGAATTGATGTGTACGACAACATTTACCTTACGAAATGCTCCCCCGATTAAATTTAATCATAAAACTCGTTGATAAATGACAACATTTCTGAAATTCGGTCAAAAACTGAAGAATTTGTGAATAATAGTTACAGTATTTAACCTTAAATACGACACGAAACTTTCGTCTCAAGGACAATTTCGCTTTCACTGATTTCACTGTTTAATTTCCTAGAAGTCAAACATCACGTCAATTAAAACAGTTCCCCATAATTTGGTCGTAAAGTGAGCTTAAAATTTGTTTCAAGGTCATAATAAATGCTTCATTGACTTCGCCATGATGAATGCCTAAGAATTCCATTTCCTTTCAGTGAAATCAGCACTTGTCACGTTTTGACCTGTGACCCAGATTCAGGGTCAGGGATCTTCCAATATCGGGTCAAGCTACACCATTCAATTTGTCCCAGCGAGACCTTTAATTTGATACACAAATTATTGTTCTGCAACATGGGAAGAATGTCTGCGCTCGACCCACCTACTTTCAGTTTTCACCCCTTAGCGAAATATTTTCTCATATGCTCATGCAAAAGAACTCGCTCTCACATATTTTCCTCAGAGATCAAAATTTGTGGTCCTAGCTCAAAAATTGTAGGAACATACACAACACAACGATGAAAGAAGCCCATTCCATGACTTTTTTCGGTCGACATTCTCGGATTCTCGGGTCAGATATAAACATACTGTACTTTAAGCGTGCTCTGTTAGTTTAGTGTCTCTAGTCCTCTGCGAATAAAAGGTCATTAAAAGTATGAACTCTGGATTAGTATTTTGGTCTTTCCTCGGACGTTCAAAGCTTCCCAGCTTTTTCAAACCGAAGTGCAAACCTATCCCAGAATGCCTAAATAACGGTGAAAATATTGAAAGGAACTGAAAGCCCAAGGAGATGAACAGTAATGGTGAGAACGTAGGCAAAAATGGCACAGGAAAAAATGGCACAAATGGAAAAGCAGGTAAAAATGGCACAGGAAAAATGGCATAAATGGAAAAGCAGGTAAAACGGCACAGGAAAACATGGCACAAATGGAAAAGTAGGTAAACATGGCAAGGAAAAATCGCACAAATGGAAAAGTAGGTAAAAATGGCACAGGAAAACATGGCATAAATGGGAAAGCAGGTAAAAATGGCACAGGAAAACATGGTACAAATGGAAAAGTAGGAAAAATGGCACAAATGGAAAAGCAGGTAAAAATGGCACAGGAAAACATGGAACAAATGGAAAAGTAGGTAAAAATGGCAAGGAAAAATGGCAGGGGAAAATGGCACAAATGGAAAAGTAGGTAAAAATGGCAAGGAAAAATGGCAGGGGAAAATGGCACAAATGGAAAAGTAGGTAAAAATGGCGCAGGAAAACATGGCATAAATGGAAAAGCAGGTAAAACGGCACAGGAAAACATGGCACAAATGGAAAAGTAGGTAAACATGGCAAGGAAAAATGGCACAAATGGAAAAGTAGGTAAAAATGGCACAGGAAAACATGGCATAAATGGGAAAGCAGGTAAAATGGCACAGGAAAACATGGTACAAATGGAAAAGTAGGAAAAATGGCACAAATGGAAAAGTAGGTAAAAATGGCACAGGAAAACATGGAACAAATGGAAAAGTAGGAAAAATGGCACAAATGGAAAAGTAGGTAAAAATGGCAAGGAAAAATGGCAGGGGAAAAAGGCACAAATGGAAAAGTAGGTAAAAATTGCGCAGGAAAACATGGCATAAATGGAAAAGCAGATAAAAATGGCACAGGAAAACATGGAACAAATGGAAAAGTAGGAAAAATGGCATTTTTTCCTGTGCCACTTTTACTGCAGACCCAATGGTAAAGCTGACCGACGCCCAATGCCCTTGGTCCTCTGACTAGAGGTTATTGCTGAATCTTAGTTGCCGTTTGCAGCCTAATAACGAAATGTTTCAGTGCTTCAAGTGATTAGAAGCCAATTTCAGTGGCGAGTCATCCTGAGCTGCACGTAACGTTTGCCTGTTGAAAAATTCACAACTATGCACTTCTCGCATCATCGTTAAATAATCGTAAAACTTCTAAGAATAATTTCTTCACTTGTCTAAGTGCTGAGCCAGCGTTGAAATTACTTCAGCGACTGCAGAAACTCTAGAACAAACGGAAAAAGTTCAGGCAACGGACATACTATGCAAGGGAACCTGGGAGTATATATTACTCGATGAGGTTGCGTTCAGTACAGCACAACTCACTATTTCTTTGTTTAATAGATATGAGTAGCCTATACTGGCCAACAGCTAATGAATACGTGACTGATGGCTAGTAGTATACCATGAAATTAAATAAACCACGCTTTTTGCAGTGAAATCTAGTATATTTTTGCTTTTCAATATATATCAAAATTTCGACATTACCTCTTTTTTTAATACGTAGATAAATTATTTACTTAGTAAATTCTGTTTTGTTTTCAAAATGAAATGATACAAAACCCCCCATTTTCAGGGTAAGAGTGCACTAATACATACAAAAACTACATATTAAAGCTCAAGATACATGTATACCCATACGTACTTACATATATAAATATATATAATAAAATTAATACAGAATGAGTATATTAACTAATACGCTTTCAATTTTTAAGATTATTATCTGGTAATTTTGAAAGTGTTGCAAAATTAGTTAGATGTCGTACGACACTAGTTTTTTAACTGAGATCTCGTGAACAATATCAATGAAGGCTGCACATGGAGATACAGGTGTTCTAAATTTAGTGAAGGTAAAACGTTCTGCATAAAAGATTTAGCGTTGTGCGAAATCAAAGGGCAGCCAAATACTAAATGTAGACAAAAGTAAAATAAGCACAATCTTAGATTAAAACTCTATTCAAATTTCTTTCTTCCAAATAAACTTACAACAACCATCTCCCTATCACATTGAAATTTGAAGCAACGGAAGAGGACGTCAGAAGGGTTTCCCTAATATTTCTGTCACTTTCTTTGTGTCTGCATTTTCTAATTAATTTGCCAGTGATAGGAGCTTCTAGTAGGGATTTAGCATGAAAACTGGCACAATTTTTCAAGAAGAGTTTAAAAGACTTTAATGTGATAAAATTATTGGTATATGTGCTTGTTACGTTTGTTAGTGCTCCGTTTCTTTTGGAACACCCTGTAGTTTTAATTTTTACATTGCATTTTACAGAGTAATAATATGCAAAATGTAAAAAATTAAAAGTACAGGGTGTTCCAAGCGAAATTAATACTACTCTCTAAAAAAAGTACAGGGTGTTCTGAAAGAAGCACTGCACTAACTGCAATAATGCATTTTTCACGGAAACATTAATTCTGTATTTAAAATTTTTATCCAGTTAACGTCGTTTTCCGAAACGTCTATAAGAGTTTAATGTGATATTAGGCTGAGACCATTATGAAAATGCTGTACAATAGCATAGTTGACAATTAAAATAGTCCCGATTAAACAAGGCCCTTCGGTGTTCTCTAAGCATTATGGCTGGCTATTTGGCAAAACTCAATAATCCTTACACGTTTTTGACACCAAAGTTAAACATGAGCAGAGAGTGAATAAAACACCCAATGTAAATTTTTTGATGGGCTTTCCATTAAAAAAATCATGTTTGCCTGAGTTTCAAGTTGAAAAATAAATTAGCTATCATTTTTGCAGACATCTGGGCACCCTGCAGGCCCGCCACTACTGTTGCATGTATGGTTGTGGCTAAACTGGAACTGTGTGTTTGTCAATAACTATTCTTCAATATGGTACACTGAACTGGGGACAGGCGTCCTCAGCCACATTCAGTCATGGTCATGTATTCACCTACATATCTGCATAACAGAAATAATCGGAGTCTTGATCCAGCTTGATCCTGGTCGTCACCCATCCATTTACCACCCAAGCTAGCACTGTTTTTAACTTCGCACCTAGACATTCAAGCAGAGATTTACGACGTCTGTATTACATCTTCTAGCAACCGTTGAACCAAACCGCATGTAAGCAGGGCTGGACTAGTATAGGCTGGGGCCTAAGGCCCCTCAAACTTGGTGGCCCAAGGCTTGAGGGGCCTTGTTAATAAATGTTCAAATATTTTTTTAATATGAACAATAAATTAGTATTTTGCATTGCTGAATCCAATTATAATTTATTATAATAATTATTATTAATTATAATTAAAATTTCAATTATAAAAGAGAAGACCAGGAGCTATTATTTGAGATAAAGTGCCCGTGTTGAGGAGGCCACACATTACATAGCTTAGGGGCCCTCAAATGGTCATAATCCTGCCTTGCGTGTAAGTTTTTACTGATGAAGCCAATCAAAGCGGGTTGCACGAAAAAAATTGAACATTAATTTTCCCACAAATTGTCATTACACTACGATTTTTAAAACTTTTTCTGACCACTCACTACATCTGTATTAGCTAGATTTTTTACTAGGTAGTTGCTACATTAGAAAAATAACTCTTGCAGTGAGTAAAAAGCGCAGTTTACAAATTAACATCCAGGATGTACAGGAATTTCCAATGACTTTGATATTGAAATTAATAGCACATTAATACCAGGCAGCCAAAAGAATAATCTCTTAATCATGTTTGCTAGAAGATATGATCTTAACGAAGACATATTTCGCTTCAATCAGTTACGAGATCAGTTACCATCAACATTGCAGCAATTACAAGGTACCTTCGTTTGCATTCTTGAAGAACAAGACTAGAATCAGCAACGTGGCAACATTAACCCTGGAATAACCAAATTATTAAAGTGTAAAAATAAGCAATGTTGAGCCTGTTGAGTTAATAGATGGGTTTAAAACGGGCCCTTTTCGTTTACCTCGTTTAGGAGAACGTACATACCCTCTCCCCTCTCCCCCCCCGTCTGACATGTATTCAATTTTGACATTTGTAAGAAAAGGAAACCATTTGTAAGAGAAGGAAAGACCATTTTGGAACCGAATCATAATGATACCCTGCTGTCCAGGAAATCTTATTCAACAGTAATAGGACATAACCAGCGGTTCACTCCATTACTAATAACGTTATTAATAATAAAATTATTAATAAATTCGTTTAGATAAACTCAACATTTCCAGTACATTTTCAACTTATTAAAAATTACTGTAGATATAAGATTAGCATGATAGTCTTTATGGAGCCTAAACGTTTGACTCCATAAACGAAGCTACAGAAAATGTTCCATGACATACAGTCAGTCAGTCAGTCACACCGGCATTTGATATCATTACTCCTACATCCCCATTGAAAAGGTTTGCCGTCAGTAGTAGCAGCAGCAGCAGCAGCAGCTGCCTGTTCCTATAGCAACCTAATACCTCATAATATTAATTTTCTGTACTTTTAATAACGCGGAATACTGCTACCAGCATAATTGCTTGCCCAGTCAAGAGACTCTTAATGCGGTCTGTGCTCAGTGAAGAGAGAGGTATTGCGCTGTTTGCTTATCGAATACATCGAAAATTATTAGCCCAACTTGCATGGATTCGAAGCTAAAGAAAACATGGCAAACGCAAACACCCAAATTAGAATTAGGCTAGTACAGCCCCGTTTGACCCGTGTTTGTGTACAGAGAGTTAAGGGTGGTAGTAAGAGCACGGTGACATTATCCTGGTGTTCATTAACTTAAGGACAATATCACTATATTCATGATAATAATGTTGTGCTAAATAAATACTTCTGTATGTAGTTAATACGTTCGAGAAAATTTGATTAGGCTCCACACAAGACCTACAACAAGTTCCACTGCATTAGGCTATAGTTAGTCTACTCTTTCCTGACAGCAGCGAAAAAAAAATCAGGTGAAAATAGGGTTGCCAGACGTCCCTTATATACGAACATGTCCTACATTTGATAATTTTGTCCCCTGCCTCGTTCTGACTCCTTTCAGAGACACCAAAATATCCGGTATTTGGTTCATTTTCAAATTTCGTAATAAAAATATATTTTTACTACTTTCTTATGGTTCTTAGTTGTAACTTTATACGTAATCATACTTTCTTTTGTCAGATTCTCTTTATGAAAATAACCCAAATATAACGAGGAAACAAGTGTCACTAGATGTTTTCACAAAAGTGGCGTGTTTGCTGCCTGTTTTATGTTTTTAACTCGTGTCTCTACTTTTATATAATATATTGGTCTAGGTGCGTAGGCACACATGTATATAGTAATACAGAGAGAGATTTTAGGAGTGTCCCGTATTTCTGATTTTCTAATCTGGCAACCCTAGGTGAAAAGTAATAAATTTGTAGCAGTTAAAAAACTGGTAATTTATAAATACTAACAATTAATCATTTCTTACAATTTAGAAAAGGTACGTTCTATAATTCATGAGACAATGAACAGTTTTTCTTAATTATCTTATTTCACGTGTTAATCTATTCAGCTGTGTACAGAAGTTTTGCAATGGAAGTGTTTGCATGCTGTATAGCATGTAATTAATAATTACTGCAGCTGTGCTTGTGACAGGTCACATAATTTACTATTTTCTATTTTTCTGATTTGAGAGACGACGACTTTAGCACTGTGCTGAACCAGTATATCTTCATCCCCACGAGATATCAAAAGAATAAAAACGTTTAAAAATTTAAAATACTGCAACAATAATAGTAAACGTCAACAATCAAGTAAAATATTGTTGATAATAATAGTCAACAATCAAGTAAAATATTGTTGACAATAATAGACAACAATCAAGTAAAATATTGTTGATAATAATAGTCAACAATCAAGTAAAATATTGTTGACAATAATAGACAACAATCAAGTAAAATATTGTTGATAATAATAGACAACAATCAAGTAAAATATTGTTGACAATAATAGACAACAATCAAGTAAAATATTGTTGATAATAATAGTCAACAATCAAGTAAAATATTGTTGACAATAATAGACAACAATCAAGTAAAATATTGTTGATAATAATAGTCAACAATTAAGTAAGTCTTGATAATTATTAACAAGAAGTTTATTAATCCACAAGCTATATCTGTATGCATCCAACACCTAGTGGCAATTTAAAATGATATTTTAAATAATTGCTATAAGTACATTCCTGTTGATATTAAAAGTAAAGTTAGCGTATTAAAAGAAATGATTGATTTGCGTGAAAATATACAAGGCTGTGATGCGTTTAAATCAAATGATGTCGACTGCATTAATTAATAAAATATGTGTCAACTAGTGTGTGATTTTATTTGCGTCTTTTTAACTGTACGGATTTTCTAACTGTACTGTTTTTAACTTTTTATGTGTACCATGTAATTTTAAATTCATGTGCGAATAAAGATCATATATATATTTAATATGATTTTTATGATAACTTTATGAAAATGGGTTATGGCGCAGGAGTTGGTCTACAGTGCACATTATTTCACCGATGTCTTCATTCTAGGATGCAAAGACACAAGACAGTATGATGAACAAAAGAGAATAACGGGGTTATTGTGTAGATGCATGATAGTACTATCATTTCATATCATATATATCATCTCACATCATTTCATCTGTATAAATATGGTACATTTTGTTAAAAATACGTATTGGAGAACAACAAAACAATGCTGATAGAAAAATTCTTTTCAAGAAAGAGAGGATGATTTTTCATATACTACTCCCTTTTCAAGTCCAATAAAAAATATACATTTTAGCACAATAATACTGCAAAAGCATTCCTGATAATTAAATAAAAAATTAAAACTTAATTAAAGGCGGGGGAACCCAACTATTGATGACATCACAAACTAACATAATTCTCAACAGCAAAAACATTCCACGAGCGTGTTGCACGTGTTTGCGAAAGCGAAAATTGAAGTAGAGTGCTACTGTAAGATATTCAGTGCGTTGTATTAAAACTAGGCAAATTTTAAGATAAAAATTGAAATTTCAAATTTACTGCTGTGCTCACGCATGAGCTGTTGAACGTGTGTAGTTCATCACAAACTAACACACCTGAACTGAGAGATACAGCACCTGTTTTTTGTGCAATGCATTTCCAAAATGCAGGTACTAGTACCCATCTAACTAGTGAATGGCGAAATGCATGTAACAGGAGAACTAGTGGCGCGAACGTGAAATTGTGTTTGTGTAGTAATAATTCCACGCAAGTCATTTTTGAAAAAAATAGTATGTCCTTTCAATAGTTTGAAGAGTAGATTGTTTTGACCTACAGTTTAAGAGTGAGGCCGGTTTTGCTCTCAGTTACTGTTCTGCAACTAATGCAATTAGTTCGGTTTTGCTTTCAGTTACTGTTCTGCAATTAATGCAATTAGTTTTTAAACATACAAGTATAATGTGGCACTGGCATTTAGTTAAGTTCATTTACTAAATTACTACATAAAACAACAGAAGCAAAGTTGCCGTTTTGTCTGATAATGTATATCATATTGGAGGCTAAAAATGATCATATTATCTGCCAGATTATCATATCTTTGTCCGAAATCCAAAATTATTGCATATAAATTTGCAGCAAGTTATTATTGTTGTACAAGTATGTACTTAAATAAGTAGTAACTACAGCATCAACAAGTAGCATTAACAAGTGTAATATTAAATTTATCAAAACATTATGTAAGAGCACTATGGCTTCAATTGTGCCAACACTCCCCTCTGTCACTTTGGTTACATCCTACTTGTGACATAGGCATTACTACTTAACTGTTAAGTGTAATATTAAATTTATCAAAACATTGTGAAATGAGCACTAACTACGACCCGTACGATTCGGACTACAGAGAAAGGCTTTACTACTTAACTGTTAAGTGTAATATTAAATTTATCAAAACATTGTGAAATGAGCACTAACTACGATCCGTACGATTCGGACTACAGAGAAAAACCAAAGTTCATTTACTTTCAAGTGGTTAGCAGTAACATTTTAAATGTTGTCAATAAACAAATTTTTCAGACTTTTGTTTTGTTTCACATCTAAATTATTGTATAATTATAGAATATCGTATAGTCTCTTTTTGTACAGCATGAGGCCTCAAATTGATGCGCAGTAAACTCCACGTAGCTCAACAAAATCACGTAACTCAAATTTTAGGCTAACTCAAAGAATTTCAACAGAATAGATGAAATCCTTCATTTTTCCCACAGAAAACATCGCTTAACCCAAAATTTCGCCTAACTCAAATAAAAAGTTATGGCCCAATTAATCATATAAACATGTAACTTACTTTGCCTAGAACTCAAAAAGCAATTTATACTCTAGAAAAATAAAAAGTTTCGTAAATAAATAAACGAACTCTGCATAAACTGAACTGCAGTATGTAAGACGCTGGTAGCCCCACTGTCATATTATTTAACTGTGTTGTGTACGCGCCCTCGCGTAATATAAAAAAAATAGTGTTTCACTACATAATTTGTTATTCTTTATGTAATCGTCATCAAATCTGATCATGTATAGAAGGGTTGAGTTTCTGACTCCTATTTAGCTTGCCATCTGGAGGAGGGGTTTAGAGTTTCTATAATGGAAAATGGTTTTTGGTATGGTTGGATTCCAGTTATGCCGAGTTTACTGTAGTATCTTTTTGTATGTACAGCATGCGGTCTCAAATTGTTGTACATGCATATTCAGATAATTATCTTATAAATGGCAATGCTGGTCAAAAAGAAAAGAACTTGGTCAGTAAGACAAGCCGCACTGACTTACCAGTATCCTCCCAGTAGTAGTTTGACCAGAAATTAGTTCTCCGGCCCAGTCCTTGGCCTCCGTCATCCATGTCACGTCTCCAGTCGTGGCATCCCCGGGCGCGGTCGGACTAAGCGGACTCAACTGCCCGACTGGCTTGACTACTTTGGGGTCAGCGATGACCTCGGTCGATTCCGAGCTCTTCCATTTTCCACAGCAGACGTAACTGCACACCCGCCACAAGCTGACGGCGATGATGCAAAACAGGAATGTTGCAACGCTGGACAGGAGAAATGCCCACCATTTGGGACCCCCATTCTTGGGGTCCAAGCAATCGTCTGATGATTCGTTAAACGAAGCCATTTGTTAGATATGAAGTATAAATGTATCAACTTCAAACACTGCCATTTGTTGCGTAAACTGCGTTCTAGTTCGCAATTTCATAAAACAGGGGTATGTTTATCTAACTGCACCAGCAACACTACAAATAACTGCAATTACGACTGAACTGAAAACCATTGTTTTACGAAATTATTAAACTCCTACTGCCAGACAACATTAAACAGCAAATGGCAGACAAGATGTATTTATTTTCAGGTAAGAGTAAAACGTACTAAATTCACGTAACTGTCTATTTTACATTAGTTTTGGGCACACAATTGGCTGCTATAGGCGCAGGTAACTTTGATATAAACACCTAAAACTACTGTCGTCTGCCTTTACGTTATCCAATAAATAATTGAAATTTCTCTTCGAAACGACTGAGCTCACTGACAAATTCCATTTACGACATCTCGCGTTTCGGCAGAGCCAGCAATTATAATAACATTCACGATAACATCAACTGCAGCAGAAAAAGATCAAAAACTCAACGCTAATATCCACTAAACCACCCAGTTTGCACAGAGCCATTTTGCTTCGCATTCAACACATTAAAAACAGGTTTGCATCCGTGGACTGATCACATAATTATTGAAGCCAGTGAAGTGAAGAGGTGCTACGATAGTTGCGGTCATCCCGTTTCTACGTGAGTTTCTAAGAGACCCAAGCCGTATCGAATTTTGTTATAGTTACACACCAGCAGAAACATTCACCGCAAATATCCATATCGATTCTGCGAAAGACAGCTAGATCTGCACCTAGCCAAAGATTTGCCTAAAACGCGAGGTAACAAAAAGGCGTGGTACCTATCAACAGCCGCAGTACTTGCTGTACGAGATTCACATTCTTGTTAAGGTGGCAGCAGCAGTTATGGCTTGAATGGCTTCAACAATAATCTAAGGTTCAAAACGGTTGACAATGTACCCAACGGATGGCGCCACAATACCAAGCGGGAAGTGCTGCTGTAGTGTGTGTACCATTACTAGTCTCTTTAGCTTTATTTTATAATTGCTTCATTTTTTATGGCAAGGATCGACGTAAAAGTTATTGTATACAGAAATATTAATGAATGTTGCAATTTTTCACTGAAGTTCAGATGAGCAAGGACACAATTGTTGCACTAATCTCTGTGATTTGCTCCTACAGGGCAGTTATATTATACTGTCTTGATTAGGGATTAACCTAGTACACTCATAGAGACTTCCCTTTTTGTCAATAAATAAATTGTCGATTAAGGACTTAAACTTTACTATGGTTGGTGTGGCAATTACCATGGCAGGCAGACTATTCTATTCATTCACAACTCTCACAGCTAATGAATATTTACGAATGTTAAGACGTGACCACTCCTTAATCAGTTTTAAACTATGTTCTCTAGTTTTAGAATCAACAACTAAATTAAAGAATTTTTCAGGCAAAATGTTTTCTTTTCTAGTGAGTGTTTTGTAAACTTGAATAAGGTCTCTACAGTGTTTTCTTAATTCAAGCGTGTTTAAATTACAATATTTCAATCTTGTTTCAGCAGTTGCTCACTAATTTTATTTTAATTTCTGGCAGTTAATCAACCAACAATGTTTATATTGCTATCAACCAAACTAAATATATAATGTGTGCTTGCATAGCAAAAGTGTCCATAAGTCGGAAATTAAGGTTTTCTAGTTATTCACATATCCCGAATCTCCATTTCATGTGGATCATTTTGATACCAAGCTCTATGTTATTTCCAAGTTGAGATAATCCACGTTGACGTCATGATGCACACTGAAAAATGTAACCTTGAGAAAATCGCTATGAAAGTTGGCCATTGTTTTTGTAGCATTTCTACAAAACATATGAAAGGTTGGTCGCTATGGATTTTGTAAGGACAACTTGAAGTTATAATTAAATCCAGTAGATGGCTCTTCCAGACGAAGATATGGGCTTGACAACAGAAAAAACCCGAAGCAAAACTCGATGACTGTTTCCACGAGCTATTATCGGAGTTTGAAGAGACAAGTTTTTTTTAGAATTGCTATTAGAAGTACTATTTTCTAGTCAGAAAAATGGGTACGGGGTTATAAAATTAGATTTTTAGTATTTTTTGAACTTTTTCTTGATAATTTGATGCTAGACTATAAAAATATTTAGCATATATAGTATATATATTTATATAAAATAACTTCAATAGTTTTGTGATCAATGCAGTGAAAATACAGTTACTAAAATAAAAAAAAGAAGTTGTTTGAGTTTTTTATTTTAATGTACCTAAAACTGTACAAAAATGGTACACTAACAAAGCCTACTTCCAAATAAATTTATAAAATCAGATTAGAAAATCAATAGTTCAAATTCCTGAACAGCTTATTCATGTTTACTGATTTTACGTACACCAAAAGAAGTGATGACAAAAGAAATAATATTCTCAACTCCGTTTAAATACTTTTCTGTCTTATTGGTTACAATATAATAAAGATAAAAAGGAATTTACTATAGACAAAAGCTGATGTTGTGTGTCTCAAGGCTCCAGATCAAAACCAATTCCGAATTTGTGACCGCCTGCGTTCAAACTCTTTGCTTCGATGAGTGCTGACAGCGTAACTTTAATACCTGTTAACAATGAAATATTAATGATATAGTGGTTAAACATTATACAGAAGCTCAAAATGAATCACCATGTAATCAATAACAACAAAACATAAGAGCACGATATAGCATGGAAAGCAAATGATCATTCAAGAAATATCTTTGTAGGTCTACTGAAGAATATAAAGGGAAGCAAAGCAATTCAAGTAATGTAACTATCTTGGAGGCCTACTGAATAATGAGAGAATATAAAGGAAAGGAAAGTAATTCAAGAAATGTAAATATCTTGGAAGTCTATCCAATACTGAGTGAGTATAAAGGGAAGGAAAGTACTAGCCTTAGCAGCACGCTAAAAGCCAACATAAATATTCAATAACAAAAATACCTTGGAACAAATCCAAATTGTATCTGTATTAACAGAATCTGTATTCCTTTATAAGTATAAATTGTGATTATTGAAATGTGGACAGTGAAGCCATGAGAAAGAAATGGATGCATTACAATGCAAGCTAATATACAAAAACCTGAGTGGACTAAATAGCCAAAGAACATAGAGAAGAATACTGCATTAATGTACAATTCTCACTTTATTCTTACTCTCTCTCAAAGAATCAGGGATGTTAACGAAACGAAGATTTCGTTTTGGTTTGCCGATAATTGCACTTCGGCTCAGTTTCATTTTCGTAGTGGAAACTTTCAGTAATTTTCGGTAACATTTTTCCGAGATTTCTGTAGTATTTATCCAGCTTACCTAGTTTTTTTATGGCAATGTGGCATATCTTCAGCACTGATGACTGTGAAGCTCTCAGGCAAAATCAACCGAATTATTACAGCATAATTTGAATAAAACTAAGTTTAATCGATATTTTATGAAATATAGGCAAAAAAAATGTACAAATTAAAATTTGTCAATTTTTCTGAAACATCATGATCTTAAACCATAAACATTGTTCTAGTGTTTTTTTTTTGTTTTTTTTGTTTAAGATTTTTTGCCTAGCTACATCATCAAACTTGTATCAAAGCAAATAAAAGCAAACGAGTAAAAACAAAGTATTTTATTTATTTCAGAATTCTTCAGTTTTGATAGTAGTCCGTTTTGCAAAATGATTTCGGTTCGGTTCAGTTTCGTTTCAGTATTGGTTTCCCGTGTTTCATAAATTTCGGTTTCGCTTTGTAATTTCAGTTTCAGTAACATCCCTGGTTGAAAGCATGACGAAATAATGAAAAAGTAACGGCAGCACAGATTCAGTAATAAATTTCTACAATTCATCAGGTGAAATACAGAAGATCCGTTTCCGTTTCTACATCATTATCCAGCTGCCATCACTCCACCTACACATTGTCCGACTACAATGGCTACAGCCGTGCAAAGGATTTTATATGAAAAATTAAAAAAAAACCTGCATATTCCAACATTCTATATCTACGGGGTAGACAAGCAGATGTGTATGTATATATATACTGAAGTCGTATGCAATTGTACATTTAACACTGATATGACTTAATTTTGAATATCTTTGTCCATTGGGAATATACATTTACCAACTTTTTCTTAAATATTTAGCTTCCTAAACTTCTGTCTTTTGGGTAAATATTTGTCATATATGTCTTGAACTAGTAACAGTGGTTTTTTTCAAATTGTTTTTACTGCTCTATGGTACTTTTTATGTAGTAGTGAAATGAAATCTACTGTATTTTTTGTTTATTTGATCAATATTCTGACATTACATCCTTTTTAAGAATGAGTAGCCAAAGGTATGTGCACAATCTTAGATTCGCATAATAAAAAGCCAAATTCTTTTTTCCTAAATAAACTAACAGAGACCACCCCCCTGTCAAATTAAAATTTGAAGTATTCAAAGAGGAGATCAGAAGGGTTTCCTTATTCTTTCTGTCAACTGTGTTTTTGCACTTTCTAATTAATTTGATAGCAATAGGAGCCTTTAGCAGTGATTTAGCATGGCTACTGGCACAATTTTTTCAAGAAGAGTTTGAATCCTGTATCATCAGGATGGTCATTGTAAGTTTATTTAGAAGAAAACTATTTGAATGGAATTTGGTGTCTATTCTGTTAATCTAAGAATGTGCATATTATACTTATGGCTACATATTCTTGAAAAGCGTGTAATGTCGAAATATGTTCAAATAAACAAAAAAGCCACCGGCTTTTACTGCACTAAGTGTGGTTTATCTATTTACATGTTATACTTTAGAATGAAACTTGCAAGAAGCATTAAAACTAGTTAAAACTTTAAACATAAAATAAATAACAAATAATTAAAAAAAGCTTAAATATCACATACCTTGTCTAAGCTGTTGTGTATATCCCAGCCCGATTTGACTTGAATTGTTCACTTTAGCCTAAACATAAAAACATGAAAGATTAGCATTCATTTATCGAGATTTTAAGTGGAACTGACTGCCATAGAACCATAATAGAACTGAGAATCATTTGCAATTTGTAGATAAAAATAACACAACTTTATTAAAAACTTTTACATTAAAAAGTTATAAATTAAAATCATGCCAAATGTTTTGACTAGCTGCTGCTGTAGTCTGTTTGTGTAGATGGTAAATTTACAAACATAAACCAGCTTATATAGGCAGAGCCTATTACACACTAATTTAGTAGTTAACAGAAGCCAAACAGGTAATGAATGAACAGACCAGTAAAGAAATTGATACAGCAACTTAAGCACTAATTATGTGTTTACAGAAGCCAAATAGGTAAACAGACCCGAAGAAAAGAAATTGATATAGTAAATGTTTGAAAATGAAGTTAAAGGAATTGAATGGCTTTGTACATTAAGAGGAGGTTTATTATGGTACATAGATAAACTTTCTTTTATTAATAAGTCTCAGTTATTTGTAAGCTGATTTTAATCATTTCAGCATTGTGACCATTGAGGAGAATTCTTTAATTTTTTGCCAGTTTTAGACAAAATACGTGCAATTCATAATGTTTGTAACAGACAATTCGTAATAGACGAAAAACTTTCAATTTATCTACAATGTGACACATTATTTTGGTCATAAACCATTTCCAGCAATAACCAAGACAAAGCCAAACCAGAGGCGCCGGAGTCAAGGGGCAGAGGGGGCAGCATCCCCCTTGCCCTTTCCCAAGGGGGGGGGGTTGCAGGAGCAGAACTTTGCTTATTGATGGAAAATGTGTAGTTATCCATGATTAACCCGAAAAGTTTACGGGAACATGATGAAAAAATTAGTATGTATGTAAAAATGTGTTTGTGCTTAATTTGTCTTTTCTAGCTGGTATTATGAAAACATGTAAGAGGCAGAAGGCATTTGGGGTGCCTTAGATATACCCTTATACACAAGTCACATCGTCATTAGCGTGGCCACAGAAATGCGGGTAAACAAAATGTGCGCTTTTCGTAAATGCTGCCCATACCACTGTAATTTGGTGCCGGCGTCCCTGAGCCAAACTGTCACGTTGTAAATGTTGAAGAACTTTGAATACAAGAAAATGCTAAGATAACTGATTTGAACATCAGTTAGAATGTTGCATGCCAATAACAAAAGTTCAGCTTAGAGACATCTAGACATTCAGAAACGCGAAAATGAAGATTCTGGAAATAATGCAGCAGGACCAATGTATATAAAACTGACACAAAGTTGTCTCAAAATTTTCATATCAACACATACATAACAAGACGGTACACACAGGTGAAAGACAGGTGACAGATAAGATGTTACACTCTTTACCTAACCATGAAAAGACTTGCTTTATCTATCATTTACTCTGTGTTATAAGTGACTAATTTGCAGGGTTCTGGGTTCAATTCCTACCAACCTATTACCAGAAGTACCCCAACAGCACATTTTTCATTTTGCAATATAATTTGTTGAGCAACTGTTTATATACTACAAATTACAAATTTAAACGTAATGCTTACGTTAACTGACGTATCTTTGTCCAAACTGTATTTTGCCGCCAATGCGAACCTCGTCGCATTGCTACCTGCAGTCCAGCTCAAGTTTACTGCAGTATCCAACTTGTTGTTTACCTTCTGAAAGATGGCGCCACAGAACTCCTGGCCATCATTGCTAAAACACGAAAATAAGAGGATATAGTCTTAAATATCAAGGTAAATTTGAATCAAATACTACGTGAACACTAGATAAAAGCTTATATACTTTCTGAACTAATGGTTTAAATCACCAATTATTGAAAAAAGTAAACCACTTCAAAGTGGACAAGCTGAAATTGTATTGTCAAACTAAGCAGGTTCTACAGTTTTTCGTAAGAGATTTTTTTGCAAACAGAGCCCTAATTTAAAAGATAAAATTTATCTATCTTACAAATAAACTCATCAAATTTTACTTACAACAAAAGTAAATACACAACCAACTATCATCAACTACAAAATTTAGCAGTAGATATGTAAATGTTTGGAGTGCAACAAAACGCTTTTACTGATTTCAAAGTTCACACTAAAACATGAAATACTAAAGATAAGATCACCTCAGACCAGGCATTTCCACTTAAATCAAATTGGTGCTGTATAATATACTGCAAACTAAAAACATTTTTTATTGCAACACAAAGAAAAAAAATTGTCCGCCAAAAATGGAACAGGCTTAGCAAAAATATTTTTTGTGAAAAATCAACATTGTATAAAATAACGTATAAAATTGGTATTTTGAAAGTGACAGGTGATCATACAGGTAATTGTCAACGTATGACATATGCAACCTTTTCGTAAGATCATAGTGGCTTTCCGTAGCACGCGCTGCTTAAGCCAATTTAAACTTCCGCAGCTTACTTAATGTTCATGGAAAACTAATAGAAAATCAGCTATCTAATGTTTTTGTAAAAACTTATTGCACTTTTGATGAAGATTGGCAGTGCGTTACTTTACTTCAAGAAGAATGACGCTATTGGAAGAAGAATGGGAATTAAAAATAAGAGCGCCCAAACTTGAAGTGATCCTGATTTCAAAGTGATTTTACTAATTACACGAGATGCTTTTTGCAGTTTTATTACTAAATCCTTTTAACATTTTTCGCAAACACTGAAATAAGCCTAACTTCCCAGAAGGCCTGGCCTTTCCTTTAAGTTTAAAAAACTGCAAGCCTAAGCAAATACCTAAGCAAATGCAAAACCATTTCTGCAGAAACTGCACTTATCGTCTCACGTGAATAGCTAGTAGGCAATCTCAAAAAAGAGTAGTACAATTTTTACAGACTTTGGCATATTGCCAGCCGAAATCCAGCGCTACTCAACAGAATGCTTGTGACATTACTAGGGCCTAGCTCCCACATCAAGAACATCCTTAAGATAAGCCGCTGAACCGTCCATTAGACGTGCCACAGCTAATTTCGGATTGAGACTGCCCGTATACATCTTTCCACTATGAAACCTAAGTTTATGAATGGTTCTTCCTCAAGCGAGTATCGAACACACACCACTTGCATGCTAGCGCACCGGCATATCTACTTAGCCGTTAACCCCCCAGTCCCTTGTGATTCCAGTTATACAGAATTCTGAAGCAGATACGTACACATTAGTATGTAAAATGAAATCATCCGTGCAGTAACCAATAGCAAAGTTGTTCTTCGTCATTTTTGATTTGGCTGTATCGAATGAAGCTTGGTAACCACCTAACCAACCTTGATACCTGAGAGTAATAAAAATGTAAAAATGAGAAAAATTAGAAAAATAATGCAAAGTAGAAATTAGATAAATGCTTCCTAGCCTAGCAAAACATTTCAACTCTGACTGGTAGCCATAAATTTTATCAATAACCTATAATGAAAAACAAACAATTGCCATACACATAAATTTAAAAATTCTTGTTGACAGCAACATTTTTAAAGACAAAATAAACCCTCACTATAATATAAGCTTTTACAACCTAAAATCCTACTCTCATTACGAATATTGAATTTATTTTATTGTAAACTTGAGTATTGTAAAACTTGTCTCTTTTGCTTTTTTATTTGTATGTGGTTATCGGTAATAAATGTGAAGAACCGCCAACATTTTGTTGTGCATGAGATCATCTTTCTGATATGACAAACAAGCATGGTTACTTTTATCAAAAATTAACTATAATATGTTAAAAAACCCCAATGTTTGTTGGGGTTATACAAGCCTTAATACTCTCATTTATAGAGCAGTTCCAGGCTTGTTTTATTTAGATACATACTAAACATTCATTCATTCTGTGCAAACTGCTACAATACAAGGAGCAATGCAACTGTAGTCATAGGCTAGCAAGCGTCTGCTAATATTAGTAACTTATCATTATGATATTACTAACTCGAGAAATAAATGCCACAACTTATTTTTACTACACATATGATTTAAGCAACATAAATTTAATTTATAAGTGCATGATATGTGTGTTAGCAAAAAACATTTGAATTTTCTCAAAGTTCTTACAAGCACTGGGCTGTGCATATTTAGGAATTAAATTACACTTTCAATGGAAATAATGCATTTCCAAGCTTAAGATAGAAAGTGATAGCAAAGTTAACAAATGGGCTAGGCCTAATATATGGATATTGTGGTAGAATCCACAAGACTATGACAAGTGCCAGTATGTAAAACTTAAACACCTTGCAGCAGTAATATCTAAACTAGTAATCATGGCTTACCCTACTACGGCAGTTCCATGTAGTTGTGGACCGGCGAAATCTAAATCGACGTCTCCCGTTAAATGAACATAATCGTGTTTGTATGCCGTTTTAATCTTACCAGACTTCTTACTGAAATTCCAATAAAATTCAGTAATAACATCCAGGCATATCAAAAACACAATAAACAATTTTCCATCTCATGCTCCAGGCAAACTGCTTCACTTATGTTTAATTACTTTTCCATTTTCTAATTATTTTTATGAACAAATAATTTGACATTCTGGATAATATTTCACAATGTATTGGATAAACAACTGGCTGCACTGGAGAAGCCAGAGATGTGAAAGGGCCTTTACCCCGTCTGAGGAGAAAACGAAGAATCAAAGGTCAGTTTCAGGCCCTTTGCTAGTTGATCCTCAATTGTTATTTCTGTTGCCAAGACATTGTCCGTGTCCCATTTCTCTTTAAAAGATAGGCCTGAAAGTACACAATCCAAAGGTGATATAGTTAAACAACATTACGTACATTGTGTCATCGAAAGAAACAGATTCAAAATCTAGCAAAAATTAGCATTACTTTTTGGTATTACGTGCTCAGAACAAGTTCTGAGTATTGTACACTACTTACGAAGCCGCTCTTTTCGATTCACAGGAAAAGCCTGACAAAGATGGCAACAAGGACGCTTTCTGACAGTATTACTTCTTATGTACATTCACAATCACAGGCCAGGAAAACTAACCATCAAGAACAGCTACATTAAACTCGAAACCTACATTAATATTAAGCAACAGGCTGCAAGCACGTTTTCAGACTGAATTCACGTTCGCAGACTTGCAAATTTGGTTTAAAGCAGGGCATTTCAAATTTCAATTCAAGATTCTAACAATAATGGTTAGGGCTGCAGCGATACACCTAGGTCACGATACGATACATGATACATATCACGAAACTAACCCACCGATATGATATATATATATATCATATCTGTGGGTTAGTATATATATCCTGATACACTTGAGTTAACGTCAGCAGGTATTACAAAAAAATTAGCTGAAGCCATTGATAATAAACGTTAAACATATTTTATCTGTCAACATTTTAGGATTGCTAGATGTTAAAAGCACTCGATAAACTGTTTGATTTTTAATCATTAAATGTGCAATATGTAGGTTATTGTTTGCATTGTAACCCACCAGAAAAGCAAAACATATCAATAACTTTAGGTTGAAAAGTTGCTTGTGCATTTTCTAATTCACTTAAATTGCCAATTCACAAGTTTATATGTAAACAATGAAATTAGGTTAAGTACTACATAGTAAACACCTTGTATTTTCAACTGCTTTGGCTGTTAGCAGTGCCTGTTGAGTCAACTACTGCCTGCGCTTTGCACTGATTGTATTACATTGAAACACAAGCTATAGCATCATCTTGAATTACTTTACATCGTTTTTATCAGTATAAGGTTAGCAATATTTGCTAAATTATATAATTGACTCAGATTATCACAATGCTGGTGCACCTTGGCGATATGCATATCGTAATAAAAGATATCACAATGCACCAATACATCGATGTATCGTTACAGGATTAAATTAAAATAAATGTAATCGCAACAGTGCTTAGTTTCCAAGACAATAAAACATAATAACACATAATAAGCAAAGTTTACCATAGTCACTCCATCCGTATTTTGTCTCTAATGAACCGTTTACCTTCCCCGTGTCCGTACACGACGTGCCAGACGTTGTAAATTGCACGCCGTTAGAAGTTTTTGTCTTGCACTCTAATTTTACGGTGCCAAAATCTGAAAAAGTACAAACAAAACGTAGCAGCTCACGTTTTAAGAAAACTGCAACTATAATCCTGCTTGTGAATATTTAAGTAGTTTTCACAGCTATACAAAAAGTTACAAATAGCACACTCTCACTAGAATACAACAAAATGGGTGAAAAATATGAATTTTCTCTTCAAGAGAACTCCACAAATTTTGTTTTTCAAAAATTTAATTTACAGTGCAGAAAATGTGCATAACTGCTTTGAAATCCTGCTAGATACTAGTCTCTTTGTAGAGAATGTTATCTTAAACATAAAACTTGAAAAGTCTAGCAGACTATTAACTGCTGCAATGGCAGTGTGCCAGGCCAATAGCTAGTAGGGAGATAAAAACATTTTTGCCGTAGGAGTGTCTTACGTAAAACAAACTATGATTTCTTTGCCAAGAAGTTAATTATAAAAATAAAATTGTTTGCTCAGTGTTGTACTTAGGTTGACATAGCCGACTTATTGACTAAGCGTGCAATGAAGTAATTAAGGTCTGGCAGATCAAAAAATCAGCCAAATGCCTTGTATGGGGAAAGCACTAATTTTTGCGACTGACAGCTTGTGTGACCAGGCTTTCGGGGTGTAATAAACGAATTCTTGTTGTTAATATAACAGTGAAGTGAGTTAAAATGGACCAGTGGATGTTTTTATTTGTGAATATAAATGGTTACAGTTTCTTCACTGCCGATGAATCTTAACAATCGGGCACCCGAGGGGCAAAACGAATGGGGTACCAGAGTCAGATTTTTGCTACATGTGTAACTATAACATTATATATGTAATAATATAGATAGAACAAGTTAATACTTACTATAACCCTTGGTAAACAAATCTCTAGCAGCTTTTCCTAGATCTGTGTACTGGACAGGTGCCATGTTTGTTAACCTCGTATATTTTTATGAAAAGATATTCACCTGAATAGCAAATAATGCAACAATAAGCATGCACAAATGCACACTACATTTTTGTAGGTTTATTTATTGTTTATTTATTCCACTCAGAAGCATACAACAGTATCATTGGAGACAATTGCAGATAGTATCGTAATAAAATTGGCTTATAAATACGACGACTTCAGTTATATTGCATGTACAAGAACAACTGCAGTGTTTCAAATTTTGCTTATCAGGCACGCATTATATAATAAATACATTTTAGGAAATAAAAACAAACAAATACTAATAGGCTCTAAACATTTTATAACAAGTCTTAAATTGCGCTGGCCTGGCGAAAGTAAAAATAGTGTAAGATTCAGATCAGATATAATGTTCACTCTCATAAAACAAAGAGACAACCTAAAAGCCTGCACTGCCGAGTCAGCAATTAAGCCCACAGCACAAACGTTTGCTTATGAAATGAAGATTGCTTTGTCCTACAACCGACAAAGTGAGAAGCCTAAGGTATTATCGAGATAGAAACTGTGCGTTATTACTTAACAAGTTAGCGCATAATGAAAGCCAGTCACTTGCTTAACTCACTTACCACCACTATACCTTCAATGCGACACCTACAAGGCTACAACATGTATTAACGTGTGTTTTTTTAAAGAAAGTGCAAATAACGAGTTTTAATCACAACATGTAGCTTGCTGTAGAAGGGCAAACTGGGGGTCACACGACTTAATAAAAGGGCACAATGCAGCTGCTGCCATCTTTTGGGAAAAGAAGTGTTCTTGTGAAACATAGACTCTGTCGAACAGTTATAATATGAATTATATGACTATAAATAATATTAATTTTATTATTAGTATTATTATTAAGTCTGTGACTTAAAAATTATTATTAATAACGTCACAAATTCTGCGATAAGACATATCATGCTTATTAAGTGCAAAACCCACAATATCAATTTAAAATTAAGGATATAATTTTATAAAAAACAGTTAGTGATTCCATTCACGTGTTATATTACACTGGTAATATTAAAATAATCAATTTTTATGCCAGCAGATGAATTATTAACAATTAATGTTCTTTTGCTTTTTCCTTGCTGAACAAAGATCATTTCAGCAAAGCACTAATAATGCAAAAGGTCAGTGAAAAACAGACTGACTTGGTAACATAAATTTGTATCACCTCACCTAGGCAGCTATAACAGTTAGAATCCTTCATTAAAATAAACGAGGTCAATCTCTTCATACAAAATATAAGGTAAAGCGTAACTTATCTGGTATTGTTATAAACTATGAACTATGAATTTTATTTCACACATCAAAATACAATATTGTATACATAAATAAACATTAAATAAAATGATTTGAGTTGTGTGAGGTGAGTGTACGACCATACGGTCATTAACACACTCACCTTACTTAAATGAAAATGAAAAAATTATTAAACTTATGCGTGCTTTTGTAGATGACTCAATGAAATTGATGTAATATAGTTAATGATGTAATAATAGCAAAGAAACATAATATGGAATTACGATTTTGATATAAATATTGAAATAATTTTGAAATAAAGTAAATGATGTGATAATAGCAAGGAAACATAAAACTAGAGAAATATAATAATAAAACTAAGGTAAGGCTGAAATGTCATTGCGTATATTCTATCATGTAAAGAAACGTAATAACACAAACATACAGAGAAGTAAAAGACAAAAAAACATTGCCCATTTTATTTGTATAAGTTTTAATGTTTCATAGCCCATACATGCAAAAGCCAAAACTGATATGTTTAATATTATTGAAAGGGCTATTAAGTTTTACCAAAAACACTACACTACACAAACAAGACAAGAACTTTTGGTGTAATCACTATGTCACAAAAGATAAGTAAACAACGTCAACAATATTATTTTAACACCACCATAATTGTTACTTATGTCGGTGCAGCAAAAAATAATACAGCTGCCAACTTAGACAGCCAACCGCAACAGGACTGAGCCATTTTAGGCCTATATGGCTTCTATAATATTATTATTGGCATTTCCAATGCAATAATGTAATTATTAAAAATGTACATTGCAAAAACAGTAATGCAATATAACACTGCACAATTATACATATACATATATATATGTAAGTATTTATAAAAGGTAATACAGGTATAACTGCTACAGACTATAAAACTATCAAGGTGAAAAAGGGTAATGACTAATAAAAATGGTAAAAAGAGTCAAAAGAAATTTGCTAAATATGTTCAAAAACACAGGGGGAACAGCAAACACGTAATGAAAATACTACAAGCCAAGTTTTCAAGAGACCTTGAAATTAACAAAATAGTTGGTCGCTTAGTTAGTGCAATGTTAATTTATTAATTTAAATGCCTACAGAACAAAAGATTATCTGCAATCTGTAAGAGACTGAAATAGATTTAAATATCATTTACTACTAAGAATGTAAACGTGTTGGCACAAGATTTTAGAATTTAGGCACAACGGCTGTAACCGTATCTTGTTTACATCATCGACCTTAATTACTAAAATCCTGTGCGGAATTATAATATACGCTTATATTTAAGAGTATTTTTCTGCAGGCATACCTGAGACAAAAACAGAGGGGATATGAAGTCTATTTCAACAGTTTATTTAAAAAAAAATTTGCCAAATATCTGCAAGAATTTCAAAACAATGTCTTGCACTAAAATATCAGCTTAGACAATTTAAAAACCAGCGAGTGCAAGTACTGATGGCTCACCTAATGGGTACAATTTCCAATGGTAATGGCATATTTTGTTTTATCTTGGAAAACAACATCGCACAGTAGTGAAACACTATACACTATAACCTGCACCACAGTAAAACACAGACCTTTGCAAATTACAAGTTTATGTCAAGCCAAGTTATTTTTAGAAACAGAATTTACGATAGCAACAATAATACCATAATTGGGCTGTTTAATCATACATTATTCTGATAATTTATTGCAGCACCTATCTTTTGCACAACATATTTGCTAAAGCAAGTATTTTGCCCAAATTGGTTATATGACTGTGTACGAGCAACACTGACAAACTTATAAAATTAGACATGTGAGGTAATGCCTTTAGAATGCTAGTCGTTCATACAGACCATTGGCAACGATTTTCTTTAATCTTTATAATCTAGAAAATATCATGCATTCTGCTTTGTATTTGTGTATAAAATGCTCAACTAAAACAATTATAGGAAAAGTCGCACGCATACTATAGAAATCAAAAATATGTTTGAAGGATCAGCCTACCTGGCTGGAATTGAAGCACAGTACAAAGTAGCAGCCTTGTAACATATGGCAACACATTGTGAGTCATACATGATTCGATTACTAGCGTTTAGTAATTTTGCCGGCACTTCTCAAAGCAAATATAAAAAATACCAACGGTATATTACATACATAAGAGTTTGCTGCTTATATATATATATATATATATAAAATTTTACTTGCAGTTTGATCAGTAACATTATGCTTGTATAATTTCTAAGCCAAATGCACGTGGTTTCAGCATCCATAATGGCACGTTCACACATAGAGAACTTATTGTTCAACTTCTATCTGAGAGTAAAGTCGCATGTGTGAATGGCTTGGCAACTACTCTTGCAAGTTATTGCACAAGTTAACTCATGGCAACTGGCACTGAGTTTGCAATAAGTTGCAAGAGATGTTGCCAAGCTGTTCACATGTGCGGCTTTACTCTCAAGATGTTGCCAAGCCATTCACACGTGCAACTTTACTCTCAGGGAGAAGTTGCGCAACAAGTTGTGAGAGAAGTTGTCAAGCTGCTCACATGTGCAACTTTACTCTCAGAGAAAAGTTGCGGAAAAGTCCATGTCTGAACTTGCTATTAGACAAAAACAGCCAGGCAACAAACCAATTAACTATTAAATCAATCTATAAGCTTTCTATTGAAAAAGTTACTTTACCCTTTAACCACAGCAAGTTGAAATGCATCTAAATTAACATGAATAGAATATAAATCACTGAATGACTACAACTGCTGCAAAACTGCAATTCCTAAATTGAGTCAAGCACTGAAAAAATCCCATTATTGTACAGAATTTTCTGAGATCAAAAAACATCTATGTTATTGTACAGAGATCAACGATTTACAATAGCGACTTTCCCAGTCTTCAAACCTGTTGAAATTACAATTTGTAAGTTACTAGATGCCATTTACTGGCTTCAGAAAGACCAAGCATGTGGAAAACATGGGGCAACGCACTACAAACTTGACAAAAAATTGGTGGGCAACCACAGTGGGAAAACACGATCACATTTGCCTTCTAAGTCTGAAGCCCAAGTGATCTAGAAGTTCCATTAAACCGAACAGGCAAGCCCACTCACAAACAAAAGTCGGCGGGTGAGGACATTCATTCGACCAGCAAAACTTTAATGACTAGGACTGAGGTGCCGATGTACTCCCAGAACGATGGAAATGGACGTTGACCCATCTGGCACCTTTTCTTTGCCAAATTCTTGTCTCTTCAGACTGCTGCGTTCTAGGAAAATTGTTCCTAAAATGAAATAATAAAGGTTTGGGTCAAAAATGAGCAGTATGGCTGTCTCTATTGCTATACAGTAAACTCTGTTTAACTCCTTCAGGACCGCAAGAGTTTGCAGCATTTTCCATGGGTTCAACAAAAATTGCTCTCACTAAGCAGCGATTAAGTTATATTTGATAATTTTCCTACATTTCTACTCCTAACACAATGGATTTTTACACCAAAAATTATGGATGAAATGCATTTGCTTACCTTAGTCTAATTAAAGATCGGCTTTTTGACAAAAAAAAATCGAAAAAAGATTTCAGTAACTGCAGTGTTTGTATTGTAACAAAGTACAGTATCACTTGTACAAAATTAGCTAATGCAGAAAATTTCAACTATCCAGACACTATACTCTGATACAATTTGGTCTCAAGTCTACTCTATTTTTAAGGAAAAATTCCTGTTAAAAGATGAAACAACCTTATTTTCTCCTTGGTGGACTGGTTGGTTTTCCTAGAATTCTGTACAGCAGATAGTTCTCTTAAGCTGTAGCAAGAGCTATAGCAATCAATAAAGTAGTGTGTACGATCACGCAACTGTACAACAGATTAAGCCGTTGGATGGTGTGCCTGAAAAGGGCGTCCTTTTTCTTAATTTTATCTACTTATAAATGTTTAAACAAATAGCGTGATTGGATAGCTGAGATTCATCTGAATAGAGCAGTAACTAATTTGTAATCATTTAGTTATGTCTGTGCTCATACAGTAGCAGTAAAGTCATAGGTCTTATAAGAACTATTATTAATGATGCGGTCCTAAAGGAGTTATGGAGGCATCGAAATTACAGGCTAACTAACTTACTTATCAATATATTGGGTAAGAAATGCACAGTAGAAATGTTAAGCAACAGCATTCGTGTAATTATCCATCAGCATTGGGATCAGACAGCTGCACATAAATTGTACATTATTTTTGCGGCCAATGTCGAGTATTGCTTTTCATCAACGGCCACTGCAGTAATTATGCGTCCACAAGATGTGAGACATAATAATTGAATTTTCTTTATTATTCTCACAGCTCACATGTTTAACACAGTGTCCCAAACCACTAAATATACAGGTAAAACTACCATTACTATAAATTATTCACAAAAAAAATGTATAAATGTTGAATTACTAATTTAGCGATATAAGACGTTAAATTACTACTTTTGAGGTATAAAACGTTGAATCACTACTTTAGCGGTATAAAATGATGAATTACTACTTTAGCAATATAAGGTGTTAAATTACTATTTTGGCGACATAAGATGTTAAAATACTACTTTGAAGATATAAGAAGTTGAATTACTATTTTGGTAATCTGAAATTTTAAATTACTACGTTGGCATATAAAATGTAAAATTACTACTATAGCAATATAAAAACTTCAATTACTTCTTTAGCGGCGAAAAAATTGGTTGAGTGTCTCGCCAAATCTACAGATCGCCCGCATAAGAAAACAAAATTTTGCAAAAAAATTGCTTATAATACCAGGAATTCATTACTTACCTATCTATAAATTGAGTAAGTCGTACGTAAGCTATACATGCCGCATCGTCTCCCAGTAAATGTACACACGGATTCACGATAGTGGTATTTGTCTTACTCGACAGCTTGTTAAGAACTGAAAAGTGAAACCGGCTGTTTATAAACTAAGTATTAAGTGTGAGCCCAAATGCTTAAAGACTGAGCATTAGCAAGATAGAGCCATAAAACCTGCTGTTTGTAAATGAAGCATTTGCCACATGCAGTCATTCATCAACTTTAAAATATTCCAGAAGCATAGCCGCAAAATCTGTTGCTTTGAAACTATACAAGCATTTACAGTGTAAAGTAACGAAATCAGAACTTCCAATTTAATGTTATACGGTTATTGATTTTTTTCTACAGTCTTGTAAATTTCAGTTTTGTATTAAAGCAGTTTTTCTGTGGTAATATGACAAAGCATACTTCCTTATTTGTCATAAACATTTGTTAGAGGCACCTGAACTGCCTCTGTGATTTGGCATACAGAAATGTAACTTTGTTGTTATTATTGTACTTGAATTAGGACTAGGAAACGAATGGTGTTTATTACCTAAACGTTTGGAATAAATGAAAACCGTTCTTCTCAAGACTATAGTTAAAGTCATTTCTGCTAAGTTCGCACTATACCATCAAGTCAAAGCTACAATACAGAGGACTCCAACAACACTAGAACAAGCATGTTTATGTTATAACAGTATAGACTAGTAAGTGTCTGAAAGGCACAGCCGAAAAATGAGAACTTTTAACTATATAAACAGAGTAAAAAGTTCAAAAGTATAACAAATGAATTAACTCTAAAACCACAATAATCGTCCATTGTTTCTTTGGAATAATAATCATTCTATGGTCAGATGCCCATACTCACAGATATAGAACTCACAACCATTTGAAATACCCTTTAACCTAGATGCAGAACAGAGAGATTCATGAACAACTTTATCCCATATGGCTTATTTAATTTCCAAACTTAAGTTTTGACTCATTTAATCTTAATTTATTTCATTCATGTATCTTGTAACAGTGTAACAGTGCTTGTTCTATGTTCTACCTTGCTTATTATCATTATTATTAGAATACAGCTGACAAAAAAAATAACAGTTTTAAAGGTCAAAAAGCAACTCAATGAGGAAACTACATGATCATTTCGAACTTAAAGAGGCGAGCAAAAATGCTCTTATAATTCTTGACTGCTCACCTTTCCTCAAGGCAGCAGTAGTAATGAGGAAATTTATGCTCATCTCAGTTTGTTGGACAAAAGCAGGGAGATCTCGGTTCGAATTTCCCGATTGTCTGTATTTACCTATACTAAGCTAATACAGTAGGCACCACGTATTAGACTCGCGGTAATGTAGAATCAATCACCTAACTGTCTCAAAAACGTCTAGTACGGGCCACTCCTGACAGACAAGCTACATACGTGTCATTACACGCTGCTTGGTTGCACTGATGCTATGATGCAAACAAAGTGATGGTCCGCCAACTAGTGGGTCAGCTTGCATAACGACGGACTGTGTCCGTAGTATGCGGGACTTTTAACAATCCAGATTTTGTTCGATCTTTCTGATACCCGTGTGTGTTTATGATCATTACAAATTTAAGGGGAAGGTAAAGATAATACTTCTTCTAGTTTCGTCTCTATAATAAATCACATTCCTAAGAAACATTCTATAGCATGTGCTGCCCTCTACTAGTTATTCGACTAAAGTTATCCAACACGTGTGCCTTACCATTGTCGAAATAAAACTTATGGAATGCCATGCCTTCAACAAGATGTCCCACTGCCTCTGGTTCAAATGAGGTCAAGCCCGGATCACAAAGCTTTCTGTTAAAGGACAAGAAAAGTGGTACGTGAAGTAGGTTTCAGAAAATCACCTTCAGCAATTTTATGCATACATCACACTCGTGTTAAAAGAAATTTGCTTGTTTTCATTTTAAATCTACTGTTCCATGTATGTCATGCACGCAAACGTAAATCTGGGGAAGGAAAGGCAATGTTAAATTATGTCCCAAAAAACTTTCCATGCTAATCTATATTACTTAGCATTTCGCTTACCTGCTGGAAAGACTTATGTAGCCAGAAATAATAATTTAAAATGTTCATACCAATTGGTAAAATGTCGCTGGCTCACCCTCCAGGGTGTGCCACTCGCTAACCAAAAACATATTTTTAATGCTATTGACAAGATACAGTAATTTAAAATTTTACTTAGTAACATGTGTGCTACGAATGCTCTGATTATTTTTTCAAACTTCGCGCAATGTTATCTAAACATGCATAAAACAACCTACCATTAAAGCGGCTGTGCCTAACGGTCATTGCGGGAGTCTAAATTTACAAGTTTTATACAGCGTTACTGTCAACGCAAGCCCTCTATGCAAAAAAGCAGTACCGTAAGTGGTATAAAATTTCAAGATGAATTTTTAAGCTTTACGTAAATGGAGGGTTTTCTTGTGCTTTAAGTATTATTCTTTATAATACACTAATAATCCATATAATGCATACAATAATCGAAAAACTATCCAATGATTAATCATAAAAAAAAAAAAAAACATAGACAATAAAATGAGAACCATGACAATAAAAACTTATCGAAACCGATCAACTTTTCCTGCTTTTCAAAAGTTCAGTGCAATGCATGCAAAATGGAGAATGTTGTTACATTTGCCTGACATTTCTGCATGGCTGCTTCGCTACCGTATTCCCAAAAAAAGTGTTTTCTTGAAAAATCTTACTGTCTTGTTTATAAGAATTCACCTATTAAACTGCTTTCATTGACACTAACCTTTAACATTAAAGTGTTGTTAGGGGCATTAACGATAACGATAAGTATGGCTAATTATTGCGTCGATAATTGTCGATTATCATATCGATATGAAAAAATAGTTTTTATTGTTATCATTCTAAGTATATCGTTATCAGGTCGAATTTGGTACATATCACTGCTTACCACTCACCTTTATAAAGACATTTCACTTTGGTTTTTCATTTATGCACTGAAATTGCAGGATATCAGTTTACTGACACACGAATTTCAAGTGAGGTATTTTTAGAAGGATTATGTGCAAGCAGTATAGCTCATATAGACATCATAAATTTAATATTATTATGTAGCAATAGGTCTATACGTAATATATTTATCTGTCATAGCTTGCATATTAATATTATTTTACGACTAAACAAAGAGGAGAATTTTGTCAAGAACTATAGTAACAAAAACTATACATTAATCGGGAGACAGCCCGCAAAATAGGTTGCTGCAATACACTTACAACTCCTTGCACAACAACCACAATGTTTTTATCGTTCGAAATTATTCATCGTATAACATTGTATCGTCTGAAAAACAGATTATTAGTTATCCTATCGCCAAACTTGTATCGTTTAACATCCCTACATGTCGTAACAAAAACCAGATAAACTTCAAATATAAGGATACTCAATACAGTTTTAAATAGCCAATTCTTTCAAACTGTTATTAGAAAACAAAAAAAAAACTTTTTAATACTTACGAGTAAGTAGCAAAATCACATGTAGCAATCGCTCTAATTAAATTCTTCGTTAGCTGAATAATTTCTTCTTTTCTGCCTGAATAACAGTGGGAGTTTGGAAATCGGCAATTACAGAATTATGAAAACTGATTAGGCTTGAACAAATACTGGATACCAAGTTTTGCCAATGTGTATTGAAGGGGAAGTAATGAAAGTTGCCTATTGTAGTGTATTTTGTTTTTGCGGAGTGTTGCCACAAAAAACAATTCCAGAACTCCTCTGCCATTGTAAATTCGCAAATGTACTTAAAGCTGCATATAATTTAAGACCAAAACAACTCATACGTCTTCTTCTGTGTTCATACTACTACGCCTCAGTTTCTTTACGTTGCTGTTACTATCCAGTAAAAAACAAAACCTGTAGATTATCGAGATTACAATAGACAGTTGGAACAGTGAACAAAATCACAGAAGGAAATGGTGTAGACTAATTCCAGTTATAATTCAAGTAGCGTAGAATAAATCAAAATATTTCTGCAATACAAACTACAATTTTAGTCTTTTAGTCTCTAAGCTGAATGATAGACTAAAGTTTAATAAACCTGCAATTAGTCAATCATTATTAAAATAAACATTGACAAAACGAAAAGAATTTGAAAGCTAAAGACAAGGTTGGATTTAAACTGAAAACTTTTGTGGGAAGGAAGAATACTACAATAGGCGATCATCACCACGCCCCCTTCAATAAACTTTGGTGAAAGTTGGTACTAAATTATATGTTCAAACGTTTAAACTTAATAAGTTTTTCTAACTTCTATCACAGTTATGGAACGTATTAAACTGGCAAACGTTTAAGCACAAAACATCTATAGCATTTTTTAATAAAAACAATTAGCACATACAATAGATGAAATAGACACAAGCGTAAGAGCAAGGTGTCATTTGTAAATTATATTTGAAGTGAATAATCACAGAGTTTCAATTGCTCCTTTTAAAAAGACAACAAACAATTTTGTCGTACCATTGACAGAAGACTGCTGCGCCATCTGGCTGTGCGTTCGTATGTTTTCCACGGCTGCTATACCTTGTACTTCAGATTGTATAGGTAGTCCTACAGAATAACAGAAACAATGCATGAGGTTCCACACATTGTATGGGTGCTTAAAGGCAGCATCCTTGGATGACAGTTTTGTGCAAAATCCAATAATGTTAAAACTTAGGGTTTGGAGTTGGAGTCGGGAGTAAACTTATTGTTAGAAGAGTCGGTGTTAGAATCGGTAAAAAATACACAAACTCAAATTCCAGTTACTTTTAACATTTAATGCATTTAGGCATAATGTCTCATTTTGGGACACTTTTGTATTGGTGTTTATGCAGCTAGACTATTTTTCAAGCATAAGAAGTAGTGATGAAATGCCACTGTAGCTAAATATTGAGACTACTACAAACTATTATTTAAAGGCAGGAGTCGGAGTTGGATTTAAAATTTTGGGAGTCAGAGTTGGATCTTCTAAAATTCTAGGAGTAGGAGTCAGAGCCAGAGTCAGGAGCTTAATGTACCGACTCCACGGCCCTGTTTACTACGGCACTAGCATTACATGGGTGCTCCCTAAAAAACATCGTTGAAAGGCAGTTTCATGCAAAAGCGAATAATAACTTTACTAGACGATCAAGCTCTCAGACTGACATTGCGGGAGCATTGTCCATACTCTAGTTTGTATCTTTACACTACAAACATTGATCGTTTTACTACAACTTTAGGAATCTACTCAGAACTGGATTTTATATTCAGATTATAAAGAGCACATTCACAAAATTAGACCAAAACAAACTTTCTGGTTTGTTCAAAAGTATCCAATGGCAATTAATTTAACTGCCACAGTAAACATCTAATGCTATTTAAAGGAAAAGCCAACCCTCAAAACAAATTCAATGTATTTTAATATGCATTTAAAACATTGAAATTATCATATAATGTACACGCACAAAATACCTTACCTAAAAATCCAAAAGAAATTTAAATCTTTCGTATCACCGACAAACGAACATCCCTGCGGGAATATAAATTTGAAAAAAATGACAATTTGGTGGACTGCACAAAGGCACGCATAACAAAGTTTCTGCAGTTCACTAAGGAATACCACTATTCTAGCTGAAAAAATCTTTGTGTTTAACTGCATTTATGTAAAAATTAGTTATCAGATCAATTTGCAATAACTACAAAATTGCTCACACAGCTTTAATCCACAGGATTATACCTCAAAATCCACGTGAGCTAAACAATATAATTACAGATAAGCATGTAATTCTGCAAGGGTGTGAGCCTACAGTAGATGCCGCGCAGTTTACTTAAAGTAAAACCGGACCCAATCTTAAACTGTAGGTCAAAACAATCTGCTCTTTAAAATATTGAAAGAAGACATACTATTTTTTTGTAAGAATGACTTACATGAAAGAATTAGTACCACACAAATACAATTTTGCACTCGTGCCACTAGCTCTTCGCTGTTACATGCATTTCGCCATTTGCTTATTAGACGGACAAATAGCGCCTGCATTTCGGAAACGCATTGCACAAAAACAGGTGCTGTACCTTTCAGTTCAGCTGTGTTAGTTTCTGATGAGCTACGCACGTTATTTGAATTTTTATCTTAAAATATGCCTAGTTTTAGTACAACACACTGAATATCTTACAATAGCACTGTATTTTCGTTTTTGCAAATATGTGCAACACGCTCGTGGAATACTTTTGCTGTTGAAAATGATGTTAGTTTGTGATGTTGCCAATAATTGGGCTCGCCCGCCGTTATTTAAATTTTTAATCTATTAATTAATTATCAGAAACGTTTTTGCAATATTAATCGTATTAAATGTGTACATTTATTGGACTTGAAAATGGGATAGTATATGAAAAATCATCCTGTCTTCCTTTAACTTACAGAGTTTAGTCTTAGCTTGTTAAATTAATTTACTTTGTCGGTGTTAATTAACCGGATTGATTACCATTGGTAAGTGGCTTTCACTACATAGTAGACAAAGGGATTCACCAAAAAAAATTGTATTAATAATCTCTCATTTAACATTTTAAATCGTTTTTGTAGTTGGTAATTGTAACTAGTGTTGCTCCGGACATCCGATTCGTATCCAAAAATGGCGATATTCGCGAGATTTTGCAGGTATTCGTATTCGATATTATCTGAAAGTTATAAAAATTTGATATTCGCAAATATTCACTATACGGTTTTCGTAATGTGCAATTGAAAATGGTTTTCATGGTTTTAATATAACAGCTGAAAATATAACTAAATAAAATATTACCAAAAAAAGAGATCGTTTTAGCCCATGTCTGTGTTTTCAACACGAAAATTTTACACACATCTTTCTTCGTTTGTATGTGGTAATACGGTGCATCTTTGGGTTAGGTCTTTTTAGATGATACATTAAATGAAAATGCTAAAGTTTGCAAACATTTACTTTATTTTTACCATTTATTTTACCAATTTTTCATTATCCGAACTAATCCACAAATTCGATCGAATTTAGCTAAACCTATCCGAATCCGAAAGTCAATTTGAGGAAATCCGGTATTCACTATCCGGCAAAAAAGAAGTATGCTCAAGCACCTGACGGGATGAGAGCTTATATTATGTGGTAACCGGATAACACCATTTTCGTTCCAAATGAGCCCACCCAAGCTTGAAGTGATCACAACTCTAAATTAATTTTACCAGTTACACGAGGCGCTTATCACAATTTTATTGCTGAAACTTTCTAACTTTTTCTTCAAATATTAAAATAAGCTCAACTTCCCAAGCGACTTGGCTTTTCCTTTGACAAACTTAGTAATACGTGCAAAAAAACCATCATAATTATGGTGTTAAAAGAAGGCACCTGACTCGTCTTTAATAGTTTGCTGTCTGTCTCCTGCCAGATCATCACTCTGACCAGAACTCTGATCGCCTGTAAGAAAAAAATGAAAATTGAAAGTAGTTCAAGCAGCGAGTGCAAATTCAGTAATCAACTCTCATCTAGGTTTTTCGCTACATGAAGATGTGATATTTTACAATAAGACTCCTAGCAAGCAACACAGTATTATTTATTTTTCAATTCATTTTTACTTGCATATATATTAGAACGTACACAATGGTACGATTACATTTCACACGTATAACTACAGAACAGAACCATACATGCAATTACATAATCAAGCTAGATGTTTCAAAATTATGTAAATGAAACATTCAACACAATAGTAAACTGAGCAAACTAACAGTTAAAGCACAAGAAAACCCTCCACTTCCGTAAAGTTTAAAAAAATTCGTCTTGAAATTTTATACCACTTACGTACCGTCTTTTTTCATACAGGGCTTGCGGTCGCAGTAATGCTGTATAAAACATGTAAATTTAAACTCTTCCTGCGATAACCCAGGCATTTTGATGATAAGTCATTTGAGACAAGTTTAAATAACACTGATTAAAGTTTGAAAAAACAATCAGAGCATTCGCAGCACACACGTCATTAAGTAAGTAAAATTTTAAATTACTGCATCTTGTCAATAAGATTAAAAATAAGTTTTTTTGGTTAGTGAGTGGTGCATCCTACAGGTGAGTCAATGACATTTCACCAATGGGTGAAAGCATTTTAAATTAATCATTTTCTTTTCTAGTTACATAAGTCTTTCAAACAGGTAAGCAAAATGTTAAGTAATACAACTCTGCATGGAAAGTATTTTGGGACATAGTTTAGCATTTCCTTGTCTTCACCTGATTTATGTTGTGTGCATATGACATCACGTAATGGCGTGGTTGGAATAGTATTTATGTAAAAGAACTGCCCACAGATGGCCGCTCTTTATAGTACGTGTTCTTGCCAATCTTGTACCCCGCTTATACCTTTGTGTGAATTGTACAATTTTTTATTTCGCTTCATTTCTTTTTATTTGTGAGAAAATAGCCTTTGGCTAATGTTCTCTTTGAAACATTTGAAATATTCGACAATGAATAAAATTTTTACTACTACTACTACTAACTGCACAGCTTTGCAATGCATATCTGACCTGACATGTTTTGTTACAAAATCTATTTTCATAGCACTGTCACTAATGGTCCTTTTGAAGGCCCAATTATAGCTACGCATCGACCGTAGTTTTTCATTACGTTCTCGATACACAGTACAATGTACGCAATTTGCACATGATATTTTAAAAAATTTCCGCAAAATAATCTCGTCCAACCCGCTACAGTTTCAAGTTTCACAGTAGTTATGTGACTTATCCGGGTTCGTTGCTATACCGCGGTTTTTTCTTTTCTTTTTGGCATAACTCAATTCTACCATCACTCCCGAACGATATGGCAAATCTTCGAGTCATCAGTTTCAATACACCCGACCAACGTGGACACAACTCTCAATTATTTGTACAATACTCCTACACTTCTCTTCTCGTGCTGTAGGCTTTTGGAAACCACTTAATAGTGAAATTTCTGAAGCATCAGATCTGGCTCAATTTCGAAAATCGTCAGGGAGAGGCCGTCAAAAACCATGTTATGGTTAGGTCTCTTACTTCGCAAGCAACTACGTGCACATAAAAAATTTGGATTGCAGTACGGTACTCCTGAGTTTACATGCGCAGCGCAGCGCATCCACTGATAAGCAGTTGGAGTCAGGCAACTTGACCAAGCAAAAACTCAAAAGCTACAGTAAGCTGGTACTCAAAAGTCGAAACCTGCAGAAAATCCGAGCATTTCCTTTTAAACAAAACTGAACTATTTTTGCGTACCAACATTGCACAAATCCGTGATTTCCACTTTAATACGACTGTGAAGTTGCAATTCATCCATATCTCAAAACATGTCTTTAGGAGAGAATTATTTCGGCGTTACGTCTGGTCTTTTAATTTACACAGGTAAATGCTACAGACTCATATCACGCTCGAAAGGTTTCGCATGACTTACTGCACAACACGCGCATGCAGGTGTATAAACGTAGGTGTGACAACTGGAGGCTAGAGTCATACTAGCCACTAATAGCTAGTAATCTAATACTGCTCCATGTCAATTGCAGACGACGCAACATTTTGCGTAATCAGTCTAACGCAGTAACGACAAAGTACAACTCACCTTTGTTGATACTGACTACATTAACAGTTTTCTATCAGAAATACAACAAATTTAAGATTAAGATTGTTTATTTATCTCCTTTAAGTTCTACAATACATGGTAGACACAGTAATAATTTTGACATTTTACAAACTAATAGATATTTGTTAGTAGCCTACTACGTGTTAAAAAGAAAGGTTAATTGTATGGAGAAAGGGTGGAAAAAGACCATACGGCAACTAAGTCAGCCACCCCTATTTACGGATTTAATACCTTCCGTACATGGCTGCATTAGAGCTCATTTATAACACTATTGATTTTGAAAATTCCTTCAATTCAAAAAGTCCAGCACAAATTAATGATGAAAAAATTCTGACGAACTAACAATTAGGGACTAGTAAGTATGGAGCTTCAAAGAACTGAGGAACTTCACTAGAACTGAACAGAACCGTAAAAGAAGTCAAAATGCCCTTTAAGTCTAAAAAAATCTATTAAGTCTGTTTTTTCCTTCAGAAGCTTTCGCCTCTCACGGACTTCATCAGCTGAAATCAACTTGATTTTGTTGGTTTTGGAAAGGCACTCATTTCACTCCATTCATGACGTTTCTTGTCTGCATACCAGCTGTCACTGTTGCAAAGTCCACAACAACAGTGTCTTGTAGCACCTTTTTTAAGTTCATTGGTTGTTTTACTCTCCATTTTAGGTAACTTCTAATACAGGTGCGATCAGGACTCCATCGTTGAAGAAGTCTTTGACGAACCAAACACGATTATTAATTTTACTGCAGTATAACCCGCATTTTGTACGACCTGGTCGAGTGTACGTGGAGCATGCGCACTGCGTTGACTACATTTAGACTGTAATTCACCAACAACAGGCTATTGTTCACTATCGGTTAATGATGAAATTAATCCGCAATTACCATTCTGAAATCAAACTGACAAAACGTAAACGTAAAAACTCAGACTGAGCACAGATTTGAACTAACGTAGGCCTACGCATCCAACATCATTACTTGCCAGACTACACAGTCCCATGTTCTAGTGAATTGCGACTATCGTGGATTCAAATTAATCTTAATTAATATCCCACCATTCAACCCAGCATTCCTTAAAATGCTCTTGCTAAAGTAACTACTAAGTAATTAGAGTAATTTTTTGTAATTAATTCATAGCCTGAAACGATGCCCGGGCGATTAATTAATTATTTATAATATCAACTCCAAGATTATTAGTTGTATTTCTCACAACCTCATAGGTAGGTAGACAATTCAAAATGATTCACATGTACAGACGCAACCTACATTGTTGTCTACAAGACTTGGGTACGCGTCTACACAAGGGAGAGCGAATAGTTTAAGATCCCCTGTGAATAGGTTGCCTGTCTCAAACCGATTAAGCTTGACAGCTCAGCTATTTTACTAAACGATCCACTGCAAACCCAAAACTCAGTATTCAAATGACAGAGTAACAACTTATGCCTTTGTTATATATTGGTTGTTACTATACCAGTTGTAGAAATGATCCACAACAAATAAATTAATGATAGCATCATCAGGACCTGAACCGCGTGATCCCGATCTTACAGGTTAATTGGGTTCTGGGGCAGTTATCATCTCAATTAGATAGGCTTCAAGGAATCAATCATCGCCTGGTGAAGCTGCTTTCATACTCCGCTGAGTAAAATGAAGCCAGCAAAGAGATGTATAAATTCTGTCTTCATAGTATGTGCCACACAAAATGCCCTTGAAGCTGATCTATATCAAATTTATTATCTGCAGAAGCGAGCAAGGCACTTTAACTGTCCAAAACAGACGATCAGACTACTCACAGCAGCCGTGTCACCAGAAAATGGCAGAAATACAGTACAATATAGGTAACACACTGCACATTGCAGGAGCGTCATTGCAGGGTTCTCTTTCAGCTACATTAACCATACATTAACCCTGCATTAACCAATAATTAATTAAACAAAATAAGCGAGTGCTTAGGCCGCAGGAGAAGAAGCATTCCATACTGGATCACACAGTTTTTTCAAATCGAAAAATCACCTAAAAGTAAAATATACTGGAACATATATGGCGGTTTTCTGTGTCCGTTTACAATATCGCAGTACGGATGGACATCAAGATTTTGGCTACTAAGCAGCTTTAGCTGGTCACTGCCCGTAGAAGGGTATTTTAGTCGTCTTTGTATTTTTAATCTAATATCATTCTTTTATGCAATGCAAAGCTGATGTCCTAGCATTTACTGTAAATAAATCTTACTGCAAGTTTTCCTTTTTCATTTTGAAAGATAAATTTTCGATTTTACAGTTTAGTATATATATATATATATATATATATATATTTATATATATATTTGGCAAACATATTTATGATAACTGTGCAAAGAAGAATAAAAAAAATTAAACAATATATAAATGAATTAAAAATTTATTTACTTACGTGAAAGCGACAACATTGTTGTAACTAGAGCACCCTGAAAGCAAGAAGAAGAAATAAGTCTTGATTAGTACTAAAGAGCTAAACGCAATACAATAATAGTTACTGGTAACAATGACGGTGACAGCAGTAACAACAGCTTGTTTATTTCTTACTGCAATAAGCATTAATGGGGCCGCGGAGTGTATTATAGCGTTTTATTATAGCGTTTTTTGATAATTGTAAGTTACGATACTACTCCGTTAGGACCCTACCATTCAATTAGGCCTGTGACTTTTTTGCTACTGTATAAGCATTGACGTAACTAAATGATATCTATTCAGGAGAATCTCGGTTTTTCAATCATGCTATTTGTTTAAACATTGGTGTGATTTAATTGAAAAAATTAAGAAAAACACACTCTTTTCAGGCATTCCAAATTACCCTATCGAGTAGCTTAGTCTGGTGTATACTTGCGCGATCGTAGATTACTATTTTATTGATCGCTGCTTGTTACAGCCCAAGCTGTGCAGTGTTCTGCTACTATTCCAGGAAAAACCAACCGATCATCCAAAGACCAATTAAATTTTTCATCGTTTAACAGGAATTTCTCCTCAAAAATAGAGTAGACTTGAGGCCAAAGTGTATCAGAGTTCTGTGACTGGATAGTTAAATTTTTCTGCATTAGCCGATTTCACACAGTACTTTGTTACAGTGCAAACAGTGCAGTTACTGAAAGCTTTTTCCGTTTTTTCGTCAAAAATCGATTTTTCATTTGTCTAAGATAAGCAAATGCATTTCATATATAATTCTGCAAGAAAATACATTTGTGTGAGGAGTAGAAAGCTACAAAAATTATCAAATATATCGTTGCTTAGTAAGAGCAGTTTTTCACCAACCCATACAAAATACAGCAAATGCTTACGGTCGTGAAGGAGTTCAGCGACTGTAAGACTGCAACTTCTGTGGAACCACAGGGCGAAAATCACCCAAAAACAGACAATTAACGCCAATCCGAAACAATTAGAAATTTTAAGCTGATGATGAGCTCGAACAGCCTCGTGCTACACGTTTTTCTGTACATATTCATTCATCTCGTCACTTGTCTTCACTTGAACTTGATCAAATTACAGCAATAGACTACAAGAACACAGAACGGAATTAATTAAAGCCAAGCGTATAGTAATTACCAGTAGAAATTAGGACAGCTAAAGAGCAAATGTCATGAAGACAGCTTATGGCCGACATAACCTATAGCATTTTTGTAACACTGTAGCTTGTGTATTTATTTGTGTTTGTTTGCTTTGTTTCTGTGTATTCAGTTATTGAAATTTTAGACACCGCGTAGTCTTACTGTTTAGTCTTGTTAACGTTTTTAATTCTGTCGCGATATTTTAGATATTTTTGCGAGGTGTCGTTAAATATCGTCTATAGATTAAGACGCTATACAAAATAGATATTATTATTATTATTATTGTTGTTGTTATTATTATTTGTTTCTTTATTTGTTTGATTGTTTGTATGTTCGTTTGTTTATTTTTTTCGTTCTACCCGTTTATTTGTTTATAAGCTATGTACCTTTTTAGCAGATTTTTTTATACAGTTTGGCCGCATTAATAAACTGATTTTCAAAATTTAACGACTAGCTAGGAAAGAAAACTAGCTGCTTTTCTAAGAGTCGATATTAGACAGCCGGAATTATTTTAACCAAATTTGAGACGTGGTGTCTTCTATCAATGTCGTAAATAACCGGAAGCAGCACAGCAGATGAAGCAACCCAATCGTTCTTCTGGCGATCATCTATAAATCTACTTTAAAGGAACAGCATTGCCTATTTTGGCTGGTAAGCACACTCATTGTCATTACTCAGTCATTCTCTTGCAAGTACAATGCGATGCTGGTCACAAAACCACCGTGATAAATTGTAAATATATATATATATATATAGTCTTTATTTGCCATTAAAATACATTGATAATCACGGAAAAAAGACTTTACAGAGATGCTAAAGGCAAATGCGTCAGTACAATCTAAACTACTGTGCAGTAACGAAAAGTAATGACGAATAAAAACAAAACATATTTACTGTTCAGAAATATTAAAAATTATGATTTAATTAATATCTCCATGGATACATGCTGTCGTACTGATGTGACGGTATTTCATATTTGGTTAATATTAATGATTTTAATTTTGTTTTAAATGCTGATAGGGACCTAATTTGCTTAATCTGTAATGGTAGAGAATTACAAAGTAGAATTGCTTGCTTGATTACAGAGTTTGTTCCATAGTGGGTATTTGTCCCAATTTGTTTTAGATTACTTGTTCTGGAATTGATTACAGGATTTGGAAAAAAGGTAGATCTGTTATTCTGAAATGGTTTGCTGATGTTGTTAATGTGTTTAAATAATAAAAAGTAGAGTAAAATATTCTTTGTGTGCTTCAATGATTGGAAGTTTTAAAGTTTTTCTTTTGTTAGTTGTCGAAGCTTTGAATTTTTGTCTACCAGTCTTACGTTTGTCTGAGTACCCGGCTATCAATCTCACACGAGAACTCGCAAAAACACGAGAACGCGTAATGAAAAGAATGAATCATTGGCATTAGAATGGACAAGATTTGAGTAAATTAGATCATATTGCTCCGGCCACCAGCAGTTCAATATTATTAAATTATGTTACAATGTGCTAGGCCACAAATTTCACTATTACTGAAACATATAGTAGCACAACAACAAACTGCTGTGCTATAGTGACGACAACACTAATAACTGTGAAGATTAATGTGTGCTGTACATCGCAATGAATTCTTACACTCAGTCATTCTTAAAATATTAACTCTTACAGCGGGGATAACCCAATCCAGTTAATTAAACCCGAGTTCGCGTATAAGTTTAGAAACTGCTAAAATGCAGCTGTGCTCTGTCTTTCACAACTAAGCAACAGCTGCATAACAGCCTCACTAAGAGTCACTCAAATTTGCCCAAGTAAATTCTCACAACTAAATAAGAGCAAGTTAAACTGGCCTTGTCGGTATTGTCTATTTATAACTTGCTGTATTCTGCAGAACAAAATCGAAATTTGAAGTCTTTCTCAACACTGAAATAAAATTTATGTATGACGCCAACTCATTGTTACGAAGTACTAATTCAAATCACTTAACTGCAAGTTCAGCAGTCAAGAGTTGTACGTGTGCCACGATACCTATTCAATCTTAATTTCCCAACTCGACCAACGACTTACCAACTTTTCTGGCTCTTGCTAAACCCAAAAGCACTTTAGAATTAGTTTGTTTATTTTTGGAATCGTGCGTGTGGGCGTACGCCCAACGAACTTGTTAAACATTTGAGTTTAGTCGGGTATTGACGAAACTCTAATGTGAGGTGTGTCAACACAACTTCAAATTTGAATGTTAGGTCTATCCACTAACAATATTAGTGTTTTTGTGTTTTTATTAAACAATGTCGACAACATTGTTGTTCGTTAATTTGCTATTCACTTCTAAAAGCGGCAGTCAAATAATTTTTATGTCAAGCTTCCATGTTTTTGAACCACGCGCCTTCAGTATACTTTATCACCTAAGGTGAAATATAATTATGAAGACTATACAGTACTCCTTGTCTATTTACGTTGAACACGCATACATAACAAGAAATCATTTAGATTATTTCAAGTCACTAAAAGATTATTTTAACTGTTTATTAACCGTAAAGTTGCTTATTCTCTTAGAAGTAGAGTATTAATTTCTAGCAATGCTTTTGTGAGTGGTATTGTAAATAGTGACTGTTTGTTTTATATAAAACTACATAACAAATGATTAAATCTACTATTTTGTTAATTATATGTAAATAGTAATTGCGTTATTGTAATTTTTTGCAATTATTGTACTGTTGTTGTATTGTATTATTTTGTATTGTTATACTAACTGTCGTTATATGAGCAATGTTTGCAATAAAAGCTTTACTTCTTACTTACTTTGAGAATTGTCATGTCCAGGAAAATAATTACATACATACATGTATAACATGTGCGGAATTCACTAATACCAACATTTTTCAAAATGACAGCCATACTTGTGATAAATGAACTATTTTTCGTAAATAACATCAAGCACAAAAGATAATTAAGCAAACGTTTATCATAAAAAGGCAGCAATACCTACCTAAAGAAATATACCAGTCACACAGAGGCAGAAACACAAAAAGGTTGTTACTCTCTGAACATTAATAAGTACAATACTGAAAGTACATTATTAGCAAAATGCATAAGCTAAAGTTCACACTAACATGAACTTTAGACAGCATACGTTTACGCCTACCAGCTTTGATCTAGGGACATACTATTCACAAGTATGAAACATGTTACGTGATAACTCTCAATATATGTAAACGTGAAAGATTATCGTTCAGCAGAATGTGACCTTGGAGTCGGAAAGAAAAAGTCTAGCAACGCAAAAAGGAAACTGATATTTGTTTCATACAAGCGTGAGCGTGTCAGTCTGGCTGCTTGACGCCGGAAGCAACCGGCTGCCATTGCAGTAGTAGAAACAGCAGCAGCAGTGACAACAGCAGTAGAAAACAACAGCAGCAGTGGCAGTGGCAGCAGCAACAGCAACAGCGACAACAACGACAGCAGCGACGACGACAACAACAACAACAGCAGCAGAAAAAACAGCAACAACAGCTGCAGAAAACAATAACAACAGCAAAAAAAAAACAAAAACGACAACATCAGCAAGAACAACAACAAAAACATTTACAAGCAAGTGTATAACTGCAAAGACTCAACGTGTAACCTCTAATTTAGCCATAATTGTTTGGTTAGTGAACTCTGGATAAAGGTAGCAGCCAGTCATAAAGTTTATAAGAACCACAGACAGCAGTCCTTCTCTCACTATACGACCATACTGGTATCTGGGATAGGCCTACTAATGTTAGCACCCTAGTAGACCAAGATGCCTTAAACAATATCATCAAATCTGGTGACATTATTCACTAGTGTCACCTTTAACCAGGACGAAAGGTCAAAGTCATACACTTTTTTCTGTGCTAAAGAATAGCGTATGCTAAGGTAACCGAATTTGGTGAGTTTATTCATATGCTAAAATCCACAATATCCGACATAAACACAGAGGTAAAAAGTCATCAAAGATAAAAAAAATTCAGGTCACGAATAATATCACTAAAACTTACCGAGGCTAAATTAGTGCAAAACACTGAAAATGGGAGTGTGCCCAGCAGCACAGGAAACAGAGCGTTAATGAGTGATGGTAATTAGTGTTCAGTAGCAGGGGCAACAGCAGCAGAGTACTTTTAAAGAGTGACAAGTGGACACAGGTCATTCACAGTATCCAGTTACAAAGATATGTTTTCACCTGGTACGAAAAAGGAGAGCTATAGTGGTTTGCCGTCAAAGGTCAAGGAATGGAAAATTCTGGTTCTCCTTTATTTGAAAGAGTTTTTGCCATCAAAGTGACCTTGACCACTATAACCCAAGTCCCTACTTATAAATGCTCATTTTAAGTAGACAAAATATCTGTGCCTTATATGACTTAGGCGGCAAGTTAGGTCTAAAAGTATAGGTATGCCATAAATTGGCCCTACCTATACATGGGAAACGAAAAACCTGAAGTCTGGTGATATTGGGCATTGGCAGTTTTCTGTCAAAGATGGGCAGACAGAGCAGACGAATGATCAAACATTAGGCCTATGACTCAAATCAGATTGTATGTTACATTATTATACTGCATTCGTGAAGTTGTAAATTCACTCAAGACCACATCAAGCCTTACTTAAAATGTAATGTGTCTACAGCATGCAAACCGTTAGATAACATGTCAAGTCTTAACCTTGGGCACTATCCTGTAGAAGTGGTTACGTGCATAGCCGAATGTCTTATAATCTTATTTCGATAATTTTCATAAATTTAGTGGCATAACAGTTGCGTAAATCTTAAATTAGCAAGCGAATGTTCAGTTTTTTTCTGTTTCTTTTTACCTTTGATAGAGCTCAAATTCATAAGCTACACTGCAGGTTCTCCCAGCATCGAAAAAAGATAAAAAATCAGACAAGGTATATTTACTTACCGTATTGACTATTAGAGATATAAGGCAACATCCTACTGCTATACACATCACATCGCCTGAAAGAGCTGACGAAAAGCATTTGTTGAGAAAGCATATTAACTGTTCCACGAGAGCACGAAGCATGATAACAGTCACTGTTGCTCACAGCCATGATATTTCCTATACATCGGACATTCCTCCGGAAAACAGCTCCTGAAGAAAAGCTTTACTAGGCGCAGCAAACCGATCAAAGGCAAAACTTTCTTTTTTCTCAAAATCTAATGAAAATTGAGGTTCTCACTCTCGCTATCTGGTTCTAAAACATTAATGTTTTATCTTAAGCATGTATTTCCCAGTGAAAGCAAGAAACACTGCCGTAAGCAGTGTGTAATAATAAAGCGTTTAATTGGTGGAATTGATTAGTTGCGACTGGTAATTACACTGTATTAACTGGCTTCGCTACAGCCTGCAGGCTTCATGCTTTCAGCACCGGCTTCATACTGCGATCTGACTACCATCTGGCATTTACAAAAGCAATTAATATGTAACTGACAACCAAACCATATGTTTGTGTTAGAGACGACGAAGCCCTACCAAAGAAATGGTCGTGTTTAGCTACCTACATCATTTTTTGGAAGGTCTTAGACAGCCATTGTCGTTCGCTTATAGGTATTTGTGTATTTAAACAATTCCACAAATTTTACTTTTGACTGACTATTATTTAAAGTGACTCACGAAAATTTAGTTCTTCCAGAATTAAATATGCCTGCCTAAACAAAACCCAAGACTATTATTAAAAGTACGTATACATGTATTGACCGCTACTAGTTTTGAATGCTATGTATATTTAAAGTATGAATGTGTTAGGTGATAACCCCAAGTTTACCAATAATCATTAGCAAGTAGAGCACGGAATTAATGAAAAATCTTACAATGAAAGCAGAAATTTGGATGATATGGACATTAATGTATATATATATATACTATGAATAAATAAATAAATAAATATATATATATATATATATATATATATATATATAAGGGTATATCTAAGGCTATATATGTGTATAATATGTATATATCGTCGTTAGAGTGGCTACAGAAATATGGGTTAACAAAATGTTCCCTTACATATTCCTTTTAAAATGGATAAAAATGGATAAATAGATGAAATTATTATATGCATAATAACAATACGTCAGCATCAGTTTCAAACAACTTGCAGCAAGTTATCATTTAAAAACAGACACACAAACAAACAAACAAACAAACAAACAAACAAACAGACAAACAAACAAACAAACAAACAAACAAACAAATAATTGAAATATTTGGCATAACATAAATCATGCTAGAAAACATTTTGTTTATTTTCATTGTTTCAGTAGTAGTAACGTTAGACAGCATAACCTAAGTTCACATATTCAACAACTATATTCTACGTTCATAAATGCATTAAAATAAAAAAAATGTGATAGCAATAATATCTGCGAAAAATTATTTTAATATACCTTACAAATTAAATCTAGGCGTACGAAAAGGAACACCATTAGTGCTTCTCGTAACTCAAGAGATTAAGACATGTTTAAAAAATAACAGTTGCTTAAATCTTTAAACTTTCCCGAGAAGCAATGCCGTGTTTTTTATTTGAAGCAAGATAGGCTACTCTAATAATTAATAAGGTATCGGAAATCATAGAAGTAATAATACATGACCGCAAATTAATAAAAGTGCTGCATGTGTTGTAATAATATAAGTTAATAAAACATACAAACTTACAAGCAGTTAATCATAACACTATTTGCATATCCATTTTTTCAGTAGCTTAATGTGGTGATCCACAAGGCTCTATAGGCCTATTTGGACCACTCCTAAAACATTCCTTGCAGATAAACCACGTTAATTCACTGCTGAGGCAAAAATACCCATTTTGATTCATTTTCACAAGGCTGGATAGTGGACGATCTACTACATTTGAATTTCATTAATTTTATTATCATTATTAATCATACAAAGTCACTAGCAGCTAATTACAATAGCATTTGGCTAGCTAATGTGGTGTTCCAGAAGGCTGTATTCGCCTATTTGGACCACTCCTATACATTCCATTTATATATAAACGATGTTAATTCAGCACTAATGCATAAACAGCCGATTAAGTTTTTTTTGGTAATTAATTCGTTTTCACAAGGCTCGACTATCTATTCGCCATGCTCTGAATACATTTATACCTTAGAGGTTAATGTGTGGCACATTTTATTTCAACAATGATACTAGCTTTCAACGTGCTTATATTACCGTTGTACTTTTGTATACATATGTGATGAGAAATAGATAACTTATAACATAAATTTGCTATTAAAACATAAAGTTAATTCATTAAACTTAACTACGAAAATGTTCACAATAAGCCCTGTGCCTAAAGCAAACATTTGCAGTTAGAAAATAATAGAACAGAGCAATTTGAAACCAGTGTAACAAACGTTTTCAAACTAAAGCAAAACAATTTTGCAGCCCTCAACTGGTTGATCTAACAAGAATGACTAGGTTTCACTAGAAAGCCCTCTTTGTTAAAGCGTGTTTTATCTAGGCTACTACAACGCTCCTACAAGGCTACTACAATGTACACGTGGATTTGCACATTATGGCTACTTAACTATTCTGTAAGACCGACATCTTACGACAATTGGCCTCAACGTTCATCTAATTTATCATAATTAATCAACATCTAAACTCAAATACCTATACTAAAATGTCATGCTAAAACTCTATAATCTGTAATCCTTTTGCCTATAATCTCTACTATGTTCTACTAAATCTCTACTACTCTACTACTATAACCTCTATAATGTTCATACTAAATGTATACGTAATGATACTTTCTTTAAACAAGTCTATTTAGTAATCTGTCGCGTTCAACGAATAGTTCTCTTGTTGATTCGCAGATGGCACCACCTAACAGTAAAGGTTAGTTGTATTTTCATTGCTCCATTCTCACTCAGCGAAATGTGATTAAACCAACCCAAAAGCAATGGTGTTTAAGCGCGCCGGAAGTGACGTATCCGGGAGACAGTGGACGTAGTAGTGCTCCCTTGGTGTCGATTCATGGATTTGAGTTTTGACATCGTTGTTTCCGCTTCCTCTGCTCTGGTCTCTGCTTCTTCCAGCTCACACTGAACCTGCAAAAATTTCAGGGCTTAGATTTGACAGACTTTCAACAAAACTAACAACCGTAGCAGTAAACTCAATGTTAATTCTTAGTGATTTTTGACTTGCGACTTTTTTCAAATTTCAAGAATTTCAAATGAAACCTAGTATTTTACTAAAATCAAAGACGATTTTGAAGCGTAAAATAAAAATACAGGATTGAAAGTGTAAGCACGTGTTGTACGGATTCATAATCACGTTTTATAATCTCAGCTCTATGCAAGGAAATTAAAACCGATAATTGGAGCTTTTACAATTTGAAAAAAGTAGCAAATCAAAAATCATTAAAAAATTATCATTTGAATTTTCTCTGATTATTATAAAATACGTATGTTGTTTCATTTCACGTAAAACCACATTTTGTATAAAACATGACTAATTAAAAACTTCGTCAGAGAACTGTAAACCTATGCTTGTGTTATGTTTCTTAAATTCGAAGAAAACAACTTTCTGCATAAAGTTATATTACTTAGCATTACGCTTACCTGTTTAAAAGATGTTATTTGAAAAGAAAATTGTTAAAGCACAAGAGAACCCTCGACTTACATCAAGCTTAAAGATTCGTCTCGAAATTTTGTATCACTTACGTACTGCCTTTTTTGCATGCAGAGCTTGCGTCTGCAGTAACGCTGTATAAAACTTGTAAATTTAAACTCCGGAGATGGCCGTTAGGCGCGGCCATTTGATGGTGAGTCATTTGAATCAAGGTTAGATAACATTGTGTGAAGTTTGAAAAGTAATCAGAGCATTCGTAGCACACATGTTACTAACTAAGTAAAATTTTAAATTACTGTATTCTGTCAAAAAGATCAAAAATACTTTTTTTAGTTAGTCATAGGCTCACCCTGAAATTGTACTCACCATTGCACGAAAAGTTTTTTTGGGACATAATTTAACATTGCCTTTTCTTTCCCTGATTTACGTTTGCGTAGTGACGTCATGTAATGGCGCCGTCGGAACAGTGTTGCAGGAGATTTAAAATGAAAACAAACAAAAATTCCTTTTAACGCGAGTACGATATGTGCATAAGTTGCTAAAAAGTAATATAATTTTTTAAGGCAATTTTTCTGAAACCTACTTCAGGTACCCCTTTTCTTGTCCTTTAAAAATTTAAAATGTTTGCGCCAACTGGTAAAACCACACCGTATTACTGCGTGCACCACTACATGATTCACTAAAAACACATTATTTATCTTATTGACAACATAAAGTAATTTAAACTTTTGCTTAGTTAGCGAAGAATGTGCTGTAATGGTTCTAATTATTTTTTCAAATTTAAGCCTTACGCAATGTTATCTAAACTCGTTTCAAACGAAATACTATTAAAATATCTGCGCCTAATGGTCATCACGGAATGTTTAAATTTACAAATTTTATACAGTTATGTTTCTAATACAAGTCCCGTAGGCAATAAGACAGCATGTGAGTGATGCAAAATTTAAGTAGAGTTTTTTGTTTTATTTATGGAGAGTGTTTTCTCGACCTTTAAAGCAAAAGCCAGGTGTCTCGGGAAGTTGAGCTTATTTTAATATTCGGAGAAAATGTTAAGAAGTTTCAGCAAAAAAATTGTGAAAAGCATCTCGTGTAATTAGTAAAATTAATTTAAAGCTGGGCGCGCTCTGTAAACCAAGTAACCAGCCCGGCACCTACTACGTGCTGGCAAGTTTACATGCGTATCTAAAAGTCAACAAAAATCTGTAAATTAATTATTTACACAATCATTGTCAATTACTTATACATTTTAAGGTGCAATCCCGTAGAGTAAGGCAATGTAACCACTCTAAATTTCATCATAATTGATCGAATGACTAATTTCTAGATAAACACAGTTAAACACAACGTTCGAATAACTGAACTTCTGAGTGAACTGTAGAAATTTTTCAACGCGTACGCATCACCGCTTGCCTTCACGGCATTCACACTGCCTAGCAGGCACCAGCTTACGTCGTTTTTTGAAATATGCTGGCATCAACGTTCGTTTGGCGGAATATAAGAAATATTTAAATTTCTTTTACATTTTTAAGCAAAGCATTCTCTGCGCTCTGTAAACCAAGTAACGAGCCCGGCACCTACTACGTGCTGGCAAGTTTACATGCGTATCTAAAAGTCAACAAAAATCTGTAAATTAATTATTTACACAATCATTGTCAATTACTTATACATTTTAAGGTGCAATCCCGTAGAGTAAGGCAATGTAACCACTCTAAATTTCATCATAATTGATCGAATGACTAATTTCTGGATAAACACAGTTAAACACAACGTTCGAATAACTGAACTTCTGAGTGAACCGTAGAAATTTTTCAACGCGTACGCATCACCGCTTGCCTTCACGGCATTCACACTGCCTAGCAGGCACCAGCTTACGTCGTTTTTTGAAATATGCTGGCATCAACGTTCGTTTGGCGGAATATAAGAAATATTTAAATTTCTTTTACGTTTTTAAGCAAAGCATTCTGTGAGCACATTTTGTATTGTGATTTCAATATTTTTAATTCTACATTAAAATGCAATAAATGTTGTTCTAGGGTTGGTTCTTCCTTTAACATTGCAAAATCATTTTGTACCTTTTTAAATTTGCTCATGTTCATGTCAGCTACGGCTTCTGCTTCTTCGATCTGCTTCTTGTACAACTTCACCTTATCATTTAGCTTATCAATCATGTCAGTAAAATTAGAGTGAGTGCTCTTCAAACCATCCAATTCGGCTATCAAATCTTTCACCTGCCTCTCTAGTTTTCGGTTATCTTTCTGCGCAACGGATAGATGGCGCTGCGAGGCTTCGAGCTCACTCTGCAGCTCTCGAACCTGATTCTCAAGCTTGGCGATCATTTTCGCACCACCAGAACCAGCTTTTGCTTCTGCTTCGTCTAAACGAATTTGCAACTCTTTTATTTGCTTTTCCAACAGATGGCGCGCATTTTCCTCGTTTTGGAGGCTGCTCTGTTTCGCTTTGAACTCCTCGTTCAGCTGAGCAATGTGCGTTTCTGCTTGCCGAAGTTTTTCAAGAAGAGACATTACTTTCTTTTGATTCTCTTCGATATCAGCTTGCAAAGTCGATGCTTCAGTTTCCAATTTTCTTTTCGATTGGTTTAGACTGGCCGTCTGGGCTTGCAAGTCCGCCATCTTGCCGCTTAATTCTGCTAATTCTGATTCCGCTTTGCGTTTATTCTGTTCTGAGATGCGCAGCTGAGACTGAAGGTCCTCTAGCTCTCTGGTGAGAATCTGGCATCTCCTTTCGCTAGAAGCACAACGTTCTTGAACGTCCCTGTTCAGTTCTTGTTCCTTTTCAAGATTTTGTTCCAGTTCCATTGCTAAATGCTGAAATCACAATTTTGAACGTTCTTTTAATTAGCCACCTCTTTCTTGTATTCTCCCCAGCCAATGAACAAATGTACCACAAACAGGTTGACAAATTCATTTTTGAATGTGAATCGCGAATATAAAACAGTGTAAAATATTTTCACTGTTCTGAAAATTATTATCGAATGCGAATTTAAAATTTAAATTTGTTTCAACTTAGTTTATTTCATATCACTTGTTTAAGCTATTTTGAGAACCTACGCCAGTTTTACGTAATACGAATAATCCAATTGAATACATTTAATTTAGTCCAGAGATTCTATTTCAGATATTAGCCCCTGGTGCAATATGCATAGGGCCTAATCAAAACTTTTCTATTGATACAAGTACCTAATCGTTGCAGCTAACTACCAGGGTACACTAACAATATTTGTAAACTGTGTGTAGTTATTTTCAATTCCGTAATACACAAAGAGTGCGAATGGAGATAAAAAATGGATAAAGGTTCACAAAATTATTGTTTTAATATCGTGTGGACGGAGCTTCACTACTGAATTAAGGAAACTGCATAGATAGTGACAACGTTCACCAATAACTATGAATTTACTTTTTACTCACCTACACTTGTAAGTAATAAACCCAGGTCTGTTAATAATGTCACCACCACCATCATCATCGTCCTCATCATCATCAATCATACCAATAATTGAATTTAACTCGTCATTGTCGTCATCATCATCATCATCATCATCATCATCATCATCATCATCATCATCATCATCACCATCATCATCATCATCATCAATCAGACCAATCTTCGATATTATTACCATTTTCGTCACTATCATTACTATCATCGACATTAACTACCTGTTGTTTTTTCCAGTTTTGCTTGGCATCGACTAGCTCCTTATTCGCTTGATCAACAGCTCTTTCCAAACTACTGATGTCACTCTCCAGCTTTTTCTTGCTCTTTACAGCCTCAAGTTTTGCTTTTGATTCTGCTTCCAGGCTTGCCTAAATTAAGGATAAAAGACATTTGTAAGGAAGGTAAGATATTAAGTTTTATTTCAGTCGCTAAGTGCAGCTCTCCAGTGAAGCTTGCAGAACAGAGTAATTCAGGATTAGAACGGGTTAATCACTAACAGACAGTAAGCCCTAATGGGGTAGCTTAAAATACTGTTGACTTTTAATTTAAAAAAAAACGCACGAAGCAACTCCATGATGCCGTATAGAAACAAGTAAGTCTGGTTTAAGCAGGTAAGATCCAAATTCTAACAGTGCAAAGCAACTGAGATTAAATCTTGAAGGAACGCCATGCACAGCGCCACCTACCTGCATGGAGTCTAGAGCATGTTGATGACTTCGGCGAGTGACCTCAAACTCTTCATCCTTCTCCACCAGACGTCTCTCCGCTTCTGATATCATGTGCCGCAGTTCCGCGTCCTTTCTGGCGCACTTTGACGCTTCCTGTTCAAGTTCCGACTCCACCTGTTCTAAGGCTGCACGATATTCTTCAGCTTCCCTTTCGAGCCTCTTCATCATCCTTTGGGTTTCTACGGCACTGCGGCTGTCACCATCTAGTGCAGCATTCAGTTCCTTGATGTTTTCCTCAAGTTGTACGATCTTGCGCTTCAGTCCCTCAATGACGTCATCGTCGTTATCAGACTTAGCTTTTGTTCTAAGTAGTTCAGCCGACTGATATGCCAGTTCTCTGTGTGTGGCTTCCAATTGATTAGCAATGTCAGCAAGCTTGCCTTTCAGCTCAAGCACCTAACAGGAAAGGTACCTTATAGACACTCAATATTACCATATAACATAAACCATTGATTGAAAGAATAAAGAAAAGTCAAGTATTAAGAAGATACCTTGGAGCCCGAGTTTGACGCAGAAAAGTGACATGCAAACAAATTAACCATTCTATTAATGACAAAGCATTTCAGCTAATTCAGGACAACTATACTTTATCACAACCATTTCAAAAGTTCCATTTTACTGCTTAATTGATATTCAAGTGTAATACAATAATAATGTAGAGGGCATTATTATTATTGTTTTTGTTGTTGTTGTTGTTGTTGTTGTTGTTATTGATATTGTCATTGTTATTATTACTATTATTATTATTATTATTATTATTATTATTATTATTATTATTATTATTATTATTATTATTATTATTATTATTATTATTACTACATAAGAATTGTAACAGGCGCTGCAAGTGATTTTTTGTTTTTATTAGCTTTCCCTATTTAAATACGAAGACGTGTTACAACAGGAAAGTTTGTCATAAATAAAAAAAGCTATTGTGAACTCAAATATTGAAAATATAGTTGTGAAGACTTTGCCAGATTTCTCGTTCCATTATCCGTACAATCAGTTTTGGGTATAACATTACCTTGCGACACTCGTTAAACGGGTCTTTCTGCCTTTTAGATCTGAGGTTGCCTATAATAAGCCTTTTCACAGTTCCGGCGATTGATGATGATCGTGGAAATGTCAAAGGTTAAGTGTGCCAGACAACGCATTTGCGTACACTTGACAACGTCTCCCAGCCCATGCTATTAGAAATACTTTTAACAGTGCTAGTAACAAGAACCTGCTAGTAAATCACTCTACGAATAGATTAATGCATAATTAAGTAAAGTTCACGTAAAACAACTGAAGTTGCTGAACTAACGTTTTGCGTTACCCACATGTCACATGATGATTGTAGTTAAGACGTTGCTGTGGTACACTTAACCTTTGACCTATGTCAACTGCGCGTGCACACAACGAAAATATATGAAAGAGTTTATTGTTCTAGAACAAAACGATTTGAGGATGCTGCGCAGAAAGTGTTCATCAACAGTGCTTGTAAAACAAATACAAAAATGTGACACTAAGCCAAGGTAATATAAGTAAAATTGTATGTAGAAAATCACCTCTTTTTCGAGAGTCTTTTGTTTCCTTTCTGCCACACGTGAAGCTGTCGTAGCTCTTTCAATTTCAGCTGCAGAGTCGTCTAAGGTTGTTTGCAGTTTGGCTTTCTGATTTTCCAGTTTATGAACTTTCACTTGAAGTGTCTCTATTGTATCTTGGGCTTCCAAAAGCTTTGCTTGCATCTTACTTCTGTTTGAACAAGAAACATTAGACAAAACGTCAACTAATGACTCATTACTGTCAGTTTTTGCCATTTAGAGTTAGCAAGCGTTAAAATAACCTGAAAACATGTACTATAATCAACTGCTATTATAAATATTTATTTTATTTATTTATTTATTTATTTATATCATTTATTTCGAACGTGCAGTTTACATTAAAGTTAAAAAAAGGACAAAATCATCTAGGAGAAAAAATAAAATTACAATTACAGGATTAGTAGATACTGACACAAACAATTATGTACATAAATATTAGTACTTAAAATCAAAACAAAGAAAAGTAATTCAATGTAGATATCACAATTACACATATAGCCACATACCTATTACACAATATCTATTCGTATTATGTTATTCCAATGGAAAACACTCATGAACTTAGCTATATCATTTATAGCTAAGATAATAGCTAAGTTATAAAAATACAGAATTGAAAGAAGAGAAAAACGATTTTAAATATTTTGCGAGAAATGAAAAGAGCTGTACAGCAAATGCAAATTTTAGATATATTGTTGTACCTGCAAACACACTTCTGGATTGGATAATTGTCAAATGTACATTTTTCTACATCCTGGAGTTTTACTATAACACGTATTTGCTTTGCGCTCGTAAGAAAGTAGAGTAGCAGAAGACATACAGATAATATTATAAAAAAGCTCGAAATGAAAGAATTAAAAAATAAAAAGAATGCAACAATAAGAAAGCAGAGTAAAACAAAAGAGTAAACGAGTAAAGGAAGGAAAACAAAACAAGAGAAGCAGGTTAATTTATTTAAAACCACTTTTGTAGTTTAGAAGTTGTGATATAAATGAATTTTTCAAGAAGAGAAGCAGGATAAGAAGGCAAAAGCGAAAGAAAAAGGAGAAAAGTCAACCTACTTTAGATGTTTGATTTCCTCATCGTCTTCAGAAAGGCCGTGTAACTGGATGGTGTCACGGAGGGCATTGTAATCACCTGTCATCTTGATCAGTTGCTTTTTTAAATGCTCTTTCTCGTCTGCTGATTCTTCAAGCGCAGTTTTCATTTCTTCCAACTCCAATACGGCGCTTTGCAACTTGCGCCCACCCATAACGTCACTGCCTGACGTTGCTTCGTGCTCCTGAAATTCTGCTATCTGACGTTGCAGCCTTTGTTTCACGTGGTTATGCTCCTTGCACTGCTTTTCAAGTTCATCTACGTCTTGTTCAAGTTTCCGGTTCTCCATCAACAGTCGATTTTCTTGCTGCTTGGTATCGGTATTTATCCTGATGGATTCGTCCAGTTTTGCATTGGCATCAGCTAGTTGACCATTCAGAATTTTCGTGACTTTATCTAATTGAGTCTTGCTTCGTTTTACAGATTCCAGCTCCAAGGCCAAGTTGGACACTTCTGCTACGCGGTTAGCATTGTCTTTACTAAGTCTGAAAAATAAAAACCACGATCTGCGCATTAGAATGGTTAGGGAATGTCTCTCTGTCTCTCTCTGTCTCTCTCTCTCTCTCTCTCTCTCTCTCTCTCTCTCTCTCTCTCTCTCTCTCTCCCCATCTCTCTCTCTCTCTCTCTCTCTCTCTCTCTCTCTCTCTCTCTCTTTCTCTTCCGCACTCTCTCTCTTCTCTCTCTCTCTCTCTCTCTCTCTCTTTCTCTCTCTCTCTCTCCCCTTTCTCTCTCCTCTCTCCTTTCCCCCTCTCTCTCCTCTCCTCCTCTCCCCTTCTCTCTCTCTCTCTCTCTCTCTCTCTCTCTCTCTCTCTCTCTCTCTCTCCTTCTCTCTGTTTCTCTCTAGATACATAGGTAGAAAGAGTATACATATGTACCATTCTTTCTTTTACTTGCTCATTCTCTTTTTCTACTCTTGTTATGTAATAGTTTTGTACCAAATAAACATAACTTAATGCATCGGAATCACTTACTTCGCCTTAACCTTTTCCAGTTCATTCATGCGTTCATTCATCTCATAGTTGACATTCATCTGTTTCTTTTTCACTGCTTCCAATGCCGCTTCATGCTGTAGTGCCTGCTCACTTAAAGCTTGTCTAACATTAGCAAGTTCTGCGTCTTTTTTCTTGTTCAATGCATTCTGGGCAGCTGCGCTTTGCACAGCTTCGTCTAGACGTTCAGCCTGATCTTCTAAATCTTGTGCCAGATCGGCACGTTTGCGTTCCACCTTTGAAAGTCGCTGTCGATCTTCTTCCTGCTCACTTTCAAGTTCTTCAATACGTGACTCTGCCTCCTTGAGCTTTTTAACTAGTTTAGATATGATTGCTTGCTGCTCTTCATCCTTGAAAAGAAAGTTTTTGAAACTTCAATGTATTTAGTGCAAATTTCAAATGCACTCTCCTTACTTGACAAACGTGTTACTCCACGTAGAGCATTATGAATGTTCAGGAAAATGGGTATCCAAAATTAGACATCCAAACTGTTAAGTACAGTTACCATAGTGCAGAGTACAGAATGGTACAGAAACCTGATAAAAAATTCATAAAATACATGGCCCTATATTTATTTGGCACTTTCCACACATCCCTGCGTTTTACTGGAATAGAAAATGATCTTTTTTATTAAACTGGATAATTAACTGTTATCCTACCTTTAATACGATTTTTAATTAGTACTACAGTTCATTGACTTATAATTCACTACAGTACTAGTTTACTTATATAAATTAATATTTTAAAATACTATTTTTAAAACATTTAATTGCACAAAGGAATTTAGGCATTACTTTGTTTCTAAAATTCATTAAGAAACCTTTGTAGTGCGTACTAAGCTGATAACTCATACTTCTATGCCAGTAATACCTCACCTATCGGTTGTTAGATTCAGTCGGTTAATTGGGCCAAAACATTTCGGTCCCATAGTGAGTCTGTTAAGCGGCACCTACTGTAACAAGAATACTGCTTTTTTAATCGCATGAGCAGGATAGAAGTGCATGCCCCTTCATTTTTAAAGCAATTGTTTTACCTGTAGGGATAAAGTTTAATAAATCTTTTTATAGTCTAATTAATGTTGCAACGGGAACTGAACAATAATTTATAGGGCGTGTGTAATGTACATTAATACGTTAATTGTGAATAGAATGGATTGTCTGATCACAAAATGCTCATTACATAAACCTACTTTACTGTGAAGTTTTGCTAGGTCGTTCTCTTTCATCTGCAACAGTGACTGATTTTCACTACTCCTGGCTTCAAGTTCATCGACAATGCATTGGGCATCTTTTAGGCTGCTCTCCACCTTGCGGCGAGATTTGTCAACATCTGACTTGTTGCGTTTCTCTCGATCAAGCTGTTGTTCAAGGTCGTCCAGTTCTTGCTCGAGTTTGTTTTTGGACTTGTTCAGTTGCGCGAACTTCTCCTCCGTCTTTTGAAGTTCATCGGCAGTTCTCTGCATGATAAGCACCGTAATATCAAAACAAATTTCATTATATTGCCATGTTCGTGATGTTTCGTGTTACGTTCAGACTTTGAATAATAAGATTTGGTAAATCAAAATAATCAGCGTCAGCAGTGGTGGGATAGTTTTTGACTGTTTGCTGAAATTTGTAATTGAATAGTTCGTAGTGTTAGCACGTAATATTTTTGAAATAAATGAGTGGAGAAATAGATGTAAAGATCCGAAAAAAGATTCACCTAAATCCCTGCAAACATTAGAATTTTAATATCTCCTTAAGAAGCCCATGCATGTAAAAAATCAATAATAACAAAGGAACAAACCAGCTAACAACGGACATACGTATAACCTTTAGACTTTTTAAATAACAGTTCAATAAATGTCACAAATGTATTGTGAAATGTAAACTCCGTAACCGTCTTATACGTATCCTTCCGGTAATAAAAATATAAGATTATAAATCCTTTATAAGATTTACCTACAAAAATGATTAATTTTGTTCTACCTTGGTGCACAAATGTTTATTAAAAGCGCCAAAAAATGGCGTCCAGTATGCTGAATAAACCGTTCCTGAGAAGTTCAAATCTCAGACTGTTATATAATGTATAAATATCAAATGCTTGAGCTCACCTAATTTCCAAGTGTTTAACACCCCCAAGAAACTGCCAGGTAGAATTTGTACACCAAAACACATCAATTCTAGAATTCTTAGCAATAATATTATATGACAGTTTCTCGGTCAATTTACGCTAAAGCCAGTAAGAGAATTTATCTTTCGTGACCATTGAAAAGAGCTGGGACATTTCCAAATGATATGATAAACAGATGCGTCTTCGTGATTAGGCCTCCGTTGCTGGATGCCTTGTGAGGTATGGCATCTATCTCTCTCACAAAATTTCTTCAGTTTGTTAGAAGTTGTTCAAAAATTTCGTTAAAGTAATTTCTTTAAAGTAAATGCCCTAATTTTGGCTAATCTTCAACCTTCCTGTCGCGAAATTCTTGTAAAAAATTGTTCTTATCAATTCAAAATTCTAATAAATATAACCACCTTCTACTGCCAGATGCATATTATCAAAGATACAGAACTCATCACCATCTGAAATGCCACTTACCTTTAATACAGAAACAGAGATATACAAGAACAGTTATTATTCAAGAACAGATCTGACATTATTATTTTATATCGTGTAATAGCGCTTGTCGCTGTGAGTTCAATATTACTTATTCTCTTAGACGTTTGTGTCTTGTTATTTTATACTTCAACATTTGATTATGATAAAACATAAGCTGGCAATAATAAAATATTGCTCGACATCAGTGAGACCTGTTATAGCTGCTATTATTAACTCGCACACACTTGTCAGCTGCTGTCTTTTCGTGAAGTGGAACGAATTATTATATAATCAAAAAACCCAAAAACCAACCCCCCCCCCCCCCCACAAAAAAAACCACAACACACACAACAACCCAAAACCCCAAACCCCCAACACCCAACAAAAAAAAAAAACCAAAAAAAAAATAATTTATTTAGTTTTTAATTTACTAATACTTTATATTAGTAAATATATATATATTCTTACTCTTGTGATTTTTAGTTCATTGTATTCTATTTCATTTTAGTGCTGGATTTGTATTTTATATAGTCTCAGTTATCGAAATAAAGATTTGAATTTAATTTAATTAAGACCTGAATTCATCAAAGTTAATTTGTTTTTTGGTACATTTGCTTGCATCAGGAATAATCCAGCTTTTTTCAGGATAGTATACTGAGTACTTACATCTGCTGTTTCTTGAGATGATTTCTTTTCTCTGTTAATTTTCTCTACCAGTGCCTGCAATCTAGTTAATTCTTCTCGAAGTTGAGAGTTCTGTTGTTCCTTTGCAGCCAGTTCAGCTACCAGCTTTTTCAACTTATTTTCCAATTCATCAATTTTGTCCTCTAAGGTGTTACACTTTGAATCCTTCTTTGCATTCTCCATCTTCAGTGTAGAATATCTCTCCTGTTCCATTTCTAAACTGTTCTTCACGGTCTTTATCTCCTTTTCCAGTTCCTTCAAACGGTTTTGCAGTTCAATTAACTGATTTTCTCTTTCCATTTCTGCGGCTTTCCTTTTCTCTTCCTGCAGGCGTTGTTCTTCCATCTTCCTCTCATTCTTTAGTCGTTCTTCCTCTGCTTTGCGTTGCTCCTCTTCAATTCGTTTCCTTTCCTCCTCTTCTCGCTTACGTTTCTCTTCTTCCAGCCGCTTTTTCTCATCTTCCTTCCCATATTTTGCAATACGATTGAAAACTCGCACGTACACCCACCACCACTTCTCGTTCTTACAGTCAAGGTAGATTCGGACATTGCGCTGAATTTTCCTCATCGCGTTCCACTCTGCTTTCATCTTCTGGAAGTGTTCTCTTGCCTGTTTGCCACGAACATGAGCTTGCACAAGAACAATGACGCGGGACAGTCGTTCCTCGCGTAGCTCTTCAAGTTTACCCAACGACCCAGCTCTGAAGAAGACCTTCGTCTCGCCAAGTTTGTATTCTTCTTCGTTCCACCCCAGGGCCTTCAAAACAGCAGATGATGCTTCTTTGTCTCTTGATCCAGATTTGACTGCATTTGGGGCTAATATGTAATACCTAAAAACGAAAACAATTTCTATGCTTATAAAATGGTGCTTTTAAATATGCAAATTTGAGACACAATTAGGTATCTGGTAAACCACTGTGCGGGTGGCATTAAGATCTTTGGTTTGGCTACGTCTGTTTTGGCATTTTGGGTATACATTTTAGGTATTATTGACTTTTTTCTGCTTCAGGTCAAAAATACCACACCCTGACTTTGTATGGAGGTCAGAGATCGAAAAATACCACACCAGGCAATCTTTGTATGTTAGCACAGTGAAACTGAATGTAACTACTAATACCACGGTGCACCTTCTTGTTATACAATATTGATTAACCAGTGAAGGTTAGTGTAAAATCTTACCTCTGCTTGAAATCTTTATACAGCAACTTATTTGGATAACCTTTTCGACAAATACGTATTCCTTCTAGGACGCCATTGCATTTTAGCTGATTTAAAACAAGTGAAGCGTCTATAACACCAGCTTTCTTTTCTTCGTTTGGTATGATGCACCGGACAAAATGAGGTGCTGTTTTATGTAAGGTGTTCATCAGGTTATTCAGCTGCTCCTAAAATATGAGTTTCATTGTCTACATAGTAAAAGTTGTAATCTTTTTCTACAGTCACGTAATAATAGTCGTATTTTAAGACTATAGTAATGGTAATAGTAATATTGATATTGATAGTGATAGTGACAGTGACAGTGACAGTGACAGTGACAGTGACAGTGACAGTGATAGTGGTAGTGATAGTGATAGTGATAGTGGAAGTGATAGTGGTAGTGATAGTGGTGGTGATAGTGGTAGTGATAGTGTTAGTGATAGTGATAGTGATAGTGATAGTAATAGTGATAGTGATAGTGATAGTGATAGTGATAGTGATAGTGATAGTGATAGTGATAGTGATAGTGGTAGTGGTAGTGATAGTGGTAGTGGTAGTGGTAGTAAGAGTAATAGTAATTGTAGTAATAATAATAATAGTAATAAATAAGGTGCATACAGATGGAATTGAAATTTTCAGCAAGGGACTTGAGTGAGTGTTTAAACTTCGGACATGGATAACGCAAAAAAGGACAATGTAGAGCAAGTGACAAAATGAAAGCAAGAAATAGCATTTCAGAAAAAAGTGTAAAGAAACGATAAAGCAGAAAGGCAAAGAAAAAGAAAGAACAAGTAAAAAGCTGTGAAGAAACTCTTCAAAAACCATGCCTCAGTATGCAGTGCAGCTAAAATCTTTAATTTCGAGCAATACCCAAATCAAGACGTAATGCTATTATAGTGATGTACGTTACGTTACATTGCATTACACTACATTGCAGTACCTTCTATTATATTATATTATAAGTAGTAACAAACACAGTAGTTGCCTGCAAAATGAATTAGCACAGCAAAAACATTAACACCGTAATTCTGTTGAGAACCACACTGCATTAGTTTGACATGTGAGTTCTTTTTTAACAGGATATAGAACTTACTTTGTAGAGTGCTGAAACTGTCTGAAACGCAGAAGCCTTGTGGTGTTTTCCTCCTTCGCTGGCCTTCGTTCCAGGAACCTTATCGGCAAACAACTCTGCCAGCAGCACATTTCCCTGTGATTTTGCAAACAGCTCTGCAACAGTGTCGTTTATTGGATCCTTGTTCTTTTCCAACCAATTGGCGACGTTGTAGTTAACCACTCCCGCGTAATGGACGACGCCAAAATGGGATTCCGGTTCGTCTCCCTTGGGCAGCTTTGGTCTGATCATATTGGCAGATTTTCCCAAGTGGTTGTCCATCAGCTTGTCGCAAAAGGTTTGATCAGTGGCTTTGGGGAACATGGACTCTTCCTCAAGGATGGCAAAAACTCCCATGGGCTTCTCGATGAGGTCAATGCAGGGCTGGAGGTCGAGACCAAAATCGATAAAGTCCCATGCGATTTTCTCTCGTTTGTATTCCTCCTGCTCCAGGACGAACATGAAGTGGTTGAAAAACTGCTGCAGCTTCTCATTCGTCAGATTTATACAGAGCTGCTCAAAGCTGTTCAACACAAAGATCTCGAAACCGGCGATGTCCAGAATTCCTATGAAAAACTTTTTCTGCAGCTTAGTTGCCATTGTTGTGTTGATCTTCTTCACCATCCAAATGAACAGCCTGTTATAGATTGCTTTGGCCAGTGCGCCAATTGCGTAATACACCTGATCTTTGGTCTGACCTTTGGTGACGTGTTCATCGTGACCTACTTTCATTTGAGGTTTCAACAGGCCACCGTATAATTCTTCCGCAACGAGTCCTAGCAGTTTCGCCGTAGTGGCGCCAGTGCTGGTTCCTTCTTCTTCGGCTTGTTCGTCACGTGACCGCTGTTTGAACTGCATGGTACCAAAGTGCATAACTGCAGCAACGAGGCTATAGATGTTGTTTTTCTCTTCTGCAGAAAAATCCAGGATGTCAAATGCTGCCTGCAGAAAAGAAAAATTTGTCTTATAAATAAAAAGTAATGGTATTAGGTGAATGAAACCAATGTGTTTAAGTATTGGTGAGTTTGGAATAGGGCATATATGCCCGTCGTTATACAATGCTAATGTGTACATGAACATACAGAACATTATGTAACATACAAAGTTTATAAATCATCAGCACATGAAGACACATCAAGTCAACGCCATCTGAAAACTTATGCAGTGTTAACTTAATAAATTGTATGGGGATGTAAATATTGTTGAAAATGTAAGAAGATGTAACTATAGATGTAACTGGGAACTTATGTATGAAACCTATCCAGAAAAACTAAAATCCTTCATTTATGATCATTAGAGGAGAGACGATTACTTACACGACTTAGACACGTGTTAACAACTACTACATAGGGATGTTGATTTAGATCCCGAATTTTTGTTTTTACAAGAGCACTTAATACGACAAAAGTAACCATAGTCTAAAGCTGTATGTTCGTAGAACGAATAAAAAGGTTTAGTGTTTTTCTTCTCCAACCGTGTTGTTCAAGTATGGAATTCTTTACCCAGTTCTGTAAATGATGCACCTATGATCACTCCAGGCAATTCTAACTTTTCAAAAACCGATTGAAGTTCTTGAATTTTGATACGTTTGTGTCGATAGGCGAATGTAAGCAGCTTGTCTCTTTACCCCTCTCTTCACATTAATGTTTTTATTGTTTTATAGTTTATTTTTTAATGCACATTTTAATAAATGAGAAATAAAATAAATAAATGAATGAACACATTTTGATCAAATAAAATATTAAAATGCAATAACTTTGATTAGTTGCGTCGAATTTTCTTATGTCTTTGAACTAAAGTAGAAACAACGTTGAAAGAATATAACTTACAGTGATCATAGAGGTATCACCAGCAATTTGCCATTAGCATTTTGCGTTTTACTTGTGGTACTATAATGTACATTCTACTTCTGATATTTCATGCACTCATCACTGTGTAAGGTAATGTGTTTAAAAGATCAGCTACGTTTTAGGAGAAATAAACGTGCAAATTGGGGAGGATGGAAACTCTCTTTTTAAGCGAATTCCCATTCTATTAAACACAAAAATAGCTTTCAATTAGCTTTCAAAATAGCCTTCATACTCTTTAAAAAATGAAAGGAATATACTACCTTTTCAAAAAGGACTTACGTGAAAGAATTATTACTACACAAACTCAATTTCGCGTTGGCGCCACTAGTTACATGTATTTCGCCATTCGCTAGTTAGACGGACTCTAGCGCCTGCATTTCGGAAACGCATTGCACAAAAACAGGTGCTGTACCTCTCAGTTCGGATTTGTTAGTTTGTGCCGAACTACATACGTTCATGGGTGAGCACGGCGGTAAATTTGAAATTAGAACAATGTGTTTTAGTACAACACATTGAATATCTTACTGTATCTTGAATAGCACTGTACTTCAATTTGCACTTTTCGCTCGTGGAATATTTTTGCTGTTGAAAATTATGTTAGTTTGTGATGTCATCAAAAGTTGGGCTCGCCCGCCGTTATTTAAATTTTTAATCTATTATTTAATTAGCAGAAACGGTCTAGCAGCATTAAATGTGTTAAAATGTATACTTTTTATCGGACTTGAAAATGCAGTAGAATATGGAAAATTAGCCTGTCTTAACTCCCTCTAAGCTAGTGCTAATTAATAATAAACTGCATATAATACTTACGTCAGTATTGCGCATTTCGTCTGCATCATTAACACCATCAATGACAGTTTCACCCTGCGAGATGAATGAGTAATATTGGATGGGTTCTGTCAGCCCACACTTCTCTGAAAAAGAGAAAAACACAACAAACGTTATTGACGTCAAATGAAAAAAACTACAAATTTGTTAACAAGAAAAAAAAAGAAATTGAATGGACTTTGATTTCTCACTTTTCTGTCACTAAGATAACAGATTAGTTTTTTAACCACATGTTGAATCACTCCCGTGAAAGAGTTTTACATCAGCTCACTAAAATGTGAAATTTCCCATTCAATACCTTCAGTGTAGAAGAATAGCTGAGTGGTCACGGCGTGAGCTTAGGGAGTGAAGCTAAGCAATGTCGAGTCTGGGTAGCAAATGGATGCGTGACCCAGATGCTTTTGGATGGTTTCACACGCTATACTAATAGCATTTATTTAATTGTTGTTGGAGAATACATATTCCGCCAAACATGGCTAAGATATCTCTGTGGCTCATTTCATTGGATCACCATGACAATGAAATGACAAGCGTCAACATTAGTAGTAGCTACTTATCGTTGGATACCACTTTGCAATACCCAAAACTGTGTGCGCAGTGGAAACACACCTTAGTGAAAGAGAAGTTTAGATATCAACCAAATACTAGTTTAAATACAAAGTTTTTAGCCGCACTGATATATTTCCACAAGTTTTACGTTGTTTTGGGGATAGTAAAGAAATGCATAACGAAACCGGAGATTTAAATTACTCTGTAGACTGTAACTATTTTCTTCCTGGAAATCTATAGCATTGCTGTCTGTATATCCACAAGTTTTCTGTAGTATTCAACGAAAAACAATTCAGTTTTTAAAGTTCTCAATTGTAATAGACTTCTTAAAAACATTTTCTGTTTAAATCACCATTAGATCATTAAATTAGTACTTTTAGTCACTCAACTAACCAGCCAATCAATCAGTGAGTGAGTTAGCGAACTCGGCTACTAACCAAATGACTCACTGCTTAACAAAATGATTGACGTACCAACTGAACAAAAATTAAGTAGCCAGCTGACTCAGTTAGCTGGTAACATATCAAATACCTGGGCTTTTCTGCAAAGAAGTTTATCAATGTGTTTTAATTTCTAACCTCCTCCTATAGCAGTAGCGGTTTCGTCTTATTATTTAAAGAAGTGGTTTCCCATATTGTATCGCTTTACAGTGCTGATTTCCCATATTGAACCACTTAACATGGGCAGCCAATTCAAACTACTATCTAGCCACAATAACGTACAAGAACACATGTTGTATTAGAAACACGTGCCAACGCAAACAGTGTGAATCTGCCCTAAGGCACAATGTACGTCTTTAATTCAAACACAGAGAGGTCTTTGAGAAGGCCGTGCTTTCCAAGAGTTGGGATTTTTACTGCCGGGATGTCAACAAATTAACCCAGATCTTAATAAGCTGTAAACAAGAAACTTAACTACGTTCTGAAATTCGTCTGATAGTTATAAACAAATAAAGGAAAATCAGCCTCTCGAAACTTTACGATTAATTGCAAAAAGCTTCAGTTACACGGATCAGTCCCTGCAGGAAGATTTTACATCTACAGCAAATAGATTTACGGGAATTCTCAGCTGGATTTTACGCAAGATCTTTTTGAAACGGAGTCTGATTTGCCATTTGCAAGTAGGTTGTAGACAAACGTTTTGGGAATGGGGTATTAATGAAGAAAGACGAGGATGCGTAGTAGAGAGTATGAAATGCTTGTTCTGCTCCACTGACATCTAAAATTCTGAGTTTATTTTTTAAAGCTTTTGTGATTGCTGAACGATGTTATATTGTTATCACGTAAAGAACCACTTGTGGTGTATTACTTTATGTCTTTAAGAATTTTTTTATTTATTCCGAAAAACGTACCTGTGGTCTATTACGCAGTTTTAATCGTATTTTTACTAGCTTCATAATAATTAAATTCGTAATATTGACTTCATAAACAGGCTAGTAACAGTTGTTTGTGCTTAGATTTTTTCTAATTTATTATTTGTATTTATTCATTCTGACTATTTACAGAAAAGGCATCAAAATTTTTATCGCAGTTAACAAAATAACACGTAAAATTAAGGAGGAAGAAGACCACCCAAGTTCACCACATTTACGGAAATGCGCATTGGCAGTTACAAATCAAGCCATAATACTGAAGTATAGGACCACTATTTTACTATTTATTGTGAACCAAATTAACACACATGTCAACAAAGCCTTTGTGAAAAAACGGGTTTTGTTACCAAACGTTACCAAAGCTTGAGGCCCCCAAGCTTGAGTGGCCCTAGGCTAGAGCCTAAAAAAGCAGATTGTTAGCAAATGCTACCAAAGCTTGAGACCTCCGAAGCTTAAGTGGCCCAAAGCTGCAGCCTATACGATAATCCAGCCTTGCTATCAAGAATGATCAAGAAGCCTATGAAGTGAGACGATAAGGCTCCAGGTTTCATGCAGTTTCGGCACTTTACAAGGTAAGTTCAACAAGCCGACAAAGGCGTCGAAACGGTTAGACATGAAACATTTTAAAGCGTTGATTCTGCAAATTTTTTTTAAGCAGTTTGGTATTCTGCACGCGAGCACACCACACTCAACAACAGGGACTGACTAATGCAGACTGTTGTGGTAATACTGGAACCTATCTGGTTCTCTCAAGGACGACCTTCTCAGGTGAAACCCCACATCTTTGCTTGATGTGTATATATCTCTCATCAACGAGAGAAATAACCAATAGCAGGCTGACCGCCGAAACGACCTCATTTTCTTGGTGGTCACTAATACATTTACTAACCAGACCAAGCGTTACTTAATTTTGGCCGCTCAAGTACATTACTATTTAACCTCTGATGCAACGTTATAGTGACAATATTATCGTTGCAGTACAATAGTGTTTCAGCAAATTTACACTATTTTCCATTTGTTTATGAGTCTTTTAAGAGATGAAATACACTGTTTGATAAAACATATATTTTTCACAAACTCTAATAGAACAAGGTCTAGGCTATGCATAACTAAAACGGGCAAATGCCAACCTTTTAATCCTTTGATCCCACCAGACATCAATTGGTAAAAAATATGGTAGCTTCGTTCGCCTGCCGCTTGTCTGATGACACGAGATTTCTCCAACAAATCTGACGAAGCAATAAAAATGACAAGTCCAGATCCTACTGAAGCTGTTATTATTTTATGTTTAATGTATTTTTGCAGTTAGTTAGTCAGTTAGTTAGTTAGTTAGTTAGTTAGTTAGTTAGTCAGTCAGTCAGTCAGTCAGTCTGTCTGTCTGTCAGTTAGTTGGCTAGATAGTCAGTTAGTCAGCTAGCTCGATAGTTAGTTAGTTATATTGCTAACGAAACGTCATAGAAAACAATGAATTTGCATGGTGTCCACTGCAATAATAATTTGTTCCTTAGTTCGTTTGTTTGTTCGGCTGTCTGCTTGTTTGTTTGTTTGTTTGTTGTCTGTAAAAACAAACGAACGAACAAACACACAAGCAAGCAAACAAAAAACAAGCAAACAAACAAACAAACAAACAAACTAACAAACAAACTAACTAACTAACTTAAGCTATATTGCTTACGGAACGTCTTAAAAAACAATGAATTCTTGTCGTTCTCTACATGCCGATACTTTATACTCCTTATTTCATTTACCAAACTTAACAGCTTTGGAGAATTGTACATTGTAACTAATTTGATGAAAAATAGGCTGTTCAAAATTATAAATTTTAACCATGTCGAGATTTTGCACACGCGGTCGATAGCATAAGTCATATGCAATATGTGTAAATTTTGGCCCAAGAAAGAATGCAGGTCAGACTTGCTCCAAGCGAAGAGATAAAACAAACTAATAATTGTTATTTATTACAGTAGTTAATCACTTAATATGAGTTAAGATATGATTGAAGAGTTCGCTTAGAAAAAAGTGAGCATGCCGGATTTAAAATTATACTAAAATTTGAAAGTTAAAACTTACAGGTCTTGATGTCGGCACCAGAAAGTTTTCCCGACGGGTTGAAATGTATGCGGATGAACTTGCCCTACAAAACGCAAGATGTAGCACTACTGCACACGACATCTTCCTGGTATACTTTTTATTAACTCCTTCAAGACGGCACCATTCAAAATAGGTCTTACAAGACCCATGACTTTTCCGCTACTGTATGAGCACACACACAGCTAAATGATTACAAATTAGGCTTGGTTCTGTTCAAGAGAATATCGGCTATCCATTCATGTTATTTGTTTAAACATTTATAAGTGATTTAGTTGGATAAAATTAAGAAAATACGCCCGTTTCAGGCACTCCAACATAGTCTATTGAGTAGTTCAGTCTGGCGTACACTTGCGTGATCGCACACACTATTTTATTGATGGCCTGCTTGTTACAGGCAAGCTGTGCAGTGTGCGGCTGCTATTTCAGGAAGACCAACAGATAAGCCAAGGACAAATTAAGGCCGTTCATCTTTTAAGAGAAATTTTTTCTTAAAAATAGAGTAGTTGAAATTTTTTGCATTAGCCGATTTTACACTGGTGATACCATACTTTGTCACAGTGCAAACGCTGCAGTTACTGAAAGTTTTCATCGAAAATAAGTTTTTAATTTGTCTAAGGTGAGCAAATGCATTTCATATATAATTTTGCAGGAGTCCTTTTGGGAAGAGTAGAAATCTACAAAAATTATCAAATATAGCGTAATAACTGCTTAGTGAGAGCAGTTTTTCATGAACCCATGCAAATGCAGTAAATGCTTACTGTCTTGAAGGAGTTAAATCAAGTTCTTCCCAGTTTCTCAATTTACGTACACGCAAGGCTCCTTCAAAAGAAGGATTCTTGGAAGCGTCTTGCATATGTCAGGTATGTTAGGGTGCACATGTACTGGACATTACATAAAGTGATATTTTTACTTTCTTTTTCAAAGATTTTTCTACACTACATTTCGTTGAAGTTTTTTTCTTTTTGTGTAAAAGCACGTAGTTAATTAATAAGAATATTAATAATACTATTATTATTATTATTAGTATTATCATCATCATCATCATCATCATCATCATCATCATCATCATCATCATCATCATCATCATCATCATCATCATCATCATCATCATCATCATCATTATTATTACTATTATTATTGTTATTATTATTTGTTTCTCAAACATCATCACTACATTCTCATCATCTTTTCCATACAACATATTTCATAATCAGATCAAATTTTCGGAGATATCGACACTGGCAAGGCAATAAACGATCCAACAAATACCCAAACAAGCAAACGAAAAACAAACATACAAACCACCTAAGCAACCAACCAGCTGACATACATACAGACAAACAAACAACTGAACAAACCAACTAACAAACAAGAAAACGTGCATGTGGACAAACAAGCAGACGAACGAACAGACGTCTGTTTACATACAGACAAACAGACAAACAAATAAACAACCGAACAAACCAACCAACAAACAAGAAAACGTGCATGTGGACAAACTAAAAAAACAAAATAACCAACCAACCAACCAACCAACCAACCAACCAACCAACCAACCAACCAACCAACCAACCAACCAACCAACCAATCAATCAACTAACTAACTAACCAACCAATCAACTAAACAACCTACCAATCAACCAACCAACCACTAGCTAACATACATACATACATAACAAAAAACAACAACAAAACAAACAAACAAACCTATCGAAATCGATCAAAATTCGGTAAACGCTTAATTTTTTTGTCAACTATTCCCGGAATTTAGAAATTCACACATGATGCATTTTTTAATTGCCAAGCCAAAAAAGCAAAATGTTGGCGTACAAATCTTGAAGAATTGTCATTCCTTATAGTTTTAGCATTTCCGAAACTCTCCAAAACGGGATTTGCTTGAAGTACTTGTTCTTCCAGAGTTTTCTAAAAAACATCAAAATTAATTATCGACTTACTTGTTTATTATTAATTATTTTGTATCACAATAAACAATAAGCACTAAACTTGTAAACATCATTACTATAGAAACATACAGTCAATGAAGAGACAGAGACAGAGACACAAAGTGTACCTTGACACTGCTGTCACGTGACTTCTGTTGAGATGAAGCTATGATGGCGTAGTACTTTATGACGCGTTTGGTGTTCACAGTTTTACCTGCTCCTGATTCGCCCCTGAATAAAAATGCACACCGATGAATGAACATGCAGGTTAAAAAACTTATTGAAATTAACCTAAAAAAGTAAATCAAGGAATGCTTACTTAGCCTGTAACTGGTCAGGTTATGAAAAAGACAGAGAGAGAGAGAGAGAGAGAGAGAGAGAGAGAGAGAGAGAGAGAGAGAGAGAGAGAGAGAGAGAGAGAGAGAGAGAGAGAGAGAGAGAGCGCGCGCGCGAGAGAGAGAGAGAGCAATTAATGACCATATAACCATGATGGCGTTATAAGAACGTGTCTGGAGTAACATGGCTGCTCCCAGAGTTTTAGTAGGAACTGAACTTCAACATGATGGAACAACCAGCGAGGCAGCGAGGGGCACAAAACTTGGTGTGTCATTCGGTAGGTCGATGGGCAGTCAACGTAGTCTTAATGACACTCTGAGACACCCCAACCCCACCTGAGAGGCCCTACTGTCAAGAAGCTGTACTAAAATATTGCGTAATTCTTAAAGTTGTGGGGGGGGCAGCTCATAATCTAAATGTTGTGCTAAAGTTTTGGCTTGTGTCTACGTCAACAAGTGCATGTTTTCTCTTTGTGGGTGGGGTGCACGCAACTTGACGATATCATAGATAATTGTGGCGCGGTGTTCCTGGTTTTACATGGTTTCTAACTTGCCCGCCTTGTACCCGCCCATCTGGTCATAGTAACAGCGCGTGTCGTACAAGGTTGTAATTGCGAACCTCCTGAGCCGGCAAAAGAGTCTGGACCTCCAATTTTACTTCCTCTAGAAGAAGGTTCTCTGAAGGGAAGTTTATATTTGCAGAGAAGAACTCAACTGTCACGCATTTGTAAAACGATAAAACTTTATGACGCAGTAATTGGGCCCATTTACAAAGCAGGGCTTCAAAAGTCATTCCACGCAACTTTCTCTTTCGTCGTCATTACAGTGGACAAACATTTTGCTTAAAGGAAAACCGGACCCAATCTTAAACTGTGGGTCAAAACAGTCTACTCTTTAAATATTGAATTGAAACGTAATATTTTTTCAAAAATGACTTACGTGAAAGCATTATTGCCACTCAAACACAATTTCGTGTCCGCCCCAATAGTTCTTCGTTGTTACATGCATTTTGTCATTCGCTAGTTAGACGGGCACTGATGTATTTCGGAAACACATTGCATAAAAGCAGGTGCTGTATTAGAATATAGCGTGTTAGTTTGTGGCGAAGTACTCACGTTCATCAGCTCATGCGTGAGCACAGAGATAAATTTTAAATTTGAATTTTTATCTTAAAAGTTGGCTAGTTTTAGTACAACACACTGAATATCATACAGTAGCACTGTACTTCAATTTTCGCTTTCGCAAACACGTCCAACATACTCAGGGAATTTTTTTGATGTGGAATATTCCGTTAGTTTGTGAAGTCATCAATAGTTGGGCTCGACCGCCGTTAATTAAGTGTTAATCCACAATTTATTTATCTGAAACGCTTTTGCAGAATTAATTGTGTTAAAATGTATACTTTTCATCGGACTGGAACATAGGGTAGTACATATTTTTAATCATTCTGTCTTTCCTTTACTGCAATGTTCATTTCCTAAATGGCGGTGTATTTCCCGTTCTGCGCGAGGTCTCTGGTTCGGTTCTGGTTTCATTCACATCTCATTTGCAGCGTCTGTTTGTTTTTCGATCAAAATTAATTATGTAGTTCTACTAGATTAATTAACTAGTGTTATCATCAATACACTACAAACGAATAGCATTGTTTCTCATTGCGTTACTGGTTTGAGATGTAGCTTTACAAACCGATTGCTTTCGCTGTGAAGCTGATTCTTGTTCTCGTCCTCGTTCATGTAATAAGTTTTAGCCGGTTTGTATATTGTGAAGCCACAATAGAGTTAGTCTAAAGAGAGTCTATCATAGAGTTAGTTTTATGATAAAACGGATTCTATAGCAACGATAATTAATGGTCATTCTAAACAATGTATTCACAGAATGATTTCATGACGACAATAAATGGCGTTTAAATGACATATCTAGGCAACTGGGCAAAACAAATCTCAGTAAACACATAAACGAAGTGCATTAGCTTGTGTTAATCAGAACTCCTACGTAATGACCGTCGCACACTTAACTGACAACGAATCCAAAATGCTATAAAATGTTCAGTTTAACAAAATGACACAGCATATGTTCTTCATCCTGCACGCTGAGCAGTCAGGCAGCTATGCAAGCAGACAAGCAACAAATTCGAGAAACTTACGTGATGAGAATTGACTGATCCTCGCGATCTGAAAAAAAACAAGTTAAAATAAAGCCTTTTCATAGTTGCAGTTGCTGTAGGTCAACGGTTAAGTCTACCACAGCAACACGTCTTAAGTGAATCCGTCACGTGACATGTAGGCAAAACAAAAAATTCTGTTCAGTAACATCGGCTGTTTTTTACATGTGTACTTTTCTTAATTATGCATTAGTCTGTGCGTAGAGTGATTTACTAGCAAGATCTTGCTTGGAAACAAGAAAAAATGAACTAGATAAGGCTAGGTCTTAGCTAGCTGTTAAAAGTATTACTAATAGCATGGGCTGCGAGACGTTGTCAAGTGTACACAAATGCGTTGTCTGGTACACTTAACCTTTGACCTTTTCACGATCATCATCAATCGCTGCAACTGTTAAAAGGCTTATTGTTATTGGAGTCAAGGGTTGAAAATGCATTTTGATTTTTTTCTTAGATTATAAATTCTCTCAAGATACGATTTCACTGGTTCCTAAACACCTAGCTCGGTTTAATGTTGCTTCTGATATTGTTAAGCTGGATAATCTTAGCGGAGCGGCTGCTTATCGATCCAGTTTTTTCTCGGACTTCTTTTATGTGGAATTCCTTGCTAGAAAACTATTTTCCTGTTAACAACAACTCCAGACGCTTCCACATAGAAGCGTCCTATCAGTAGCTAATTACTCATTAGAATCATATTTTTATGTACCTTTCCAATGCACAAGAAAAAAGGCACTAGGTAAGGTTCTAGCTGGCTGTTAAAACTGTTATTGCAATAGCATGTCCTGCGAGACGTTGTCAAGTGTACACAAAGGCGTTGTCTGGTACAGTTAACCTTTGACCTTTCACGATGAAGCACAATGAAAACACAATGTGTGCTCAGACGGGAAAAACCACTAACAAGAAAATAGAGCCAAGTTTAGTTACGTAGCTAATAATTCAATTCAGTGTTAGTTTATTGCAGGATATGACTGTCCAGCAACTAGAATCTTCAATGGCTGTCTCGCTTCTGTGACTTTCGGAGAGCCATGCAAACTCCAGCTAAGCCCTAAAACTAGCAAAGTATGTTTGCGGTTGATAACTGCTTGCATTTTTATATATACATGATTCGATAAAGTTGGTAGCCTATTTTCATGAGATATTGAAAACTTCCGTTTTCCCTGTTCTTCTCCAGATATTTTAATTGCTCAGTCTTCATTTTTTCTTCTTTTACTTACTTTCTAACATGTCCTTGTAGGCTTCATCTGCAACTACAAAGACATGAGGCGGCATCTCACTCCGCTTCTTCCCCCTGTACGCCCTGACCACGCCCTCTTCGTAGATGGGCAGAGGCTTGTATGGATTAATCACCACGCAGAACAGAGCCGAATACGTCTAAAATCGTGTGAAAACGTGTTAGCAAAGTGATTCCACTGAAGTGTGATGTTTTACATTCCACACTGTTGAAAACGAGTAAGTGTTGTCTCTGATTTTCTTTGAACGAGTCCAAACGAAATACCCTAAGTACATATCTAAATTTTCAATTATTTAGATTATTGCCCCAATTTAAAAACCACTGCAGTTTATTTTACCAATTCCGATTTACCAATACTGATTTACCAATTGCAAGTAATGAGTTGGAGAAAGAAAGGAGACGCAAAAAATTGTGGGCTAGTTGGGATTCGAACCTGAGACCTGGTATTAGTGCTATCATGCTCTGCCAGCTGAGATTCTGGACAGAAAAGGCCCGAGATTTCCTCCTTGGGGCACACCTGTACCCACGGCAGTAAAGGAATACTTATGATATCAATACTTTACCAAATTAACTAGCAACTAACGTTTATACTATAGGTCTTTAAATATGTAATAGACTTTTTGTGAATGACTCCTGTAAAATATACTAATTAAACTTTAAGTTGTGTTAATCAAACATAGTAATACTGTATAGTAAATTCATTGAGCGGTGTCAGTCCATCATAACAGTACAAATAATTTAAAGTAAAAGTAAATTTTATTTTATAGTAAAGTTTATAGTAATTTTTATACGTATATCATACTCGCGTGGTTGTTTTCGTCTTAAATCTCCCACAGTGCTGTTCTGACTGCGCCATTACATAACGTAATATACGCACAAGGTAAATCATGGGATGAAATGAAAATGTTAAACTTTGTACCAAAAAACATTCTGTGCAAAGTTAATGTTACTGAGCATTTTGCTTACTTGCATGAAAGACTTATGTAACTAGAAAAGAAAATTATTAATTATTTAAAATGTTTTCACCAATTGGTAAAATATTGTTGATTCAGCTCCAGGGTGCACCACTCAGTAACCAAAAACGTATTTTAAATCTTATTGACCCGATACAGTAATTCAAAATCTTACTTAGTTAGTGATGTGTGCGCTGCGAATGCTGTGATTATTTTTTCAAACTTTACTCAGTATTATCGAAACATGTTTCAAATGACTTATCGTCAAAATGGCTGCGTCTAACGGTCATCTCGGGACTTTAAATTTACATGTTTTACACAGCGTTACTGCCGATATAAGCCCTGTATGCAAAAAGGAAGTGGTATAATAGTTCAAAGCGAGTTTTTAAGCTTTATGTAAGTGGAGGACTTTCTTGTGCTTTAAAAGAATGCGTTAGGTAACTTAGGTTAGTTACACAGACTAACAATGTTAAAACACTCATAAACAGAGTGCGTTGGGTTGAGTTAAGTAGAGCCTTTACATATTGACTGTAGGGTACTCACTAATTTTTACAAAAATTTGAATGAAATAACTCGAAAAACGTTTAGCAAAAGTCATCATCATCATCGAGAGCGTCTATTATTGATACGTTAACGTACGATAGTATTTAGTGCATAGAATTCTGATATAAAACTTGCGCCCGAAAGGCAGGCAAGCACAGCAAATCCAACAAACAGTGCCAGTCACTTGCAGAACCACTTCCGTCTAATACAAAAAATCGACATTTTAGCTCGTTACGGATGGAAGAGGTGGATCCTAATTTCTTCCGAGTCTTTGTAGGAAGTGGAAACTTTATATCTACCGAGGTTGCACTGCTGTCTCTGCTATCCGACTGTGATTTTCAAACTATTATACAAACGGACAAGAAAGTGCGAGTGAAGTATTGCGATTACAAATCTTAGTACTTACGTATATGAGCCAGGAATAGTATCTCTGTCTCAGATTGTGCAATATGGATCCTTCGTTTAGGTAAGTAAGATCGGCCATGTTTGACACTTTATCGAACTTTGGCGGATTCACCTCTTGGAGGTCGCTTTCCTTCATCGACATTTCCTGCAGAGAAGAAATACCTTTATTAATAATCCGGTTACTTCGCTCTGTCCTTTTTCCCTCTCTAATAATTTTATTATCAAAGGAAAGGGAAGTACACCTTAAGCGGGTCATTGATTGGAAAATCAAAATTTCACAGATGTGAAAAAGTGGTCGCGCAAGGCACTAAACTGACGTAAGCCTGTAAATGGATAGGTGACCGCTGAAAAAACTACTTCTTGGCAGTTTTATTTAATATCCCGCCTCTAGTAATTCATTAGTTGTTATACATCAAAATGGCATCAAATAGTAGTCAAGAGATCTCTCTTGGTTCAGTCTCTCATCGTAGATGATTGTCTTGGTAAAGAGCTAGATTCCGGCTTCGCCACAACTAACAACATTATAAAAAGGCACGCATTGAAACTGGAACTAATTTGCGGAGTACTAACTGCATAAAAAAGATGTGCTGCTTAGTTTAGTCAGTTTTACAATAACATCGAAGGTACTTTATTCAAAGGTCAAAGTTCTAAGGTCAAAGACCAAAGTCAAGAATAACTCAATTTACCTCCCCACCTACTGACACCACCGCCATGTCTTCATTGGTTTGAATCCGCTCTCCTATCACGTAACCCTCTCTTTCATCTGGAACCCAGCAGACTGCCTTTCCCTCAGAAGAGAAGCTTGCCGTTTCTGTCATCATCGTATCTGGCTGTTTCAGGAACCTCCATGGATCCGCCTCCCGTAACTCTTTGTCGCTGAGTTCTAGTGGCAACGCTGATTTCAGCATGGTTGTCGCTGTAGCTGTGACGTCACTGGGCAAATAGAAGAGTTTAATAAGTTGCTGCTGCGATTTTCTGCCACCTCCCGTTGTGCTTCCGCCCTGGTTCTTCCCACACAACAATAAGTATCTTTACTTAGTTTATTAAAAAAGTCGTACTCTCTGCAAACTTTCTCAAATCAGTTATTAATATCTAGTATGCAATGTTTATTAGTAAATATCTATGTATAACTGTTATTTGCTATATTTGTTCAAACATTGTTATTTGATGCTTATTATTTATTGAAGAAACAATTGTTCAGGCATAAGGTACTAGTCCAAATCTAGTACGTAATGAATTGTTCGAGCTACATAAATCACTGTGTTGTAATTGCTCTGGGAGACAACTAGATGGCTTGCTCCTCCCCCTCACAATGTTATCTAAATTGTATTTAAAGTGAGACGACTTTTGTATGTATTTTATTGTTGTTATGCGTTGTGAACTAAACATTCTTATTTTATCTTATCATTAGTATAACTAACTATAAAAAATGACTTTTTAAAATGTAAGAGATCAATTTGCACAGGCAGTTGGACTTACACTAATATATACTGTGCACAAATTTAATTATTGCTCTCGTTTTTGCTTAGATCTTATTGTTCTAGTTTCTATTGTAGTAATCTCTGGCTATGGCACAAGCACGGCAGTCTAGCAAACTTCGTGCTTCGCAAAATTTTGCCCTCCGGAAGTTTTTCCACTATGAATACGATACGTATGCGTCTGTAATTTGCGCAAACAATCACAAATTGATCACTTTAAGGTCTTACTGCGTAAATATGTTTTAAGATTAAGATGTAGATTTTAAATATCAGCAAAATGATTTTATCTTGCATAAATGACAGAGTGGTAATTTACTGTCAAAAGACTAAATAAATTCGGCATTCACAAAAATTAGGCATCAACAGTAAACATTAAACACATGTACCTGCCAACAGATAACAAAGTTCTCATGAATACAATAAGGAACTATGCAAAAATACAATACTCTTTGTCTAAACATACATGACCAAACTTAACTTGACGTCTTATTCCGAACAAAATAGCAAATATTCTTTATGTGTATGTGTTTGAAACACCAAAATGAATTCTACAATTCCATACATAACCAAACTCAACTTGACGTCTTACTCCGAACAAAATAGCAAATATTCTTTATGTGTATGTGTTTGAAACATAAAAACGAATTCTACAAGCGTTCCAGTCACTTATCACAGATGCAGCAGTACTAAAATCAACATTAGGATAACTGCTCTTACATGCCCAGTTAAAGAACACGAACATAAAACATGTTCCTCTGTTTCTATGCTCCGCATCCACACAATCTACTCTTTTTTGACTCTCTCACCCATCGCCCCGTTTCAATTCTTACCCAATGTACAGTTTTTATGTACAATCTTATGCATGTCGTTTTATATTGAACTAGCGGTGGTACCTCGCCGACAAGTGGTAAAGCTACCCAGGTTGGTTCGGTACCAGCAGATGCGGAGGCCAGGCAGACTATAACTCTTCTGACATCCATCCACGAAACAACAGAATAATGTGTAAGAAAAACGATACCTTCATTGGCAAATTACATGAAGTAGATTCAAAAAACAATGACGAATTAGAATTTACACTGTCGTGTATTACACTAACTGGACCAGTGAAAGAGCAGAAACGACCGCTTTTATTTAGGCCATATGCATAACTTAGCTTCAACAGAAACTTACAAAGGGGTGTTCAGTACAATATTATGCATCATTTGTCTGTTTTTACAGTACTTTATGTATCGACTTAAACCTAAAATTAAATAATTAATTAAATTGTTGTAATAACGATATCTGCGCAATCGCAAAGAAGCTTAAAAGTTACCTACGTATCCCACAAATCTTTTCAGCTACTGAACTATATACGCAGGGCAATTTTATTTAACGTCTATCAATTATACATAAAAGGTATTAGGTAAAAACATAAAATCACAATTTACGTGCAAAAATTGTTATGAAACTATCTTCAGAAATAAAATTACTAGAAATCGTTTTAGCAAGGCGTGAAAGCGACATCTATTGGAGAAAACGATAGCTCAAAAGTCTTACTCACCTTTAACCGGTGTCCGGATGTGGAACAGATGGAAAATGTACTGAGAACCAGGAAGAAGCTGGAGTCTGACTCTTGAGCAAAATTTGAGCATCATGAGACTCTTGATGTCCCGCCCTTGATCCAATCACGTGACGTTGTCTAAAGCGCATTTCCATTGCGCATGACCTTACATTAAAATCGATTATTGTCTCCAGTAATCACTTACGTAAAGCCGTGTAAATAGACAACAAGGCGGTTATTAAGGCAGAATGGCAAATTTTGTTTAAAATTGGAATTACATATAGAGTGCTTATACCTTTAGCTAAGCTACATGACTGTTTATTTTGTATATCCAGTATGTATGACTTTTATGTGTTTTAATGTTTTCAGTTTTCCAATAAGGGTGTCGTAGTTTAGGAAAATTTAATTAAATGAAATCGTATCATCATATTCATGTAAAGTAGAAAAATAGATTATGATTTACTGTCGTCATCGTAGTCCTTGACGTCGTTGTTAAACAAGTTATTATAATTTTTATAAGCTTGCTGTTTCTTTGTTGCAGTAATTTTAATGTGTTTGTCAGCAAGATGCACCTGCAATCAACACAAAATTAACATTACTGTTTTATTTTTAAATATTAAAGCAAAACCGGTCCCAAACTTAAAATGTAGGTCAAAACAATCTACTCCTTAAAATAATGGAAGGAAACGAACTATTTTTACAAAAATGGCTTACGTGAAAGAATTATTACCACACAAACACAATTTCAGGTTCGCGCTACTAGTTCTTTGCTGTTACCCGCATTTCTCTATTTGCTAGTTGGACGAACACGCGCATTTCGGAAACGCATTGCACAAAAAACATATGCTGTACCTCTCAGTTCAAATGTGTTAGTTTGTGACGAATTACACACGTTTGACAGTTCATGCGTGAGCACAGCGGTAAATTTGAAATTTGAATTTTCATTTTAAAACTTGTATAGTTTTAGCGCAACACATTGAATATCTTATAGTAGCACTGTATTTCAATATTCACTTTTGCAAACATGTGCAACATGCTCGTGGAATGCTTTTGCTGTTGAAAATTATGTTAGTTTGTGATGCCATCAATAGTTTTTAACCTATTACTTAATTATCAGAAAAGCTTTTGCAGTGTTAATCGGGTTAAAATGTATACTTTTATCGGACTTGAAAATGGGGTAGTATAGGAAAATCATCCTGTCTTCTTTTAAAGCATTCAGTTTGTCTAACACAGTCGCTATTTTTCGTACGTTTTAGGCGGGAAAGATAAGAGTAGGATGAAAATAGAGCGCGCTTGGCAATCAAAGTTAAGCAATACTAAATGTGGTCAGTGTAAGTGCTTGAGATAATGAGAGACCGCTAGAAAACTGTTTCTTTTTTATTTGCTTTTCATATTGACCCGCCTATTTACCTTGTTGAGGGAGAACATATAAAGACAAAGTACAAGGCTAAGTACTAGGTTGCGGGCCGGTAACAGCTATCAACATCTGTCCAGAAATAGTGAAATGGGAGGAAAAGCGGATTTTAAGACATATCACAAAGAACTTCCCATGCAAAGTTGTGCTACCTAGCATTACATTATTTGAAAGATTTATGTAAATGGAAGAGAAAATTTTTAATAATTTAAAATATTCGTGCCACTTGGTAAAATGTCACTGTACCACCATCCCAGCGTGCACCACTGATTTGCCAAGAAAACTACACGTTATTGATCTTACTAAGAATATAAGGTACATGTAATTTTTGTTTAGCTAATGAAGTCTGAAAAAGGAATATTCTCATTGTTTTTTTCAAACTTCACGTAATGTTATCGAAACTTGTTTCAAACGATCTACCGTTAAAATGGCTACAGCTAACGGCCGTCACAGAAGCTTAAATTTACAAGTTTTATACAGCGTTACTACTAACGCAAGCCCCGTATGTAATAAGATAACTCGCAAGTGATACAAAATTTCAAAAGGAGTTTTTCAAGCTTTATTTGTGAAGAGTGTTTTTGTGCTTTAAACAACACAGGAATTAAGTTTGCGCAAGTGTAATAAAAGTATTAATGACAAAGGTATACACGCGTAGCGATCACAAAAAATGGGTGACTTCTTTTCAAAGTTTTACTAGTTTTTTTGAAAGTTTAACAAGTTTGTGAAATTTTAAGTAGCTTGTTTTTACTGATAGTCATTACAGAACTTACTAAAACGGAAAGCTTTCTGGCTTCAGGTTCTCTTTGTTATTGTTTTTCTTCTTCGCTTGCGGAGTGGCTTCTAAAATCTTTTTACAGAAAATCTTGCATTGATAAAATTGCTGAAAAAGATAAAAACTATAAACTAGCCATCTTAGGCAGCTGACACCTCTGTTATATATGACCGCTAGCTGACACAGATGACAAGATTTGTACAGTTTTAATAAACCTTTTCACAGTTTCATTGAGATCAAAGGTTAAGTGTACCACAGCATATTAACTGCGTATTAACTGCAACTGTCACGTGACATATGTGTAAAGCAAAGTCATCTACTGCATCAATTCAGTAACTCCAGTTGTTTTACGTGAATTTTACTTAATAATGCATTAGTCTGTGCGTAGAGTGATTTATTAGCAGGATCTTGCTTGGGAACAAGAAACAATGAACTAGGCAAGGTTCCAGCTAGCTGTTAAAACTGTTACTATTACAATAGTACGGGCTGCGAGGCGTTGCCAAGTGTACACAAATGCGTTGTCTGGCACACTTAACCTTTGGTCTTCGGCGATCATCATCAATCGCAGGAACTGTGAAAAGGCTCATTTTCATTGTAAACATCATAGATAACCCCAAGTTTTTATTCAAAATGTCATATATTTAGCAAGAATGCTCATAAAAATCCCAAGTTAAATTCTCCTTTCATTTTTATTTTTGTTTATTAAATTTTGTTGGCATCATATAAAATTACGAAAGGTAAGAACAGACAAGAGATAAATCTTATTTGAACAAGTCAAATGTTATCAATATTCAAGCTAGGGCCAGCTCTTAAATCAACAGTAATAACTACATTTACATAAAACATGTTCCTTACTTTGAATGATCGAATGGTGTGACACGGGCAAAGAAGCCATTCTTTGTGAATCCTAGATATGTGGCCGAAGTGGCCCGCTAGAGGGCCTAATAAACCCATCCTCCTGCACGAGAGCCTCGACGTGAACGGTAAACTGATTCAGGCTGATTAAGAAATTGAGGCTGAAAAGCAAAGTTCATGATAATATTTTTTCTTCAGAATCTCATTCCACCTATTGTAGGCATTGATGCATCAACCTTTATCAGAGTATTCCACCCACTCCTATCTGCAGGTAACAGCATAAGTTCTTCTACTCCTAAAGATAGATTTGGTTGAAGCTGTTGAACATCTTTATTTATCTTAGCTATCCAAGTAGCTTTTGGTTTGCCATGTGTTTTTTTGCAAAATTTTAAGGCTTCCTCTAAGGCGATTCTTACTGGTGCTTCATTTGGTAATCTTAAAGAATTCTCTTGTCATCTACATCTTAGAATCTTGACTTTTGAACTCCAAGAAATTTTTTTCGTTCTGGAGTATAAATATTTATTTTTGATTATGTCTGGCCATATTATCTTTAAAACTTTCCTTAGAAGACTTCTATGAAATTATCACTTCTTTATTTTCTGATCGTATAGTATTCAAGTGATTTGTTATCTATATAGATTGTATAATAATTTAATCGATTCGGTTTTTACTTATTGATCGCTACAAGGTGAATTTATCACCCGGCTCCGAGGGCTTTAGATGAGTCTATCGGGCAATAATTTTGTCCCCCAAGACTGACACTTCGACCTCGCATTGTGAGTAAGGTCTTTGACCCTCAAGCTATCTAGCCTTGCTCCCGCAATTGAGCTTTATCTAATTAATTAATGCAATGCGAATCTACAGGATCGTATGTCGGATTTAGTGTTGCTTAACGTTGAACACTCTAAAGCATACATGAACTCATTAGTTAAGTCAAAGTGAATCAGCTTTATTTGTTTACAAATTTACTTCTATCTAGGTAGCTGCACAAGATTTGTCCTTACACGCTTGTAGCCGTTTACAACTAATGTATAGCTCCAATAAGATACTCAAGCAATTCACCTAACAATTATTCAGTATGCTGCACTTAAGGTGCTTAATACAATGTGAACTAGAGTTATGCAGAGTTACTCTCAGTTACAAATGCGTTAAGATTACTTAACTCGGTGGAATGACCACAATGCAACTCTCGTACACTTGGTCAACTCCAATGGTATTGTGAGACTTTCGTCGATCCAGTGCCCAGTTAATCTGCTGAGGACGTAGAACTGTTCCACGCTGGTGTCAAACGATGTCTCAGCTCCCTGTCAGATTCTCTGTGTCGCCTCTCTCTGGCTCCTGACTCTCTCAATGACCGCTGACTCACTAACACCTCGTGTTCCCAACTCCGGGCTTATATCCTGAAGAGCTTGGCCTTCGCCCAAACGTAATCAGGTGAAAGGTGACATCCCTGGATTAACCCTGGTATCCCCTGCCAAGAAATTTACGATCAACCAGGTGGCTTTAGAATTCCTCTCTCCGTGGGAAAGGTCCTACACGCCGGCCTTTCTTCAGAACTTCTTCCCATGATGTCTTCGTACAAGCTTTGGCGTCGGCCATAAAATTTCTCTTCCAAAGAAATTTGCCTATTGCGATTTTTTTGTTAATTAAGTGCAACTCTGCATAAGGTTATAAAGAACGATTACACACTTTGCATAAGGCTATAAAGAACGATTACATACGCTGCATAGGGCTATAAAGAACGATTGCGTCCTCACTTAATAGACACCTGTTTACCTTCAGTAAACGATAAAAAACACACCTGTGGAATAATTTGCATCGCATTAAATCCCGTGCTTTATCAGCTGGATGAGTTCCTATTATCAATCAATAAATTTATCTTATCAAATCAGGGAGGTATCCGATTTATCAACTGAATCTAATTCAGCTGATAATTCCATTAATTTATCACCAAATTACCGATTCATAAATTTATTCACGACAAAACGTGTCAACTTGCTTTTCTTGAGTAATTGTTAAACGCCAAGTTTCGCTGTTGAACATAAATATGCTGGTAACGTAAGCATTAAATAGTCGAAGTTTTACGTCAAGACTTAATTTCTTGTTAGCTAATACATTTTTTGTGTTGAAGAAAAGCATGCATTGCTTGTTGCTTTCTTTTTTTAATATCATCTTTGGTGTTTAGAAAAGAGCGCATCTACTTGCACTTTTTCCAAGACTAATTTCCATCTCTTGCAATAATATAATCTTCTGTGTTTGACTAGTTTACTTGAAGATTTTTCTCTGTTTTTTTTGGAAAATCACTTTTTATTGTGTTAGTTTAATATTACATGGTCCAAATAATTTCACAAGATCGAAATAAATGTGGTACAGAATTCGATTATTAAAAACTTGACATAGAACCAACTTACCAGCCATGTTCCCGGGAGAGAGAAACCCAAAATGACGCTTTACACTCTAAACAAGCCACTCAGACAAGCAAACGTAAACATCAGAATGAACTTGTACAAAGTTAAGTCGTTGTCATGGTAATTTTCACTAGGCATCATCACTAATTCGATTATATATCTCATAATGCATGATGAAAAATGTGTCAGTAATGGCTTTTCCAAATTCTGAACAGATCAAAAATGCTCAAAGTTACTAAAAAAAAAGAAATGACAAATTTAACAACACGAAACTTGAACTAGTATCTTCATGTACAACAGTGAAATGTGGGTCATAACTGAGGAAACAGAAATAAATGTATTTCACAGAGTTCTTCTTAGAAAACTGCTAAAAATAAAACGGACATATTATTTCAAATGAGCAGCTGTATAACAGAAGTAAAATCAGAATCGGAAGGCTAAGATGGGTAGGACATTTAATGAAATAGCCAGAAATAACACCGGTAAGATTGGCATTAAACGAGGCACTGAATAAAACTAACCAACCTCTCCAGGGAAACCAAAAACAACTTGGATATCAAGAATTAATAAAGATTTACAGCAGGAACCAAACTAACAATAGCATCACAGGAGTTGAAAATTTTAGCTGCAGACAGGAACAGTGGAGTGTTCTAATAAAGGATACATGTTTACACTGGATGTTTAGAGCAACAGAAGAAGAAGAAGAAGAAGGAATATCTTTCTACACAGTACACATGTATCACACTTAAATCTACGATTGCATCTTGAATAATTGTTTTTGATGTTAAGCTAGATACTGATCCGCCTCACAACCAACGCCATAGTAATCCCTGCCTTTTATCGAGTGCACGGATTATGGCTTGTAGTCTCTACACAGTGAGTGCAAGTCATGCTCATATGCAATTCAGACTCGTGTTAAAACAGTAGACGGCTTTGACCGTCTGCATAAAATACTATGACGACACTGTTTGCAAAAATTATCACAACATTTATAATAATTGCGATACAATTTCACAGATTTTTCTCATAATCGCAATGCAAAAAAACCAAAAAAATACTTAAGCCAAAACTTTTTTAATTCTTTTTTTACAAAGTTTAACAATTTCGTGCAAGTATGAAAGGCTGATTTTTCCACTGAAACTAAGTTCATCTGACGTTACAGTAATGATGAAGATCGAAAACGTTTTGTGGTAGAAACTTCCCAGTTGTTTTTCCCTTCTGCCTGTGAATTTGTCATTTCAATTTTACCAGGGAGAATTTTCAATAATATTTCTGAAAAAGAAAACAAATTATGTATTAGTAAGGTGCTCTAAGTGCGATTTAAAATTCTGAATGATGGCATCGTAATTGATGAGACGCAAAATAGGAAACCGCAAGCAATATACTGTTTTATCGAAGATAAATCAATTCTCGCCAACAAGAAACTTTCCTCAAAACAAATTTTCGACTTCTCAGTGCATTTGTAACCGGTATCTTCATGTACAATAGTAAAATGTGGTGTTTGACTGCAACTCCGCAAATGCTAATAAATTACGGTACAATTTCATACATCATTATAATGTCAAAGTAAATAACCTGCAGTTCCAATTCAACCAATATTCTCAGTAAGGCTGCCATACCGTGAAGTTTTGCAGAGCTTGCATTTCGGCAGAGATGGGCCTACTACGTTACTAATTCCAACATCCACATGACAAGGGCTGGTAAAGGAATAAAGGCACGTGAGACTTGTGGTTGCCCTTTACGCCTAGGTCGTTGCCCTGCAGACCTAGGTCGTTGCCCTGTAGGCCTAGGCCTTGGTTTCCTTATCGGTTTTTTTATTGGCTTTGGTCGACGGGAACGAGAACGTCGACGGGAAATAGAGCGCCGATGGGAACGTCTTCCATAACGTGAACGTCGTCTCTCAATGCGAGAAATTGCAACTGGAAAGCAAAGTTTATTAAAATCACACGAATTTCTTAATTGATTTCAACATCAGTTTCCTAATCCTCCTTATTACTAAAGGTATTAATTGCCTTAATGAAGGTTTATACTCTTATCTGCTTTTTGTATAACGTATCTGTGTGCCTACTTACCAGCCATGTTTTTCTTTAGTTGGTAAAAAGAGAGAGATCCAACACCAACTTCCTCAGCCGAGCGTCAGACGGAGAATCCAACTCAAAAGAGAGAGAGATCCAACACCAACTTCCTCAGCCGAGCGTCAGACGGAGAATCCAACTCCTTTAGATTTTGGTGTTTGTTCAAAAAGAAAGTTGAACAGTTTCCATGGCAACGATTGTAGGTTATCAATACAATATGCGTCATCGTGCATACGTGTCAATATTTGCAGTGATTTTGCATAATGGGAAACCTAGACAAATTTTGGTTCTAACGACCAGTTTTGAAATCGTGGGAATTTCTAGGAAAATGTTAAAGGAAATGAAACGTAAAATAAGTCAGTGTAAAATTTAATATTTATTTTATCGCGCTGTATTAAATTTAACAGAATTACCGAAATTTATCTGCATGTTATTTACACAAACAACTGAGAGTCTCATACATATCTTCATAATGTCCGATCTTGATAATTGCAATAGTTAATTTTTGGACTCCCTGAATACGAAAATCGCAAGCAGCAACTAATTCAGAAATCTGTTGCTCAGACCTCAGAATTCAGTGCTTATTATCAAAACTATGATAACATTATACCTGTTCTAAGAGAGTTACAATGGTTGCCGATAAAGTTCCAAATTCAATTTAAAATTCCTTGTATCACCTACAAAATACTACATGGTTTGGCACCTGTATACTTTACTGATCTTCTAATATGCGGTAGCATAGATCAAACACTTCCTTCTAATGCTAATGAAAAAATTAATTTACATCAGCCAGTTTCTCTCTTTGCTTCGAATCTCTGGAATAACTTACCTGTTGCGAAATGTTCTGCAAATTCATTAGATTATTTTAAAAGGCATCTCAAAACACATTTGTTTAGATTGTAATTTTTGTGATGAATTATTTTTTAATTTTTAACTTCTTTTATATTTTAGGTTTCTTATGAATTTTAAATGTATTTTATTGTTCAACGTGCTGAGATTTTAAATGATTTAGTGCACTATGTAAACAATTCTGGATTTGGGTACGACTCCATGAATACATAATGCATGATGCGCGATGCGTAATCCGTAATGCGTACACAACAGTTTGTATTTGAACATGTAGAATGTGCAATCCGTAATGTGTGATGCGTGATCCGTATTCATTCGAATGTGATCGCTATCGTCCGAATACGCATCACGCAGCAATACGCAGATGGGAAACCGACGTTGCCTAGGTAATTATAGCGAGTTTTCGAGTTTCCGGTGACCATTTTCGATGTTTAGCTTTCTTAAAGTTCTAGTTAGGTGAGTTTTGGTAGCTTTAGGACCTATTTTTCTCTATTTGAAGTTTTGAGATGTGGAAGAAGATTGTAGTTATGTGATGTGCGTCTAACTGCAGTTTTTTCACTAACGATGATACGTACCATATTGTTTTCTCCTCTGCAAAATGTTGTGCACCCAAAACCTGTGCTTTCTTTTCCGCTTTGTAGTACAATAATAAGCTAATGCCGCAGCTGTAAATATGACGCTTAAATTTCGACAGAGACTTGGTTTCCAAAAATTATTGCTTGAAATTTTCATGAATTGCGACCAAAAATGGCGGAAAGACTGCTGTGAACGCGTAGCATGTACGGACACATGGAAACAGTCAATACGCATTACGCATTACGGACACAGATCGCACATTACGCATTATGTGCACATGGAGTCATAACTTAACACTGTAATTTACAAGTAAATGTATAACGGCGCAGCCATTTTTGATCCGTAATGTATTAAGTTGTAGGTGGAGATGTACAACAGTATAATGCAATTTGTACCATTTATTATTTTTATTTGTGCCCATGCGGTGCAATCAGTTCAAATAAAAACAATTAAGAAAAGCGAAAAAATATGTTATAAATTGCAACGTAAATTAATTGACACATTAATCTACGTTTTGACTTTACAATGGAGGCACACCACCAGAATAGGTGGATACGCAGAACTTGTTTGCTTTTTCTATTGAAAGCAACTTCACAGCAGCAGCAGCAGTAGTAGTTGGCGTCGTAGTAGTGGCAGTTGTAGTAGTAGTACTAGTAGTAGTAGTAGTAGTAGTAGTAGTAGTAGTAGTAGTAGTAGTAGTAGTAGTAGTAGTAGTAGTAGTAGTAGTAGTAGTAGTAGTAGTAGTAGTAGTAGTAGTAGCAGCAGCAGTTTCAGCAGCAACAGCAGCAGCAGCAGTAGTACAAATCGAGTTACAATAGATTTTGATTAAAGAGTTTCCCGGCAATATTTTAAAGAGTAGATTGTTTTGTAAAACAGTTTAAACTTGGGCCCGGCTTTGCCTTAAAAATTCGTTTTGAAATTTTATATCACATACATGGTGTCTTGTGGCACGCAGCACTTGCATTAGCTTCTAGCTCGGTATAAAATTTAGAAATTTAAACTGCAGAGATTGGTTAGGCGCAGCCTTTTTAAGGGAGGTCGTATGAAACAAGTTTAGATAACATTCCGTAAAGATTCAAAATATGTAACATAACTTTGTATGGAAAGTTCTTTGAGATACACCTTAAGAGTTCTATTTTCTTCCATGTTAAGTATGATGAAATGGGATATTCGTAAACTGGCTAATGTCAGACAGTGAGCTTCAAGCTTTTAGGCTAATATTAAAAATTAGTATATAAAGTTTTTTTACTCTCCTTTATTAATACATGTTTAAGCATGATTAAAAGCTTTTTTAATTAGTTCTCAAAAATACATCCGCTCTCTTAGGCGATGAATCCAAATCTCAGCGTCAAAGGGTTGTACCAAAACGGAGGTCACCTCGGAAAGAAAGTGCTGTTTTAGAAAGAGCGAAGCCAGTAGTTTTCGAACTAGCGTTTTCTAGTTAAGAGACGGTCCAACATTTCTGATCTAGGAATGCTGGTGTTTCCTATTTGTTGTGTAAATAAATTAGTTTAGACGCACTATACGATCATCTTTCTGAGTAAACAAAAACAACATATTTTCATGCCCTCGAACTTCAAGGTTTGTAAGGACGAATGCGGGGTTAATTTAAATCAATTTAAAATTAAATGGGGCTTTACAGATATTTTGGTACCATACACAATGTGGTTTTCAGATAATTTTTGCGGATTGCTACATTTTTTTTGTTTTGAACCAAGGACGTCCTCACTAATCATCGTTTTAAACGGAAATTTCAACTGAATTGGATAAATATTTTTGAAGTTGAAAAAGTGTGACGGGCAGACAGAGTGAGTGAGTCACCGAATTTATTCTAGGAGCCCAGATGACGCTCGGAAGTTATATTGATTATTGGAATTCTATATTGATATTTTGATATTGCATCTTTGTCAATACTTAAGAAGTACGGGCAAGTAACATAATATGCACTGTGCAAAATTTACAGTCAAATTCAATTCGAAAATATCTGTATCTAAACTTGCAGCAACCATCACCCTGTACTTAAAACTGATATATGAATCCCGGCCGTGCAAGCGTATGTACGATCAGAAGTGCAGGAAAAATAAAGCAATATTCGTATGTAGAAAACTCATTCCGAAGTAAATTAATATTTCCTATGTATACATAACTGTACGAAGTATTTAAAGAAAGAGTACATAGTTACTTCTCTAGTTTTTTTGTGCAAGTATGTATCTATAGGAAACCCCTCTTATCGCATCATTAACCGTGTAATTGTTTATTGAATAACCTGGTGTAAAGTCCGAGGCAGGAAATAACTCGTTGGAAAAGACCTGACTACTGTGAAATTTGACGGAGCAAACCTATCTCTAAATTTAGTAAAGACACTGTATACGTCGGGATAAAGATTCATATGATTAAATATTGAATTGTGTAATATATTATGACGTCTACTAACACTTATATATTTTCATTTACAGATTGAACTTTAGGAAGTGATAATGTAAATAAGTACATCTTGATGTTTTAACTGATTTGTTTATTGCTTTCATTTACAAATATATACAGGTGACACGGCAATGGATATCAAACACTGATATCATCAATACTTTTCGTGAACAAACTTTTTTAAGATAAAAACATTTAGTTTAATGCATTAAACGAAAAATCAAAACAAATTTCAGTCTTGTTCTCAACAACATACAAACACACTCAAATAGATATACATACATGCAAACACATATAAGCAAAGACATATACATACAAAGGTAGCAGTGTTGCTCTTATAAGAACTGTATAGTAACAATAATTTACCCGCAAAATGCATAAAAGGTCTGATCACATGAAAACGTTTAGTACTCCTAAAGTAATTTTGAATGTATTCTCAAATTTTACAGTTAACGGAAACATTAAAATAATCGCTTCCACGAAGATACGATGCCAGCCAACACCTCACCATTACTGTACCGTGAAATATTGATATTTATTATTTCATAGTAACATAATTTTTCTGTCAACTGTCTCTTTGCGCTATTATTGTCGTTAACATGGATACCTCGTTTGCTTACCAGTTAGAATGAAGTCACTGAAACTTCTCAACTTGAAACAATCTTATAATTCATTGACTGCAAATGGTGCAAACTCTACGGCTTCCCAAATTCAGACAAAAAGAAAAATTAATCAGGAAGGAATTAACAGATGGAGATGGTCACAATTATTACGATGCGTTCAGACTAGCGAGTTTTCTGTCGCAAGTTTTTTCTCTGATAGCAAACTTGCAAATGTGAACTGGTTTGCGAGCTACTGTTGGCAGGTTATTGCAAACTTTCCGGCAGCTGAATGAGTTGATTTCCCGTGAGTTATTGCCTAGTGTGAACGCCTCGGCAAGCTGATTTGCTGTGATTTTCTGTCTAGTGTGAACGCTTCGCCGATAAACACTTGACACTTTTGCGGCAAATAGAGATTTGAGTGTCAGAGAGTAACTGGCAGCAAGTTTTGCTCGCTAGCTTGAACACGATCGCGAGTTACTTAGTGAGTTAGTTGGCGAGAAAACTCGGTAGTCTGAACGCGCCTTAACAACAACAACACTCTTCGTTATAAGTTTTCTTGGCTGTGGCTTTCTGTCAACTATTGCTATGAACTTTTTAACCAAAAGATAACAATGACTTTGTATCGCGTTGGTTTCTGGTTCAAATCTGTTTCGTTCACAATTTTCAATATTTTTAGTTACCTTATTTGCCTGTCAATTATAATCTATACTCTTATATTAATATTCTTGGTATGGGCTTAATTTATATATATATAATTTTCGAGGCTACAGCCCGGACGAGGGCACCATTTGCGGCGATCTATATATCAAACGAAAGGTCTCGATCTAGTGTCGTGCCATTGATGGTTTATTTTTCGAATCGGGCCCACCGGGAGGAACGGGGGGCGAAAAACCTCCAGAAATGGCCCTTTTTCGGGCGTTTTTTGCAAAAGTTATACGGCTGAGATGTAGAGAACAGGAATGGGCCCAGGGTGGTTCTGAGTACGGATAGATAGCCCGTTCAGCGGTGGGTGTAGTAGGCATATTTAGAATTCGCGAGAGGGCCACGGGGTCCCGCGACGGGCGTTTTCCCGGACCCAACTCGCGATTTTTTCGAAATTTTGGCCAAACAGCCTGCGGAAAAAACGTTCTAGCGTCGCCCGGTGGGACTCTGGTTAGTAATTATTTCTAAGAGATTTGTTTGCGCGTCAATGTAAACATACAATTAAGAAGCGCATTGCAAATAGCGCCATTGCAAATAATGACCTGTTCTAATGATACCTGGCTTAGTAATTGTTGGTAGCTGTACAGTTGACAAAATCAAGTTCGTCCCCCCACCTAACCCTCCAGTCATGTGACCCAATGACCTGCTAGTGTTATACGAGAAGATTTCACCGTAAATTTTATTTGAAGAAAAACATCGCAAGATTTTATAAATTCATTACTATGAAAAAAGTCTTAATGTGAAAAATTTATCTTTCTTTGGAGCTTCAAATTAGATTCTTTTAAATATGACAGATTAACTGCTTTGTTTGGGCGTTGGTTTGTCTATGGATTATAGCATTAAATAAATAAATAACTAAATTAATTAATTAATTAATGCATAAGCGAATAAATGATGATTAAATGAGTGAAAAAATAAATGCATGAATAAATGAATGAATGAATGAATGAATGACCATATGAATGAATGAACGAATGAATGAATGAATGAATGAATGAACGAATGAATGAATGAATGAATAAACTAATAAATGAATGAATGAATGAATGACTAAATGAATAAATGAACGAATGAATGAATAAATGAATGAATGAATGAATGAATGAATGAATGAATGAATGAATGAATGAATGAATGAATAAATGAATGAATGAATGAATGAATGAATGAATGAATGAATGAATGAATGAATGAATGAATGAATGAATGAATGAATGAATGAATGAATGAATGAATGAATAAATGAACTAATGAATGAATGGTGAATGAATGAATGAACGTTTGTTTTCTTAATTAGATCTGCTCATTTACTCATGAGTTTATTCAATCAATCTGTAACTTATTATTCATTTTATCAAATCATTAATTAATTAATTAATTCATTAATTAATTAATTAATTAATTAATTCATTCATTCATTCATTCATTCATTCATTCATTCATTCATTCATTCATTCATTCATTCATTCATTCAGTCAGTCAGTCAGTCAGTCAGTCAGTCAGTCAGTCAGTCAGTCAGTCAGTCAGTCATTCATTCATTCATTCATTCATTCATTCATTCATTCATTCATTCATTCATTCATTCATTCATTCATTCATTCATTCATTCATTCATTCATTCATTCATTCATTCATTCATTCATTCATTCATTCATTCATTCATTCATTTATTCATTCTTTCATTCATTCGTTCATTCATTAATTTATTCATTCAATTAATCAGCCATTCGTTCTTTTACTCAGTAAATTGGTGATTAATATCCTTTGATATTTGTTCAGTAACATGCAGTCCTACCCTTTATTATTTTTTTCACTTTCTCTTTCCTGATATTCGTGCTTTTCCCTCTTTCTTTTTTCTTTTTCTATTCATTCTGATCCTTATTTCATTCATGCTCTATGTGTTCCTTCCCCCACTCGTCTGTTTATTCGCTCTTTATTAAGTCATTTGTCAGTGCAATATAGGTAAATGTTGCGGTTTAGCTGTATATAGACGAAATATACTTATCTACGCCAAATGGACAAAACAATGACTGAAGACACAGTTGGATGAATGAAAAAAAAGAAGCTAGGTTACACAACAGTTAGCCATTTTACACAACTGCGCTAAAACGCGACGCAACCCAATACACAATCGCCGGTCTTTAACTCGCCTGCGCTTCGCATTCTGCGTGTCATAAAAACGTTGTTGCTCATGTAAAATTGTCTAACAAGCATCCCACCCAAAAATATTTGAACTTAAACTACTTTCTTGAACTTGGATATACATTAGAATAACAACAGCTAAGGTGGGATGAATTGGTGACATTTAAAACTGTGGTTATGTGTCAAGTATTTAAATGGTAAAGGTAATAAAATATCGCCATTTGCAGAGGTTAGCTCCTGCGTAGTGTGTGTGTGTGTGAGATTGGTCCAGTCTTTTTTATGCCACAGCTGGTAAACAACAGGTATCACTATCTCATTCTTTTGTAAACATTTTTCAGTACTTTAAGATCGTAGTTTAAGCAAATACTGTTAGAGTTGGAAATATCATAGAAAATAAGGATGTGTCATCCGATAACTTACGTTAATCCGTATCTCATCCGATAACTTACCTTAATCCGTGTCTCATTCAATAACTTACGTTAATCCGTATCTCATTCGATAACTTACCTTAATCCGTGTCTCATTCGTTAACTTACATTAATCCGTGTTTCATTCAATAACTTACGTTAATCCGTATCTCATTCGATAACTTACCTTAATCCGTGTCTCATTCGTTAACTTACATTAATCCGTGTTTCATTCAATAACTTACATTAATTCGACACCGCTTCATCTTCATAGCAACTAAAACTTAATTTTACTGTTATACTTGCATTTTATTTTAAATTATTATAATTATATTTTACTAACATGTGAAAAACAAGTGAATTCTCATACAAACTCTATGAGATTACTGTTTCAATGTTCGGAACATTTAAACAGGCTTTAAGACGTAAAAGCCAGCGCAGAGTCGGTAGAAAATGCTGCCAATTTTTCCACAAGTTGCCAACTGTTCTTGCAACTGTTATGGTTCTTGTTGCGTGTTGGGATTATGATTCGTGACTATTGCTGTTGCAGTTGTAGTTATGGCCGTGACCGTGGTTGCGTATATCATTGTCATTGTTGTTCTTGTTGTTGTCGTTGTTTTTGTTGCTCTAGATGCTGCTGTTGTTGTTATTGTTGCTTTTGATGTTGTTGTCGTTGTTATTGTTGCTCTAGATGTTGCTGTCGTTGTTATTGTTACTCTTGCTGTTGTTATCGTTATTACTGTTACTCTTGCTGTTGTTATCGTCGTTGTTATTGTTGCTGTTGTAGTTATGACTGTGACTGCGGTTGAGAATATCACTGTCGCTGCTGTTCTTGCTGTTGCAGTTGTTGTCGTCCACTCGTCATTGCTACTCCGTGTAACTTGCAATATAACACGCATTTCTTTTTCCCACATAAGGCTTATTTCACATTACATGCGAGTTGAAACTGGGTGTTGGTCACGTGTTGACCGTGAACTGCGACTTTGTGATTGTAGTTCAAGTGTTCAAACTGAAAAACATGTAATGTGTAATTGTGCAGTAACTGAGAATTTACGCGTTAGACACTTAGGACAGAATTATTGGTGTTGATACTTTATGGAATTTAGACCCAAAAATTATTTTTTCGAATTAACGCATGATGTATTATCAAAATTTATACACCGAATTGAAACCTTGAACATACTAATTTGTATAATGTGTCTATACTTGCACTTTTGTAAGCACGTATCTCGTTTTGATATTAAGTTAAGTTAGATTGTGTGCCTGTTATGCATTTATGTCAATTATTATTATTTTGCTATGCTATTGTTAGACTTACTAACTCGTGGTCAATAAAATTAACTAAGTAACTATCGCTATTAACGGAACTTCCGGCCTACATGATGCAGTTTATAAATATTATTGTAATGTTTATTATATGATGTGGGTTGAATAATAAAAAAGATTTAAAAAAGTGGGCAGTGTCAATATTGATGCGCCTGTCCTTGCTATTAGACCAGTCACAGTTGTTACTGTTGGTTTATTGTTATCGTTACTGTTCTATCGTCATCGTTTTTGCTCGGCCTTGAAGATGGTGTTGTTGTTGTCGTTGTGATGACGGTGGTGGTGGTTATTGTGGTTGTTGTTGTGGTTGTTGCAATAAACTGATATTTTCAGCATATCTTTCAAACACTCGTTTCTTTTCAGCAAGAAATATGCTCGTCGCAAGCTTGATACTTCTTTGGAATTTTGCCGTCATTGAAGCTCAAATTGATCCTCTCAACTTCAATGCTGTATCTTACGGGGCTCCTTACTACGGCAATAAGAACTATGCTAACGTTGATCCTGTAAACAACAACGGTTTTTTTCGAGTTCTCTCTGCAGTTGCACCCAGAGAAGTTATGAGCAATGACATCAACCTTGCAGCCATTGATGCTCAAGAGCGGCGATTGAGATCTCAACAAAGAAGTCCATTCTTTGACCGAAATTTGCCTGTTCTTCGTACGTTCCATCCAATACCGGTGTCACCTAACAATGTTCTACCAGTGCCTGCCTCATCAGAAGACCCGACATCACCAGGAATAAGGAAGGCAGCTAACGACCAGGATTGCCCCCTTTGTGTTGTATCAATCTTAAACAAGGAAAAGGAACAATTAGGTGATGCACTTGCTTCGCCAGAGGCTGATGTTAATGCATCTAATACTGCTTCAATTCCAGAAGATTCCTTACAACTTTTAAACAATACCAACTCATTGGGGAGCAACAATACTACAGTACCTGTTGTGAAAGCACAAGAAGATAAGAAAACGCAGTTCAAATCCACACTTCTTGAGCAAACGGGAAGAAGACCATCCCCTACTGGAGTTGTGTGGGGTGATCGACGCAACATCTGGAGTTATCCTAAAAGATCTTATCCTAGCAGTATTTATGGCAACTCGTATCCTTTTGGTGGTATACAACTTGGACCATTCATTAGAAGAGTTAACAGTTTTCCAAGCGAAGTTTTTTCAACGATACCAACGCTCAATGAACCTTTTCCACCTATTATTCGAAACAACAATTTCCTTAATGATGACTTTCGGGGTTCTTTGAACATTCCTGTGAACTCATTTGGCACTGGAAGTGTAGCTCCGCAGAGGAATATTAGATCAACCATGAATATGGTCCCGCAGACAAATGTGATGTCAAATGTACTGAGACAACCTTCACCTACCATCTTTCCAGGCATTACTAATCGAAATAGTGGAACGCAAAGAAACATGGCTACTATCATGCCCAGATCTAGTAATAAGGGCTTTGGCATTTTGTCAGACGACTACATTCCACAGAATACCAGCCCATATCGGCAAACCTACTCAGTTTTTAACAACCCATTTTATCCAAATAGGCTCTTGTATGATGCGCCAAGTAACTACTTTTATCCAAGAGTCAACAACTTTACTCCAAGTAGGACGTTCACTCCCTTTTCAGCTATCCCTAGCAGGCGAGACTCTCTTTCTAATGTCCTTCCCAGAAGCAATTTCAGAGATAATTTTCTCTTTCCAACAAACTCACCTTCTCGTGGTCCGACAGCACTTCCAATGATGAACCAAGCTAATCAAATGAATCAAATGACACAGCTGGGCCAAGTGGTTAGCCCTGCAGTAAGGACACAGGTACCACAATTTCGAGGAGCTATTGGTCCTCCTATAAGGAGCCAGCTTCCACGTTTAAGGCGTGTTAACAGTTTGATGGGCTTAGATGACTTTGGCAATAAATACATCAATATTGAAGCATTTGATTTCAATGAGTGGTTGAGAGAAGCTGAAGAACTTTCAAGAACTAAACCTCGACGTAATGTGGCTGAGAATTCGTTAAGCACGAATGAGATTCTTCCAGCAACAATTGATACAGATTCTGAGGCAGTGCTATCAGCTCTTGCTGATGAAGGAGAGGCATCAGATGTTGATGCAATGGAAATAAGAGTTCAGCCAATAGGATCACGCCGGCGGTCTGGAAGGTTCAAGATCTACGACTCTGGTTCAGAGCTGCGGCAATTCTCTGGATCTGGGTTGCAATTTGAAAATCCCCCAAGTCCACTCAATGCTATAGTCTTAGAAAGATATCACCCAAAAGTATCAAACCCAGCATACTATGATGGCCTGAGGATGTCTAATCCCAGACACATACAATTACCAAACACAGAGAGCATATTAATTCACTTTGAGAAACCTACTCGTATACAGACAAATGACTTAGCGAACTTGAAAAATGATGGCATAGGATCAATGTTGGGGGAGAAGAATGTGTATACGCCACGATTGCCAGACATGTAACTTCTTTAACATTGTTGTCCGGAACAACATTTACTGCTCAGGTTTCGTTTGGCCTAATAAATTCAGTACACTATCACTTTTAATAATTATAGCAGGTTTGTCAGGTAGTGTAGGACGTTAATTTTATAACCTATACATCCATTCATTCATGATTTCACTTATAGTAATGTTAAAAATAGTTTCGACACATCATTTTTGCAAAGTTTATTTCATGGTCGAATTCTTTCTTGTTCTTTCTTTCATTCGTGGCTTGCTGTTATCCATTTCCTATTCAGTCAAATAATCATCCGTTAAGTTAAGGATTCCGGTATAAATAAGTTTACCTACATAGAGCGAGATGACTTATTTTATTATTTTTTGAACATAAAACATTTTTACACTAAAGATATATTTAATAAAAGTAATCGGTAAATGAGTTAATGTGATTGCGTTCTTGTTTTCTTTTTTTGAAATTCATTAATTATTTTCCTAGCATATCTTCTTAAACCATCAAGCAAAAACTAATTAGCATCACCTTGATTGTCGACGTCAGTGTCTTTATGATCCTTATCATCATAGTCGTCATCAGAATATTGGAAAAGGAGAGTTTTAAAAATGCAGCTGAGGAGTTACAGTTTAAATTAAAATTAACTTTATTATTATTACGCAGCCAGTTAATGATCAGCATTAAATAATGTCGCATCAGAAACAGTGAAACGTATAGTCAGTTACTGTTGATAGCAAACCTATTAACTTTTTCAAACATCAGTGATATGCAACAGCCATGGTCGTAGATAAACGGCATGTTTTTCCGATTTTGGTTGATACGAGAGAGAAGGGAAGATTGCGTTGAAAGATAGTCCGTATTGTTAAATTCCCTTTATAAGAAACGCGCAAATTCCAAGCTGTAGCAGACACCCAGACAGCTGAAAATGTCCATGTTGTTGTATTAAAATTATACGTATAGTTTGCTGAAGCAAAACTGAAATATATAAAGGGGTAGAAACGTGACTCTATTTAAATCTCAAAACGAACGAGCAGCAAGCTTTTTGCCTCGCGTGGTTTTCACAAATTTATCTTTCTGTATGAAGGTACTGATAGGGTTAAGTTTGATAGCCAATAAGACGATGGAGAGCACTTCCAACACTTACTCTTTAGGTGAAAGTGGCAAAGGTATGTTACTCAAGTTTCGGACGAAATTATTGCGACAACTTATAAACATGTCACTATTTTCTTATTTCAGATTGGCAGAATGTGTATTACTATTTATATGTTAAAATAGTTCCGCCCTCGAGACTGGTGAACACAACAGGTAATTCACAAAACTCCAAAAACTGCTTCTCCAACATTTGGTGTGGTAGTACTGCTTCCGTCAAGAAATAAATTTTCAGCATAACTGTACGTTACTAAACAGACATAACGTTTGATAAGATGCTAATATTATCTTTACCATATCGTAATACACTCTGAAGCCACGTCCAAATTGCACCATCCTTCCAGAAAATATTACAACATAAATTACACAGAAAAAAATATAAAGTGCTTTTAATGTATGTAATGACTATGGATTAGTATGAAGTTATTAATATTAATATTAATTAAAATTTAGAAAACAGTTTAGACGAGCGTGAGACTATTATTATATAATAACAGAGTATTATATACAGATTTATTTATGATTCATCGACATGCTTATTATAATAATTATTATAATTCATATTTTCCTTGTAATTGTGTTAAATAATATATTTAATATAATATAATAATAATTGTAACAATAATGATTTTAACTAGTATTTTAATTACTAGTAGTATTAGCTAGTGTATTAATACTAGTAGTGTTAACTAACATTTTAAATTAGAACAATGATTTAACAGTAGTTAATCCTTTTTCAGTTGTTCAAATCAAAGAAGTACATTCAGTAGGCACTAGTACTACGTTACACTTCGCCATACCACCTGTGCACTCATCATCTAGTAACAATCTGTTCTTATCCTACTTTCGCCCACTGATAGCTGAGCTTATTGGGTGTATGTTCTTTTTGTTTGTGGGTATCATGTCCGTGCAATACAAGGACAATCTTGTTGTAGCAATAGCGCACGGATTTGCTCTAACTGTCATGATAGTGTGCACTGGACACATCAGGTAACTGTTTTTTATTTAACTCCAGGCGTGAGTACATTTTTATGCTTTCTCTAAAGTAAAGAAATGGTTATTATTGGTGCAAGCAAAATTTGTACTATTTTTGATACTTTTACGTTTTATGCATTTAACTCTGCATGATTTAATAAGTATTAAAGTTATGCACTTATTAATTGAGTAATAAATTCGTAGTTGGAAAAACAGGACGGGTGCTATTATAGATCTTACTATTATAGAGTTACTATATATTTACTACATTAATATACAGGGATTCTAGGTTTTACGATGATGTGATGCCATCTGTCGACAAGAACAAGAAATACAACTTTAAGTAACTTTTATAGCATATACAACAGTTTGCAATATTATTAGTCATGATAGCGACTGGCTTTTATTTAGTGATCATAATAAGAGTTAATAGATTATTGTTAATATATAAAAGTTGCTTTACAGTATTGTAAAAGCTAATGTCTAAATATCAGAAATGCAGATGGAAATATCAGAGTGACGACAATGATAATAATGATTAAAATGCTACCCGATGATGGTGATGATGATGATGATAGTAATGATAGTGATGAAAATGGTGATGATGCCGAAGATTGATGATGGTGGTGGTGGTGAGGATGATGTTAACAATGGTGATGATTTTGATGGTGATGATGATGTTGATGATGATGGTGATGATGATGGTGATGATGGTGGTGATGATGTTAATAATGGTGACGATTTTGATGGTGATAATGAATATGATGATGATGAGTATGATGATAATGATGATGATGTTGATGATAATGACGAAGAAGAAGAAGAAGATGATGATGATGATCACGATGACTGATACAAGATGTCGATGACGATTTAATTAAACTAAATTTTACTTTTCAGTGGTGGCCATCTTAACCCTGCGGTGTCAACAGGCGCTTATATAGGCGGAGCGCTTCTTCCAAGAAAATTATTTCCATATTATTTAGCTCAGATGTCAGGCGGCATCATAGCTGCTGGTTTAGTTCTGGTAAGTCATTCAGCTAGTGCTGACATCTAGTGGTGAACTGTTGTGTCAACATTGATTAATGGACGTCTGGCTTTAACAGCAAAATGAGGATTTTTTCTCTCGAAACTAGTAAAATGTTTGGTGAAAGTTTGCTAGACAAACAGGAGAAATTGCGTTTTTCCATTGGGCCAATTTTTTGGACATTTCAGTCTAAATTTGTGCTAGTTAAGTAAACTCTTCCATGAGTGCTCCAGTTTTATTATAGAGTTTAATAACTACTAGTACGTTATTATTTGACCTTTTGCAAAACGTAGTTTCTTTTATTTGGCAGATTGTGCTTGGAAAATGTTATCAACTAAAGAGTGAAAAATCGTGGTAGTACTATCCTTGCTGCATGGTATATATGCACAGTCTTTCTACTAAAGACAGTAAATTAAAAAAAATTACAAAAAAAGAATTTTTACTTCTAAGAATGCAAGGCAGTGTGTTTAGGTTGCAAAAAATCTTGAAATTTGAGATTTAGAACCGCTGCCAGGATATATAACTAATAAACCTTTAAATGTTGTACATGAAACAATTATATTTTCGTTCTTTAAATAATATAAAAATTAATTAATTAAGACAAAATTACATAAATTAATGTTTATATCAGTAATATTGTCACCAATATTATCAATATGATATTTTCGTTCTTTAAGTGCTGAATTCCTTTTATTTCTTTGCTTTTAATTGCTTTTTTGGCTCAAAAGCTACCAAAAATTGCATTTTCACATGACACTAGTGACAAAATTACATAAATTAATGTTTATATCAGTAATATATTATCAGTAATAATAATTAATACTTAATGTTAATATAATTAATTTAAATTCAGCCACTCTTATTCCTAACTCAAACATTTTTCCAGGGTATTCTCGGACCCAGTGATTACGTCGAAAGTGGTGGCGGTGTTACGACGTACGACACGAATGTAGTCAACGCCGCACAAGCACTGTTGGCAGAAACTGTTATGACGGCAGTTCTCGTATTAGTGGTTCTCATGGCAGCCGTTGATCAGAAAAGTAATCTTGCGCCATTAGTTATTGGTTTTGCTCTAACCTGTTGTATTTTAGCTGGGTAAGTCAAAATAATTGTCTCATTTTAAGTTTATATATATCATAATTTGTTGTCAGCTATTGAAGCAGAGTACAAAGTAAGACAGCCCTACCATCTGCTGTCTTTTTTCAAGCCGTAGCGATTATTAGGAATATACACTTTTGCTAAGAGACTTGGTTATTTGCTAAGAATTAGATGCAAAGCAGTCTCTGAATTTCACTCCATTCCTGTCTCTCTCTCTGTCTCTCTCTCTCTCTCTCTGTCTCTCTCTCTCTCTCTCTCTCTCTCTCTCTCTCTGTCTCTCTCTCTCTCTCTCTCTCTCTCTCTCTTTCCTTGAAATGCCCATACTTTTTTCCTCCTTGTTTTGTATCATGTTGTCCTGACCATGTAATTTATTGTCCAAAATTTTCTGTAATAAAAATACACGAACGTGTTATCATAGCAACTAGCACCATCTACTGAAAAGAAGCAGGAAAAATTCATTGAAAGATGATGCTCCTGTTAACAAGCTATGATTTCTTTCAGTGGAGGGCTAACAGGGGCTAGTTTAAACCCAGCTAGAAGTTTTGGTCCAGCCATCATGTTCACCATTGTAGCTAATTCAACCACTATGGAAGACATTCCAGTTTGGAGTCAACACTGGGTATATTGGTTTGGCCCATTTTGTGGTGCTTGTATGGCTGGAGTTATATACAGGTACAACAGTTACTGCCATTGTTCCTGTTAATGTTGTTGTCATTGTCACCATCATCATCGTCATCATCATTATCATCATCATCATCATCATCATCATCATCATAGTCATCATCATCGTAGTCATCATCATCATCATCATCGTAGTCATCATCATCATCATCATCATCATCATCATAGTCATCATCATCATCATCATCTTCATCTGTATCATTGACATGTCTTTCGTCATCGTGATAATTTATACAAGTCAGATAATTATTATCATTGTTTTTGTAAATAAATCCAGTCTATGAAATGAAGTGTGAGAAAAATGAGGCGAATTCATAAGGAATTGCTTCAGTACCACGTCCAAAATTATTTTCATTCATTATTTCACCCAGCAAAGTAATTTAAACTATACTAGAATTAGAATTAATTAGAAATAGAATTAGAATTATTTCAAAATTAGAAAACCCAAAGATTGATTTAGTGAGTTAATAGAAACAACTAATTCTCCAGTCAGGCTTTGAAAGCTCTTGACCTGGTTGAAAAGCGTTTTATTAACATTACAAAATGTTCAAATTTTATTATTCAAATTCAAATTTATTCAAATTTTTCCATATACCCTCCAACCCAGCTTTCATAAGTGTCTGCATTTCAGGACCTGCTTGGCCAACAGGAAACACAGAATGATTTTCAAAGGAGACTAACAAGGTAGTTGCCTTGTTTCAAATTTCAGTCTTCCAAACAGCAAACCTCTTAGTGTTGATTGAGTATTTCCAGTGTAATCAGAGAATGTTTTTCAACAAATGGGTTTATCATCAACCAAACAAATGGGTAAAAAATTAGAATTGACTGGAAATGTGGATGAACAGAAAGCTTTAATTGTCACTTTTTATGAAATTACCTGCCAAAGCCTATTGGGCTCTAGCTTACACGGCCTGTCAAGTGATATCCAACACTCGTTCGAGATTAGTCACTATAAAAAGTTGAACTGCTCCAGTGTCTGGTATACATGTAACATGTAATAAATGTTAAGTCAATTTTATGTAAATGTACTACTTACCTAGTGCAAACAAAGGTACGTACAGTGCAGTTAATTTGCTGTAATAGTAGTATTTACCTAGCGCTTATGTAAGAAATATGCAGCCAGTTTGATGTTAGTAGTTGTACCTAATACACGTGTAATAAATGTGCAGTACATTTGCTGTAATATATCCTTATCTATTATATACATAATTAATCTACAGTCATTTTGCTGTAATAGTAGTGCTGATCTGGTACATAAGTAATCAATCTACAGTCATTTTGCTGTAATAGTAGTGCTTATCTAGTAGATAAGTAATAAATCTATGATCATTATTTGTTGTAATAGTAGTGCTTGCTTAGTACGTATGTAATAAATCGACACTCATTTTGCTGTAATATTAGTGCTTACCTAAATACGCAGTCAGTTAGTTATAATAGTAGTACTTGGCTACTACACTGCTTACTTCATGGTAACCATGAAGATATTCTCAGTGTGAGTATCCAGATAATGTTTTGAATGAACAGGGATGTTCGTTTACTTGTTATTGCTAGAGTGTATTGGAATAACTATCTAGTCTTCCCAGTGGCAATTTGTTAATTGTGAATAATATCAAATTGGTAATTATAAAACTTTGTAAATAAATAAAATATGAGTTTACAGAAATCGTATCTCCTTTATCGCAAACTGGGATTATTATTAAATTAGACTTTAAAAGACTATGTGTGCAAGTAAAATGTTGCAACGTAACAAAACTGGTATCTCCATCACTTTTGCTCTAGAGAACCTCCGTACTGTACAGGCCTCAAACTGACGCTTAAATTGCATTAATAAAAGCAAATCTAGCAATTCAACAATGTCTCCATGAAAAGACATATACACATACTAGTAATCAGACACATAAAATCAATTTTTTACAGAAATATTCCGTTTATTTCTCAACAAAAAGTTGACGTTTTTGGAAAACTAATCTACTCTTATCATGAAGTCATACGTTTTAATTATTATGACTGATACACACATTACAAGATTATAACTTTCAACAAGTTACAAAAAAAGAAAAACAACACAAAATCTAAAAACGCAGTCTATAATATTTCCACAAATTATGTAAAATGCCTCTCTCAAACATTAAGGCAATTTCACACAAAAATATTCAATGCACTACTATGCATCGTGTAAAAACTTATAATGTAAAATTTGTGTATATTGTATACAAAACAAAATCTTTGGCAAAATCACTTATAAAACCTTGATGATACTAATAAAAACTGGAACAACTTAAGTTAAGAAAATTATGAAAATAAGATTTAACAGAGAGTATTGGCACATTGATGTTCTTATGCTGTTATTATTTTAATAAAAATAACTAGGGCTTAGCATCTCACAAGCTTTTGCACTACATAACTTAAAAAGTTAATTTTTCTGAATTTTCCCAAACAAAAATAAAACTTCTATGAGATACATGTACTACAGTTTGCTAATATTTCTTTTTGAAATAATTTTGTTTACAAATTAATATGCTATTTACATATCAGGTTTTTTCACATTGCTGAACGCAGTTTTAAATTCTCAAAGTTAGTTACTAAGTGCTGCATATAAACAATGGCACCTGTACCTAAGAGATAATGACAGCTAAACAATAGAAAGGCATCTAGATGTTATATATCACAATGAATGGATGAACAATTTCAGAAATTTGGACAATATCATAATCAGCTGATCATAACAATTAAACATTAAGTTAGCCAGGCCATTTAATAAAATAGCTGTCATTGCACTGGAATGTTGCTGTACATAACAGCCTATCGTACAATTGTAACTTGTGAAATACACGTTTAAACATTTGGACGGAATGCTGACGATGGACATCAAAAATTTATACAAAATCCCAACATTATGATATGTTCGCACTATAAAATACATAATTAGATAATATATAAACTATATAGTGTATAATATTATATATAAGTAAAGATTATTGATGTGATATTTACTAGATAGCTAGATAATAATTATGTGTTTTATGCTGATTATACGTTGAAGTGGGTACATATTTTATTTCAGTAAGCTGCCATCTAATTGTGCTGCCTCTCTTTTTCAAGAGTTAACTTTTTCAACTTGGGTCACATATTTGGGTGCATTCACAAACTTATATGCAACCAAAAAGCTTGGTTAAATAAGAACAGCATGAATATTAAGCAATTTATTTAAAAGTTTGACTGGCTGGCTTTATTTCCAAAAATATGTATATGTATAAAATTTTATAGAAATTTGGCTGGGTTAAAGTCAATTTCTGTGATATGTATTACCATACTACTGAGTTATGTGTAGCTAAATTACCAGAAATTTTGAGCATTTTCATGCAGTTACTATAGCTAAATCTTTAACTTTATCACATCCATATGGCTCTACTGCTGTAACACATTTGTATAGCCCAATTCTCTGACCTCAGAGACGTTCGAAACTTCTATCGCTCAATGTTCAGACACAGATATATGGCTGTGTCTCTCAACACAGTTGTATGGTTGAATCTTGCTGGGGAATTAGATACTGATAACCATAACTGCTCGGAAGGTACTGCAATATGAAAGAAACTGTGTGAACTTGTTACAATAAATAAAAAAACAGTTGACTTTTATTCAAAGGACTGCAAAGACCTAGAAATAATTAGGCTTTAAATCATCACAAAGTGCTAACATTGCTGCTCAAAGTTAATGCGGGATAATGTCATACGCAATAAGTTATTTTCATGAATCAAAAACCGTGAGTAATACCTGTATGGTATTCAAACTGTAAACAGTTGCAAAGCTACTCTAGGGTAAGCTATGGTTCTGCAGTAAACTATTTTAGCTCAATTTTTTGGTTTTTGTTGTCATGCTAAAAAAATTAAATCACTACTTTGTTGAACTTGCAGAAAATTTTGCAATACATGACCATAAAATTTTAGTTTTGTAAGACCAAACAAAATTACTTTCAAATTTATGCCCTTTGTTTATTAAATTTTACTCACACTTCCACCAAGTGGTACTTGATTCAAGTGGGAAAGTTGTGCAATGACACTGGAATTGTGCAGCGGCTGTACAGCCTCAGTGGTAACAGGAACGACCTGCAAAATATGCAAACTTGAACAAAAGTGAAATTATAATGACACTGAAGTAAGTGTTTTACACAATCACTGCAGTCACAACTCTTGAACATTCCTAATTATTAGTTTTACCTATGCACCAGCACGGCATTAATACATGCATACTGAAAAATTAATGGAGGTTTTTTCGATAGATGTATTACAACGTGAAAGTGGCAGACCAGCAGAGTTATCATTGCAATGGTACATTCGACTGCAGAGTTTCTTTGCTAAGAAATGTGCAAACAGGTCACACTAGAGAGCAAAATCTGCATGTCTGATTGTCTGTCTTACTGCATCTTACTGTGTGGGTTTAGTGTGTGCAAGAGTGAGCTGACTGACAGCAAACGCAATAAAATCTCACAAAAGATTTTGCAACATTTTTACACTACAGAGAAATTACTCTTGACAGATCTCTGAGACTATATGTATAATGCTGTTGTAGCAAATAGTTAGGAACTATTGGAGCTTTTAGTTAGGAGTAGAGCTTGTTTCTGTCACTACAAGAAGCATTCAGAGCAGCTGACAGTAAAATCACAGAGGCGTTCACACTAAACAACAAATCAGCTCGCAGTAATGGTTGGAACTGTGTGCAATTTCTTGTCAATAATTCAAACTTACGAGTTTGCTGTCAGAGGGCAAATTCATGATGGAAAACTCGCTGGTCTGAACAAGGCTTAAGGTGTTCTTTCATTATCTAACTATAAAAATATTGTTTGAGAAATCTGACTAGTAGAAGTCTTAGAACAAACGTGGTTCATTTGCCTAATTGTTAGTGACTGATTCCATTGAACAGTGGCATATTTACCAATAGGCTAACTAGGCTGTTGCCTAGGGCATAACATTTTATGTTGGTATAAATCACATATTTATAACACACCACAAAACAGTTATTTGGGCTGCCTTTATGTAAGGGTCGCACCTAACACATAAAATCGATTAAATGTATGTAATTAGTAATAGCCATGTGGTACTAGGTAATAATATGTATTATTAATACAGCAGAAGTACACTGTGCATTGCAGTTCATAATATTATATAATTTAAAACATAAATCCATAACAGCGATGGGCGGGGGACTGAACTATCAGCCTAGGGCATTGTAATGTGTTGATATGCCATTGCCATTGAAACATTTCCTAGTTGCAACCATTTATTACCACTAAAGTAGCTTTACTTGCATTACGAGGTGCTGCGAGGCACTGCACTGGCTCAAAGTACTGAACCTTATGTAGCACAGATTACAATTTTGTCTTCCGTTGATAATGGGTTAGCATAGAGAAATTTATATTTTGTGTTACCTGTAGACCTGTGTTGAAACTGTCTGAGGCAAGCATTAGCATAAATCTCTGTTGCGTGAACACCGGAGTACAATGTTCTAAGGGATGCACTGTATTTGGGCTGCCAGCACATTAGATATTGTTATTTGGAGGCTGTGTGAACAAAATATTACCTGTAGCTAATGTAGCTAATATTAATGAGCTGTAATTAGATTAACTTTTATATCAGAACATACGGGTAATTGTTGGTAGTTGCCTTGGAGATTCAAACACGGATTCTGCAGCCATGATGATGTAGGTGATGTTCCTACACTAGCGGAAGGCATGGCCAGACCATATCTTGGAAGGTGAGGCAATGCTATTGGCGTCAAAGCATTAGCATGATGGTAGTCTCCACACAGAGCTGGCTGAAGAAATCCCTCTCCTTCTCTTCTCAAAGCCATGCATGTCTTTTTCCTTGTTTTACCATCTGCAAATTTTACCAACAATGGCTCTTTTTCACCTAGATAAATGAAATCAGTGCATCATATTGTTTAGATGACTTTTTTGCAAAACTAGCATCCGTGTAAGAGTTTACCACATTGGGTGCAATGATATCAGGTTAAAGGCCAAGGTCAGCTGATGAGGATTTTACCAAAACAATACCGCGCTTTCACATTAAAAGCATATCGATAAAAAGACATGCCACATTCAATATTAATTTATTCTGTACATTTTATCTACCACACTGATTCTGACTTATTACCTAGTTGAGGGAGGCCATATTTACACAAGCATATGGCTAAGATGCAATACGTGATTTATGGTGTATTCTTAGAGAACTAGCCTTGGTAGTGATCCAGATTCTGGCTCTGCAATGTCCACATTAAATTAGCTAGTCAAAGCAATACAATCCAAACAGACTACTAAACTAAAGTAAGGTATCTAAAAGTATTCAGTGACTATATAGGCTCTCTGCAAAAGTACAACCTTTCAGACAAGTTCTTGACTTCTATTATATCTACACACATTACAGATTTGCTACAAATCTTACCATAAATATTCTTTCCATTGTATTGTTCGATGGCTTTGTCACACTTATCCTTGGATTCTAACCTGAAAATGTTAAGAAATTTGAATTAATATCTGTAGCTTGATTTACTTTCCTCTGAATTGTTTATATGTTCACACTAAATTTACTTTTGATGCACAGAACTTTTGTATGATGAACAAAGCATGAAGAAGTTCGGAGTTTGTTTTGGGCATAAGAACTAGGGTGATGATGATCGTGATAAATGTTATGGTGTTGAGTAACTGATTAACATCTCTGCCAGTTAGAGCACTTTGGTTTGGTGTTCTTTTAGGCAGTGCACCTTAACTTGTAATTGGAATGGCGCTACTTTTTTAAACTAGAATAAACTGTTATAACCGTAACTAAAAGAGTAAAAGATTGGAATAAAGTAAATGATTGGAATAACTATGCTCCAATTTAAAGAGCAGTGCCATTCCAATTACAATTAGAGCACTGCCTAAAAGAACACCACACCAAAGTGATCTAACAGGCATAGATATTAATTTATTACTCAACACTATAACAATAATGATGATAACAATGACTGTGGTGATGGTGACGATGAAGAAAGTTGTTTAATAGTAGTAGTGTCTAGCAATTTCAATGGTCACAGCTAGTGGCTGCCCGTAGTTAAAATTAGTGGGGGTGCTGATTCAGAAAATTTTTAGCTATTGTTCTGATACTGTTTAAAATGAAACAAACATATGTGATTATAATGTTGTAATCTGTAACTATAAACTTAAACAAACAAACATACCAAAATTTATACATAAACTTGATAAAATCCTAAACAAAAAAAATTATGCTCAGGAATAGCTGCAGTTCACCAGTATACAGTTTTTAAGCAACTGACAACAAACTGTGTGAGTGACAATACTTTCTCTATCTAGTAGCAGCAGATGCAAGCAGTGCAGCATACAGTGTGTTATCTCAGACATGTGTGCATGGACCCATGCGCTTGATGCAAGTGGTACTACCCTTGTGCTCTAGTGCCGTACAAGTATAAAGAAAGAACTGAAGAAAAAAGACTTATATTGAATATTATCGATAATATTGAGTAAAAATAGGTGGTGCTGCAGTACCAAGGTACCTATACATGAGCCGCTACTGCTCACAGCACATAAACTTCCATTTTCCTTTCAGTTTTTCAGCACATTTTCCTTATGACATTGGCCAAGCCTAGTATTACATGCATTAGAAATTACATAAGGATGACTGCAATGATGATAATGATAATGACAATAAAAATGATGACAAGTGGTGATGCTGATTACAGAGGAAGTTGCTAAACAAAGAGAAGTGTGTCTAGCATAGATTTAAATGCCACACCTGCACAGAAGAGAAGTTGCTAGTCTGCTTGTCAATAAGGACACCGGGTGTCACTAGGAGGATTGCCTAACAATTGCAGTTTCAATTGCACAACATAGCACATTTGTTTGTCTAACGGCAGATCATAGAATTTGTAGAATGAGAACATGGTGCCCGTTGCTTGCCTTACTTTTTGCATGAGTCTAACAATGTCCTCTGCATACGTGTGACATTTAAGTTGATGGTGCCTACTAGTTTTAGTTGTAGCAGAGTTATCTGTCTGCAACTGTTTTTCAGCACGTCTAGCTTATCAGCTTTTTGAAATGTAACATGAGAATGAGTCAACATATGGCAACGAAGTTGCAGATTTATGGCAAACAATGAATTAAGAACTTGTGAACTTTACAAACTCCTCTAAAACTTCTGTTAAAAACTCTATATTGATTAGCATCCAAATTGGTAGGATAGTCAACCTGATCAAACCTCAGTTGCACCTTCTTACCTTGCAAATCCAACTCCACGACTATTCCCGAGTGGATCCCTCAGGATTCTCGTACTGATAATGGGTCCATAACATTTTAGGATTCCCTCGAGTTCTGCCTCTCCAACAAAGCTTGGCAAGTTGGCAAAGTAGAGGTTGGTGGGATCTTGTTCCTGTTTCTGAAATTTAGAAAAGTTTTCATAGAAAATTAATAGATACTAGAAACAAGAAGTGTAAGTTATGCAATTTTTGCAAAAAACAGTCAAAAAAGGAGGTTTTTCGTCTGTGTTCCTGCCGGTGGGCCAATTTCCAAACAATAAACTAGGTGCGAACCTATGGATGGAGACCTTTCGTTTGACGTTACAGATTGTTGAAAATGGTGCCATTCGTCAGAGCTGTATTATTAATAGATATGCTACATAAATTATTAAATTTTAAGGCATGTTTTTCTTTTAAAGTGTTTGCACTACTTATGATCACAGGGCTGAGCAATCTCTATTGGAAGATATATTTGAATTTAATTGAATTGAATTATGTGAATTGGAATCAATTCTAATCTAAATCGAACTCAAATTCAGTTGCGAAGATTTTTGAATAAATTTTCAAATCGTTAATAAAATGTGGTCTCACAAAGATCATGCACATCACTTGATTTTATTCTGCAGTAAAACAATAATAATAAAGTTCTACACAGGAATCAGAGCTAAACTGTGCTGACTGCCTGGGGTTTCAGACGTTTTAATGATAAAGAACATCTTGTAGCTGAAGTGGTGGATTATTCGAATCTATAATTTCAGGTTTCAATCTAATTCAAACTAAAAATACTCAATCAAATCAAATTCGAACGTATTATGATCACTAGTAAAGATTACTCGGAAATTGTGCCCGACAAACAAGTCAAGATCAACAATGAATTCCTTTTCCCAAGTTTCTGGACACTGGGAATTTTAATGATGCAATTTTTTCTTGTACTTTGTTGAGTTTATGAATGATTACAGTGTGTGGTTTGCGATGAATGCTAAGTAATGCAAATCACTAAATTGATGGGTGACCATCGGTGCAACACTCTCTCCCTTTGTGGTTTCACTTACTAATCACGGTTGTTTAATTCACAGAGGGAGGACGTATTTACAACTACACGTGGCAATGACAACCCGTTTGGTTTGCATTGACAACCGGTTATGCGTTGAATCACCAGCGAAATTTTAGTACAATGAAAATGTGATGAAGCAAGTGCAACAACTTTAACAAGCAGTAAATGACAACAGTAACAACTACAACAACAGTAGGCACAAACACCTGTAGATCAGTAGCAGAGGTGTAGTGACAATAAAAATATTATAGCACAAGAAAACCCTCCACTTACAAAATGCTTGAAAAATTCATCTTTAAATTTTATACCACTTACATTTTTGTATGCAGGGCCTGCGTCGGCAGTAACACTGTATAAAACTTGTAACTCTAAACTCCAGCGATGACCGTTAGGCACAGCAATTAAAATGACAGGCCATTTGAAATTAGCTTAGATAACATTATGCGAAATTTGAAAAATTAAACAGAGCTTTCGTAGCACATTTGTTACTTAGTAAGTAAAATTTTAAATAACTGTATTTTGTCAATAAGATTAAAAAATACGTTTTAGGTTAGTGAGTGCTGCACTCTGGAGGGTGAGCCAGCGACATTTTACTAATTAGCACGAACATTTTAAATGATTATTTCTAGTTACATAAGTCTTTCCAGCAGGTAAGCAAAATGCTAAGTAAAACAACTTTGCACGGAAAGTATTTTGGGACATAGTTTAACATTTCCTTTTCTTCCACTGATTTACGTTGTGCGTATATGACGTCATGTAATGTATATGCTTATACGTCATTCCGTATATGACGGAACAGTAGTGCGGGAGATTTAAAATGAAAACAAACAAAAATTCTTTCATACGACATACGTATAAAATTGGTATAAAGTATACAGTATTGCTAAAATTTCTGAAACCTACTCCAGGCACCCCTTTTCTTGTCCTTTAACAATAACAGCAGCATTTCTGTAAAGTACAGATAAGTCCAAGCACATTCTCAGCAAAGGCAGCGGACAATTATAATTCCACATTATTGTATCCCCCTACACACTTCCCTGCACATAAAATAAGTATACATTTTTTATGCAAACCTTGGCCATCTGAGCTTGAACTCCTTGAGCAATAAGAGCCTTTGCTGCTGCACTGGCCTCTTCTGAACAGTCGAAGTCCACAAAACCATATCCTATAGTAATAGCTACAAGTTTAGAACAGTTGTCACTGTAATTTGCTTATATGTTTGCAAGTCAAAGATTACTGTCTCTTGTCTTCTTTGACATTTCCAAAACCAAGGCCCTGATGCCAGTTGTGGGGACAGTTAATTATTAAATTTTGAATTTTCAATCTAACAAGTAAATAAACGAGTGGCTAACAAAAGTTAAGCAAAACTGAGTCTAGTTAATAAAATGGATAGGTTGCGTATACATTGCGTATTCTGACTGGGTTTAGCTGCCATACTGCTGTGGCCACAACATCTCTAACAGTTTAGTTCAATATCTAAGAATACTGTCCCTGATAATTAGCATACTCTGCAAATAGATCACTGAGTACCATAACTCCTTCACGACCGCTCCATTCAAAATAGGTCTTACAAGATCTATAACTTTTTTAGTACTGTATGAGCACAGACATAACTAAAATGATTACAAATTAGGTAATGTTTTATTCAGGAAAGTATCGGCTATCCAGTTTTGTTATTTGTTTGATTATGAGTGATTTAATTAGATAGAATTAAGAAAAGTGCTACCCTCTTCAGGCACTCCGACTTAGCCTATTGAGAAGCTTGGTCTGGTGTACACTTGCGTGATCGTACACACTAATTTATGAATAACCTGCTAGCTGCAGCCCAAGCCGTACAGTGTTCTGCTGCTAGTCCATGAAAAACCAGCCGACCAGCCAAGTTCAAAATTAAGGTTGTTTCATCTTTTAACAGGAATTCCACCATAAAAAAGAGTAGACTTGAGGCTAAAGTGTATCAGAATGTTGTGTCTGGATAGTTGAAATTTTCTGCATTAGCCAATTTTACACAAGTGATACCGTACTTTGTTACAGTGCAAACACTGCAGTTACTGAAAGTTTCTCAATTTAATATAGCTTTGCATGAAAATCCATTGTACGAGGAGTAGAAACCTACAAAAATTATCAAATATAACTTAATCGCTGCGTAGTCAGTGCAGTTTTTGAAACCATGCAAAATTCAGGAAACACTTACGGTCCTGAAAGAGTTAAGCTTTACATTGAGTAAAACTTGCCACAGAACGCTGAATCCCAGAGCTTGCAGGGATGGAACGACAACCAATACGATTTTCACAGTTGTGGCATTTTTGAGGTTAAGTTGTGGCAAACGTGAATCTTGATAAGAAATGTGAAGAGCTCGTCTTCTAATACAGTATATTATTCCCAAAGCCACTCTCACAATTTGGGGGTAGGTTAGAGGTGGCAGTTTGATTGAGGTTTTTATAACGTGCAACAAACTTGCTTTGCAATGAGATTACTCGACCGCAGTGGTCATTAGGAGGTTACTTGAATTTTACAGATGGCAAGCGAGACTGCCACTGTGAGGAGCCGCCGGACATTGGCTAGCAATTTACACGGAAGACGTCCAAATTAGTAAAGGCTACGGTATAAAGTGCTGATACGCATTTTGATGTGGTTGGCGTTGTGGACAGTTCTAGACTTCTAGTTGAATAGTGCAGTGATCTATTTTAAGTCTGTTATCTCGGCGCTCGTCAAAAGGCGCTTTTCACAATAAAGCATTTAAAATAAATTAATTAAAAATTGTGTAATAATAATAACTTTGTTGATACATAACCAACCTAATATTATGCTTATGGTCAATAGTTCAAGTGGGCTGGCAGAATTTTGTATTATTTTGCCTTTTCGCCAAGTTTTAACCACAATATAAAATGTTAGTGACTGGAGAATTTCTTAGCAGCATTTCACAGTAGCACGCTTTCTGTCCTTAACATTTATGTACAGATATAAAACCTTAAAGCAAAACCGGACCCAATCTTAAACTGCAGGTCAAAACACTCTACTCTTCAAAATATTGAAAGCAAACATGATACTTTTTCAAAAATGACTTCCACGTTCGCGCATCTAGTTCTTCGCTGTTACGTGCATTTTGTCATTCGCTAGTTAGACGGGCACTAGCGCCTGCATTTCGGCAATGCGTTGCACAAAAACAGGTGTTGTACCTCTCAGTTCAAATGTGTTAGTTTGTGACGAACTGCACAAGTTGGACAGTTCATGCGTGAGCACAGAGGTAAATTTGAAATTTGAATTTTTATCTTATAATTTGACCAGTTTTAGTACAACACACTGAATGTCTTACAGTACCACCGTAAATCAATTTTCGCTTTCGTCAACGCGTGCAACACGCTCGTGGAATATTTTTACTGTTGAAAATTATGTTAGTTTGTGATGTCATCAACAGTTGGGCTTGCCGTCAATTAAGATTTTAATCTATTATTTAACTATCAGAAACGCATTTGCAGTATTAATTGTGTTAAATGCATGCCTTTTCGGACTTGAAAATGGGTAGTATATGAAAAATCATCTTGTCTTCTTTTAAACAATGTTTTTGACACTAAACCATCTATTCACAGTGCTGCTGTACTGTTATGTAGAGATTACACTATTGGCATAATGTACACTCAAAAAGTTGCTACTAGTTACTTACTGGGCACCCTAAAGGTACTGTAAGCCTGTAGCTAACTCTGGATTTATTACAGTCATTACATGCTTACCTTTACATGTGCCTGAATGTTTGTCCATAATTGCTTTGGTTGAGATGACCTTTCCATACCTAGAACAGCAAAAAAACAACAGAAAAACTTTAGGGAGAAAGCTTATTACAACAAATTATTATTCCCAGACACTTACTGCTGCGTGCCCGAGTATTGTTTGTATATGGTATGAAATACATCAGTGCACAGAGGCGTCATTTGCGACAAAATAGTGACTAGTTACTACAGGTTTAAAATACAATCTCTCGGTCCTTATTTCGTTCACACATTCATATATCTATCAGTCTATTCATTCATTCATTATTTCGTTCAACCGTCCATTTATCTATTCGTTCATTAATTTATTCATAAAATCAAGAGAAACTCCATTTACCAGGGCAGTTTATTTATTATATACATATAGCAGAGTCAGTAAATGAATGAGTACACAATCAACCAATCAACTGATTAACCAACCAACCAATCAACCAACCAACCAAACAGCAGTTATCAAACTTGGCAAGTAACACGACACAAAGCAACTAGCTAACTGTTTTTACTCACTGTTAACAAGTAAACCAGTTAACAATCAAACATGAAACAAACAAACAGACATATAAACATGCAAACAAACAAACAGACATATAAACATGCAAACAAACAAACAAACAAAGAAACAAACAAACAAACAAACAAACAAACAAACAAACAAACAAACAAACAAACAAATTAATTAGTAAATTAATGTAAAAACACACGCATAGAATTAAATGTAATTTTTCTTTTTATGTATAAATATTTATACATACTCATGACTGGTTGTTAAGCTTTTGATTTTTTGTTTAAAGGACAAGAAAAGGGGTACCTGAAGTAGGATTAAAAAATTGCCTTAAAATTATATTACTTTATAAGCAATTCTATGCATACATCGTTCTCGCGTTGAAAGGATTTTTTGTTTGTTTTCTTTTTAAATCTCCCGTAATACTGTTGCTACCGAGCCATTACATGACGTCATCACACAGCGTAAATCAGGGTAAGAAAAGGAAATGCTAAACTATGTCCCAAAACACTTTCCATGCAAAGTTATGTTACTTAGCATTTCGCTTACCTGCTTGAAAGACTTGTGTAACTAGAAAAGGAAATTATTAATTGTTTAAAATGCTTTCACCAATTATTGGTAAAATGTCACTGACTAACCCTCCAGGGTGCACCACTCACTAATCAAAAACATATTTTTAGTCTACTTGACAAGATACAGTACTTTAAAATTTTACTTAGTTAGTGACGTGTGTGCTACGAATGCTCTAATTATTTTTTTAAACTTTACTCAGTGTTATCTAAGGTTGTTTCAGATGGCTTATTGTGAAAATGGCTGCTTCTAATGGTCATCCCGGAAGTTTAAATCAAATTTACAACTGTTATATAGCGTCACTGCCTCTGCACGTCTGAGTGGTATAAAATTTCAAGATGAATTTTTAAGCTTTATGTAAGTCGAGGGTTTCTGCTTTAAAGCAGAAAGGTATAATTGGATTAATAGACACAGGATGTTGCTAAAAAATCGGAATTTTTCTGCTTTTCTAACAGCAGTTCAGTGCGTCATTTTTCTTGCGTCTTCACTGTGAAATAGGCCTTAGATTGATCACTGTTCTTCTGCAGTTATTGTAGTATAATCTCTTACTATACTAATCTTCCTCTGCTAACTCTGTTACTACTACAAATAACACCCAAACGCATTTTTTTGTATTCTGACCAGCGCAGTTTAGCATATCAGCATTAGGGGGTGAGCATTCTTAACCAGAAAGCGAATTCGAATCGAATTAAATTTCCGACTTTCGAATTCGAATCGAACCGAATATCAGTATTTCGAATCCGAATCTAATTCGAATTGAGTTTGAAAGACCTTCGAGCTAGTTTTCGAACCTCTAGTAAAAAGTGTCTTTACAACGATCAAGCACGTTACTTGATTTTGTTCTGTAGTAAAATCACTATTAGTTTGTTAAAAATTTTGCACAAAAACTGCAGCTAAATTGAGCTAATTGCATGCTATTTCAAAACATTTTGATGATAAAGAACGTACGTGGCTGATTGTTGAATTATTCGAATCTGTAATTCAATTCGAACGAAAAATTATAGATTCTAACGTTCGAACGACCGATGCTTACCTCTAATCAGCATATCTCTAACTGCAACGTTTGTTTAAAAATTTTGGAATGCCCTGTATAGCTGCGTTGTTTACTGATTGTTGTATCGTTTAAGACGTTTACAGTTCTTAGGTGACGCTAATTAGTTAATGATCTTCAGTTCACACCATAGATATATCCACAGTATCTCTGATTTCAACAAAGCAGCCATCCATGTCATAAAATAATTAACAACTATTCCAGAATTGGCACAATGACAAATTTTAAAGGCGCCATAAAAGTGGGGTGACAAGAGGCGCATTTACGTTTTTAAGAGCTACGAAAGAGAAAGGTTGAATCAGCTCACAATCATCAAACGAAAAAATTTACGTATAAAAATATGCATCAAAACTTCACATTTTATGCTATCAAAAGTGTTCGAAAAACGTAATTATGCATTACTTTGGGCGCTCTTGGCGGTTCTTATTGATTAACATTGAACATGGACCCTTCTAACCCCCGGCTCCTGCAACTGCATGGAGTGCGTAATGACTGTGCTTATCTGTCTAGCTCTAGTGATAGTGCGCTACTAATCTAAGCAAATAAATAAATGAAAAAATAAATCTTGTGGCAGACAGACAGTTAGAAGGACGGACGGACGGACAGACAGACGGACGGACGGACGGTCGGTCGGTCGGTCGGTCGGTCAGTCAGACAGACAGAGAGACAGACAGACAGACAGACAGACAGACAGATAGATAGACACAGGGCAGACAGACAGAAGGCAGACCAGGAACCAAACAAAAGCAAACAAGTTGGCTAACAATTCCCTATCGGGCAAATCTGTTTTCTGTAGAACATTTATAGATACATTTAGACCAATTAACAAGAGAATTTAATAAAAATGTTGTAAATTCGTAAGGTACTTACTGTTTACACATATTATACAGATCAGCATCAGTTGTAGACGCTAGAAGACCTCTAATGTACAGATTTGTCGTACTCAATGCTTCTCCACTACCTTCACTGGTTGATGACATATTACAAGGACCTCGAACGCAGTACTGAAATAGTATACACTGCTAATGCAATCTGTTTTTACAATTATTACACTGCTAATGTTTTATCTTATTTAAACAAGAATCTGCAACATTTTCAAAAATTTGTGAAATTGTCACATTTAAAAAAATATGTACCAAGTTCACGCAAAACACAATTAACAGTATAACGAAAACTGAGTTAATAATTGCACTCATGTGTTGAAGCAATGAAAACAGTAAATTTCGTTCAACATAGCTGACTCTGTTGCTACCACAGGTAAACAAAACGTTCATGTCAGCTTGCGTAGACTTTAAAAGTTTTTATCTGCACAATAAAAGTTTGGCAAAATATAATTTGCCCTGCGGGGGGGGGACCGTTTCCATTAGAGTTCAGCACAAGATCAGCACAGATCAATTTCGCTATTACACCAAGCATTAATGAATTACTCATTCAAACACGTAAAAGATGGTAGAAAAAAAACGATGCACTCGAGTTCTGAAGCTTCATTTTTGATAACTCGTCCCTAGATATCTAATAGAGGTACGAAGCTCACTTCCCATGCGCGAGGTTGCGGGTTCAAGATCATACCTAACTAAACACTAGTCAAAGCAGCATGCTGATAGATCTACTAATAAGCATTGTTATGTAGGATTTAGTTTGTTAAACTTTACTGAAAACTACTAGTTGGTTATGTTTAGCTTTTGAGCTTACGTTAATTGTTGAGTGCGAAACTGACTTTAAAATAAAAGAGATTTATCGTTGTTGGTATATAATTAACACACGTACATTACATAAACGAGTATTAATAACTCTTTACACAACTGTATCTAGATTTTACATAAACAATAAACCATTCCTAGTACGAAAGATTGATTCCAAAAAAACACAATAATCTCGCATAATTCGATACCTCGACTACTCATTATACAGACAAACTGAGCATTGTTATTTGTTATGACAGTAAACACAGGAAACAACTTTTAAATACTATTAAAAAACGTCAATCAATCAACCTGATAACGTGGACATTTCACAACTAACTGCATTTCTTTCGTTAAGGTCACAGTAATTACAAAATCGCGCTCAGGTATTTTATACGGTTTATGGTACAGGCTAGATTCAATGGCCAATTTACGAGCGTTTATCCTAAATTTGGTATAGTTTATTACAGCCTGCTTTGCTGTTAAGTGATAAATAATTTCGGCTAGTTTTCAAGTAGGCATTCTTTTTTACAGGCGATGTTATTTTGTTTTGTTTTGTTTCTCATTTTATTTTGAGCTTCTCCTCTATCCGTAAGTATATTGTCATTAATTGTTAGAAGACAGGTAGAAGATTGCATAATGAGCTACAGAGGCCCGACACTGCAATTTGTCTATTAGAAAACAACGAATTACTCAACAACGAAAAACAAAAAGAAAAGCAAAGCCACTTACCGAATGCGTGTGATGTGTACAACCTGGACAAAACATCGAGCAGCTGATATTCCCGCTAGAAACGCAGAAAATCCGTGGCGTATCAACGCGCTTAAGTAATGAGTTGCGTAATCACAAATTTGGAAACCACTAATTACCACTCAACCAAACCAGAGCCCAGGCGGAATACCACGTGTTATACCGCCATAAGAATGAAGGACAACACAAGCGAGTTCAAGAGTGACGCTCCGGTTTTGTATTTGGGTTATTGCTGCTCTTATTCCCAGGCCGAGCTGGCAACAGTGCAGGCTCCAGGAAGGCGCGTGCCGGTGCTTCGTACCACCCACCAAACACATGTACAAGCTGCGTTGATGATCTGTTGACATCTGATAAAATTTAAAACCCAGATAAGTACACTCGTATCTATTGTGTGGCGCGTAGAGAGGCCAATGAGGTCGCTTACGTGATGCTTGTTTACAAGCCTCATAATGATTGTAACTGCCCTTGAAATACATTGCATTAAAGGGGAAGAAAAGTCAATTTAAAATATATCCCAAAGAACTTCCTATACAAAGTTATATTATTTAGTAGCACCCTTACCTGCTATGAAGTCTGATGAATTGAAAAAAAATTCTTAATAATTTAAAATGTTTGCGCTATCCGGTAAACCGACATTGTATCATCTTCCCAGTGTGCACTGCTGGCTTACCAAAGTTATGTCAATTACTACTGTTTTGTTACTGTATTGCTGGGCCTACTGTCCCGTGGTCAATGAATTTAACAAACTAACTAACTTCAAGGATAGACCAAAAAGCCTTAAAGCAAAATGGGTCCAATCTTAAACTGTAGGTCAAAACAATGTAGTCCTTAAAATATGGAAAGGAAACATAATACTTTTTCAGAAATGACTTATGTGAAAGGATTATTACCGAACAAACACAATTTCATGTTCGCGCCACTAGTTCTTCGCTGTTACATGCATTTTTCCATTCGCTAGTTAGACGGGAACGCATTGCACGAAAAACAGGTGCTGTATCTCTCAGTTCAGATGTGTTAGTTTGTGACGCACTACACACGTTCGACAGCTCATGCGTGAACACGTCAATTTGAAATTTGACTCTTCATCTTAAAACTTAACTAGTTTTAGTACAGCACCCTGAATAGCTTAAAGTAGCACTGTACTTCAATTTTTGCTTTTGCGAACACGTACAACATGCTCGTGGAACATTTTTGCTGTTGAAAATTATGTTAGTTTGTGATGTCATCAACAGTTGTGCTCGCCCTCCGTTAATTAAGTTTTTAATCTATTATTTAATTATCAGAAACGGTTTTGCAGTATTAAGTGTGGACTTTTTATCGGACTTGAAAATGGTGTAGTATATGAAAAATCATCCTGTCTTCCTTTAATAAAAAACTTTAAATCAAAAGAGTCGATTTTGCAGCGTTCAAGCTACGTTGGCGTTTCAACGTACTTTTTCGATACAATTTCAGATGAAATGATTTGACATAATTACTGATTAGTTCGGAAAGGAGTGGTTTTTCCGGCGCGTGTTAGGTGGCAGATTAATTAATTTTGAACAATTTGTATTGAAGATAATTAGAAAATCTAGATAACATCAAATGTGCGCAATTAATATTAAAATAATTTGACACTTTGACTTTAAAATGCAGTAATCAGTTTGTTATACTGATAAATTTCTTACCTTATTGGAGAGCTATGGCTATTACTTTTTGTTTAAACAATTCTTTGGTTTTGAATTAGTTAAAGCATCTTTTTTTAAATGTATGATTAAATTTATTCGTTTTGGTTTCAACACAAACTAGTTCGACTTGAAGTATTGGTCAAAGGCGCTATTTTGAATTTAAGATAGCAAATAGAAAATCCAGCTCTGCCAATCGATGCGGAATTCATTCTGGTATATTTCCATAACTTTCATAACGATACATTGTAAATTTGCTGAGCGTTTGGCTTTTTTTCGAAAACAACAAATAATCCAAAACAATTTTTCGCCCTCATTTTTAATTCAAAATGGCGGTCCGTCAATCGACGGGACACTCTGACATACTCCTAAAAAGTTTTATGACGATCCGCTGCTAATTTGTAGAGCCTTGGGCCGCCCCACAACAACAAGAACAGGAAAAAGACAACAAGAACAACATCCAGATGAGTAGTGAATTGGATAGACCTCGATCAAAAACTAAAAGTAGGTTTTGACGACTTTCACGACTAGCACGCTAAGAAATGATATCGACCTTGCCTATTAATATGGTGCACTTACATTGTGTCTATTGGTGACCCCCGCTCCATCTAATAAATTTGATAAACCTTTACTAAAACGGACAAATATTTTTAGTGAAGCCCTTAATGGGTTGTTGTTACTTACAAATTCTATTAGCAGGAAGGGGCGGTATTTAAAATATTAGCTCGTGAAATTTCTGCGAATTTAAAAATGGCTTCCGAAGAGGTACTCCAGTTAAATGAATTCAAGACTCACCCTCTTAAACTTACAAAAAAGCTTTCTATTACACTATTATACCACATTTTCTTGAATATGTTGTTCTGGCAACATGAGTTTTTTGGTACTCTGTTCATTTATTGTTTTTTTGTGCACTTTGTTTAAATTGTGACCTTCTCAAGGATAAACTGACTGCTTGCATGTTATACAGAGAAAATGAGCTGTATTATTTGTGGCGTACTTTATCACCATTACTACATAATGAAAAGGGTTATGGTTATTAACTGTATTCATATTTGCCTGAATAAGCGTAGCTGTAAAAGCCTAATATTGATTGTAGTTTTTGTTCTGTATCCACCCAAATAAGTACAATTGTTGTGCAATTAATGGACTTCCGCTTGTCGATAGGCTTTTAGGCATAACTATTCATTTAAACTGATGTTCACTAATTTTTGTACCGACTTACGGATACTATTACCTGGTGTAATAAATACATAAATTAGTCACAATTGCGACCAAGAGATACGAAAAGATAGCAACACTTTGTTGCCACAAACGAGGAATAATATTACTTTGATCACGTGATAATACGTCATCCGGGATGTGCAATGTTTCTCAGGTTGGCATGTATAGGAAGCCCTTTCGTTGACCCCGGCAGCGAAAGCTTTCATAAGTAGTTATAACTAACTGGAATAGCCTGTACGTTCACTTTGGCTACATTAATTAGTGCTGGATAGTGAACAGTGATCATAGTTAAATTAATGTTTATACATCGGCAGATGATCTACATTTTTTGATAATTATGAAGAAAGCAGTGAATCAACGTTTTGAATCTTTACATTAGCTGATCTTTGATTCAATAACTCGGTAACTTTAATTCAACTAACTTTGGTTCCGTAATTTAGTAACTTTGATTCAAACTAACTTTCATTTAGTAATTCAACAACTTTGGTTCAACTAACTCTGGTTCAGTAACTCATTTGCAAGTAACATCGTGAATCTAATATTTGATAACGTCAGAAGTGAATACTCAGCTAGTTTGCGTGCATCATCCGTCACAGATTAGCAGCAGATAAGACAATTTATCTTTAGTTTGGCAACATCAACCAGAATTTTCAATTCGTCATCGAGTTTAGTTTCTTTATGCCAACAACTGACCTGGAGTTAGTTGCACCAACCCCTGTTACATCAACTTAGTATGGAAGTTGGGATGGGATGATAGAAAGATGGGGGTTGCGGACATACTAACAGACTTTGCACTTCACACTACGGCTCATGGTCTAAACAAGGCGTGGAACTCTCGTCTGACTACTGCCCGTGTGATTTGGACACTCCTCTTTCTTGCCGCATTCTCCTTTCTCATGGTCCAGTATGTCACCATTCTGATGAAGTACTTCAGCTACCCGACGTCTGTTGCTGTTTCCATGGAGTATGGCGTCTTGCAGTTCCCCAGTGTCACAGTCTGCAACAAGAACCCCTTGCGTGTCAGTAAACTTCCAGAGCCAATGCAAAGTTTACTGCAAGCCAGGTTTGGTCATCAGCTGGGACATTCTCACGAGTCAGCTTTTGCTGAGTATTTTGGAAACAGAAGCCAAGAATTAGAGACACACACCGTAGATCCCGAAGGCCTTTTGGAGGACGTGGAAGGCTTGCTAACTGAAGATTATCCCACCCATTCTGAAGGCCTTTCAGAGGTGGTGCAAGAGCTATCGTCTGAAAATAATCACACACATTCTGGAGACGGAGAAATACAACACATTCTTTTCTTCTTTCTGGCGGAACTTTATACCGGCCTTGACTGGACAAATTCGACCAAAATGTATGGTCACCGGTTAGAAGACTTGGTACAGGAGTGCACTTGGCGTGGAGAATCCTGCACCAAAGAGTAAGTACTGAAACAACAGGCGCTTAAAGGAAAACAGGATGATTTTTCATATACTAGCCCTTTTCCAAGTACGGTAAAAGTATACATCTTAACACCAATAATACTGCAAAAAGGTTTTCTGATAATTAAATAATAGATTAAGAACTTAATCAAGGGCGGGTGAGCCCAAACTATCACAAACTAACATAATTTTCAACAGCAAAAATATTTCACGAGCGTGTTGCACGTGTTTGCGAAAGTGCAGTACTGCTGCAAGATATTCAATTTGTTGTTGTAGGCAAGTTTTAAGACAAAAATTCAAATTTCAAATCTGCAGCTGTACTCATGCATGAGCTGTCGAACAGGAGAGGTACAGCACCTGTTTTTGGGGCAATACCTTTCCTTTTGGGCATAGCTAATGACGAAATGCATGTAACAGCGAAGAACTAGTGGCGTGAAAGCGAAATTGTGTTTGTGTAGTAATCATTCTTTCACGTAAGTCATTTTTGAAAAGGTAGTATATTGCAAAGAGTAGATTGGTTTGGTCTACAGTTTAACATTGGGTCCGGTTTTGCTTTAACTGCCTTTTGTTCTGGTCCAACTTACAGAATAAACAGAAGTCTTACGGCGCATTCAGATTAGAGATTTTTCTTTCTGAGAGTTCTCTCGGTCTTAAAGAAAACGTTCATAGTGCACTCTGTGACAGAAATTATTACTTCTACTATTACTATCTACTACGTACTATCTACTACTTACTATCTACTACGTTTATCTACTATTACTTGTTACTGAAAGCACTGATCGCCCACAGCCATGCTAAGAACTTGTAACGTGAATTTTACCTGCAAAATGTTTTCCTTTTGCTTCAATATAGTAGCGTTTCGATACATTAATCTTTTTTTATTTTATTCTACTCATTACAACAGGGACTGGCAATATGTACATCATCCCACCTATGGAAATTGCTACATCTTCAACTCGGGTCGAAAAAGGGAAGCTTTGAATTTGGGTAGAACTGGCCACTTTCACGGTAAGCAAGACGGGAACGCAGATTTTGTGGCACAGCTACTACAATAGAAAGGAGTCGAAATAAGTTATAAATTTGGTTTGTTTAGAAACTGTTTTTAATGGGCAACAACAGGAGTCCTTGTGTTCCAGCAATATATATCATCAATACATCTGTTTCCCAAAACTGGGTACTGAAAAGATGTAGGGTGACTTTTGTGTTATTAGAATTTGTTTTTGATTAGAATCTCGTTTTATGATTGCGGGAATAAAACGTAAGCTCTACGAATAGTTTTGCTTTTTTTTAATAAGAATTATCCATATTTGGCAATTAGAAAGAATAAAGAAATTTACCGGGATTTAGAACATATATTTTGGCTATCTAACTACTGAATCGTATTTCTACGTTGTTTCTAAATTATGGTAAATTTCTTTGTTTTAGATGCCTTGATAATGAACAGTTTGTTCAAAACCGGTCGGCATAAGTTTCTGGAAAAAATAAATTAAAATTTGAAATAAGACCTCAGTTCGTGTGTGGAGAAAACAAAAAACTGGAATTATTATTGAAGAAATCGCATGTTTGTTTTATTGTTTTGTAAGGGCATTCCCCCAAAATTAGTTTAGTGTCAGAAGGAGATTGTCATATAAACACATACATGCTATTTGGGCATTTTACTATTTCATTTTTACCTGAAATAGCTGCTTTCGGAATCTGTTACTTGCAGTTATTAACGTGTGGTGACTCGCTGTTTCTGGTACAATTGCTTAATGTACTTATGTGCAAACAAGTCGCTATTGGATTTACCAATGTTCTGCTTCCATTATGATTTCTGCAGGTCTGTCGCTAACACTGTTTGTTGAGCAAGATGAGTACGTGGGACATTTTACTCACTCAGCGGGGGCACGTATCTCGCTTCACCCCCAACTGACACATGGTTTCCCGGAGAAGTTTGGATTCGATGTGGCGCCAGGTTTTGAGACGTCTGTTGCCGTCAGAGTTGTAAGTTTAATTCAAAGAAAACGACAATTACAGTAGCGATTGCGCCTTTTTTATACAATTTTGCTCGCTGAAAGTTAGGAACCAGCATTCAATGACAAAACGAAGCTGCTTAATTTTGATGGTTGTGGCGAGACTGCAACCTTGCTCATTACCATCCGGCGAGTTGAGCCAATGAACAACTAGACGGGTTGATCTTCAAGAATGAAACACAGAATCAGCAAACGTATCCTTCCTCAAATAAATGGGTATTTCGAATAAAGCTTCCTAGTGTGAGTATTGAACCCAGGGAGCCCCCGAGTAATTTACAAGAAGCATAGTGCATGACCATTCAGTTATTCACCCTAAATCAAAGATGTTTCTTTTGTTTTATTTCAAACACATGAAAACTGCTTTTTAAAGACGGGAACTAGGAGGCCTTTAGTTCTTATGGTGGTCGTAGCTTAAAATCTACCTGTTATAAAAATATATAATAATAATAATAATAATAATAATAATAATAATAATAATAATAATAATAATAATAATAATAATAATAATAATAATAATAATAATAATAATAATAATAATAATAATAATAATAATAATAATAACAACAATGATAATGACAATGATAACAGACGATGACGATGACGATGACAACAACAACAACAATAATGCATAATAACAAGCTTAACGAAATATATATATCTATATATAGACAGACAGACAGGCAGACAGACAGACAGACAGATAGACAGACAGACAGACAGACAGATAGATAGACAGACAGATAGATAGATAGATAGATTATGTCTGTCTGTCTGTCTGTCTGTCTGTCTTTCTGTCTTTCTGTCTCTCTCTATCTGTCTGTCTGTCTGTCTATGACAGTGTCTGTCTATTTATCTATCTATCTGTCTGTCTGTCTGTCTGTCTGTCTGTCTGTCTGTCTGTCTGTCTGTCTATCTATCTATCTATCTATCTATCTATCTATCTATCTATCTATCTATCTATCTATCTATCTATCTATCTATCTATCTATCTATCTATCTATCTCTCTCTCTATCTATCTATCTATCTATCTATCTATCTATCTATCTATCTATCTATCTATCTATCTATCTATCTATCTATCTATCTATCTATCTATCTATCTATCTATCTATCTATCTATCTATCTATCTATCTATCTATCTATCTATCTATCTATCTATCTATCTATCTATCTATCTATCTATCTATCTATCTATCTATCTATCTATCTATCTATCTATCTATCTATCTATCTATCTATCTATCTATCTATCTATCTATCTATCTATCTATCTATATCTATCTATCTATCTATCTATCTATCTATCTACCTATCTATCTATCTATCTACCTATCTAGCTATCTATCTATCTATCTATCTATCTATCTATCTAGCTATCTATCTATCTATCTATCTATCTATCTATCTATCTATCTATCTATCTATCTATCTATCTATCTATCTATCTATCTATCTATATAGATGTACATATATAATTTGCGGGTAAGCCATTAAATCACGGACATCCCGACAAGTAGTAAGTGTATCACTTATTAGCGTTGAGAGCATTTGTACCAAAGATTTCCAAATGACTTTTATGTCTCTAGTTGTATTTTAACAATTCTTTTTTACGTTTAGAGACATATAACCCGCTTACCAGAGCCACATGGAGATTGTGCAGTGGACGGAACAGATATTTCGTACTTTTCGCATTTTCATGGAGATCGTTACAACTTAGAGGTATGGTATCACAGATTCGATACATGAAAGTTGCGCTCCATGACGTCATGTGGTAGCACTGTGGTTATAAGGTGCGAAAATATGACAGTAACCTCGAGCCACTAATTCTGACTGAAATGGGAATGGTGATGCTGATGATGGTGATGAGGGGCAAAGGAGAAACCGGAGTTGTGCAATCAGACTTATACAGCGTGCAATCAGACTTATACAGCGTATTGCACTTAATTAAGAGAGGGCCAGATTTCGGTAGGGTAGGGTAGTAGGACCATGGAAGGGGCAGTTCAAGGTCGAAAGCCTGTTTTTTAGCTTTTACTAGCAGGTGTTTTTAAACCAATAAGGTGATAGAGGGCCAATGATCTATTGTATGGCAGTGAACAGTGCATGTTACTTAAGTAATTGAAGTAACTAATGGAACAGTGCATGGAACCGTCATTGCTATATGTAGGATGCCCGAACATCATATTGCTCAGTGGTGTGAAATTCCATAGGTAATACTACTACCTTGGGAAGGCAGTTATAAACGTGACTGAAGTATCAAAAAACATTTGAATGGCGTCTAAAAGCTGGCTATAGTCGGTACATTATTTATTTATAGGGTTGTATGTATGGTTGCATCATAGAAAAAATGGTTGCTGCTTGTGGATGTATACACCCAGAGGTCGCTTATTTCGACTTCCTTTTTGAAGGCATAGAAATCTGCGCCAATCACAGTAAGCGCTATAATCCTTTATGATTTATTGATTTTTGCGTGTTTTTCCTTCTTGCGGTCTTCTTGTCACGCAATAAGATTGTAGAGAAGTATTGTGTTCTGATGACGCCAGTGATGATGACAGTTATAGTCCGGGATAACTATTAAATGTAAAGGTTGCATTTTCCTGGGTTTGCATTACAAAATAGTGTTGCAGACCTATTTGAAACAAACGTATTTGAAAAAGAAGAGCAAAGTTCGCATCAAAAATTTAACCAGGTGTACTCAAACACACGAGGATGTAATAAACTGAGGTCCTATAAACGTTTTAAAAAGGATTGTAACACTGAATTACATTTATCAAGTATGTTGTCCAAAAGCCACAGAAGTGTATTAGCTAAATTTAAATGTGGGGTTGCTCTGTTTGTGTTCAAAATTGGAGGGTAAACTAATGTCCCAGGTGATCAAAGACTATGTCATTTTTGTGATCAGTTAGTGGTCGAGTCTGAAAAACATGTTTTATTGTATTTCCCCTTTAATGGTGATATTCTGATGATATTACATTGTTCCCTTTATGATGATATCCTGATTTTGTTATTCCAGTGTCTAAGCGCAAAAATAAATAATTTCAATGAGTTCAACGATAATGATAAATTATGTAGATACTGTCAGGTGATATTTGTTTAAAAGAATGCGCCAAAACCTGCCACCTAGTGGTGGAAAGAAGAAAATTTTTTAACTAGTGTAATGATATGTTTTAATGTTTGTTTAATGACTGTTTTAATTTATGTGTAAGATGATTGTTTTTAATGATTTTTAAGGTGTCTCATAAGATAGAGTGTCGATAGAGTGGCTTTTGTTATACTGTAACTGTGCGTACTTTTGTGTTTTAAACTGTTGTAGAATGAAAGGTGACACTATCATAAACTAACTACACTGTGCTTTACTACATATTATTTGGCCACATCTACGAAGTTGTACCTCTACAGTTAGATGTTCACTCACCTTGTACGATATCATTAATGTGGCTATCTACACTTATTTGCGTACGTTTTTGTTTCTGTGTTTGTTGAACCTTTGTTCATTGTCAGTCAGCTAATGCAACATGCAAACTGTTTTCACTACCTTGTTTGTCATTGACTTTCTGTCACGCTTATGGCTTTTCATTGCAGTTTGTCTCAAATCACTATAAATTCTGTTTACAATTTAAGGAAATAGGACATGATCAGTTGTTTCATTTGGATCAAGTCGACAAATCTGATTATTTTACTAATGATTGATTGTTGTTGTTGCTGTCGCTACCACTGTCAGTGTCATCGTCGTCGTCACGTTCTGTCAGCAATGGTGGTATTGAATGTCGGAGGTTGTTATGCTAACTGCGTCATTGTACTAGATATTAAATGTCATCTTTCTACTAAGAAATCTTTTTTCTTGTGTAAGCTTTTCGGTGTTCATTTTTGCTCTAGCTTCTTTTATCTCTACTGTTTTTCCATTCTTCTGTAATTTTTTTCTTTTTTTTCCTCTATTTCTTTCTTCTTGTATAACTAGAATAAAACTATGCCCCGGACAAGTTTGCAAATTTTATGTTATAGGGGAAACTGAAGGACTGCCTGTTGCATGTACTACAACTGGAAATAAACAATTACTGTTGTCATGTAACAGTACTTATTTCAAGAGTTTCATCTTTTGCTTGTCTGTAGAAGCATAAGTCTTTACAATCAATTTTGTTTGTAGGCTCAGAACAATGCGCCATTGAAATTTACGATCACGTGGGATCTCCACAAACCTGCCAGTGCCCTCTGCCGTGCGAGTAAGTTATCTTTTTCCGTTCTAAATTTGTAAGAATTGTCCTAATCTACGATTGTCACTTTTAATTGTTTTTTATTATCTTTTATAGTGATACTCAGTATGTGACAGACAAAAGTACCGCTAGATGGCCGTCACACGAGTATGAGGTAAAGTACGAGCATATCAGTGTTCTATGTTTTAAGGTCGAGATTTTGCTATAAACTCCTATAAATGGCGACACGTTTTAGCATACAAAATAGCGATATTAATATAACACAATCGAGATTATTCTGTAAAAATATTATTATTTAGTTTAAACTTTTTTAAATTAAGTAATTTATTATGAATCATCATAAAATTTAGTCTTGGGATGGCAACACTGTTCATGCCACTTGATCTACCATTCCTTCAATAGATGGCGACACGGTTTAGTATACAAAATCACGATATTAACATAACACAATAGAGATTATTCTGTAAAATATTATTAATTAACTTAAACTATTTTCAAATTAATTAACTTATTTATTATTAATCAGAATCGTCATAAGATTTAGCCGTGGGATGGCAGCACTGTTCATGGCACTTATCTACCGTTGCTTATTAATATTTATAATATTTTTGGTAGAAAATTTTCTTTCAAGAATTCACCCACAAGTACAACGTCAGTAAAGAATTAATGAGTAGAGCCACCAGTGCAGAAGAACTTTCTACTATAATCAGGTACTTAATTTTGCTTAACGTAATAACTTACAACTTACTGTGATATCTTTTGATCTAGCCTAGAGTCAACATGAAGCCTATATGATTTCTCATTGTGTATGATTAGACAGCAAAAAGAAGGCAAGAAATTCAGTTGAAATAAAGTTAAAAGCATTGAATTTTTGTGAATTAATTTAAGGAAGACAGGATTATTTTTCATGTACTACTCCATTTTCACGTCCAATAAAAGGGATACATTTAAAACAATTAATATTGCAAAAGCGTTTCTGATAATTAAATAATAAATTAAAAACTTAAGTAACGGCAGATGAGCCCGATTATTGGTGACATTACAAACTAAAGTAGTTTTCAACAGCAAAATATTCCACGAGCGTGTTGCACGTGTTTGTGAAAGTGAAAATTGAAGTACAGTGTTACTGTAAGATATTCAGTGTGTTGTACTAAAACGAGGCAAGTTTTAAGATAAAAATTCAAATTTCAAATTTACCGCTGGGCTCACGCATGAGCGGTCGAACGCGTGTAGTTCGTCGCAAACGAACACATTTGAACTGAGAGGTACAGTACCTGTTTTTTTGTGCAATGCGTTTCCGAAATGCAGTCGCTAGTGCCCGTCTTACTAGTGAATGGCGAAATGCAAGTAACAGCGAAGAACTTGTGGCGCGAACGCGAAATTGTGTTTGTGAGGTAATAATTCTTTCACATACGTCATTTTTGAAAAAATAGTATGTTCCCTTTCAATATTTTAAAGAGTAGATTGTTTTGAGCTACAGTTTAAGATTGAATCACGTTTTGCTTTAATGTGCAAAAAGCAAAACGCCTCTGGAACCTATGAAACAGCGGCGACTTGGGTGAATTTTGAAATTGACACAGAAGATTGTCCCAGCCTGCATGAGAGTTTTAATGCTTATACTAATCGAACACGGTAAAAAATTTGTCTGAAACAAACCCTTTCAGACAAAATTTCCCCGCACACGGTTACTTATGCATGAAACAAACTGTGTCGTAGGTAAACTTAGTAAACATTAGATGACACGTGAATAAATAATCGCTTCTTATTGGTCCGCATCTGGTTTTGCTCAATAAATTTTTTTTGCACGGAGCCCGCATACGAGAGCAGGATAAGTTCGTCTGAGGCAGAAAGTTAATGACGTTTAATAGAAAAAAATTATAAAAATCTGTATGCAAGAAAGTCGGTAAATGATAGGGTTTATGAAGCCTGCAGACGAGTAAAAATCAGTGTCACGACAATTGCTGCAAAGTAGATTTTTTACGGTTTGAGACTAGTAACAGCCCAAATAAGGATGCGTTCGTTTTATTTTCCAAGCATTTCGTGCATCAGCGTTCTGGGTAATTTGTGCTTAGCCTAGCAAAAATTTGTGTGTTTATCAATGAGCGGTCCAATTACCTATTAGAATACTATTGGTTATTTTTAAAATGTTTTTTTTGCAGTGAAAATTTTGCAAGAGTGAATATCTATTTTCAGCAGCTCAACTACGAGACAATAACAGAGACTGCAGCGTATAATGTAAGTAATTGTTCAACACACGATAGTTGAAAATTTCTTAACATCTTCCCTCTTCCTCCTCTTCTTCTTCGTTCTCCTCCTTCTCTTCTCCTCCTTCTCTTCATCATCATCGTCTTCATTTGTCATCGTCATCATCACCATCATCATCATCATCATCATCATCATCATCATCATCATCATCATCATCATCATCATCATCATCATCATCATCATCATCATCATCATCATCATCATCATCATCATCATCATCATCATCATCATCATCATCATCATCATCATCATCATCATCATCATCATCATCATCATCATCATCATCATCATCATCATCCTCCTCCTCCTCCTCATCATCATCATCATCATCATCATCATCATCACAACATCATCATCATCATGGTCATCGTCAGTCTAAATCTAAGTCGTCAGCGTTATCAGCTTCGTCATGTTAACCCTGCCTCTCTTTCTGAAAATTGTCATTAACATCGTCTCTACCACTTGTCCCTTTCAGTGAATTAATTTTGATTATTTTCATTCTAGGTGTCTCAAATGTTCACAGATATTGGTGGCAACAGTGGCCTGTGTCTAGGCATGTCTTTGATCACTGGCGTGGAGGTCATAGAGCTACTAATTCTCATCATTTCTCACTTTTGCTGTAGAAACAAGGTGGAGTCAAGTGTTACAGTGGCACCGGCTAGGCAAATTAATGTTACACAAAATTCGCTATTTTCTCAGAAAGTAGAAAAATCTATGTACTAATTACTTTAATGTTTTGATGATGTTTAGCGTGTGTATTACATATTAGCGAACAGATTTAAGTATCACTTGACTCTAATAGCGCTTGTGTATTTGAAATTTTTAACAAGTCTAAGTTACGCAGAACAGCAGCTTATGAATTCAGTTGAAACATCGGGCTTCATATCTGCGGAAAACTCTGTTTGAAAATGGTTTCACAAAAAACTACAGCCTCACCAGATTTAACTGAAGCATCGATCGATCATCATCAAGCTTCTATCATCTAACATAGTAATAAGCCTTTTCACAGTTCCAGCGTTTGATGTTGATCGTGCAAATGTCAAAGGTTAAATGTACCAGGTAACGCCTATGTGTACACTTGACAGCGCCTCGCAGCCCATGCTGTTGTAATAGTAACAGTTTTAACAGCTAGATAGAAACTTACCTAGTTCATTTTTTATTGTTTCCAAGCAAGATCCTACTAGTAAATCACTCTACACACAGACTAATGCATTATTAAGTAAAGTCCGCGTAAAACAACTGAAGTACTGAACTAATGTTTTGCGTTACTCACATGTCACGTGACGATTGTAGTTAGAACACGTTGCTGTGGTACACTTAACCTTTAACCTACAGTAACCGCGCGTGAGCACAACGAAACTATGAAAAGGCTTATTCTCTCTGAAACATCTGTTATAGCTGCTGCATCACCTACTATCACAATGATTATTAACAGTATATAATTTACATTATACATATTATTTAAAAATAGTATTTATCGCAAAGCACACCAACCTCCTTCTCTCTCCATTCCTTGCACTATTTTTTCTCAAACAATGTGTTACTTCTAACCTTGTTTTATTAGCGATTTTTCACATGTTCAGAAAGCTTTTACAAGCTCGAGGCTTCTCTAGCTTTCTGCAGTAGAGTAGACTGGACCTGAATAATATGTAAATTGTTGCTGGATATTACATGAATTACTTTATTATTTTGTGTTATATTTTATTTTTGTATATGTTTTATACTGTTGTACTTGATGTGAAAAATAAATTATAACAAATTAAAAAAGTAGAAAATTAGTTATAAGAATTCTAGTTCTCTAAACTTTAAAATTTTATGCATATCTTCATGTTTCTGCTGCAGTCATCGAGTAGCTTCTGCTTAAGCCGATTCGAACTGAAAAAAAAGAATAAAATAAAATAATAATAATGTAATAAAAATGAAAAAAAAACAGTTGTTTTCAAGTTGTTTTTGCTGCTTTCACAATTTTTTGTAATTCTGTGAAGTTATTTACCTATCTACGTGAATTTTCATTATTAGGTAGGCTAAAATTGCTGATTTTTGAGATCTTGTTTGGCTAATCGCTGTACCTTTAAACACAAGTGACCACATTGGTTCTAAACGTAATGGAGCGCTATAACCTAGAACTTATTGTACATTGTACATTTTAGTTTCAAGAAAGCTACCCTCTTGATGTACTTGTTTAAATTGTTAAGTTTAACTAGGATTATAGCATTATAAATCTGTGAAAATTTCATTCGTATTATTACTAAATAGCTTGTACTCACATGCTATATATACTGTAATATCAGTTTTGTTAATTGCGGTTGTATTATTTGATATAGCTTGTGTTGTTAAAACATGTATTTCATGTATATTTGGTGGATTTGATTAAAACGCTCTGCTTTATACTTTATAACATCTTGATGTAAAGCATGTTTGTCGCGGTGTGCAGCGCACCCTGCAGTGACGATCGCTAGGGGACGCTACACGCGCACCAGTTTAAAAACTTCCTGTCATTTTTACGCTTCTCCGCGAGCGGCCGTGTCGGCCACGCCGTGGATAAGCAAAGTAGCTGCTTCTTTGGGATTTTAATTATCGTTACTATTGGCTTCTAGTCTTAGTTAATTGTCTGACCTGAAGTTATGCTTTGTTGATATGTCAATTTTCGCTAGTGTTTCGCTGCTGTCCTATCAACAACATCATACCAAGCTATAAAACGAAAAGTCCACTTAATACACTTGCACCGGCATATACTTTTATAGAAAAAATGTCCTACTATGACTTTGAGCTGATTTTAGACATTTTTGAACTTTCGGTAATTTTTGCGAGTTGTCTATAAATACTGTACATTACATAGACCTGACTGTTATTGTGGATGCGCTCAGTCCAGGCAAAGAAACGGTAAAAATCAGCATTGAACTGTGCGATAGACCTGCACTTTATTAAAATAACAGATCACAAAGGTCATTACTATTTAGACAAAATGAAAAATTAGATTTAAGAAGACTGAAACACAAATTATTACTTTATTTTTCCAGAGATTTGAAGCAATTCTAACGAATTTAAATTATTAACTAATTATTAAACTAGATAATGATTTACATTTACTGGTAACAAGTTTGGCTTGAAAATACGACTATTGACTGTTAAATTGTAACAAAATAGACAAAGCAATGCAAGTATCACCAAACGGCATGACCAGCATAGCGGCAACAGAAAATCTAACTATGTGTAGAAACAAGTGTGATTGATAAGTGGCGTATACAACTAAAGCTTAGGTCACGTGATTAAGACAGGAAATGCATATTTGTAAAAATGCAAAAAAACAAATAATTATAGAAGACTAAATTAAATTGCTTGACACTGACAATTACAATTGGCCACATTGGTGAAATTAAAAGTGCACATCAGTAAATGGCTTGCTATTGCATGACATGTCGCAACAGTGAAGCAGCTTAAAAATAATCTTTGTAGCCATAGGGCAGCAGGAATCCTTCACTTAAGTCCACTCCATTGTATTCAAAGGCTACTCCAGGTATATCGGAAGAAGATAGGATCCGATGGACTCGTTGTAGGTTATCCGCTTATAGACTTATAGAAACTGGAAGATGGAGGCACAGACCAAGACGTATGCGCATACGTAACTGTGCACTGGGTGTTGACGGGGCAGTTCAAGATGATGAGCACGTGCTATGTCATTGTCAAAAAACTGCATTTGTCAGAAACAAGACTGTTTTAACGATAATAACAAGGACTCTTTATTAAATATTTTCACTCACCAGGATACTAAGGAAGTTATCAGTTTTGCGTCTGTTTGTTTCAAGTTATTTTAATTGTTACGTGATGAATTTGTTTATTCTTCTTGTTGGACTATTTTCCTCTTTGATAAGTTCTTACCCTGTATAATTGTAGCTATTAGTCAATAAATCTAATCTAATCTAATAGAAGCAGGCCAAAACCAAAGCCTCCCTCGACCTCCTAATTTTCTCGTTTAGCTTTGTTAGTACAAACCCCCATATCTCGTCCCAGTGACCTCATCAGCATTAGTGCACAATTGCACCAAAGTCAATATGGTCTTGTACCCATCTTTGAAGACCCAACACACATATTACAAACAAACATACCTGGCTTAATAAATACTAATGATTTATTCGTGTTTTTGTCACGGTCGTGTTTAGCAGATTAAAACGAATAGCCATTTAACTGTAATAACACGTTTACGCGGCATTTGAAAAAACTATTAGCCATATCTGAATGTATTGTATTGAACCTGTCATTAATAACTAATTAACCGAATTTGGTAAACGTTATAAACTGGTGGCTCCACCTATTGGGAGTTCAACAAAGAAATGTTACAGTTCAACTTTTTGGACCAAATTCTGGCTTCATGATCATACCTATAGTTGGATGATTAAATGGGTCACGACACGTCATGACTTGAGAGGTGCAGATTATTCCACGAGGTTACGGAAATAGTGGTCAAATGGCCGACTCAGCTAAAAGGCCTAATGATTTTGTCTTTGTCGGGGCGTTGGCCGACAAGACATTGCTTCGGATACTTTTATAATCAACTTCATGACTCGCAATAACTACGTGAATTGAATTGTTTACACTACCAGTTATTATCTTGAGTAGACAGGACGTGAGCCATACGTCTGATATTCGGTAAATGACATTTTCCTGTGATGGGCATGCATCCATGATTGTGTAGTTTTCAACCAAGACGACATAAAAAGTAGACTTCTAATATATTCTGAAAGCCTGGTACCTGACTCATTAGGAGGAGACGTCGTCAGAAGAATCCTGGTGGTCTGTCATCGTCCGCTAATCTCATTAAGCCAGTCAAGCGAGTGGGACATTGATGCGGTCGCCGTTGCCGAAGAGGCTGTTAGCAAAGTGATTCCAGGTATGTAAGTGTGTGAACCCCGGAACTTTTACGGGAGACGCCCCGCTACGTGAAACGCTAGCAAGACTGATATTAAATGAGGGGTACCCCGCTGTTCTAGTGCAAGTTGTAAATTTTTGTTTATTGTTTTGGATTGATTAATTAATTATGCCAATTAAAATGTTAAACCTATGGCAAACAGTTTGTTTATTTATACTTTGTTGTGTTCACTGTTTCCGTTCACACTATCACCATTGGCCCATTCTCTGTACTTTAGGACGGACCGACCCCTACTGCGCTTGTAAATGCCTTAGAATTAAAATAAATATTGCTGCTCTTTAATATTTGGAGTTACAGACCCGTTCAACAATCCATCTTGACTTAAGTTGACCGACCCAAGTTCGAGGCCCAGTTGGGCTAGCAAAGAATTTCGTGACCCGAATGTTACAGTTTTAAATGTCAGTAACATTGTACTTTGTAATTTCTTGTGTATTCATCTGTTTATTTGTATTTTGTTTGTATTTCAGACTTACCATCTGAAGTAAATGAGGTAAATAAATGAAATGAGACTATTGTTCACGAAAATCTTGCACGTTCAAGATAGGCTGCAATATATAAATATAAAAATGAATACATAAATATAAATATTAATATATATAAGCATATTCTAGACTCACTTTCTCAAACTTACGAAAATATTATAAAAGAGCCAGCCTTTAGGACTTAACATGAATTCAGAGAGTTTTAGGTTTCTCATATTGTGTTCCCTATTGTGGTTGTGGAAAATGTAAAATTGTGTAAAATGTATATTATTCTTCTGACACATACTACAGTGGTTTGTTTTCCCAGTATTTAGGCTTTACTTAGTGTTAGACTAATTGTTTGCTGGCTGTTGTGATCTTTACTTGAATCTGATATATAAGGTACAATTTTCATGTTTTCTTTACGTGAGAACCTCTTTGTAAGTTATTTCTACTTGTATTTTGACAATTTGATTTTCACTCCAGTGATCGTGTAATGATATAATTTATTTTATGCCTTGGTTAGTAGTGTCATAATTGTACTAATTATTTGTTTTGGCTTGATTTGTAACATTGAAAACGATAGTTGCTGTCGAAACGATCGTCTGTGCTAATAAACAATATTATGAATATATTGTGGTGGGGACGCAGTTCTGATAGGCAGTATTAGCAAACTTTGTCAATATTACAATATAACAAAAATGGTTGTAATTGTTTGTATATTGTATGTACTGTACTTACGTGAAACAGTGGAGCTTTGAATATATGAGATATGAGAATTTTTAATATTGCTTGCGATTTTTTGATGCGTAATTAATCGGTTTTAGTTTATCAATACCTTTTACAGCACAAACTTTTGATATGAATGGGATGTCTACTAAATTTTGTACTGGCTTACGGATACTGTTACCATTGCAATAAGTGCATATACTAGTGATTATTGTGGGTAAGGAGACACGCAAAAAGCGGCAACACTTTGCTTGAACAGGTGAGGAATTATGTTACGCTGATCACGTGACGATGACGTCAGCAGGAATGTGCAGTGTGACAAGCTCAACGGTTTGCAAGTGCAACTAAGCTAGGAAACACTTTCGTTGAATCAGTGACATATTTTGTTTTTGGCCACAGATTGAAATAACGTTGGTGACATTAGTACTTAGCAGCGATCAACGCTAAATATAAAAAGATCAACAGTATCAGCAGATCTACATTGCCTTATTATGGTTAACATCAGCAGTGAATCGACGCATGTCAGCTTTAAACCAGCATCTGGTGCTTGATGTATTTTAGTTTTGGCAATGTCACCATTGTATTTTTCCAATGTTTGGCTTTTTACTGCCATTCCTCAGTAACTCATGTCTCAATTAATATCCTCTGGAATCTAATGCTTGATAACATGAGAAGTGAAGTAATTGCCCATTTAGTTTTTACTTAATCGACAACTTTCTATTATGAATTGGCAGTGCTAAATTTACATTTACTTTGTCGGTAATATTAGTCAGAACCTGCAACGCATTTGTCTTGTTTGTCACATTAATTTTCTGTACAAACAACTGACCTGGGTCTTGGAGCTAACTGAATCAGCTTTCCTTACAACTGTTTTGCGTAGAAAAGATGAGTGTTACTGACATACTAACAGACTTTTCACTTCACACTACCGCCCATGGCATAAACAGGGCCTGGAACTCTCGTCTGACCACTGTTCGTGTGATTTGGACAATCCTCTTTCTTATTGCATCCTCTTTCCTCGTGGTCCAGTATGTCACCATTCTGATGAAGTACTTCAGCTACCCGACGTCTGTGGCTGTTTCCATGGAATATGGCGTCTTGCAATTTCCCAGCGTCACGGTCTGCAACAAGAACCCTTTGAGGGTCAGCAAACTTCCAAAGCCATTGAAATATTCCATCCAAGCCAAGTTTGGTCATCAGCTGGGACACACTCTCGAATCAGCTTTTGATAAGCACTTTGGAAACAACAGTCAACAATTGGAGACACCCAATGTAGAAGACATTTTGGCGGAGGTGGAACGCCTACCTGAAGCCTCCGGAGGTCTTTCAGACCTGGTTAAAGATCGAGAACTCCTTTTGGAGGAAGTGAAACAGCTGCTGTCCAAAGTTAATCACACAGATTTTGAAGATGGAGGAATAGGACACGTTCTCTTTTTCTTTCTGGCAGAGCTTTATGATGGCATTGGTTTTGATGGGAGAAAGTGGGTAAAGGAATTTGGTCACAGATTAGAAGATTTAGTACAGGAGTGCACGTGGCAGGGAGAACCTTGCACCAATGAGTAAGTGTTGCACCAGCAGCTGTTTAACTATCTCTTAAACTGGTCTACCTGTAAAAAAGTCGCTACCTAGCTGTACAGTCTGAACATCACGTGTTATGTATTTGTTCAATGTCAAATGCTATCAGAAACCGGTTAACTTTTATTCCTTATAATTTTAATTCTAACAATGTAATTGATAGCATAAATGCAATAACAGAAATAATGAAACTATACGATACTTGAATTAATTTTATTTAAATCAACATTCATTCAAAAATTAGCAGTCTGTTCATATCATTTAATCTTACAGTTATCTGCAAATCAGTCTTATAAATTTAGTTCTTCATTTTAAGTGAGTGTTATATTTGTCATACTTTTTATATTTTAACTATCTGACATAATTTTGTTGTAATCACTTCGTTCACTGTAAGCCTGTGCTTTTATCTGTGCGACAATTGGCCAATCAGGCTCTTCGTTACCGATATTGTTTTTAAATTGGACTAACTCTCTACAACTTTGTATGTGACGTATTTTTAATATGCTCTATCCCGTTAGTCAATAAATTAAATTCAATTCTCGTGAAGCGAAAGGTTTTAAACAACATAAAAAGTACTACTTAAACATGCATTTCCATGTTATGAAAAACAGTAGTCGCTAATGGTTCTTTCAGATGCAGAGATTTCTCTCGCAACTTGTCTCTGAGAGTGAACTTGCACGTGTGACCAGCTTAGCAACTTCTCTCGCAACTTGTTGCACAACGTTTTCCCGAGAGTAAAGTCGCACGTGTAAACGGCTTGACAACTTCTCTCGCAACTTATTGCAAACTCAGCGAGAGTTGTTGAGAGTTAACTTGAGCAATAAGTTGCCAGGTCTATCACGCGTGCGACATTCTCCCAGAAAGAAGTTGCTCAACAAGTTGCGAGAGAAGTCTTTACATCTGAACGCACCATAATAGATGCCAAAAAGCGACATTATTGAAATTATCGTGTCAGTTTTTTTAGTGTCAGTCTTTAGCTACATTACTTTGTTTTTTATTTTATATTCTTCATTACGACAGGGATTGGTATTATACACATCATCCCTCACACGGAAATTGCTACATCTTCAACTCGGGTCGAACGAAAGAGCCTTTGTACTTGGGCAGAACTGGCCACTTTCACGGTGAGCGAAATGCAGATGTAGGTTTCGCGGTACAACTGTGTGACGCCGGGTTTTACTTGTTGGTTTTCTGTTCTTTATTTAAAGCAGATTTTCTTCAACAATTCCCAAACTAGTACTCCTAGCCGAGCGGAGAGGTAGTAGTACACAGATGTTAGTAGTTTAGAAACTGAATCAGTTTCTCATAGGTACCTCTACGGGGCGTACCTTGAGATAAAAGATATGGGTTCGAATCACGAGTGGGATCTTAAGTGTCGGCCTTGAGTTGCTGTTATTGTGTTTAGCTAAAAAGTGTGAACTATTCATAATATTTTTACTATTCAAATACTTCTTAAACGTTCATAAAAAACGCACTCCAAGATACATATTTTGTGTATAAAGATCGATCAAAATTTAATTAACAAATTTGTGATGATATGATCAAAAAGGTAATTTTCAAAAGCAATCAGATAAATACGAGGCAAAACCCAACTAAAGATAAACAAATTAGATTCTAATACACTAGGTACTCACTAATTACCCTTTCCCTGTGAGGTGCACCGAAAAACCTGTCCACGCTAAGATGGTTCACTGTCCATTAACGTCTTGGCATGCCACATAATCATTGGTGACGTCACTGGAAACGAAGTCTGCACTGTCAAGTAGATGAGGTAGGTGAGGTGACATCAAGAATGGTTTAACTTTCTCAGAAGCTGGTATCAGGTAAATTTATGCGGTGATATTCAGTCCAACCTTCCACATGATCAGTAGTAGCCCCATAACGGCTTAAGCAAATTGTCCCAAGTATCCATTTGGCTGTAAACTGCGACAGTGCACAAAATGTATCACAACATATCTGGACTGCTCGAAAACGTTACTGTCCTTTAACTGTAATCACAGTTATAAAATGCTAAATGCCAAACTGCAACAAATTACATAGTCCGCAGGTAACACGTACAGAGCAAACGTCTTTACTTCATAGCTATAAACGTGCCGACTGAAGCCGTCGAAATAAAACTAGGACGACAACCTGGTTTCCAAGTTATGCACTTGTTGAAGGACAGGTGTGTGGCTTTCCCATCCCGCAGTACTTACAGTACCTATTCATAATACTAGATAAACATTCGTCTATAGTATACTGTTCATAACAAACTGTAAGCGAGTTATAGCTCATTTTAGATTAAAAACTGTATCAAACAGGCGTCAAAAGTACTCCATGCATGATTCCTGTAACCATACACAACCGAAGGTCTTTCAGAAGAGAATATAATCCTAGGAATCTGCGAGGATCATAATCTATTTACCTTGTTACCATTGATATCAATGAAATAAACATTAAAAGAGGCACGTGTTCATGATAGATCTACTCTGTGACTTAACTTTAACTAACAAACGAAATCATGTCCCAAAACCCCAGGAAAAGATCTTAAAGAAACATTCAAAATATATCTAATCATATATTCAACAGATAAGAAACTTTCGAGTTTTAAATTCCTAGAAGTTTCTTTTGCGATTACAAACATGCAGTGTACACAAACTTTTTGTAAAATTGGAAAAAGCTGTATTCATTTTTGGTCGACGTTTCACCCAAAGTGCTACTCACCCGGTTGTTGTTGTTGTTGTTATTAGTGGATGATGTTCTTGAAAAAATTGAATTGCAGTGGATTGTCGTAAAACTTGAAATGAATATACTAGAACGCATTCTGCATCAACTGACGGAGTCGAATTTTCAAACCGCCATTTTGAATTCTAGATGGCGGCCATAACATTTATTCAACTCACTAAGAATTTTCCGTAATTCTTATTTAATTTCTCGTGTTTATAATAGCAGTAATAAAACAGAGGAAAACCTCTGACAAAACCCTTAACAATGTGTGACTTTGACCAACTCTCTGTCACTCTGCATACACCTAATATCCCTGTTTTCTGCTTTCTACAGGTCTGTCACTAACACTGTTTATTGAACAACTTGAGTACGTGGGACATTTCACTCACTCAGCGGGCGCACGTATCTCGCTTCACCCCCAACAGACACATGGTTTCCCGGAGAAGTTTGGATTCGATGTGGCGCCAGGTTTTGAGACGTCAGTTGCCGTAAGAGTTGTAAGTTTAATACAAATAAATAAATAAATAAATAAATAACTCTGTGTTTTTATTTTTCTATGGACTGTAAATGTATGAAATAAAATAAAATATAAATAAATAAATATATTTTTTATTATACATATACCTGACTCATATTTATATATATATATGAGTATATATATGTATGTATATACAAACAATATATACATTATATATACCTGACTTATATATATATATTCAGCTGACTCCGAAAAAAGAAATAAAAACATTGCCTTAATATAAAAATATATTCATATAAAATAAAGGAATGAAAACATTGCATTATATATAGATTTTAATCCATACAAAAGTACTTCACCTGTGATGTGAAACGAGAAACTCAGTTGCAGCCGCAACTAGAGCATGAACAATCTGAACCTAATTACATATTCACACGCAACGTTAATGGGTTAAAGATATTTAATACGTTATAGATGAGCTATTAACTGCATGTTTTATGCTATTAATAAATAATGATATTGGAAACCGTTATGAAATAAATAAAAACTAAAACCTTGCGTATATCAATATGCCGTTCTAAAGGAAAGCCCAAGCCTTCTGGGATGTTTGGCTTATTTCAATGTTCACGAAAAATGTTGGCAAGATTTAATAATAAAATTGCAGTAAACGCCTCATGTGATTAATAAAATAACTTTAAACTCCGGGTCATTTCACGCTTGGGCGCTCCCAATTTGAACGTCCAATCTTCTACCAATGACGTCATTCATTGGCTGAAGAAAAGCAGCGCACTGTCAATTTCTGCAAAAAGTATAAGTATTTACAAAAAAATAGATAGCTAATTATGTGATATTTTTTTGCGTAAACATTAGGTAAGCTTTGAAAGTTTGAATTAATTCTAACCACAATGTGCTTACGAAAAGTCCACCAGTTACCTCATAATTTTTAAGTGAATAATGGCTGCCACCGCGCTGAAAAGTTCTGTATAGCATTAGCATAAATTAGATTTATGCTTTCTAGACAGTTTTTTGCAGAATTCTTTGTTATATTTTCCTAAGTTTAAGTGACGACAGTGAAATAAACCTAACATGCTAAGTGACTTGTCCTTTCCTTTAACTAAGGAAGACGCGATCATGGTGGATAAAATCCTGCATACAACGTAGCCATTATGACTGTATTTGATAGGAAAGATTTCGTTGTCACTCCATTGATTTAACGATTCTTTGTTCATTCAGAGACAAATAGGCCGCCTGCCAACTCCACATGGCACGTGTGTGAATAACGGAACAGACGTTTCGTACTTTTCGTATTTTCAGGGAGATCGTTACAACTTAGAGGTGAGTAAAGGTATAACGTCAGAACTTACATATGACAGTTTTGATAAGTTTGATATAATTTGTGTGCTCATCAGTTGTTTTGGTTTGCGGGTGCTAATTAACTGGGTTCTTATGAACTTATGTTGTGCTTATGTAGAGTACTAATAATTGATTTGGTGTACTATACTATAACCAGTACAATAATACTATTACTAATAATAATATCATTTGTACGTTTTAGCTTAACCTATATTAAAGAGCTCTGATATTGATGATGAGCTTTTTTGGGCCTTAGCCAGGCCTTTGACAAAATCCCACATCCAATGCTTTTAAAGAAGCTTTAGTTTGTTGGATTTGATCAATTTTCAATTGATGTCATAAATGCTTATTTGAGCATTGACTTCAAAGAATAAAATTATCTCAAGAAATATATTCAGAGGGTGGAACTATTAAAAGTGGTGACCCCAAGGCAAAATATTGGGCCCCTTATGGTTTATATATATATGTTATTAATATACCAGCACTAGTAAAAAAATGATAAAATCATTTCATATGCTGATACACATCCACCTATACGCGTAGTCCAGATCCATACACTTCTGTAAATAAACTAAAGAGCAATGTGGAAAAGCTTAAACTATATTAATTTTGATCAACAGCCAGAAAAAACAACATTTATGATGCTTACGCCAAAAGACAGACTAGAGCAAAGCAATACTATTTATGTTGATGCGACAACATTTAATTTAAATAACAAGCTAATTCAACAATCTAAAACAACCAGATTTTTGGGGAGTTGAAATTGATAACAAACTAAATTAAGAGAATACAAACTAACATAACTAAACTAAATGCAATATTTCTTTCTTAAAACAAGTAAAATGACAATTAAACCTAACTACAAAAGTGCAGCCGCTATGTAGTACTTTCCAAATTGCTTTGAGATCATACTCCTAGTTAATAGAAAGAGAACTTAAAAGACAATCTGATGTGCCATTCTTTGCTTCAGCATCTCCCACAGTGCTAAGCAACTAGTATAACTTGTTTCAGGATTTTCTTCAATTGCAAGGCTGCAACAAATGGCGTACTGACCATACTGTTTCCTGATTTTCTACTAGGAATATCGTTTAAGTTGATTAAACTAAAACTGCATATTACCTGCGGCATCGCATTTTCGGTAAAGATCGCATTTAGAACTAGAGCTCTAGATTAAGTGCATTATTTGTTTATAGGGTTGTGTGTATGGTTGCATCATAGAGAAAATGATTCTTGCTTGTGGATGTATACACCCAGAAGTCGCTTATATTGACTTCCTTTATGAGGGAATAAAAATCTGCACTAATCACAGTAAGAATTGCAAAGAACCTTTTCTTATTATATTTCATATTTATTAATGCCATGGAATAGATACATATACAGTAAATTACAAAATAATTATAATTTCTGAAATGAAATACAAGGAAATTTTTATATATGTAGTATATATATATGAAACGCCATAAGTAGCAAATTCTAAAAAAAAGAAACAGTTATCTACAACAAGCATATATGTAAGTGGCCTAGACATGCAATTTACTTGGAACAATTCTGGTACACCAATGTGATCGCGGGGATTATTTTAATTTGCATGGTATCGGTCCGCGTTGTTGCACCGTAGCATATATTGCTACAGGCGGGTAAAGATAACATATAACCAAGGTCAAATAGAATTTTTCTCTTCAGGCTCTGTCAGAACATGGTTTCTGGTACTCTCAACAAAAATCGGCCAAAATCGGTTTGGTACTTTTGAGATATCCTCGTGAGAACTTTCCTATCAACTGATTCTTGGCCCTAATAGGCGCCATCTTTCTATTTATGCGCATATCTCAAAAGCTAATGCTACGTTATTGAAAATCTACAGCTAATGCTACGTTATTAAAGTTAAAGTCATTGCTACGTTATGAGAGTGTTACATAAAAGTGAACATAAGCGAAAAGAGCTACGATTATAAGACGAAATACAATGTAACAACTACATACATAGTTCTTGCCCTGGATTATCTTCGATAATGAGGAGGTGGAGTGACATGACGCAGTGTTCTGTCACTCCAAGCTAGCTAAGAAAATTTTGGCAAGATTATAACTATATATACCTTCTGAGAAGGAGGCTTATATACAAGTGATTACACGGCTAACTAGGCAGGAATCCAAAACTAGTTTAGGCAAATTACATACTTTAACCTTTGCATAGAATTAAGTGTATAGTATGAAACAGATTTGCAAGGGCAGATCCATGCAAACATGAATAAACAGTTTTATTCGAGAATCGCCATACTGGTGTGGTTCTCGACAAGTACCTGAAACCATGTTCTAACACAATCTAAAGAGAACAATTCTATTGCACTTTGTTCTTGGTTGCCCTTTTACTAGGAGCTATTTTACCCACCTATTAGTTAACACGTAAACTGGCACACTGCCAAGCGCATGTAAGACGACTGAAAATGAACAGCACACATTTTTCCAGAAATACACTTATATAGCTTGTCAGTTAGCAAGGTAATCATTACAATTATGATTTGCATAATAATTATTATAATTATTTTAAAATTTTGTATGTAGGCTCGAAACAATGCGCACTTAAAATTTACGATCACGTGGGATCTCCTCAAACTTGTCAGTGCCCTCTGCCGTGCAAGTGAGTTAGCTTTCTTGTTTATTCAGTTATTGTTGGTTTATTGCAGCAGAAAGCCAGCAATAAATAATTACTCAAAACTTGGAAGAATACGTTTGAAATAAGTGAAATGAAATAGAACTGATACTTAATTTGCATTTTAAAATTTTAGCCTAATTATTTTGCTTATTTATTTTACAGCGATACTCAGTACGTGACAGACAAAAGCTTTGCTGGATGGCCTTCACATGAGTATGAGGTAAAGTTACATAATATTTTTCTGATTTTGCTGTAAAGGTGACAGATGGCGACACTTACCAATTTGTGAGTTAGCAGCAGAATAACGAATTTTTCTGTAAAGTATCGATTAAGCTAGCTATTTATTAACTAATCATTTATGACAAATCATAAAAGTATAAATTTAGGATGACGTCATTGTTTATGTACCTCTACTTTTCCTTATTAAGGATTGTTATCTCTTTTTGCAGAAAATATTCTTTCAAGAATTCACTCACAAGTACAACATTAGTGAGAAATTGATCAGTATAGCTACCAGTGCAAAAAAACTTTCGGACATAATCAGGTACTTAAAAGACAAGAAAAGGGGTACCTGAAGCATGTACCTTAAACTATATTACTTTACTTCAATTTTATGCATGCATCGTACTCGCGATAAAAGTAATTTTTGATGTTCCGACGGCGCCATTACATGACGCCATTTGCGCAATATTAAATTATGTTCCAAGAAACTTTCCTTGCAAATCTATATTACTTAGCATTTCGCTTACTTGCTGGAAAAACTTATGTAACTAGAAATAATAATTTAAAATGTTCGTGCCAATTGCAATTTGTAATTATAATTTATTATCCACTTTAGCATAATCACATTATCACATTGTAACTGTTATACATCAAATCAATTGTAATTACAATAATTGTAAAAGAACTATATTAATATAGTTACTAACTAGATAATAATTTATCAACAGGAAATAGATGTTGCATGGTGGTCAAGAAGCAAGCTTGTAAGACCACCATGAAAAAAGTGGAGAGAAAAAATGCTTAATTAACAAGAAAAAGAGTTATAGAAAAACAGAGAATAGTTAAGATAAAATAATAGACAAAAATAGAGAAAAAGAGAAGAGAAATGAAATAGAAAGGAGTTCAGCAGAGACGTGATGGAAAAGTATGAAAATGTTAACTGTAAAGTAACCAGTCGCGGGATGTATTGTAACTATGGCACTTCACAGCAAAACCCAAAAATGCATAATAAGTAAGATTTGAGCAGAAGAGATTTCATATTATCTTTTAAAGTCAAATAATTTTCGATGTGTTGTGACATAAATTGATATTTTATTCCATAGATTTGGAGCGGTAAATTTTAGAAAGTGTCTGGCAGCATTGGTCCTGCAGAATGGAATATAATATTCATTTAATATAGTGAAATGATATTGGTGATTACATACGACAGGATTTATGAAACGCGGTGGTAATTAAATGTGGTTGGTTTAGGACAGATAGATAGCAAGGTGGTAAGAAACTAAGCCATCTAAATTTAAAATTCCACAGTTATAAAAAAGTATAGGTTCAATTGGGGCTTGTTTAGTTAAATTATAAATGATTCTCAAAAACTTACGCTGGTGTCTGGCTAAGTAATTTAAATTTGTTGGATATGTTTTCCCACATAGAATACAACAGTAAGTTAAATAGGGTAATATTAGACAGTTATTATAGTGTCATTATGTGAAATTTGTGTAATTAATTTATTTTTAATAATTGAGATGATGCCAACATGTTTTGCAATTTTTAAACTTATATAATTATAATTAATATGGGTCCTCCAATATGAAGCATAATGCCTAAAAACTTTATAGTTCTAACTCTTACAGTAAATTACTCGCAATGTAGCTCACAATTATCAGGCAATTATCATCAAGTCCAATTGGTAGAATGTCGCTGGCTCACCCTACAGGGTGCGCCAATAAAAACATACCAAAAACGTATTTTTACTCTTGTTGACAAGATACAGTGATTTAAAGTTTTACTTAGAGTGCGCAACGAATGCTCTGATTGTTTTTTCAAACCTAACGCAAAGTTATCTAAACTTGCTTCATACGACCTACCATTTAAATAGCCGCGCCTAACAATTATAATTATAATTATAACTTATAATTATCGAGGTAGCTTAAGCTTACAAGTTTTATACAGTGTTACTGCTAACGCAAGCGCTGTATGCAATAAGACAGCATGTAAATGACGTGAAATTAAAGGACGAATTTTTGCTGTCAATACGGTCAGTAGTGTGGCTTTTGGTGAAACAGTGGTGCACACTGGGATGGCGATGCAGTGCCGTTTTACCTGGTGGCGGGAATCTTTAAATTAGATGTAATCTTTCTTCCAGTTACATAAGTCTTTCAAACAGGTAATCACAAAAAGTAATATAATTTCGTATGGAACGTTCTTTGGGATACAACGTAGAAATAAAAAAAGCCTTTATTTGCCATTTGTAAAATATCTAGAGTAAAAAATTCATTTATGAAATATTTGACATGATGTTTTAAGCCTGAAGTTTAACATCTAACTTGAATTTAATCATTCTGATCTTTATATATTAACAAGAAAACAATTAACAATTATAATTTTACGGTGGCTTGTTAAGGACGTAGTATCAATAAAAACTAAATTTATTAATTCGAAATTCCGACTTAGGAACTCGAAATTTTACTAAATCGAAATTTCGAGTCAATATATTTATTTTTCTATTTTTACTGTCCCTAACAAGCCACCGTATAATTCAAAATGCTTAGAAATATATAGTATAAATCACTTTAGCGTACATGTTGACAGGCGATTTTGCATCATGTTTACTTGTAATTATAAACGAGCATTCGAAATTCTCTTAGTTATTGTAAAAATTGTTTTTGTTCCAGGGGGAATTTTGCAAAAGTGAATATCTATTTCCAGCAGCTCAACTACGAGACAATAACAGAAACTGCAGCTTATACTGTAAGTTAACTTCATCTCGATGATCAGCGCCATCACTGCTACAGACGTGGTCTGTAAATTCTTAATCAACCCTGTCTCCATAGTTGTAAATTTGTTCCTGTCATCATCAGCATCATCATCGTCGTTGATCATTTCCATCGTCATGATCATCATTGTTATCACCGTTACAAATGTCATCAAATTTCTTATTTTATCGTTGTCACCAACTTTGCTACTATCATTATTGTTGTTCATCATTGTCATCATCGTAGTTGCTACTGCCAATATCATTGCTTTCATCATAAACATCATCATCGTCGTCGTCATCGTTATCATCATCATCGTCGTCGTCGTCGTCTCATCATCGTCATCGTCATCGTCATTATCGTCATCATCAACAATGACAAAAACTACATTGTCATCATTATTATCATCATATTCGTCACTGTCTCATAGTTTGTTATTTTTGTGTCATCATCTTTGTTATCTCCCTTGTTATCCTCGCATACATAAGTAACCAACGTGGTTATACTGCTCTACTTTCTTAAAATTGACATGATCATTGTTCGTAATTACGGTACGTTTTCAGCAAATTAGACGCTTGCTTTAATTCTAGGTGTCTCAAACGTTCACAGATATTGGTGGCAACAATGGCCTGTTTCTAGGCATGTCTCTCATCACTGGTGCGGAGGTCCTCGAGCTAATAATTCTCATCATTTCTCACTTTTGTTGTAAAAACAAGGTGACATCAAGCATTGCTGTGACACCAGTTGAACAGGTCAACGCAGCACAAAATTCACTGTTTCCTCAGAGAGAAGAAAAATCATCGTATTAAGTACCTCAGTTCATGATGACATGTAAAAATTGGCCTTAGATACATTAGTTTGATCCTTTGTTCACTTTAACAATGGCTTCATGTCTGTGATCGTCTTGGCTGGACAATGGCTTCACCGAATACAGCAATTCGAGAATTTATATATCTTCTATCGCTCAGTATACTATTTCTCTGGAGAATGGACAATAATGGACGTTTATGCATTTCTTTACGTTTCTACTATCTGAATTACCGTTTGCCATATTTGGACCGATTTGTAATTAAAAAAGAATACGACAAAATTATATAATAACAATTGAAAGCCATTTATTTTGCAGTTTTTATAAATTTGTGCAACTCTGTGACTTAGTTACTTTACTACATGAATTTTCGTTATTAGTTAAGCCTTAAAGTTTGGTGAAGTTCTGAGACCTTGGCTGACTAATCGCTGTACCTTAAATGCAACGGAGCTTTCACCGCACCGTCTCGTCTTAAGAGGCGTTTATGTAGCATGCGGTTGCGTTTTGGAGGACGCGGAATGATAAAATGGCTTTATATTGTTTTGAATACACCTGTTTATGCAGTTGCGGATGGTTATTCTTTGACTGCAGTTATCCTTTTGATTTTTTCCGCAGGCTTTTCCGCACTTTTCCGCATGCTGTTGCGCATTAGAAAACGCATCCGCATTCGCATCCACGGCTGCATAACGCCACTTTAGTGTTTTACCCACAACTAACGATGATATAAGCTTGATAAGAATCTCTTATTCATATATTATTAAATATATTATATTCATACATTGTATGTAATAATATTCTTTTCGTTACTTTCGGAATACATACTTTGGCTAAAGTTTGCAATTCCCCCCACACAAGTAATATTGTGTAGCGAATTAGGGTTAAGGTTAGGATTAGGATTAGATTTGGGATTAGGGTTAGGACAAGGGATAGGGTTAGGGTTAGGGATAGGGTTAAAGTTAGGGTTAGGTTTAATGTATTTAAATTGTGTGGGGAATTGTAAACTCCTTCCTATAGTTTGTTCGTAGGTCTATTTGGTTGATTAACTGAAACACCTTACTGGTGGATTTGATAATTTGGACAGTGCGCAGACAGACTTTCTAATTTTAATCATTTTAATGAGTTGTTAAAGTACATTGTTCAATGTTGTTCAGTAATAGTAAAACGAAAAAAGTTGTTATAAATAAACGGGTTTTTGTAATTAATTAATTGGCTTATTTCTTATTTAATCTGGCTGCGATATTTCGTAAGTAGGTAATTATATAAGCATAATAGAGGATTAAATTAACGCTTCTGCGGTCGTTATCATAGTTCGGAATTTTTCACTTAGCGTAATTTTAATATTTATTCTTAACGCCTTTGCGCGTTCAGACTAGCGTGTTTTCTTTTGCGAGTTTTCTCTCAGACAACCGTGAATTGTGAACTAGTTTGCGAGTTACTGTTGACACGTTATTGTAAACACTCAGCTAGTTGCTGATCACCAGCCAGTTAATGTCTAGTGTGAACGCCTTGCGAGTTACTCGACACTTCTTGAGTGAATAAAGAAGTAAGTGTCAGCTCGCGCAACTGTCGGAGAGCAACTCGCAAGTCTTGTTCTCTGATCTGAACACGCTTGTGAGTTACTTGGCGAGTTAACTTGGCGAGAATGCTCGCTACGTGTTTTAAAAACAATTATATCATGTATCAGTTTCATAAATTTTGTTTATTTACAAGTCTGAAAACAAGATTTTGATACACGTATTTGCACAAAGATTCGCCACAATTGCTGGGAGAAAGTATGATTCAGTTTTACAACTGCAGTGAAATAAACATATATAGCTTGAATATATTTTAAATATACTGTATTTTCAAAAAAAATATATTAACAACTTAATACAGGTTGAAATTAGAGCTGTATCAGATATAACACATGGCCTATATACTGTATGAACAGTAGAAGGTCTACATAAAAGTAACACCAGCTGAAGAAAATTTCAAACTTAACACAAAATGAACGTGCTAATCTTCGACAAAAGTTTCAACCGCTAAAATTTGCAATGGAATTAATATGGGTAAAGTTTTCAAGCCAGGTATCAAGAAACTTTTGCCTTCCCTTTAACTATTTCGTGTAGAATAAATTAAAACCTAAAAAATGCTTTCGCAGGCCCTAAATCACAATAAGATTAGAATTCATATTAAATTTTAATGCACCTGCTTGCTCACTAATTTGGCTTGATTCATTATTTCTGATTTTGATTGCTTTATGACGTCTAAATAATTCGACCACTTAAACAATCAGTCACTGTCTGGTTTGCTCATTTATTAATATTTATTCAAATGTGGTTTAATTTATTTCTTAAACCGTCATGTCTGGAACTAGCTTAGTCGAAGAAAACACCATCTCCACTCACACACTCGATTGAACGTATGCTTAGAACGAGAGAAAATAGCCGTGTGGTCAAAGCGTGTGACAGCCATCAGGGATTCTGGTCCTGGAAATTTAGTGGTGCACTCAGAAGAAATAACATTTATAAACATACATCTTTCCCTGGATTAATATAATTTATACGTATGGATAGGTGTGGACCCACAGAGTGATTGTAATCCCTGTAGTGGTATCTAGCCATAAAGTCTTGAACTATTCTTAAGGTGATTTCCCACATTAGCCGACCTCATACTGGGTAGGTATGCTGACACGAGAATCTCTCTAGTGCATTGTGATGTCATATTAACAATCTGATAGTTGCCCAGTAACGTCTGCATTGTGACGTCACCAATACTGTCACCTTGTTACATACATTTTGCATTGTCAGGTCATTTTGAGTCATAGCAACAACGTAGTTGCAACTGTGCGTGATGACGCACGCATGCACCTTATTATGCCACAATTATGACGCACGCATCACCGAACCAGTTGGGCGGCAATTATGATCGCACCTTTTATACCGTCGGGATTATATGACGTCATACCGCATGTTCATCGCTGTCATACACTGTAAAGGCCGTGGAATCGCACGTGGAACCCATCATGTCCGGATCATAGTTGGGCACTGATAAATTGCCATTTCTCGTATACAGTTTATTTTTGGCACCGTTGAATCTGTAGTTGTATTTATATGGAATGTTCTTTCTTCGAGATAGAGACTCGTGTGATTTGAAACGGACGAACGGACAACAGCGAAATACTTGCTTAAATCCTCGCCTGAACCTGTAAAGAAACAATGAAATTGCGTAAGCACTGCCTTTTGTGACGTCATAGACGTTATAATTAGCAATAAGCAGTGCTGCAGCAGTACAAGGTTGGTCTAAGGCAAATGTTTTTTGGGTATTGCTCTTTTGCGATGTAACGTTTATAAACAGGTCTGTTTTGCCGTGAAGCTGATCTCGTTCTTGTTCTTGTAATTGTTTGTGTAAATGTTTTAAGCTAATTTTTATATTGTGACGTCACAATAGAGCAACTTGTAGTCTAAATTTTTACCATAAATCGGATCGATGGCAACGTTAATTGGCTTTCTAAAACATATTCACAGAAAGGATTATACGGCAACGTTAAATGGTGTTCTAAACGACGTATCCAGGCAGTTACCAGAAAAAAAATCGAGCAGCAAAATGCTTCGCATTCCTGACTTGTTCAGAGATGTAGCGGTTGGTTATTGACGGAATCACTCTGCTGCCTGCAAATGTCTTTGGCACCTGTTTTTAACGCCCCGCAGACTTTAAAAGACGTACGAATAATCAATGCTAAGAGCATCTTCTCAGAGACAACAACTAAAATTTCTTGTCAGATGTTATGATGTATGTTACCATTATAACCGTTATAAGACCGCCTTATCAAATCACGCGTTCCCTATATCCCAAAAGAATCCAATTTGGGTTGAAATTACGGTTATTAAAAATCCTGTTACTGCTGACAATGTAACGGTAACATTTGTAGCATGTTACTATGAGAGAGATGGTTTACCATTCCTCATATACCAGCATTGATAAAAAGATAATAAAATTCTTATAAATTTATTTTCATTATAACCAATAGGCTGAATTACAATGCAGTATAAAATTACAAGATATAAAAATTGAAAAGAAAATAGCAAGCTAGAACACAGAGCGACAAGCACTGTTGCACTGTTGCAATATATACGAATTAGATAAAATGAGTCTAAAGTTATGTTTGAAAATTAGATAAATTGTATGAGATAAAACTGTTATTGAATCTCTCTGTTCTGCATTTTAGGTAAGGACAGTGGAAAATTCTATATCTCTGCGTATGCGCACCTGATAGTACAGCGTGGATTATATTACATGCATTGGCATTTTGAATTGCTCAGTTTTTTACAAGAATTTTTTACAAGATTTTTACATGTGTTGTAAAAGACGAAGATTAGCCAAAATTAGAGCATTTGGAAAAATTATTTTTAAAGAACGTTTTTGATCAAATTCTAACAAATCGGAGAGATTTTGGGAGAGAGATTAGTGCCATACTGACAAGCGTATTTCAACAAATGACCCAATCACGCTTCCCTGCATTTTTATCATATCATTAGGAGATGTCTCAGTTCTTTTCGTTGGTCGCAAAAGATAAATTCTTTTACTAGCCTTACAGGAATTGAATGAACAGACTGACATACTGTTATGTAATATCATTGCTAAAAGTTCTGGAATTAATGGTTTTTGGTGTACAAATTCTACTATGCGGCTTCTTGAGGGTGTTAAAGACTTGGAAATTAGGTGAGCTCTGATTTTTTCTACATTGTACACTAGTCTGGAATTTAATCTTCTCAGGAATGGCTTATTCAGCATTCTGGAAATGATTTTTGGTGTTTTAGTAAATATTCGTGTACGTACGCGTACTGAAATTAATTATTTTTGCAGTTAATTCTTATAAATGATTTTATGATTTTCAAATATGTTAGAATGTTTACACTGAACAAAGATATAATCCACGCAGAACAAAAGATATCAATTATAAAAGCGTGTTGAATGAGAGTTTCTCATTTTTTTCAAAAGACCTGTAATAACGCAAACAGTTTGTACTGTCTTACTTTGGCCACGTGCTGCCATCGCTCGGGTACTGAGTTAAATAAAGTTTGTCTGAGCAGCACAGAAAAGGTTTATTTACAGTTCTATATAAAGCGAAAAAAGCTCTGGTATGCAATAAACTTTTAATGTGAATTTTTCGGGTTGTTTTTCTTTTTACAAATGCTGCCCTGTGGTCGTTATAGTTTCATATCATCTTTCAAACTAATAAACACTGATTAAGGTTTATTACAAATTTTTAAGATTTTTAAGATAACTGAAAGTACTGGATTTGCAATGTGGGTCCGCGAAGAAAATAATCATTTGCAAAACATCTGCAGAAACTTTAGTTCTTGGAAAGAGGGATTCCGAGAGAGAGAGAGAGAGAGAGAGAGAGAGAGAGAGAGAGAGAGAGAGAGAGAGAGAGAGAGAGAGAGAGAGAGAGAGAGAGAGAGAGAGAGAGAGAGAGAGAGAGAGAGAGAGAGAGAGAGAGAGAGAGAAAGATAGAATGAGAGAGCCAGAGTGAGACACAGGGAGAGAGACAGAGAAAGAGAGACAGCAGAAAGGACGAGGGAGGGAGACAGAGAAAGAGAGAGAGAGAGACGGAGAGAGAGAGAGAGAGAGACAGACAGACAGAGAAACAGAGAAAGAGGGAAAGACAGAGACTGAGCGAGAGAGAGAAAGACACAGAGAGAGAGAGAAAGAAAGAGAGAGACAGAGAAAAAGAGAGAAACAGAGACAGAGAGAAAGAGAGAGAGAGACACAGAGAGAAAGACAGAGAGAGAAGAGAGAGAGAAAAAAAAGAGAAAGAGAGCGGGAAAGACACACACACGCACGCACGCACGCACGCACGCACACACACACACACACACAGAGAGAGAGAGAGAGAGAGAGAGAGAGAGAGAGAGAGTGGGAGAGAGAGAGAGAGAGAGAGACATCAGAAAGGAAGAGAGAGAGAAAGAGAGAAAGAGGGAGAGGGAGAGAGAGAGAGAGAGAGAGAGAGAGAGAGAGAGAAAGAGACAGAGAGAGAAAACAGGAATGGAGTGAAATTCCGAGACTGCTTTGCATCTAAGCAGCATTTTAATAAATTATATTATGCACTGTTGTGTGACAACATGCATTCTTTTAATGCACAAGAAAACCGTTTAGTTACATTACCTACAAAGCTAAAAAATTGTATAACAAAGACTTTTATTAAAACTTTAAGTTACAAAATGTTAAAAAACATGTCTCCACACGTTTCGACTGCACCCTGCAGTCGTAAGAAATTAAAAAGTTTTCCTCAGTCTAGCATTCATAACCACATTTTTGTCTCTGGCCACAAAAGATAATTTCAGCATTGTGACCAAGCTACAAAAAAACTGGGACCTATTCATAAAAAAGCTTATCTATGTACCCAAACCAGTCTTCTCTTAATGTGCAAAGTAATTCAATTCCATTGAAACTTGAATTAGAATTTTTACCTTAACACTTACTGCGTTTTAGTACAACACACTGAATCCCCTACAGCAATGCTGTACTTTACTTTCTCTCAATTTTCGTTTTTCAAACACGTGCAACACTCATTGAATGTTTTTGCTATTGAAAATTATGTTCGTTTGTGACGCTATCATTAGCTGGACTCGCCCGCCGTTAATTAAGACCTTAGTCTATTATTTAACTGTCAGAAACGCTTGTCCAGTATTATTGATGTTAAAGTATATACTTTTTACCGTACTTGAAAATGGGCAGTATATGAAAAATCATCCTGTCTTCCTTTAAAAAATACATAAAATAATAATAATTGTAAAGTTCATTCCCGTGAAACACACGATGTCACTAATGGCATTTCTAATTCATGACAGAAATTTAGTATGCCATAAAACTGCTAGCGTGAATGGATTTAGTGATTTATTTTAATTAAGCCAATGAAATTCACCAAATTTTCTTTTTAATTAAGTTTCTCCTATTCAACGTTACAAGAATGTTCGTTTTCTTCGGAAAACAAGTAAATTAGAATCGACACAGCTGCGTTTGTTTTCTCCTGTCCGAATCGACCGAAATTTGCAAGTCGGTTTGGGAATTCGAATCGAATTCGATTACAGGAAGGATATGATTAAACTTTTACTGGAAAACTCAGACAGCGCAAGACAATTTTACAAAATTCAAAAACCCACAGGACGGTAAAAGTGAAAAGTAAGTCGCACAAGGATAACCATTCGTCAAATATTATGAAAATCTAGGGCACAGAGGGAACTCGCGCACGTAGAAGCAATTTTTCAAGCAATTAAATTCTGATTCCGTCCGCAGTGGGGCGCTGTTCACAAACGCGTGTGTTTTTGACGAACTAGAACAATTTGCAAGATAAAAATGTTCGCAACGCCCTTGAAGAAATGTCAGAATCGTGATGTATTGTTTTAGTGAGAGTGACATGATAATCATGTTGAAAGCTATGCACAATGTAGTCTGGCCAGTGGCAGGATATTTCATAGGCTAATTGGAAAATTCACTGATTCGCACATATCTGCGTTGCTGAAGCGCAATTTTCGTGATTGATAATGTTAGATCTGAGAGTAGAAACACACAATGCCATTCCCTGAGCAATCTAACAATAGACGCCACATATTTAAAGGAAAACTCAATTCTCCATCAACATTCATTGTGTATTTAATAAAGACAAAAATACTGAGATTACCACGCAATATACGCGCAATAAATTAAGTTCTGCTTAAATAAAAATGTAAAATAAATTGAAATATTTTTAATTTCGAGCCAAACGAACATCGCTGCAGGCATTTTGGAAAAGATGACGTAAGCTGGTGGACAGCATGAATGTACGCATTGCAAAACCTCTGCAGTTCACTCAAAAATTCCTCTATTCTAGCGTTGTTTAACTGTGTTTATGCAAACATTTGTCATTAGATTAACTTTAAAGTGCTTACATAGCATAGGAATATATATATATTACACTTACATGGGATTATAGTTTAAAATGCGTAAGTACTGTGTGGTATGTAAATAATTAATTTACAGTTTTTTGTTGACTTTTAAATAAGCAAGGAATTCTGCGAGGGCGGGTTACCTAGTTTATAGTTTATAAAGTTTTGTTTTAGCTTACAAAATGTTTATTCTATTACTTTGTCAGGGTTCTTTCCAGTTTATTATACTACCAACAGTAACTGTTCTTTTTTTATTACAAACAAATCATCAAAAAGCAAAAAAAGTATTAATAGTCTCTCTGCTTAACGTTTTGGATTGTTTATAGTTAAGAATTTTAACTGCACCTGTAAAAATATGACTCAAGTACCAGGTTGGATAAGTATTTATATTTCACAGAATTTTTCATTCAAAATTTAAATTGATTTTACTAATTATATGAGGCGCATTATCACAGTTTTGTTGCTGAAACTTTCTAACATTTTTCTCAAATATTAAAATAAAGTTCAACTTCCCGAGAGACTTGGCTTTTCCTTTAAATATCATCTAGCCTCTAGCAAATTGTAAGACAACTAATCTCTCTTTGTGCATGCGTGACATTTAAGTCTATGGCCATGTACAGACACCATGACCGTAATTCATTACTGACTTGTTGCGAATTTAATCTAATAAAAAATCTGTTAAATGAAACTTGTCACGTTTCTTAGGGTTTCAACTGCTTTCCACGTGGTAAAACTGATTTACGTTTGTTTTATGTAAACTGTCTTTATGTTTTTTGTTTAGGTAAACATTAATTCCACTGGCTTGTTGATTGTTGAAATTACATTGACAACTCTGTTAGTAACTTTATGTTTGAATATTCCAGGCTTTTCATAACGATGATAGGATCTGTATTTAATTTTCTTCGGTACACAGTGTGTCTGTATGCCTGTATGTCTACAGTAAAGTTGTCAGATTGGCAGAATTTCAGTGTAATGTTTACCTTCAGATATTCAGTTACAACAACGAATCAGAATGGTGCACGGCTGATACCAGTAAATCGAGGTGTAAAGTTCTGGAATTTGTCGAGAATAATTTTCCAGTTGGAAAGACACAACCCACTACTTTGACAGCCTCTTCAGAAATACTTTAGTTCGATGGTAATTTATCGTGGGATTGATCGTATATCCCGCTTCAATCTACGCCAGGCGTGTCGAAGCCAAACCAGTACAGTCCAGTCCAGCATACACAGTCCATTTCAATGCAGTTTAGTCTAGTCCAATCCAGTCTACTCCATATCAGTCAAATTTAGTCTAGTCCTGCCTAGTTTAGTCTATTCCAGTCCAGTCCAGCCCCGTGCAGTCCGGTTCGGTTTGGTGCAGTCTGGTCCGGTCCAGTCCAGTCTAGTAAATCCCTGTCCAGTGCGCTAGTCCAGTCCAGTTCACTCCTGTTCGATTTAGCCTATTCCAGCTCAGTGCAGTCCAATTCAATCCAGTTCAGTCCAATCCAGTCCTGTTCAGTCCAATCCAGTCCAGTTCTGTGCATACCAATCCAGCTCAGTACACATAGACCAGTTCTATACAGTTTGGTCCAGTCCAAATCAGTCTACTCTATACCAGTCCAATTTAGTCCAGTTCAGTCTAGTTAAGTCTATTCCAGTCCTGTCTAGTAAATCCCTGTCCAGTCCGCTAGTCCAGTCCAGTTCACTCCTGTTCGATTTAGCCTATTCCCACAGCACTGCAGTCCAATTCATTCTAGTCCTGTGCAGTCCAATCCAGTGCAGTTCAGTTAAGTTCAATCCAGTTTAGTTCTCTCTATACCGGTCCAGTCAAACCAGTCCAGTCGTGTTCGCTCCAATACAGTTCAGTTGAATACAGTCCAAACCAATCCAGTTCAAACTGTCCGGCCAAGAAGTCAAGTATAACCTACTCCAGTCCAATCCATTTCAATCCAATCCAGGTCAATTTGTCGCAATAATGTAACCTTCAATTCAAGCTAATCTGGTCTTGTAACAGTTTCTAAACAGTTTTCCTTTCATTGCAATTTTTGCATGGATGAAAACACACAACAAGTTAAACAAAGTTATACTAACCTTGCGTTCATATAACAGTATATCATCGGATTGTACATGGAATTTGACATAGCTAACCAATATATAAATAGATATATGTGTTGGATATGTTCGTAATAGCGTATACTTTCTAAGTAGGCTGTTAAAAGAAAATAGATATTCTGTGGTAACCAGCATATGGCGAATATTAGCACAACCATAATCATCATTTTCACTATCTGCAAAATAAAATAAAAAATCAGTGAAGGTATGACCGTTTTGTAAAAAAATATAACAGTTTTATAAATGCAATTGCCTCTAAGATGAGCAAATTCAACGTGCAAAGTTTTGTTCATGTTTGTGTGTATGAATGAAAATGTAACAAACAAATATTTAAATAAATAAATGATTAAATGACCCAAGTAGCTGCGAGCAAACAAACCAACCTGCAAAAAGTAAACTAACAAACATACGACCTAACAAACAAACAAACAAACAAACAAACAAACAAACAAACAAACAAACAAACAAACAAACAAACAAACAAACAAACAAACAAACAAACAAACAAAACAAACAAAACAAACAAACACAAACAAACAAACAAACAAACAAACAAACAAACAAACAAAATAAACTAAAAACAAGCAAGCATGTATACAAACAAACAAACAAGCAAACAAACAAACAAACAAACAAACAAACAAACAAACAAACAAACAAACAAACAAACAAACAAACAAACAAACAAACAAACAAACAAACAAACTAACAAACAAACAAACAAACAAACAAAAAAGCATACAAACAAACAAACTAACAAACAAACAGACTAATTAACTAATTAACTAGCTAGCTAGCTAGCTAGCTACCTACCTACCTACCTACCTACCTACCTACCTACCTACCTACCTAACCAACCAACCAACCAACCAACCAACCAACCAACCAACCAACCAACCAACCAATCACCCAACCAACCAAACAACCAACCAACCAACCAACCAACCAACCAACCAACTAGCCAACTAGCCAACTAGCCAACTAACTAACTAACTAACTAACTAACTAACTAACTAACTAACTAACTAACTAACTAACTAACTAACTAACTAACTAACTAACTAACTAACTAACTAACTAACTAACTAACTAACTAACTAACTAACTAACCAACCAACCAACCAACTAACCAACTAGCCAACTAACTAACTAACTAACTAACTAACTAACTAACTAACTAACTAACTAACTAACTAACTAACTAACTAACTAACTAACTAACTAACTAACTAACTAACTAACTAACTAACTAACTAACTAACTAACTAACTAACTAACTAACTAACTAACTAACTAACTAACTAACTAACTAACTAACTAACTAACTAACTAACTAACTAACTAACTAACTAACTAACTAACTAACTAACTAACTAACTAACTAACTAACTAACTAACTAACTAACTAACTAACTAACTAACTAACTAACTAACTAACTAACTAACTAACTAACTAAACTAACTAACTAACAAACTAACTAACTAACTAACTAACTAACTAACTAACTAACTAACTAACTAACTAACTAACTAACTAACTAACTAACTAACTAACTAACTAACTAACTAACTAACTAACTAACTAACTAACTAACTAACTAACTAACTAACTAACTAGGCAACCAATCAACCACCCAACCACCAACCAACTAACCTACCAACCAACCAACTAACTAACTAGCAAACAAACAAAGAACAGGCACACAAGCAAACAAACATAAAAACCGGAAAAACGAATGAACAAACAAACCTACCAAATAAAACACCACAAAAAATGAAAAAACTGGAAGAACAATACAAAGAAACAAGGCAGACTAAACTAGTACGATCGTACCTTCTTTTTGGATTTGATGCTTTCTAACTGTTTATTTGTTTCCTCTCCAATTGCTTGGCTCCCCCAAAGCTCCATCCCAACCCTAGTGTAAGTGATAGCTAGGGCTGTAACCGGCAGGAAATAAGTCAATATGGTGATGCACATATTGTATCTAAAAAAACATAACAAAGTTGTATCGCCTTTTTTATAACTCTTTTATACGGCTGTGTTACCTCAACAATGTCACGACAGACTTACAGTTCACGGTCAAGTTAAACAACTGCTAAACCTAGCCGATAAATGGATGGGTAAGCGCAAGGAAACTGCTTCTGGGGGTTTTCATCTGCCATGCTGCCTTCAGATATTTTTGGATATAAATTTCCTTTTCGTTCAGAGAGTGCTATACATACATGAACGTGATAATTCAATCAGATTTATTTGTCTCTTTCATGTTAAGTAATGTTAACATATATATACGTATTGTTTAATAAATAACAATAGAGACGGGGTGGCGAACAAACCATGTGATCTTCTAGTCTAGCCACCTCTATAAATTTAAACTAAATACGCATTAATGTTAGTAGTAAAAGAGCAAAAGTGTTACAAGTAAAATATATAAGCTAATGGAAGAAACAAAATATACAAAGAACATAATAATCAATAGTATACATGGAGCAGTAAGTAAAATTAAATGAACTGTCCCCAAACAATTTAACGGTACTTCAAAGCCTGGGGAACGTAGACATAATGTTGGTTTGATTAATGCCAATGAAGATCAGTTATCCAACTACACCTATGGTACGCATACTGCCTTACTATTTTGTTGATCTGTTGCCTTATTTTTGTAGATCGAATGTCTCATCTTAGTGGATTATCCTTGACAACTGTCTGGTCCTGGCACGAGGATCTTAATTCGCTTCAATTAGAAACTACCGTTAAATGCTGGGCAAAAAGGCCCAAAGTTTTTTAAATCATTTTTTGTCGCAAAATTCGACAGGGCAGAATTCTTTTCACAAATTACTATTTGTGTTTAATTTTATTGATAATCGTGAAATACGACTGAGTGATAATAACTCTCTCTCTCTCTCTCAGTTTCCACTGTACAACATTGTCGTTTTCTTGTTCCTTATACGTCCCTTGAGCATTTTAACTTTTTACTCTTTCGTGTTTTATGTTTTACATAACTATCCAATATGTGTGGAGAGATTTTGAAATTACATCATATTCTTGCTTACCTCTAAATTGTTTTATAGATGGTAGTCTATTGAGTTTGAAAATGAACACGAATTATAGTGGCTAACACTTACTTCACAACAGCTGAACATTGGCATTGATTTGGTAGATGTAACACTCGAGGGAGATATATGAGCTGCTCAAATGACGTGTTTTATGATTATAGTCCTGATACAATTATTAGCTGTTACTAACACGTGAGTGGGTTTTATTGGATGAGCTTCATTCGTCAAATGATCTGCGGAAGGAGAAATGAGAGGCCACGAGAGAGAGAGAGAGGGAGAGAGAGAGAGAGAGAGAGAGAGAGAGAGAGAGAGAGAGAGAGAGAGTAATACCTACATAAAATCGTATCTTCCTCCCATTTGTCCATCGGGCCATATTAGATAACAGACCCTTGACACTGATCCATCAGCGTAGGGAAATGTGACTATTTCAGAATACATTAGATTCGGTAGTGAGATGACGGCTGCTGATGACCATATCACACCAATGCACAACTTGGTTGCTTTTGCTCCCATTCTGGGCTTCATTGGGTGAATGATCGCCATGTACCTAGAAAAATATTTGATAGTAATATATAGTAAAAACAATAACAGCTGCAAGACAGAATCTTTATTTATTACACATTTATTACAATGCTAAGTTGCTGATCCAAAAATATTAAATATTAAGTGCCATCAGTACGCGCAAAAATGTTTGTTATTTTACCAGACTCGCTGGGGACTCCATATTGTGATTGCTTTTATGGTCAATAGACAAGTTCAGATAATGCTGCACATAAAACAGGCTTTGCCAGGAGAAAAACGGGACATCTCGGATCTAGAGACTTCAAAGTTTTTCATACTGGATGATTTGGAAAAATAAGTTAAAATATCACCCTGCTGCACTTTTAGTATGAAGATAACTAACAGCTAAGCAACAATTCGAAATCTAAATCAGTGCCAAAACTTTGATAAAAGAGCTACAAGACAAATGAAAAACAAATGAAAGCTACACAATAATACTACCACTACTACTACTACTACTACTGCTGCTGCTGCTACTACCACTACTACTACTACTACTACTACTACTACTACTACTACTACTACTACTACTACTACTACTACTACTACTACTACTACTACTACTACTACTACTACTACTACTACTACTACTACTACTACTACTACTACTACTACTACTACTACTACTACTACTACTACTACTACTACTAATAATAATAATAATAATAATAATAATAATAATTATTATTATTATTATTGTAACTGTATTAGTAATAATAACAGTTATAATAATTTATTGGCCTTAAATAAAATGCTGCAGGGCTTTACAACCATTAATAAATAAAAAGCGCCAATAAAATTACACCAATAGTGGGCTTAAAATTGTACATTACAATAAAACCAGAAACATGGATGAATATTACATAGAGTACATTCCACATATAAAATTTAAGGCATAATCACAATCTAAATCCAAGTTAAATTAATTTGATTAACTAATTACAAGTTGAAAGCTTTTTGGAATAGGTTTTGGAGCGCATTTTAAGAATTCTAGTGACTCTGCCTGTTGTATGTGAATACACCTAAGCGTTTGATTCCACAATAGATGAGAAAGATCGTCCTTCACAAGTGACTAGTTTTTGTACTTGGTTGCTGTCGTGTCGCTTTCTACTTACAATTCGTTCACGTCGTTACAAACATATAAACTCTATCACATCGATTCGTGATCACATCATTTCAATGTTTCTGAAATATGCGCTTGTCGTCTGCCAATTGATTATCCAAGTCAAAACTAATTCGACGGTGGCACTTATTGTGAAGAACCCGACTCGTTAGAAGTCATTTTTCTCTGATGCGCCGTCATTAGAAATGCTAAGATATATTGCCCATAGCTGTCTGAGCGATGCGGCTGTCAGTAGTTCTTCAACAACCAACTTACAAAATTACTACAATTGTTCAAAGAGCAGAATCCAGACTTGTATGGAAATTTCTCTGCAGCATTAAATTTCCTATAAGCAAATGTTCGGCGTGGTCGTTGAGCAGGCTAGCAGAGTCGAATTTTAGTATTATGAATGGGCAATAAAATCGATTTGAATAAAATCAGAATCGCATTAGTACTCGAAACGTGCATGTTTACCAGTGACTGATGGTTTGTGCTCCTGGTGAATTTACATAACATACCACAGAATGAAATTGGGGTTTCTTTCTTATTGTAATACGTTGACTGTCATGATTTAAAAAACATTTATATAATAAATAATTTGTTAATTTGATAATGTATTGGGTGAATGTACATTAACAAAATTATACAGTCATTAATTGCATAGTACCAGACGAAACAGAGTACAAGATGGTACAAAATGTACCAAGTACAAAAAACACACCAAACACTAATATATGTCATAAACCAAACTTCATATACACATTCAACACAGTAAAATTGATAACAAAGTTAACAATCCGATTTTATAAATGCAATATTCTATAGCTTCCTTTTATTTACAAAACAATTATTTATTAGGTTACAAACAATTGCTAGTGTTTCTAGATCTTTGCTCCCTGCCAAAAACAAATATTTGTCATATTAGTAAAATCAGGACATGTGCTTGAGATTTTAGTGAAGGCTATCTTTCTGTCAATTTCATGTTTATCCCAGTTCATTAAAAATGTTGCTCATCTTCAACATCTGTACCTTTGCAATGTATGCAAACTCGCTGATTAACAGGAAGCTTTTTTGGTTTATGATGTCTTCCTGCTTCAATAACTAAGGTATGTGAACTAATCCGGAATTTTGCAAAAGCTATTTTAGCCCTTCGTGGGATTTCCTACCCTATCAAATAATTTTCAAGCTCAAACTCAAGTATGAATTTGCAATAGTTCATAGGTTTATTTCCTTCAATATTTTGTGTCGCAGGCCTGTTAATTTCGAGTTTCCAATTTGCTACATAGATAAATAAGGCAGCGTTCAGTTCAGAAAGAGTGCACACGGTGTTTGGTGGTGCAATCACGTAACGAAGAAGAAGAAAAGGGAGAACAAAGGACGATTGACAAGCACCGAACTAACAGAGTTCCACAAGGTACGGTGGGAAACCAGAAAAAGTGACAAACATAGCAATATTTAATTCATTTTAATTTAACCAAAGAACTATTAAATTGAAAGGAAAGGGTTATAAGCCGTCTCGGAGCTTAAGCTTATTTCAATGTTCGCGAAATGTTAGCAAGATTTAGCAATAAAAGTGTGATAAACGCTTCATGTAATTAGAAAAATCACTTTCAAGTAGCGATCATTTCACACCTGGGCGCTCCCATTTTGAACGTCCATTCTTCCATCAATGACGTAATACATCGGCTGAAGAAAGCAATGCATTGTCAATTCCCGTCAAAAAATATTATAAGCTTTTACAAAAAATTAGACCGTCACAATTTAATTTTGCGACATTTTTGTATGAACAGTAGGAAGGAAGGCTAAAGAAGTTTGAATTAGTCTAAGCATCCAACCAGCGTGCACTTACGGAAAGTCACGAAGCTTCACGAAAAGTCACGAGGTCCACCATTTGCATCTTAATTTTCAAGTGAATGGCAACTACCACCGCGCCTGACTTTTTTACAGTGTTAGCAGGAATTAACTTTATGCTTTATAGACATCTCTAAGTTTAAGTTATAGCAGTAAAATAAACCCAACATGGTAAATGGCGCGTCGTTTCCTTTAAATAGGTGTATGATTTGCTGGGATCTGTTGACGATTTTCAGGCACATCAACTAGGGGGCCAACATTCTCCAAGAAACTTGATAAATGCAAGTTGTCATGTCTTCAAAACCTTACTGATCATTTTCAGCAGGACAATAGGCTTAGGCTGTTAATTCAACAACAATGACATGCAAGGTATAACTGAAGGCAAGTTCCATGAAAACGAAATGATGCAGTCAACTGTTTTAAGTGTTATGCAAATAATATTTTTAAACAACCATTCGATTGCTTTGCCAGAATCTCGTGTCTTGATCTCGATGTGCCCTGTTCTGTCGTTATTTTCTGATAAAATATTTACAGTCTAAAGATGCGTCATAACTTTTTAATAGTCACAACAGTTTGATAAATGAAATTTTTAACAGTGGTTGCGTCTTTTTATCTAAAATTATCAATATTGATAAATCAGCTATCAATTTTTGATCATGTACATGTATTTTGTCAAATTTTGCTTCACTTTGCAATGCATTTGTAGTCAACGTACGTGCTTCCATTATGCAACAGATTGCCATACATAATTTGATGCCATGTTCCCCGGTCTGCTGCCACATGCCAAGCATTTACGTTGTTTAAAGGAAGACAGGATGGTTTTTCACATACTAGCCCATTTTCAAGTCCGATAAAAAGTATACATTTTATCACAATTAATACTGCAAAAGCATTTCTGATAATCAAATAATAGATTAAAAAATTAATTAGCGGCAGGCGAACCCTACTATTCATGACATCAGAAACTAACATAATTTTAAACAGCAAAAATATTCCACGAGCGTGTTGCACGTGTTTGCGAAAGTGAAAATTGAAGTACAGTGCTACTGTAAGATATTCAATGTGTTATACTAAAACGTAGGCAAGTTTTAAGATAAAAATTCACAATTTAAATTTACCGCTGTACTCACGCGTGAGCTATCGAACGTGTGTAGTTCGTCACAGACTAACACGTTTGAACTGAGAGGCACAGATACATTTTGTGCAACGCGTTACGAAATGCAGGGGCTAGTGTCCGTCTCACGAAAATGCGAAAGCAAAAACTGAAGTACAGTGCTACTGTAAGATATCCAGTGCGTTGTACTAAATCTTGGAAAGTTTTAAGCTAAAAACTCAAATTTCAATTTTACCGCTGTGTTCGATTGTTTTGACCAACAGTTTAAGATTGGTTCCGGTTTTGCTTTAAGTCAGTTGGTCTATTTAATAAGTCTTGCTTCAGAACATCCAAATACATGATCAGCTGTCCTCCTCTTGTTTTCTTCCTAGGTATTTGTGTTTGATGTAATGCTATAGTAAATGGAGAATCTTGTGGTAATTTTAATGACATGTCCAATCCACTTAAGCCAACACTTTTGTATGGCCACACTCATTCTCTCTTGTGTGTTAAATTATATAGATCCTAATTTGAAATTTCCTTTGGCCATTTTACAGGTAACATCTTTCTATGCAGACGCCATTGGAAGGCGTCTATTTCATTTTTCTGGGTGACTTTGACTGCTCACAATTACAAGTGGTGACAAAATATGCAGCTTGATTTATGTGGTGAGAAATAGAAGGTTTTATCTTCACTAATTCCTAAACTTTGACAGGTTGCACAGTAAATTGGAGTGTGACCTGGAGCCTAAGTTAGCTGGAATGGCTACACAATGCGTTATACTCGTCTACAAGACCATTAAGAAATATAAAATCGTAGAGCGGATGTGACGAAAGCGAAGCTTTGTGATGCCCAATATTCTGCAAACATGCAATCTGTTACAACCGGAAATAGAGCACAAGCAATTTATTACTTTGGTAATTACGCCAAATTGCGTGCAACATTGTTGCTTAGCCCAGACTGCAAACGATTTTATCTGTGCTTGGTCCTTGCAGAAGGCTTCTGTGTTGTTATTGTCATCATTGATTTGGACAATTGTTGCTATCACAAAGATGAAGGCAAAGAAAAGACATAAGACTGTAAGCTTGAATTAATCTACAAAATTGATATGAAGCTCGTATCTTTACATAATTAATGTTCATGTAACTGCGTGTTTTCTACTGGGTGTACGACCATTTTAAAGGGGAAGAAAAGGCAACTTTATTTGTCCCAAAAAACCGTTCCACACACAAAGTTATTTTATGCTTGCCTGCTTGAAAGATTTGAGTAACTAGAAAAACATTCTTTGTAATTTAAAATGTTCACGCAAACTGGTAAAATAACTTCCCTTCCCAGTGTGCACCACTACTCACCCAAAATGTATTTTTAATCTTATTCACAAAATACGCTCATTTTGTACGTTTGCTTAGTTAGTGAAGCCTGTGCTACGAATTTTGTCAGTATTTTTCAAACTTCACGCAATGTTACCTAAACATGTTTAAAACTACCTACCATTAAAATAACTGGGCCTAACGGTCATAACGGGAGTTTACATTTTATACAGATTTTTCACCTAATGCAAGTTCTGCGCGCAGTAGGTTCATGATGATAATAAATCTTTGCTTGCACAATATATACAAACATACATGCATGTACACATGCAAGGCCTCTATTTGCAGGCTGATAATTCTGCACTGTATTATGATATAAGAGCTTTACAAGATATATATACAGAACGGTCAATTATAATTATGTCTTTAACACATGCACCATAAACTTGCTTATAAAACATTTTAGCAATTATTTATAATAATTAAGATCCATAATAACAGAATTCATTCGCTGGGATTATTTAGATTACACTATTAGGAAGGCATTAAAATGACAACTTTTCTATGTGAGAGCTTTACTTACAAAGATATAAGAAGGAGTTTTGCTAAATTTACGATCAGACCAAGATAAATTTTGCTGGAGTTATACAAATACGTAAATATACATACATACGTGTGCATGAGCTAAAATTTTTATTGTATTATGTATATAACTCATTTACATCTCTTTACAAACTGATAAGATAAAACCGTCTCTCAGAAAATTAATTAGAGCTTTACTTAATACTTCTTTTTTAAAAATACCCTGGATATGTTTTCCCTGCAGGGTTTCTAAATCGCAGTAGAGCATTATGCAGATGATACAAAATTTCAAGACGAATTTTTCTAGCTTTAGAGAGACTTTAGAGAGACTTGAATCAGGTACTACTGTTCTGTTAATCCACTTTAAATAAATAAAGATTATATCTATCTATCTATTTATCTCTATCCCCCCCCTCTCTCTCTCTTTCTCTCTCTCTCTCTCTCTCTCTCTCTATCTATCTATCTATCTATCCATACATCCATCTATCTATCTATTATATGTATATATATATATAACTAAGGCCTTGCGCATATCTATGTGCCGTACCACTAGTTACTGTATTATTACGCTATTATGCCACAGTAAATGATACAACAGTTTCATTTTCCTCAACAGTTGCGTGAATTCATTCAGTATTTAGCTGAAGCTACTTGGCAATTGGCATTTTGCAAGGATTGTTTTTATTCAATGAATAACACCCATACAGCAACAGGGTTTTCGTGGCCTTGGAAGAGTCTTTTACTGAATTAACAGGGGTAAAACAGTTGCAGGAGTTTTGAAATAAATTCCACATCGATCATGTTGAGATTTTGACCGAATGCTGAACATAGCCAGTCTAAACACGTCACCATCACCAACGTCATCGTCATCGTCATCATCATCATCATCATCATTGTCGTCGTCGTCGTCGTTATCATTGTCAAATAACCAGTTGTTGCATCATTATCATTGTCATCGTCATCATCATCATAATCATCATCGTCGTCGTCGTCATCATCTTCATCGTCGTCGTCGTTCTAGTTGTCATCGCCTTTATCATTGTCGTAAAATTTGTTCAATGTTCATACAGTCATCATCAGGGAATTTTTACATCTCCTAGACAGAAGACCTCTAACAGATTTGTCTCAAAATTTTCTTTGATCTGCCTTCTCACAAACAGTGAACCTGAAAGCTTTTCTTCCATTTTGGATAAAATCTGACAAGAAAATGCATCTTTTTATTAAGCTTTTCACTAAAAGCACTTTTTCGTTTTTCCGAGGCTCTAGTTTACCACAAAATGGCTTTGTTGGCAAGTTTAACACAAGATTAAGAAGAAAAACTAAGACAGGATAATTATCCCAGCAAATAAAAGCAAACTTTTGTAGCGTGATTCAGAAAAAGAGGCGGTGCACGATAACGTCAATTTCAAAGAAGAGATGACACGAGAAAACGTGTAAAAAATTGACGTTGACAAGTCTAGAAGCAGCGTGAATAACGTTGTTATTTTTTTCCTAGTTTGGAACTCCATTGAATTTTTACTTTTTGAAAAGACACTCAATATAGGGAAGAATCTATGCTATAAGAACGTAATTTAAGCATCATTAGTTTATGCTCAGTAGGACTGCCTGCACGCAAAAGCATTATTGTTTTATGCTTTGGTAAAAGTATTATTAACTTGCATGCTTAAACAATGCGTATTTATACATAATAAAAGTTGTTAACTGTTTGCTAAACATTACAGACGCATGTTTAGTTTCGTGAAGTGCATGCTAAAGCATTACACTCTTATAATTAGCATTGCTTTTGCTAAAAACAAAAACAGTGTTTTCGCAAGCGTGTTCAGACTAGAGAGCAAAATTTGCTGCGTGTTACTCTGCGACAGTAAGGGCTAGCTGACACTCACTTCTCTATTCGCTGCAAGTAACTTGCCGAGGTGTCCACACTAGACAGTAACTCGCAGCTAATCAACTCACATCAACTGTCGAAGAGTTTGCAATAACTTGCCAACAGTAACTCGCAAAGCAGTTCACACTTGCAAGTTTGCAGGCAGAGAGAAAACTCGCGATAGAAACTCGCAGTCTGAACTCGCCGCTAACGGGCTGTTGCGAGTTTATGCTTAGCGCAGGTAATTGAGTTTTCACATTATAGTTTAACGTTGGGTGTTTGAACAGTAGCTTGTAAATTATTATACAGCTACTGTACAAAAAAAACTTAATACATTTTAACAGTTAAAATGAGGGGCAGATCATGTTAGTTTTATCTTGTTGAATAATCCCAACAAGGTTACAGGAATTCAAATCCAAATCCGCGAGCGTAAGACCGTGACAGTTTTTACACATGATGCCCAGTGTCCTTGACCTTTTGACAGAGGTCACTGTTCATCACACTGCTTTCAAGCCCCCTACACCCGTTTGGCGAGTTAAGAAGAATTTAAACTGGATGCGTAACACGATAAAGTGATGAAAAATCGGCGTATAAGGTATTTCTAGATTCACGGATAAAGAAGCTGTTACAAGATCACGCTTTGAAGTTTTACTAAAAACAAGCACAAAATCCTCGACTTTAGTTTGATAACGTAACTTATGTTAGCTTGATAACGTAATTCTCAATTTTCAATGAGCAAAAACGCAAAAAACTTTTTGTGGCTTTCACCCGAAGGTGTGTGCAAGATATGGAAAACCTATAAATTTTCCAAACTGGGAAACTTTTTCCAATTAGTTGACCAATCGGTTCTTTTACTTTCTTGGCACTCTTTACCTCCCAAACAACAACTGGGTAATTGACCATTCAGTTCTTTTACTTTCTCAAAACTATTTACCTCCTAAACAACAACTGTGTAGTTGACCAATCGGTTCTTTCACTTTCTCCGAATTATTTACCTTCTAAACAACAATTGGGTAGTTTAGGTAGTTGACCATTCAATTCTTTTACTTTCTCGGAACTTCTTACCCCCCAAACAATAACTGACAGTCGTACAAGCTAGTGAAATACGGGAAAGCATTTCACTAGTTGTTTATAGAATTTTAGCAAGCAATCAATTAGGCAAATAAAACATAAAGCGGTGGGGGTTAAATGTTTGATCGATGAGTTAAGGCTAACTTGAGTGGCGTTGAAAACACATAAAAACCTTGCACCGTAACCGTAATTTCAAACCAAGCAGGCAATTTCGCTTTCTAAATGGATTAGGTTGTGCTCCTTAATTAGACACATTGCCAGGAAGGTTTTAACACGGGGCAGATCTACGGTTATAAGATGGTGCCTGGGGTGAACAATAACCACCTTGTTAACTTGGGATCTGCCCTGCCAATGATTCTTTTTTCTGGGCTCTGAAGGCGTCTCCTGATTTAGGCGATGCATTTGCGGTCATCTTTCACGGGAATGATTTTGAGGGGCTGCGAGCATCCCCTTTTCAAGTTTCTCCATGGTTTCAACTAACACGCTCACGTGCAATGTCAGTTTACGTTTATTGTAAAAGCCATTTTCTCCTTATTTCAATCTACGAAGAATGCATTTAGCGAAACTTCGCTGCTTCCAATAGAATGGTCAAGGAATTACTCATTTTTTGTATTCCTAGTAAGACGAGGCGTATTCCATGCAAGTGTCAATATCAGGAATTTGCCAAGAATTCTTTCAAGAAACAAGGACTAAAATCAGAGGTTCGAAGGTGCTCACATACCGCCCTATTTTTAACTCATTTCTGATCAAAACTTCAATATCCTAAAGACTAAAACAATTAATCAATGAAAGTGAATGAATTATGTGGGAAAATAGTTAAAAGCGCATGAGGTCAACGTAAGTGGTAATGCGTCAGCAATTCATCTAAGTGGTTGACGGTTCAATGCTACTCTTGGCTGAATTCTTCTGTCGACTTTTATTTTTACTATTAATCAAGCAAAATGATTTATTTAAATTATTAAAACGATTAATACATATGCAAAAGCAAAGATTCACAGTAATGCGCCAACACTTCGTCGAAATGGTTGAAGGTTCGATGCTACACTTGGCTGAATTTTTCTGTTGACTCTTATGTTTACTATTAATCAAGCAAAAGGATTTGTTTAAGTTATTAAAACAATTAATACATCGACAAAAGCAAAGATTTATAGCAAATTCACAGTTCAAATAATTAAATTAAAAAAATAATAAATTAATATTACTAAAATGTCTTCTAAAAATAACTTAAACTAAGTTCATCTGTGCATTTCGAAAACTATTACAATTTAAAAACCGTTGGATCTAGTTTTGTCTTTGCTTTATTTCCAAAATGCCATAAATGATACATTGTTACATACTTTGCAATGTGAATGAAGATTAGAATTAAAACTCCTTTAAAGCACAAGAAAACACTCTTCATAAATAAAGCGTAAAAATCAGTCTTGATATTTTATATCACTTACATGCTGTCTTACTGTGCATAGTATTTACGTTAGCAGTATTGCTGCATGAAACTTGTAAATTTGAACTCCCGCGATGACCGTTAGGCGCAGCCATTTTTAGGATAAGTCTTTTCCAATAAGTTTAGATAACATTGCGTATTGTTTGAAAAAATAGTCTGAGCATTTGTAGCATACTCTAGCGACAACCAAGAAAAGGTTAAAGCTACTTTATATGGTCAATAACAACAATGATGTGTTTTTTGGTAAGTGACTGGTGCACACTGGGATGCAGTGACGTTTTACCAGGTAGCGCGAAAATTTTAAATTATTAAGAATATTCTTTTCTAATTACGTAAGTTTTTCAAACAGGTAAGCGTAATGCAAAGTAATATAACTTTGCGTGGGAAGTTTTTTGGGACATAGTTTAAAACAGCCTTTTCTTCCCCCGTTTAACTACTTCGAAAACAGAATTGCTAAAGGTCTCACAGGCAGCCTCCATCAAACGTCAATTAGTTAAAAATCTAACTCAGCATCCCAGCGGGATCAAGTTGACTCACTCCTAATTTCCTGGGATTTCATTTCATCTGAGCTGAACAGCAAAAGGGGCGTTCAGGAAGAATTTTCAATTCTAAACACACGTTGTTCTGCCTCTCTAAATTGTAGGGAATCGTTACAGTAATTGGCTTGGTTAGGCACAATTACCTGAAGCCAGACGAGAAATCGTCATTGAACTGTTGATGTTTTGATAAAATAATGAAACCACTAACTTTTGGTTATGCTTGCAGGGAGAAGGCATATTTCGAAAAAAAATGATTTCAAAATGTCGTGAAAATTTTGTCTGAAGCTGCAGAGCATCCACCCTCCCCACGGTTGGGTCTTAGCAACAGTATAAGGCGACTTACAAATGTCTACAAAAGAAATAGTTTCAAAACTACATTAAAATTTAATTATTAAGAGAATAAAATTAGTAACAGAATAGAATGACTTTTGTGGTGGTGGCGGTGGTGGTGGTGATAATGATGATGATGAAGAGGAGGGGTACAACTCAGGCATTTTGGCTAAGTTCTTTACGCCCAAGTATCAATTAAACTGCTCTGAAACTTTTTTGGGAATCTTTTAAGTTACAAGCCAATCTCATCAGTGGTAAAACAGAACAATAACTAGCGCTGCCTGGCGATCAAAATTGTAATCATAAAAGGCAAAATAAGCAGCAACGTGCACTTAATAACACAAACAAAGCAATTATTTTTTCTAGTCATTTAGTTGTAAAATCGAATTTATAACGTTAATCTATGGTTCTCTGCGGTCCCATTAGCACTATTCAGACATTTAATGGACAAAGTAATCATTTACTTTGCTGAAAACTGTCACGCTAGCAATAAAAACTTCAGGTGGAATTATTTGTGCAATATAAACTTCAGGTAAAATTACCTGTACATTTAATCCTCAAGCGGGCGGCAGTAAATGTAAAACCATGAGCGATGATAAATTTGATGGAAAATTCGAAATGGGTTATAAATTTCGAGACAATAACGCGTCATTAAATGGTATAATACTCACGCTGACACGATTTACTCAAATGTTTAGAAAGTGTACCAGACACAGTTTAAAACCGCTCTTTTCAGAAAGTTGCCACCATGACGACACACAGACGTCAGGAAATTAGGTGCCAAAATTTTTGGATGTGTGATTTTGTTATGAAATAAAAATAATTCACGCAAAACACTGCTGGTGAAAAACTTTGCAGTATTTTATTTAAATTATTCCAGAGACGGGCTGCCTATTATTAAAGGAGTGCCTATTATTATTATTATTATTATTATTATTATTATTATTATTATTATTATTATTATTAAAGTCCTTTTTAAAGGAGAAGGGATTTTAAAATACTTAAAAAAACTTTCCACTTTAAGTTATACAACTATAATGGCGCTTATCTGCTTGAAAGACTTATGCAACTGAAAACTAATTTCGCAATAATTTAAAATTTTCGCGCCGAACGGTAATCGCAGGAGTTTAAATTTACAAGTATTAATACAGCGTTGCTTCTAGTACAAGCTCTGTGCGCAATAAGACAGCATGTAAGTGATACAAAATTTCAAGACGGTTTCAAGAGTGTTTGCCTGTGATTTAATGTGAGTTTAATATTTGTTATAGAAACTTCAGTAAATAAACTAAGCAAATGTTAATGTCAATCATAATAGTAATGTAGTGATAATGGTAATAATGATAATGAAGATAGTAGTGATTAAAATTTCATACTTTTCTAGTTTCCCAAGCTAGCAAAGCTCCGGTAAATAGTGATAAACCTTGTATAACATACAACGTGCTAACGAAATACATTTCATGAGCAAAAACGCAAATTTCAATTAACGATTGATTAATCAGGTCTTCATTGATAATCTAAAATAAAATTTTCTTATTTTGAAAAATATCGACAGATTCTCAGTGTCACTGTTTGTAAATTACTGTGCACATATTGAGCAGGGCAGAACTCAAGGTCATCAAGACTCAGTATAAAGCACCTATGTATCAACTAGTTTACAGTAATCTCTGGTAACCAAACTGTGAAAAAAAGTTGTAAATAAATAAAAAAATAACTTCAGTAAGTAAATACATAAATGGCTTTCTTCTGCTTTAAAAGACAAGTTACAAAAAAATAATTCATCATTTATAATAAAGTAATTACTTTGTTTGTGAGTATACATCACTGTTTACTGATTTTCACTACTCGT